>NC_069426.1:47089725-47144273 GCF_026875155.1 Cherax quadricarinatus | reverse complement strand
AAAATTTTTTTTCGATGAAGAAGCCTACTGTGTAGGCAAAACTTTCAAAAAAGATACCAAACGTTGCATATTGTCTTACCAACAATCTGTGGGTATTTTTACCATTTTAATGTTAAATTTTAACAAAGTTACTTTATGCTATGTACGTGCTTATGGGAATTCAAAAAAAAAAATTGCAAGGTAGGGGTGATTTTGGGGAAAGGGTTTTGAAAAGGTAAAAGTTAAAGTAAACATAAAAAGAGTAAGGTGATGGGGGTATCAAATGTTTTAGATAAAGAAAAATGGATATCAAATTGGGAAGGAGAGTATGGAAGAAGTAAATGTTTTCAGATACTTGGGAGTTGACGTGTCGGCAGATGGATTTATGAAGGATGAGGTTAATCATAGAATTGATGAGGGAAAAAAGGTAAGTGCTGCATTGAGGTATATGTGGAGTCAAAAAACGTTATCTATGGAGGCAAAGAAGGGAATGTATGAAAGTATAGTAGTACCAACACTCTTATATGGGTGTGAAGCTTGGGTGGTAAATGCAGCAGCGAGGAGACGGTTGGAGGCAGTGGAGATGTCCTGTCTAAGGGCAATGTGTGGTGTAAATATTATGCAGAAAATTCGGAGTGTGGAAATTAGGAGAAGGTGTGGAGTTAATAAAAGTATTAGTCAGAGGGCAGAAGAGGGGTTGTTGAGGTGGTTTGGTCATTAGAGAGAATGGATCAAAGTAGAATGACATTGGAAAGCATATAAATCTATAGGGGAAGGAAGGCGGTGGTAGGGGTCGTCCTTGAAAGGGTTGGAGAGAGGGGGTAAAGGAGGTTTTGTGGGCAAGGGGCTTGGACTTCCAGCGAGCGTGTGTGAGCGTGTTAGATAGGAGTGAATGGAGACGAATGGTACTTGGGACCTGACGATCTGTTGGAGTGTGAGCAGGGTAATATTTAGTGAAGGGATTCAGGGAAACGGTTATTTTCATATAGTCGGACTTGAGTCCTGGAAATGGGAAGTACAATGCCTGCACTTTAAAGGAGGGGTTTGGGATATTGGCAGTTTGGAGGGATATCTTGTGTATCTTTATACATATATGCTTCTAAAACTGTTGTATTCTGAGCACCTCTGCAAAAACAGTGATAATGTGCGAGTGTGGTGAAAGTGTTGAATGATGATGAAAGTATTTTCTTTTTGGGGATTTTCTTCTTTTTTGGGTCACCCTGCCTCGGTGGGAGACGGCCGACTTGTTGAAAAAAAAAAAAAAAAAAATATATATATATATATTTATATGTGTGTTATATATGTATGTATGTATGTATGTATGTATGTATGTATATATATATATATATATATAATATATATATATATTATATATATATTATATATATATATATATATATATATATATATATATATATATAATATATTATATTATATATATTAGGAGTAGGTTGGTAGACAGCAACCACCCAGGAAGTACTACCGTCCTGCCAGATGACTGTGAAACAAAAACCTGTAATTGTTTGCATGATGGTAGGATTGCTGGTTCTTTTTCTGTCTCAAAACACGCTAAGTAACAGGGATATCTTGCTACTCCTACTAACACTTTGGTCACACTTCACAGACACGCACATGCATTATATATATACATAACATCTAGGTTTTTCTCCTTTTCTAAATAGCTCTTGTTCTTTTTTATTTCTTCTATTGTCCATGGGGAAGTGGAAAAGAATTTTCCTCCGTAAGCCATGCGTGTCGTATGAGGCGACAAAAATGCCGGGAGCAATGGGCTAGTAACCCCTTCTCCTGAAATACAATTACTAAAAAAGAGAAGAAGAAAAACTTTATAAAACTGGGTTGCTTAAATGTGCGTGGATGTAGTGCGGATGACAAGAAACAGTTTGATTGCTGATGTTATAATGAAAGAAGTTGGATGTCCTGGCCCTAAGCGAAACAAAGTGAAGGGGTAGGAGAGTTTCAGTGGGGGGAAATAAATGGGATTAAATCTGGAGTATCTGAGAGAGTTAGAGCAAAGGAAGGGGTAGCAGTAATGTTAAATGATCAGTTATGGAAGGAGAAAAGAGAAAAATAATGTGTAATTCAAAAATTATGTGGATTAAAGTAAAGGTTGGATGCGAGAAGTGGGTCATAATAAGCTGTATGCACCTGGAGGGAAAAGAGGAATGCAGAGGAGAGAGAGAGATTTTGGGAGATGTTTAAGTGAATGTATAGGAGCCTTTGAAACCAAGTGAGAGAGTTTGTGGTAGGGGACTTGAATGCTAAAGTAGGAGAAACTTTAGAGAGGGTGTGGTAGGTAAGTTTGGGGTGCCAGGTGTAAATGAAAATGGGAGCCCTTTGGGTTGAACTTTGTATAGAAAGGGGTTTAGTTATAGGTAATACATATTTTAAGAAAAAGAGGATAAATAAGTATACACGATATGATGTAGGGCGAAATGACAGTAGTTTGTTGGATTATGTATTGGTAATAAAAGACTGTTGAGTAGACTTCAGGATGTAATGTTTATAGAGGGCCACAGAATTATCAGATCACTTTCTAGTTGTAGCTACACTGAGAGTAAAAGGTAGATGGGATACAAGGAGAATAGAAGCATCAGGGAAGAGAGAGGTGAAGGTTTATAAACAAAAAGAGGGGGGCAGTTAGGGTAAGATAAAAAACAGCTATTGGAGGATAGATGGGCTAATGAGAGCATAGGCAATGGGGTCGAAGAGGTATGGGGTAGGTTTAAAAATGTAGTGTTAGAGTGTTCAGCAGAAGTTTGTGGTTACGGGAAAGTGGGTGCAGGGGGGAAGAGGAGCGATTGGTGGAAGGGATGATGTTAAAGAGAGTATTTAAGGGAAAAAAAGTTAGCATATGAGAAGTTTTTACAAAGTAGAAGTGATGCAAGGAGGGAAGAGTATATGGGAAAAAGAGAGAGGTTAAGAGAGGGGGTGAAACAATGTAAAAAGAGAGCAAATGAGAGAGTGGGGTGAGTGTTATCAACAAATTTTGTTGAAAATAAGAAAAAGTTTTGGAGTGAGATTAACAAGTTTAAGAAAGCCTAAAAGAACAAATGGATTTGTCAGTTAAAAATAGGAGAGGAGAGTTATTAAAAGGAGAGTTAGAGGTATTGGGAAGTGGAAGGAATATTTTGAGGAATTTTAAATGTTGATGAAGATAGGGAAGCTGTGATTTCCCTGTATAGGGCAAGGAGGAATAACATCTTGTAGGAGTGAGGAAGAGCCAGTTGTGAGTGTGGGGGAAGTTCGTGAGGCAGTAGGTAAAATGAAAGGGGGGTAAGGCAGCCGGGATTGATGGGGTAAAGATAGAAATGTTAAAAGCAGTGGGGATATAGTTTTGGAGTGGTTGGTGCAATTGTTTTAAAAAATGTATGGAAGAGGGTAAGGTACCTAGGGATTGGCCCGAGAGCATGCATAGTTCCTTTGTATAAAGGCCAAAGGGGATAAAAGAGAGTGCAAAAATTATAGGGGGATAAGGGCTGTTGAGTGTACCTGGTAAAGTGTATTTGGGAGAGTTATAATTGAAAGAATTAAGAGTAAGACGGAGAATAGGATAGCAGATAAACAAGGAGGCTTTAGGAAAGGTGGGGGGAGTGGGGCCCGGGTTTTTTACAGTAAAACTTTAAAATTTAAACAGTTTTTTAGATAAGGCAAAAAGGGGTTTTTGGGTGGCTTTTATGGTTTTGGAAAAAAGGCTTTATAAACAGGGTGGATGGGGGGGGCCAATTGGGGCCCAGATGTTGAAAGGGTGTATGGTGTAGGGGGTTTTGGGTTAAACGAAAGCAGTGAAGAGTTTTTTACGGGAAAATTTAGGCTAAGTTAGGTATGTAGGAAAGAGGGAAATTTTTTCCTTAAAAGTAGGCCTTAGCCCAAGGATGTGTGATGTCCCCGTGGTTTTTAAAATTATTTTATGAGGGGGTTGAAAGGGAAAAAGTAAATGCGGGGGTTCTTGGCAAGAGGCGTGGATTTAAAAGATAAAGAATCACAAAACAAAGTGGGAGTTGTCACAGCTGCTTTTTGGGTTGAGACACTGTTCTTGGGAGATTCTAAAGAGAAGTTGCGGGGGAGATTGGTGGATAAATTTGGGTTTAGGGGGGTTGCAAAAGAAGAAAATTAAAGGTGAATACAGGAAAAGTAAGGTTATGAGGTAACAAAAAGATTAGGGATAAAAGATTGAATACAGTTTGGGAGGGAGAGAGTAGGGGAGGAGGTGAACGTATTCAATTTTTGGGGATGGACGTGTCACGGATGGGTCTTTTGAAAATGAGGTGAATCTTTGAATTAAAGAGGGAAAAAGAGTGAGGGGGTGCACTTGGGAGCTGTGGGGACAAAACCTTTTTCCTTGGAGGCAAAGAGGGGAATGTATGAGAGTATATTTTACCCAAAGCTCTTAATGGGGGTGAAAACGTGGGTGAAGATGGTTTCAGCGGGGGAAGGCTGGGGGGCAGTGGAGATGCATGGCGGGGGTGCAATGTGGGTGTGAATATAATCAGAGAATTCGTTTTGTTTGGGAAATTTTGGAGGAGGTGCGGGATTTTCCAAAACTGTTTCCGAGGTTGAGGGAAAGGGGTTTTTGAGGTGGTTCGGGAAAGTAGAGAGAATGGAGCGAAACAGAATGGGTTCAAGAGTGTATCGTCTGTAGTGGAAGGAAGGGGGGTAGGGGGGCGGCCAGGGAAAAGGGGTTGGAAAGGGGGGGGGTAAAAAGGGGGTTTTTTTGTGCAGGGGCTTGGACTTTCCGCAGGCATGCTTGAGCGGGTTTTATAGGAGTGAATTGGGGACAAATTGGGTTTTTTAAAAATTGACGTTTCCCGTTTGGGGTTTTGAGCAAAATAACATTTATGAAGGGATTTTAGGGAAACCGGCAAAGGGCCCACTTGAGTCCTGGAGATGGGGAAATACAGTGGGCCCGCACTTTTTAAGGAGGGGTTTTTAAAGTTGCAGTTTAAAAAAATGTAGTGTTAAAAAACACCCTTCGGGAAGACAGTGATGAAGTGAATGATGGTGAAAAATTTTTCTTTTTTTGGGCCCCCCGCCTTGGTGGGGAAACGGCCGGGGTTTATAATAAAAAAAAAAAAAAAAAAAATTTATATATATTGATAAATTTGACATATTCATCTACAAATATATATATTTTAAATTTTTAAAAATATATATATTTTTTTTTTTTTTTTTTTTTTTACAAATCGGGTCTCCCACCAGGCAGGGTGGGCCCAAAAAAAATGTATGTATGTATGTATATTAAAAATATATATAAATATATATAAATATATATATATATATATATATATATATATATATATTTTTTTTTTTTTTCAAAAGTCGGGGGCCCTCTCCCACCCCAGGCTGGACCCAAAAAAGAAAAACCCCAAAAAAAAAAATCTTTTATCATCATTAACACTTTTACCACACGCGCACTTAAAACATGTTTTTTCAGAGGTCCCCAGAATACAACCGTTTTGAAGCTTTTACGTACTATAAAATACACAAAATATCCCCCCAAACTGCCAATATCCCAAAACCCCCCTTTTAAAATTTCGGCATTGTAATTCCCATTTCCAAGGGCTCAAGTCCGACTATTAAAAATAACGGTTTCCCGGGAAACCCCACTAAAAATTACCCTTCTACACTCCAAAAGAACGTGGTCCCAAGTTTCCCCTTCGCCTTTCCCTTTTTACTCCTATCCCAACACCTCACCAAAACCCTTTCTGGAAAATCCAAGCCCCTCGCCCACAAAAAAACCCCCTTTTCCCCCCTCTCCAACCCTTTCCCAAGGACGACCCCTCCCCTCTTTTTCCCTTTCCCCCCATAGATTTTTTTGGGTTTTAATCATTCACTTTGATCCCTTCTCTCTAAAAAGCCCAAAAAACCTCAAAAAACCCCTCTTCTGCCCCCTGACTAATGCTTTTTTAACTCCACACCTTTTTCCCTTTTAAAAATAATTTTTTATTATTATAATACATACATACCCAATAATAATAATTTCACTACAAACAGGGCCCGTTGGGCCCCTATAGGGAGGTCTTCACAAACCATCCCACTGCAGAATATTTGCCCCAAATCAATTTTCAATGCTAATAAGAAAAAAGCTTTGTAATTCGTTTTTCTTTATAGGTAGTGGGTTTGGGAGACACAACCCCCCAGGGGGGTACTACCATCTGCCCCAAATGGTGTAAAAGGAAAAACCTGTTTGTTTTACATGATGGGGGTTGCTGGGGTCTTTTTATTCTGTCTCATACACATGCAAGATTTCAGTACGTCTTGTACTTCTACAAAAACTTAGGTACACTACACATACATGTACAAAATATAATAAACCCTCTGGGTTTTTTTCTTTTCTTTATGTTCTTTTTCTTGTTTATTTCCCTTTCCTCCATGGGGGAAATGGAAAGTTCTTCCCCCAAGCCATGCGTGTTTAGAGGGGACAAAAAAAGCCGGGACAAGGGGTGTAACCTCTTTTCCCCCATATTATAAATTTAAAAAGGGGAAACTTTTGTTTTTTCCCTTTTGGGCCACCCCCCCGGTGGGGGACAGCGGGTGTTGAAAGAAGAAAGAAAGAATTTTGTTTGTCAGGTGCGGTCCCACTCACATCCCCCCCTCTCACTCTGATTTATCCCAAAACCAAAATTTTAAACTATAGTAGTAGGGTTGGTAGACAGCAACCGCCCAGGGAGGTACTACCATCCTGCCAAGCGAGTGTAAAACAGAAGCCTGTAATTGTTTTACACGATGGTAGGATTGCTGGTGTCATTTTTTTGTCTCATACATATGCAAGATTTCAGGTACATCTTGCTACTTCTACTTACACTTAAGTCACACTAAACATACATGTACAAACATATATATACACACCCCTCTGGGTTTTCTTCTAATTTATTTCTAGTTCTTGTTCTTGTTTATCTCCTCTTACCTCCATGGGGAAGTGGAACAGAATTCTTCCTCCGTAAGCCATGCGTGTTGTGAGAGGCGACTAAAATGCCAGGAGCAAGGGGCTAGTAACCCCTTCTCCTGTAAAATTACTAAATTTTAAAAGAGAAACTTTCGTTTTTCTTTTTGGGCCACCCTGCCTTGGTGGGATACAGCTGGTTTGTTGAAAAAAAAAAATTGAAACTACTCAAGGTTTCAGCCTCAATAACCATACTAGGCAGATAGTTCCACTCATCAACATAAGAAAGGAGGAACATTGCAGCAGGACTGCTGGCCCATACTTGGCACGTCCTTCACAAATCCAGCCTACTACCAGAATAAACGCTACCCAAGCAATAAGCTCTAATAATCCTATTTACTCACGTGCAAGTCCCACTCAAATCCAACCCCTCTCACTCATGTATTTTTTTTTTTTTTTTAACAAGTCAGCTGTCTCCCACCGAGGCAGGGTGACCCAAAAAGAAAGAAAATCCCCAAAAAGAAAATACTTTCATCATTCAACACTTTCACCTCACTCACACATAATCACTGTTTTTGCAGAGGTGCCCAGAATACAAGAGTTTAGAAGTATATACGTATAAAAAATACACAATATATCCCTCCAAACTGCCAATATCCCAAACCCCTCCTTTAGAGTGCAGGCATTGTACTTCCAATTTCCCGGACTCAAATCCAGTTATATAAAATAACTGGTTTCCCTGAAGCCCTTCACTAAATATTACCCTGCTCACACTCCAACAGTTCATCAGGTCCCAAACACCATTCGTCTCCATTCACTCCTATCTAACACGTTCACGCATGCTTGCTGGAAGTCCAAACCCCTCGCCCACAACACCTCCTTTACCCCCTCCCTCCAACCTTTTTGAGGACGACCCCTACCCCGTCTTCCTTCCCCTACAGATTTATATGCTCTCCATGTCATTCTACTTTGATCCATTCTCTCTAAATGACCAAACCACCTCAGCAAACCCTCTTCAGCCCTCTAAATACTTTTATTAACTCCACACCTTTTCCTAATTTCCACACTCCGAATTTTCTGCATAATATTTACACCACACATTGCCCTGAGACAGGACATCTCCACTGCCTCCAACTGCCTCCTCGCTGCAGCATTCACAACCCAAGCTTCACATCCATATAAGAGTGTTGGTATCACTATACTTTCATACATTCCCTTCTTTGCCTCCATAGATAACATTTTTTGCCTCCACATATACCTCAATGCACCACTCACCTTTTTTCCTTCATCAATTCTATGATTAACCTCATCCTTCACAAATCCATCCGTTGAGACGTCAACTCCCAAATATCTGAAAACATTTACTTCTTCCATACTCCTCCTCCCCAATTTGATATCCAATTTTTATCTAAATCATTTGATACCCTCATCACCTTACTCTTTTCTATGTTCATTTTCAACTTTCTACCTTTACACACACTCCCAAATTCGTCCACTAACCTTTCCAATTTTTCTTTAGAATCTCCCATAATCACAGTATCATCAGCAAAAAGTAACTGTGTCACGTCCCATTTTGTATTTAATTCCCCATAATTTAATCCCACCCTTCTCCCGAACACCATAGTATTTACTTCTCTTACAACCCCATCTATAAATATATTAAACAACCATGGTGACATTACACATCCCTGTCTAAGACCTACTTTTACCAGGAAATAGTCTCCCTCTCTTCTACACACCCTAACCTGAGCCTCACTATCCTCATAAAAGCTCTTTACAGCATTTAGTAGCTTACCACCTATTCCATATACAGTAGGGCCCCACTTATACAGCAGGTTAGGTTCCAGGCTACCACCGTAAAGTGGAAATCGCCGTAAAGCAGAAATCGCCTTAAAGTGGAACACCCTTTTTTTCCCCTTATAAATGCATACAAATACTAGATAACAAGTTTACACTAACATATATTAAGTTAGCAATAGAACTAGGCATCAAAAAACAATAAAATAGTACAATACACACATAGTGCACTCATTACTTACCTTAAAATATTTATAGTCTTAATCTAGGGTGAGACAAGTAGTATTTATTGTAAGAAATCAAGTGTTATATGTATTGTAGTCAGCCGGGCTACCATACCAGGCCACCCCACCTACACATAATATTCTATTACATTTGAGCATCCCAGAGCGATAAAATGCATATACAGTTTACTCATTACTTACCTTAATATATTTGTAGTCTTAATCTAGGGTAAGATGAGTAGTATTTATTGTAAGAAATCAAGTGTGGTATGTATGGTAGTCAGCCGGGCTACCTTACCAGGCCACCCCACCCACACATACTATTCTATGATATTTAAGCATCCCAGAGCGATAAAATGCATATACAGTTCACTCATTACTTACCTTAAAATATTTGTAGTCTTAATGTAGGGTCAGGGGTGAGTAAACGAGATAAAATGAATAAATAAGAGAGAGAGAGAGTACGTGAGGGAGGACAGGCGCAGAGTTATGTAAACAAACCAGGCGAACGTAAGTTTTGTAAACAAAGTGTACACATCTGGTTTGTGTACAAGTTACATTGTGCACAAGTTGTCTCTACATTGATACGGTAGAATAAATAAAGAAGAACGCTCCCATTCTCATGTAACACCATTTTTAGAAGAAATGACGCTCTGAGTGAAGGCAATGGAAAAAAGTCACTCTGTCTGACTTTTTTGGGTTATCCTAGGTTCTCTACACATATGCTGTTATGTATGATAATCTATGTAACTGTATTTGTGTATACCTGAATAAACTTACTTACTTACATACATACTTACATACAGTAACACATTTTCTCTTATGTTAGATTAGAGAAAATGTTATTCTTGCCGTCACTTGTACAAGTTATCTGGCTACGACATCTCATATTTATGTTCATTTATTCTATTGTGGGGTGTATTTATCATCTTTATATGTTATGTATCGTGTTTATTATATAATTTTGAAAAAAAATCATGGATGGATTAATGAAAAATGTGTATATTAACGTAATATATGACATTTAACGAGACTCCGTGATTATTATTATTTCTAATATGGCGTCACTTGTGCAAGTCATCTGCCACCATATCTCATATTTATGTTTATTTATTCTACTGTGGGGTGCATTTATCATATTTATATGTTATGCATCGTGTTTATTATATAATTTTCAAAAAAATATCATAGATGGATTAATGAAAATGTGTATATTAACATAATATACATATAAATGAGACTCGGTGATTATTATTATCGTTACTAATATGACGTCTCGAGACATAAGACACTGATTTTAATGTGTACCTCCCTGGCCAGTGCATGAAATTACCGCCTCCCTTTCTTCGTCGATATGTAAAAGTTCCTCAAGGTATTCTCACCATCTACCCAAAACCCCCATCTCCCCATCTACTAACTCCCCTACTCTGTTTTTAACTGACAAATCCATTTGTTCCCTAGGCTTTCTTAAATTTTTTTCTTATTTTCATTAAAATTTCTTGACATTACCTCTCCCACTCTATCATCAGCTTTCTTTTTGCACTCTCTCACCACTCTCTTCACCTTTCTTTTACTCTCCATATACTCTACTCTTCTTATAACACTTCTGTTTTGTAAATACCTCTCATAAGCTACCTTTTTCTCTTTTATCACACCCTTTACTTCATCATTCCACCAATCACTCCTCTTTCCTCCTGCACCCACCCTCCTATAACCACAAACTTCTGCCCCACATTCTAATACTGCATTTTTAAAACCATTCCAACCCTCTTCAACCCCCCTACTACTCATACCTGCACCAGCCCACCTTTCTGCCAATAGTTGCTTATATTTCACTCTAACTTCCTTCTCCCTTAGTTTATACACTTTCACCTCCCTCTTACTTGTTGTTGCCATTTTCCTCTTATCCCATCTACCTCTTACTCTAACTGTAGCTACAACTAGATAATGATCCGATATATCAGTTGCCCCTCTATAAACGTGTACATCCTGGAGCCTACCCATCAACCTTTTATCCACCAATACATAATCTAACAAACTACTTTCATTACGTGCTACATCATACCTTGTACATATATTTATTTATCCTCTTTTTCATAAAATATGTATTACTTATTACCAAACCTCTTTCTACACATAGCTCAATTAAAGGCTCCTCATTTTTGTTTATCCCTGGCACCCCAAATTTACCTACTACTCCCTCCACAACATTTTTACCCACTTTAGCATTAAAATCCCCAACCACACGTACTCTCACACTTGGTTCAAAACTCCCCACGCATTCACTCAACATTTCCCTAAATCTCTCTCTCTCCCCTATACTTCTCTCTTCCCCAGGTGCATATACGCTTACTATAACCCACTTCTCACATCCAACCTTTATTTTACTCCACATAATCCTTGAATTAATACATTTATAGTCCCTCTTTTCCTGCCATAGCTTATCCTTCAACATTATTGCTACTCCTTCTTTAGCTCTAACTCTATTAGAAACCCCTGACCTAATCCCATTTATTCCTCTCTACTGAAACTCACCCACCCCCTTCAGCTTATTATTTCACTTAAAGCCAGGACATCCAGCTTCTTCTCATTTATGATATCCACAGTCATCTCTTTCTTATCATTCGCACAACATCGACGCACATTCAGACTTCCCACTTTGACAATTTTCTTCTTATTCTTTTTAGTAATTATTACAGGAAAAGGGGTTATTAGCCCATTGTTCCCGGCATTTTAGTTGACTTTTACAACACGCATGGGTTACGGAGGAAAGATTCTTATTCCACTTCCCCATGGATATAAAAGGAAAAGTACTAAGAAAAAGAATTAAGATAAAAATCAAAGAAAACTCAGATGAGTGTGTATAAACATGTACATGTATGTTTAGTGTGACCTAAGTGTAAGTAGAAGTAGCAAGACGTACCTGTAACCTTGCATATTTATGAGACAGACAAAAGACACCAGCAATCCTACCATCTTGTAAAACAATTACAGGCTTTCATTTCACACTCACTTGGCAGGACGGTAGTACCTCCCTGGGTGGTTGTGGTTGCTGTCTACCAACCTACTACTATAAAAATACTATGTATTTATCCAACCTAAATTTGAAACTACCCGAGGTTTCAGCTTCAATAGAACCTTGGGTAGCTTTAAAAAGAGACTGGACAAATATATGAGTGGGAGGGGTTGAGTATGATTGGTGTCGTGGGTACATAATAACATTAGAAAGGAGGAACACGCAGTAGGCCTGTTGGCCCATACTAGGCAGGTCCTTTACAGATCCAGCCCACTAACAGAATAAATGTACCCAAGCAATAAGCGTTGACAATTCTATTTACTCATCTTGACTGTGTGCTAATGGAGTTACAGGAAGCTGACATCAAAGAAATCCTGAACACTGACAATGATGCATCTGTTGTGCATTCCTTGAGTGATAGTAAAATTAGATGAATTGTAATATATAAATAAGCTGCAGAGTTGATATTAGCATCATACTGAAGTATTTTGTCGTGCCTCCTAAGAGCAGGAATTCCGCTGGAACGGATTAATGCCACTTCAATTAATTTAAACGAGGAAAACTGACTCAGCATATGAACAAAAACGGGATACGAACGAGGTCACAGAATGGATTAAATTCGTAAGCCGAGGTTCCACTGTATTATCATTTTCAAGATAGATAAACAAAATCAAGTACATGTATACAGACACTAAAAGAATATAACTGTACCTTAGCAACATAATTCTGTTCTGGAGGAACGGCCCCACATAATGGAGGTGGTTTCTCCCCTGTATTACCAATCCAAAGTGGCAATGTCTGAGCACAGTTCAGTAACATCTTCATCAGGGCACCACGACGGATAGTTTCTTTATTTCCCGAGTTCTTAGCCTGCAACAAAAGAGCATGGATGACTATGCAGTAAGCCTCTCATTGGAAATATAAACACGTATGCAGTATAATGTGATCCTTTATTGACAACGTTTCACCCACACAGTGGGTTTTTTCAAGCCACTAAAGGATCACATTATACTGCATATGTGTTTATATTTCCATTGTGTCGGTATTTTATACCATTTATTTCCAAGCTTCTCATTAATGGATTTGGCAGTTTCAGCCAAAAAAAATGGCCAGACAAAATGGCAAAGGTCAGTAATTCTATATTTTATCCATAGTACTAGTGTCTGAAGTTTAATCTGATGACTCACTGCTTCTCTGGTATAGGCCAGAGCAACCTTGTCCAGGACCTGTCTGTTTCCATTGTTCCTGGCCACCACACCCACACCCAGCACCTAAAGTCTGTACCTGACCAGCCGGGCTGTGGCTCATACGTTGGATTGCATGCAGCCAGCAGTAACAGCCTGGTTGATCAGGCTCTGATCCACCATGAGGCCTGGTCACAGACCGGGCCGCGGGGGTGTTGAACCCGGAACTCTCTCCAGGTAAACTCCAGGTGCGTGAGGTATTATGTAGAATGAAAGGGGGTAAAGCAGCTGGAACTGAGGAGATCATGACAGAAATGTTAAAAGCAGGGGGGGGGGGGTATATATAGTGTTGGAGTGGTTGGTATTTTTGTTTAATAAATGTATGAAAGAGGGGAAGGTACCTAGGGATTGGCGGAGAGCTTGTATAGTCCCTTCATATAAAGGGAAGGGGGACAAAAGAAATTGTAAAAATTATAGAGGAATAAGTTTACTGAGTATACCAGGAAAAGTGTACAGTAGGGTTATAGTAATTGAAAGAATTAGAGGTAAGACAGAATGTAGGATTGCGGATGAGCAAGGAGGTTTCAGAGTGGGTAGGGGATGTGTAGATCAAGTGTTTACACTGAAGCATATATGTGAACAGTATTTAGATAAAGGTAGGGAAGTTTATATTGCATTTATGGATTTAGAAAAGGCATATGATAGAGTGGATAGGGGAGCAATGTGGCAGATGTTGCAAGTATATGGAATAGGTGGTAAGTTACTAAATGCTGTAAAGAGTTTTTATGAGGATAAACTCAGGTTAGGGTGTGTAGAAGAGAGGGAGACTACTTCCCGGTAAAAGTAGGTCTTAGACAGGGATGTGTAATGTCACCATGGTTGTTTAATATATTTATAGATGGGTTGTAAAAGAAGTAAATGCTAGGGTGTTCGGGAGAGGGGTGGGATTAAATTATGGGGAATCAAATACAAAATGGGAATTGACACAGTTGCTTTTTGCTGATGATACTGTGCTTATGGGAGATTCTAAAGAAAAATTGCAAAGGTTAGTGGACGAGTTTGGGAGTGTGTGTAAAGGTAGAAAGTTGAAAGTGAACATAGAAAAAAGTAAGGTGATGAGGGTATCAAATGATTTAGATAAAGAAAAATTGGATATCAAATTGGGGAGGAGGAGTATGGAAGAAGTGAATGTTTTCAGATACATACTTGGGAGTTGAAGTGTTGGCGGATGGATTTATGAAAGATGAGGTTAATCATAGAATTGATGAGGGAAAAAAGGTTATTGGTTCGTTGAGGTATATGTGGAGACAAAAAACCTTATCTATGGAGGCGAAGAAGGGAATGTATGAAAGTATAGTAATACCAACACTCTTATATGGGTGTGAAGCTTGGGTTGTGAATGCAGCAGCGAGGAGGTGGTTGGAGTCAGTGGAAATGTCCTGTCTAAGGGCAATGTGTGGTGTAAATATTATGCAGAAAATTCGGAGTGTGGAAATTAGAAGGTGTGGAGTTAATAAAATTATTAGTCAGAGGGCTGAAGAGGGTTTGTTGAGGTGGTTTGGTCATTTAGAGAGAATGGATCAAAGTAGAATGACATGGAGAGCATTTAAATCTGTAGGGGAAGGAAGGCGGGGTAGGGGTCATCCTCGAAAAGGTTGGAAGGAAGGGGTAAGGGAGGTTTTGTGGGCGAGGGGCTTGGACTTCCAGCAGGCATGCGTGAGCATGTTCGATAGGAGTGAATGGAGACGAATGGTACTTGGGACCTGACAATCTGTTGGAGTGTGAGCAGGGTAATATTTAGTGAAATGATTGAGGGAAACCGGTTATATTTATATAGCCGGACTTGAGTCCTGGAAATGGGAAGTACAATGCCTGCACTCTAAAGGAGGGGTTCGGGATATTGGCAGTTTGGAGGGATAGGTTGTGTATCTTTATACGTATATGCTTCTAAGCTGATGTGTTCTGAGCACCTCTGCAAAAACAGTGATTATGTGTGAGGTGAAAGAGTTGAATGATGATGAAAGTATTTTCTTTCTTTTTGGGTCACCCTGCCTCGGTGGGAGACGGCTGACTTGTTAACCCTTTGATGGTTTCGGATGTACTAGTACGGCTTACGACCCAGGGTTTTTAACGTACTAGTACGCCTAAATTCTAGCGCCCTCAAATCTAGTGGGAGAAAGCTGGTAGGCCTTCATATGAAAGAATGGGTCTATGTGGTCAGTGTGCACAGTCTAAAAAAAATCCTGCAGCACACAGTGCATAATGAGAAAAAAAAAAATTTGACCATTTTTTTGGAATAAATCAGCGACTTTGCAGTGTATTTTCGTATGGTATTTATTTTTTGTATTCTAGTTTTCTTGGTCTCATTTTATAGAATGGAAGACATTATTAACAGAAATTTGAGATGATTTTGACTGGTTTTACAATGAAAGGTGCCTTGAAATTGAGCCAAAGTAGCAAAAATGTTCGATTTTTACCAAACTTCAAAGTAAACAAATCGTGCCAAGCGTGCAATACACGTCAACTGGTGAGTCTAATTTTTCTTTCACCCAAATGCACCAATAATATTTATACCATTTTTTACACTAATGCAGTAGTCTGCATAACAGTAAATCTTTTTTATTTTTTGTGAGATAAAAATTCAAAGTGGAAAGCAAAAGAATATAAGAGGGGCCTTGAGACGTGACTAATGACTAGAGGAAATGTCATTTTAGTGCCAGGAATGTCTTTCTTGTTTATTCTGGACCCTATTTTGGAAATTGGCATCTTTTGAAATTTGTGTGAAATTGGCAAAATTGCTAAATTCTGACCACTGTTACTGGATAGTTGAATTTCATAAATGGGTGGTTTCTTGCACCCATTCGATAGAAAAAATGGAGTTCTAGCGAAATATTCATGTTTTTTGTCGACTAGTACAGTGGAATTGGCCGAAAATGGGGCTCAAAGTGGGCAAAATCGCCGATGCGTAAACATCGCCGAGACCACTAACTTTGCGAGAGCATAATTCCGTAAGTTTTCTATCAAATTTCAAACTTTTGGTGTCTTTATGATCGGGAAAAGATTCTCTATCTTTTCATAAGAGAAAATAATTTTTTTTTTTAAATTTGGCCGACCCTGAGAACGAGTTTCGGAGAGGGCCTGTCGACCCTCAAAGGGTAAAAAAAAAAAAAAAAACATACACCTGTCATTCAGTCTCTAATTTTCCCCTAGATTTAGACAATTTTGTGACTTTATTAACATATTAAATAAGGTGCAATTAATAATGGCTTCCAAAGCAAGTGGTGGTGCCAGGAGGAAACATGTGGTTCTCAGTGTTAAAATAAGTAAAACAGTAATCTTTCTCATTCACTCATGCATGCACCTGCCCACTCACCAGCACTCACCTAGCATACACTCACACTCCCACACACATAAATATGTTTAAAGTTGAGATTTGTGTATCTAAAAACTATAGTATAAATTAATGTGCTGCAAGGAACACTTTAACTAGTTAACTATAGATACAGCAAATTAACTGGTGCCTACTAGAATATTAGTTCACATTAAAATCTGAGAGCAAGGGGCTAGTAACTCCTTCTCTTCTATATACTACTAAAGTCTAAAAGAGAAACTTCCGTTTTTCTTTTTGGGCCACCCTATTTTGGTGGGATGCGGCTGGTTTGTTCAAAGAAGAAGAATTAACATTGAATAAAGATATTATACAATTGTAAAAATTTAGTTATTTATTACCAACTCACCTGTATACGAAGCTCATGACGGATGTTGCGAATCTGATACACAGTGGCGAGGGCCTTTTTTACAAGCGCCACTTCTTTTTCTGCGTCACCTACCGCTTTCTCGTACATCATTTTCAGCTTTGTCTGAGAAACAAAAACAAGTTATATCGTCCTTAAATCCAAGAATATGAAGAATACAAATTATTATTATTATTATTATTATTATTATTATTATTATTATTATTATTATTATTATTATTATTATTATGATAGGTACTGGGAAGCTGCATACCTGTAGGGTTCATTCAGTGCTTGGCTAATGGATGGTAATCAGACATGATACAAAGAAGGGGACTGTACCTCCAGTTCTTTAAATCAAAGATCCATTTATTTGCAAAGCATTAATATAATTCTTGACATAAAGACAGATTCTAAATTATATTTCTATTATGGTATAGGTTGGTAGACAGCAACCACCCAGGGAGGTACTACTGTCCTGCCAAGTGAGTGTAAAACGAAAGCCTGTGATTGTTTTACATGATGGAAGGATTGCTGATGTCTTTTGTCTGTCTCATAAACATGCAAGATTACAGGTATGTCTTGCTACTTCTACTTACACTTAGGTCACACTACACATACATGTACACATTTATTTATACACACTCATCTGAGTTTTCTTTGATTTTATCTTAATAGTTCTTGGTCTTATTACTTTTCCTTTTATATCCATGGGGAAGTGGAATAAGAATCTTTCCTCCGTAAGCCATGCGTGTTGTAAAAGTCAACTAAAATGCCGGGAACAATGGGCTAGTAACCCCTTTTCCTGTAAAGATTACTAAAAAGAATAAGAAGAAGAAAATTGTCAAAGTGGGAAGTCTGAATATGCGTGGATGTTGTGCAGATGATAAGAAAGAGATGATTGTGGATGTTATGAATGAGAAGAAGCTGGATGTCCTGGCTTTAAGTGAAACAAAGCTGAAGGGGGTGGGAGAGTTTCAGTGGAGAGGAATAAAGGGGATTAGGTCAGGAGTTTCAAATAGAGTTAGAGCTAAAGAAGGAGTAGCAATAATGTTGAAGGATAAGCTATGGCAGGAAAAGAGGGACTATAAATGTATTAATTCAAGGATTATGTGGAGTAAATAAAGATTGGATGTGAAAAGTGGGTTATAAGCGTGTATGCACCTGGAGAAGAGAGAAGTGTAGAGGAGAGAGAGAGATTTGGGAAATGTTGAGTGAATGCATGGGAGTTTTGAATCAAGTGTGAGAGTAATGGTGGTTGGGGATTTCAATGCTAAAGTGGGTAAAAATGTTATGGAGGGAGTAGTAGGTAAATTTGGGGTGCCAGGGGTAAATGTAAATGGGGAGCCTTTAATTGAGCTATGGTAGAAAGATATTTGGTAATAAGTAATACATATTTTATGAAAAAGAGGATAAATAAATATACAAGGTAGATGTAGCACGTAATGAAAGTAGTTTATTAGATTATGTATTGGTGGAATAAAAGGTTGTTTGGGTAGGCTCCAGGATGTACATGTTTATAGAGGGGCAACTGATATATCGGATCATTATTTAGTTGTAGCTACAGTTAGAGTAAGAGGTAAATGGGAAAAGAGAAGGTGGCAACAACAAGTAAGAGGAAGGTGAAAGTGTATAAACTAAGGGAGGAGGAAGTTCAGGTGAGATATAAGCGACTATTGGCAGAAAGGTGGGCTAGTGCAAAGATGAGTAGTGGGGGGTTGAAGAGGGTTGGAATAGTTTTAAAAATGTAGTATTAGAATGTGGGGCAGAAGTTTGTGGTTATGGGAGGGTGGGGGCAGGAGGAAAGAGGAGTGATTGGTGGAATGATGAAGTAAAGGGTGTGATAAAAGAGAAAAAGGTAGCTTATGAGAGGTTTTTACAAAGCAGAAGTGTTATAAGAAGAGCAGAGTATATGGAGAGTAAAAGAAATGTAAAGAGAGTGGTGAGAGAGTGCAAAAGGAGAGCAGATGATAGAGTGGGAGAGGCACTGTCAAGAAATTTTAATGAAAATAAGAAAAAAATTTGGAGTGAGTTCAACAAGTTTAGAAAGCCTAGGGAACAAATGGATTTATCAGTTAAAAACAGAGTAGGGGAGTTAGTAGATGGGGAGATGGAGGTATTAGGTAGATGGCGAGAATATTTTGAGGAACTTTTAAATGTTAAGGAAGAAACAGAGGCAGTAATTTCATGCACTGGTCAGGGAGGTATACCATCTTTTAGGAGTGAAGAAGAGCAGAATGTAAGTGTGGGGGAGGTACGTGAGGCTTTACGTAAAATGAAAGGGGGTAAAGCAGCTGGAAATGATGGCATCATGACAGAAATGTTAAAAGCAGGGGGGATATAGTGTTGGAGTGGTTGGTACTTTTGTTTAATAAATGTATGAAAGAGGGGAAGGTACCTAGGGATTGGCGGAGAGCATGTATAGTCCCTTTATATAAAGGGAAAGGGGACAAAAGAGACTGTAAAAATTTTAGAGGAATAAGTTTACTGAGTTATAGGTAGTAGATTGGCAGACAGCAACCGCCCAAGGAGGTACTACCGTCCTGCCAAGTGAATGTAAAACGAGAGCCTGTAATTGTTTTACATGTTGGTAGGATTGCTGGTGTCCATTTTTCTGTCTCATAAATATGCAAGGTTTCAGGTACGTCTTGCTACTTCTACTTACACTTAGGTCACACTACACATACATGTACAGGCATATATATATACACACATCCCTCTGGGTTTTCTTCTATTTTCTTTCTAGTTCTTATTCTTGTTTATTTCCTCTTTTCTCCATGGGGAAGTGGAATAGAATTCTTCCTCCGTAAGCCATGCGTGTTGTAAGAGACAACTAAAATGCCGGGAGCAAGGGGCTAGTAACCTCTTCTCCTGTATATATTACTAAATGTAAAAGGAGAAACTTTCGTTTTTCCTTTTGGGCCACCCTGCCTTGGTGGGATATGGCCGATGTGTTGAAAGAAGAAAGAAAGAAGTTTACTGAGTATACCAGGAAAAGTGTACAGTAGGGATATAATTGAAAGAATTAGAGGTAAGACAGAATGTAGGATTGTGGAAGAGCAAGGAGGTTTCAGAGTGGGTAGGGGATATGTAGATCAAGTGTTTACATTGAAGCATACATTATATGTGAACAGTATTTAGATAAAGGTAGGGAAGTTTTTATTGCATTTATGGATTTAGAAAAGGCATATGATAGAGTGGATAGAGGAGCAATGTGGCAGATGTTGCAAGTATATGGAATAGGTGGTAAGTTATTAAATGCTGTAAAGAGTTTTTATGAGGATAGTGAGGCTCAGGTTAGGGTGTGTAGAAGAGAGGGAGACTACTTCCCGGTAAAAGTAGGTCTTAGACAGGGATGTGTAATGTCACCATGGTTGTTTAATATATTTATAGATGGGGTTGTAAAGGAAGTAAATGCTAGGGTGTTCGGGAGAGGGGTGGGATTAAATTTTGGGGAATCAAATTCAAATGGGAATTGATACAGTTACTTTTTGCTGATGATACTGTGCTTATGGAGATTCTAAAGAAAAATTGCAAAGGTAAGTGGATGAGTTTGGGAATGTGTGTAAAGGTAGAAAGTTGAAAGTGAACATAGAAAAGAGTAAGGTGATGAGGGTGTCAAATGATTTAGATAAAGAAAAATTGGATATCAAATTGGGGAGGAGGAGTATGGAAGAAGTGAATGTTTTCAGATACTTGGGAGTTGACGTGTCGGCGGATGGATTTATGAAGGATGAGGTTAATCATAGAATTGATGAGGGAAAAAAGGTGAGTGGTGCGTTGAGGTATGTGTGGAGTCAAAAAACGTTATCTATGGAGGCAAAGAAGGGAATGTATGAAAGCACAGTAGTATCAACACTCTTATATGGGTGTGAAGCTTGGGTGGTAAATGCAGCAGCGAGGAGACGGTTGGAGGCAGTGGAGATGTCCTGTTTAAGGGCAATGTGTGGTGTAAATATTATGCAGAAAATTCGGAGTGTGGAAATTAGGAAAATGTGTGGAGTTAATAAAAGTATTAGTCAGAGGGCAGAAGAGGGGTTGTTGAGGTGGTTTGGTCATTTAGAGAGAATGGATCAAAGTAGAATGAAATGGAAAGCATATAAATCTATAGGGGATGGAAGGCGGGGTAGGGTCTCGTCCTCGAAAGGGTTGGAGAGAGGGGGTAAAGGAGGTTTTGTGGGCAAGGGGCTTGGACTTCCAGCAAGCATGAGTGAGCGTGTTAGATAGGAGTGAATGGAGACGAATGGTACTTGGGACCTGACGATCTGTTGGAGTGTGAGCAGGGTAATATTTAGTGAAGGGATTCAGGGAAACCGGTTATTTTCATATAGTCGGACTTGAGTCCTGGAAATGGGAAGTACAATGCCTGCACTTTAAAGGAGGGGTTTGGGATATTGGCAGTTTGGAGGGATATGTTGTGTATCTTTATATGTGTATGCTTCTAAACTGTTGTATTCTGAGCACCTCTGCAAAAACAGTGATAATGTGCGAGTGTGGTGAAAGTGTTGAATGATGATGAAAATATTTTCTTTTTGGGGATTTTCTTTCTTTTTTGGGTCACCCTGCCTCGGTGGGAGACGGCCGACTTGTTGGAAAAAAAAAAAAAATTCTATTAGTCTGCTTACCAACAATTAGGTACATTTGCATTTTTTATTAACACACCAGCCATCTTCCACCAAGGAAGAATGGCCCCAAAAAAAAAGGAAACACTTTCACGATCACTCACTCTATCACTGTCTTCCCAGATGCATGCTGATGCTACAGTTCAGATGCCCCTCCAAATTGCAATATTACTGCCCCTTCTTCAGAGTGCAGGCACTATACACTAAGTTCTCACTTAATGTCATCAATAGGTTCTTGAAAACTGCGACTTTAAGCAAAACAACATATAATGAAACCAATTTTACCGTAGGTTAATTAAATCAAGGAATAAATGTTTGCAAAGCTAAAATTGTAAGAAACACCTTGTACCACTACGCAGTTCAAAAACAAACATGGTACGTTCGCTGAATGCTTTCGTACCACATCATTTATTGTTGTGCATTTGTATGATTATTGTATACTCTATTAATTTTTATTTTACAATAATTTGCATTCATTCATTCATTCATTTTCCAACCTGTTTATTCCAATTCAGGGTCACAGGTGGCCAGGGCCTATCCTGGCAGCTCAAGGCACAAGGAGAGAATCAAGCCTGGACAGGACGCCATTCCATCTCAGGGCACGCTCACACACGCACACACGCACACACACACACACACACACACACCTACACTCACACACCTACACTCACTCATATTGAAACAATTTAGACATGCCAATGAACCTAACGTGAACATCAGTGAAATGTGGGAGGAAACTGGAGTACCCAGAGAAAACCCACACAGACATGGGGAGAACATGCAATCTCCACATACACAGTGGCCCCAGCCGGGAATCAATTTTTTTTTCCTCTCATCAACTTTATAATGAAA
Source organism: Cherax quadricarinatus (assembly GCF_026875155.1). Classification (NCBI taxonomy): domain Eukaryota; kingdom Metazoa; phylum Arthropoda; class Malacostraca; order Decapoda; family Parastacidae; genus Cherax; species Cherax quadricarinatus. Next base: position 47,121,964 of record NC_069426.1, on the reverse strand, counting down.
AGATGTTGAAAGAAACGACATTAATCTAGGAACTTCTGTATTCCGCATCTCCAGGACTCAAGTCTAGCAAACCAGTTTCCCTGAATCCCTTCATAAATGTTACCTTGCTCACACTCCACAGTACATCAAGCCATAAAAACCCATCCCCTACACTCATTCCTATCTAGCCTGCTCACAACCACCTGCTGGATGTCCAAACTCCGCTCATACAAAACAATTCAGATTTATTTCCTTCGCATTATTTCATTTTTTCTACTACAGTACTTAGTTTACTAAATTAAAATTATATTACAATGATTTGAGTCCTGTGCAAGCCGGGGATCAATAATAAGGCTCTGGAGGTGTTATGTAGTTTTACTGGGTTCTTGGTACACAGGCAGTGTGTTATGGGGCCCAGCCAGGCCCAGGCCCAGAAGGCCATGCCCGGGAGAGAGTGACAGAGTAGACCTTACTGACCGAATGAGGTCGGCTGCCAGAGTGAGGCAGAGGAAGCGTGATGTGGGCTGAGATAAGTAGGTCTATAAGTGGCAGCACCAGCATGGCACGAAATGTGAACCCAGATGGACATACAATTAATCATCTGAAGAAATGTGAATTAATGATATAAATAATAAATGGAAATAAACAAATTATGTACAGTACCATATTCCTTTACAAAAGAAACAAGAAATTCACTCACCCGATTTGAAACAGTCAATTTTTCTTCATTGACAATTTTGTCAGAGAGAGCATTAATAGAATTCATGTGAGGAATATTATCATCCCTGGCTTTCTGCAGCTCCCGGACCAGATCTGACAACACCTTTACCCTATCCTGTAATTATAATTATAAATTAATAACACTGTAAAGACCTAAATTATGCAACTCTTAATACACAGTTTTTTTTTTCAACAAGTCAGTCGTCTCCCACCACGGCAGGGTGACCCAAAAAGAAAGACAATCCCCAAAAAGAAAATACTTTCATCATCATTCAACTCTTTCACCTCACTCATAATACACAGTTAACCTAAGAAAATGACAATGGCAGTAAACCTTCACCTCTACATAATACTGAGTATAAAATGATTAAGCATTGTATTAACTAACCTGTAATGCCTGTGCCTCTGAACTCATGGCCATGGCCATTTCCGTAGAAGTTGACAGAGGATATGGTGTGACACTGATTGGTGGTAGTGGATCAAGTCTTAATACCTGATCCCTTCGGAAGGAAGGAGATGACTCACTACCTCTCATTTTAGGTGATTTTGGACTATCAACACTTCTCTTTGGACTACCTGATGATCAGGAAATTCATGAAAAGGAAATGAAGAGTATACAGTACAATATAATGTAAGTACATTATAAAATAGTTCTGTATATCAATAACTGTATTCAGATAAAATAATATTTACTAAGATTATAGTACGTAATTAGTTACAAAACATGGATAACAAAATGAACACTATTAAAACAACTTTTTTCTTGAAGATCAAGCTTGTCCAAGTCTATGACAGACAAATTTGAAAAAGCTTCATCTCCAAGGAAATCACTGCAACAAAATACAGTATTCATCCTGCTTTTTTGTTTGTTTTGCAACTTGTCAGTATTTTATGCCTCTTACAGTAACCCATGGTAATTAGTGCTCAGGGATGTATGAATTATAGAATGTTTAGAAAATGCTGTAAGAGAAGTAGGTCACTTCTCTTATAACATTCAGGACAATTATTAATTAAGGAGAGCTTCCAAATAGAATTTAAAAATTTTAGTCTCATTTGGGTGAAGAGAATGTGTAGGCATGAGGTACCCCTTTCTCTTCAGTGTAGCACTTCCCCTCAAATTGAAAACATGACACAGAATGCTTTTCAAATTATGCTCAATGGAATACCAGATAAAACCTTCCACAGGACTGTACCATACTCACAATAGCATCTTTTCTTATTACCTATTTCATTATTAATTTTATCAGCATGATATTTACAGAAATACAGTGAAACCTTCAAATATACAAGATTCATAATTCATGACACTGGATTATACAATGTTTTTCCTGAAGGGCATCTCATAAATAACTCATGAAGATTTTCACATTACATACCCACTTTTTTGTCCTGCCATATAACCCATTTACTGTTGCTTGATGCACATGACTCCTAAATTGAAAACCAACCAAAGGACTTCATTTAAAATGTACTTAATAACTTTTTTATGCCCAAATTTCTTTTCTCATTAGTCTTTTTGTTTTTTACAAATGTCAATATTAACCCACTACAGCAATATTTAGACACATGGAATCAAACAAAATTATCCCAAAACTTTAACAAAATATATTATACAGAATTTTATATTACTGTATTCACAAATTCCAAATACATGAGACTTCTAAGAAAACAACCCCTCACAATTTTTGGTTTAACCCTTAAGGGTTAACTGTACAGCATCCTAAACACTTGGTGTTACACCAGTGACTCAAAAATTCTAATACAGTGGTACCTTGACTTGCAAGTGCCCTAACTTACGAGTTTTCTGAATTACAGTGGACCCCCGGATTACGTCATTGTCAGATTACGTAAAATTCAGATTAAGTAACGTTTCTGCATAAAAATATTGGCTCTGTTAAAGTCATTCATCCCGAACGTGTCTGCGTGCCGTAAGCAGCCGGACACTCCATGTACAGCCAGTGTGCCATTGTTTACAAGCCAGTGAGGGCGATTCCACGCATACATGCGATACATTTTGTATTATTCCACTGCTTTAGTGCTTGTAACTGGTAAATAAGCCACCATGGGCCCAAAGAAAGCTTCTAGTGCCAGCCCTTCGTAAAGAGGGTGAAAAAAATATAGAATTCATTGCAAAATATGAAAGTGGAGTGCGTATCTCCGAGCTGGCCAGGCTGTATAACAAACCCCATACAACCATCGCTACTATCTTGGCCAAGAAAAAGGCAATCAAGGAAGGTGTTGTGGCGAATGGTGCAAATATGCTTACAAAATAGAGATCGCAAATACTACTCGAAGATGTGGAGAGACTGTTGTTGGTGTGGATCAATGAGAAACAATTAACCTCCAGAGGGTTAGCCACCCAGGATAACCCAAGAAAGTCAGTGCATCATCGAGGACTGTCTAACTTATTTCCATTGGGGTCCTTAATCTTGTTCCCCAAGATGCGACCCACACCAGTCAACTAACACTCAGGTGAACAGGAAATAATACCTGGAACTAGTGCTCATATTGGTGAATTTAAGGCCAGCAAAGGTTGGTTTGAGAGATTTAAGAATTGTAGTGGCATACACAGTGTGATAAGGCATGGCGAGACTGAAAAATTCCAACCTCATGAAGTGCTCAATTGTGACAAAACAGGCCTGTTCTTGAAGAAAATACCAAACAGGACCTACATTACTCAGGAGGAAAAGGCACTCCCAGGATACAAGCCTATGAAAGACAGGCTAACTCTCATGTTTTGTTGTAATGCTAGTGGGGATTGCAAAGTGAGGCCTTTACTTGTATATCGCTGAAAATCCCAGTGTGTTCAAGAAAAACAGTGTCTCATCACTTATCAATACTCTTCAGTAAAGGTAAGTGTCATTTTATTATTTATTTATGTATTTATTCTGCATGTCTCATTGTTGTCTGTGTAGGGAAATGTATATTTCATGTAAAAAAATTATTTTGTTTAATACATTTGGGTGTCTGGAATGGATTAGTTGGATTTCCATTATTTCTTATGGGGAAAATTAATTCAGATTACGACAGATTCAGTATAAGACATGCTCTCTGGAACGGATTAATGTGGTAATCCAGGGGTCCACTGTACAAGCCATTGCTTGGTCGATTTTTTGCTTTGAGTTGTGAGCGAAAATCCAAGTTACGAGCGAAAAAAAAAATATTTACTGAAAATGACATTTGGCAAGAACCCCAGCCTAAATGGCACAATGAAAGGTGGTTTTGGGACTTGGGACTTATAAAACAATTTTAATGTGATGTTCTAACTTGAGGTAATTGTGTGATGATCTTTAGTTATTCTACAAAAAAAAAAAGTTGCTAAGTTTCTGACATTTGCAAAATATCTTCCCTTTCCTCCCACACAAATCCCAAAATATTTGGAATATTTCCAATATTCTATAAGCCAATTGTAGAACAATAATTTTTTTGTGATCCCTGTCAATATTATTGCATTTACTTTCATAATAAATGGTGGGCTTCATGAAATAAGTCAATAATTACTTCTGAGATAGTCATAGATCACTGCAGTAGAGATCTAGTGCAGTTAGCCTCTCAAAAACTCTCTTACCCAGAACCAAAGAACACATTATAGGAAGAAGCAGTAGTGATTTTATATGCTCGAACTGATCCTGGACACTCTCCATATTATGGCCTATTTTATTCATTCTAGAGTATATATCATGTTTCTATATTACTTATAGTGTTTATTATGTCATATTAGATCAATTCTCATAGATAAATAAGCTGTAGAGTTGATATTAGTGTTATATTGAAGTAATTTCTTCTGCCCGTAGAGTGGTTTTTGGGGGCTGGAACAGATCAATGGCATTTCAGTTAATTTCAATGAGGAAAATTGATTTAATATACATGTACAAGCAAACTGAGTTATGAGCTCGGTCAAGGAATGAATTAAACTTGTAAGTCAAGGTACCAATGTATATCAAAAAATTTTTCTAAAAATAATTTCAACAGATATTTTCAGACCCCAAAGTTTTCTTTGTTAAACCTTTTTTTTTTTTTTTATCAAATTCAATTTTACAATATTTAAGGAAATTTGAGCACTGTGCTATTATGAGTTCATGTAATAATGTAATGCAGCCTCTTCTCACTTACCGACGTACTCGTTTACTGACAACTCAGAGTTACAACGGGCTCTCCCACGAGTTTTCATTTTATGCCATGCGAGAACTTGGGTCATGGAAACGGGCAGAACTGTATCTCAGTGTCAAGCATCTCAATCTCCTTCCTACAGCCACTCAGTATACTTGCTTTCACAGTCTCCAAGACTACATATTTCATCTATAAATTTGTACATTATTGTACACCCATAGTACAAGATAGAGTTAGAAGTGCATCAGCACTTGGAAGAGGACAAACAAGAGGAAAATGGAAGAGGTACAAAAGAAGTTCACTGTAGAGGGGTTAGCTGGTGTGTTCGTTTGTGTGTTTACATTCTCTGTGTCTCTCGTGGCAGTTATTAAACTCAGTGAACAAGGTATGTCGATGGTAATAATAATAATAATAATAATAATAATAATAATAATAATAATAATAATAATAATAATTAATAATAATAAGTGGAACCTCGGTATGCGACCTTAATTCATTTCAGAAGGCTGTTCGAGTGCCGCTCCGTTTGAGTATCAAACAAGTTCTTCCCAACCAATTTTCTGTTTGGTTGGCTGTTATCACTAATCTTCGTAGGCCCCCTGGTGACTTATTTATACAAATACGTAATACAGAAAAAGCACCAAAAAATGTGAAGAAACGCGAAATAGTTTACAGCAAAGTTCTGGCAGGTCGTATTTGTTTGGTCGAGTGGTGAGCTTTGTTCGAGTAGGGAGATGGTGAATAATAATAATAATAATAATAATAATAATAATAATAATAATAATAATAATAATAATAATAATAATAATTGCTCTGGAGCACTTTAAATGTCAGCTACCAAACCTGTACAAAATATATATGTAATTTAAGCTGCTCCAGAGAGATTATTATTTATTATTTTTATGATTATTATTATTATTAGTATTACCATCGACATACCTTGTTCACTGAGTTTAATCATTTGGGCTCTCCAACGAGTCAGCATTTTATGCCATACAAGAACTTGGGTCATGGAAATGAGCAGCACAGCATCTCAGCGTCAAGCATCTTAATCTCCTTCCTACAGCCGCTCAGTATACTAGCTTTTACTGTCTCCAAGACTACATATTTCTACAAATTTGTACTTTATTGTCCACCTGAAGGAAGTGCCAAGAAACAAAGGAAGGCTCTTGATCTTGAGGTGAAAATGAAGAGTATAAACGAGTATGAAGCTGGTACAAAAGTGTAAGTGATAGCCGATGACTTGAAGTTGGATCATTCTACCATTTCAACTATCTTGAAGGAAAAAGATAGAGTGAAAGAGAGTGTGATAGCATTGACAGGATTTCAAGCAATAATAACTAGGCATGTAGACAGCCTGTACTGTCTGCACAGACAGCCCATGCTGTCTGCCAGCTTAGTTCATATTTCGCGCCACTCAGGTGCTGCCCTCTGTAGCCAGGCCTCTAGGTAGGCACGCCAGCCTGCCAGCCCATGCCTCTCTCTCACTGACACAGTGGCCTAGCAGGAAGACACAGTACTCCCAGCTCTCTCTCGTGGGATGGCCCTGCCCGGGCCATGGGCACACACAACATAAGCTCGTTATAAATGGTGACAGCGGTGCTTGCAGCAGTTGTGTTTGCCTGGAGAGAGGGAGGAAGAGGTATGAAGTCATCTTCACTTCATCATCCCATACAAGAAGCATCCGTCTCTCAACGAGTTATCCTGATGTCGTGTCTGCACTTTTGAGCATCCAGACACAGGTACTAGCAGGATCCAGCCGAAATTTGTCGAAAGTCTTCGAGAATTGTGAGTGGCGTCACAGTGACCCCACGCTACAGCGTCCCATGCTACAGTGTCCCACGCTGTTTCTCAAGTCACGTGTTCAGCATCACTTGTATGTTGCTGTTGTTGTTCAGCTCAGCACAGCTGTTTCAGCAAGCCAGAGGTGAGTTTTGTGGTGATTTCTGCGTCCAGTGTGAGCTTCTCCACATGTTTGTGGGTGGAGGAGGAGGAATGGCTAGATGCTCGCCCTGCCATACACTCACCCACGCTCCTCGCCACCACACTACCATACACTCACCACTGCCCACTCCCTCTGCTGTGTTTTCTGCTGTTTTTCGTGTGAATTCTTTGCCAGTGCTGTGTACCCGAGTGCCCAAGGCCACTCGAAGCTACGTGGACCAGCATGCCACGTAGATCATGACGCACGTAGATCACGACGTCACGTGGGTGTGGGCGATGTCACGTGAATCTACCAGCCACGTGAGTTACCAGATGTCCCAAGGCCACATGCTGTGGTCTGCTGCCCGCATCACACTGACGTCACCCACGATGCTCCCCGACTTCATGACGTCACGATGTCTGCCTGACGTCACCTCGAGATGTCTGCTGACGTCACCTCGAGATGTCTGCTGACGTCACCTCACGATGTCTGCCTGACGTCACCTCGAGATGTCTGCTGACGTCACCTCGAGATGTCTGCAGACGTCACCTCGAGATGTCTGCTGACGTCACCTCGAGATGTCTGCTGACATCACCTCGAGATGTCTGCTGACGTCACCTCGAGATGTCTGCTGACGTCACCTCGAGATGTCTGCTGACGTCACCTCAGATGTCGCTGACTCACTCCGATTCTGCCTGACGTCACCTCGAGATGTCTGCTGACGTCACCTCGAGATGTCTGCTAACGTCACAGTGCTGCTGACGTCACCTCGCGACATCACGCCTGACATCACATGATGTCACCATCGAGTGTTCTAGTAATTATTTTAGTATTGTCGAGAAGATTGAGAGAAAATATATGTCGTGTGTTAATTAATTCCTCTTAGTCAGTGTTCTCACATTTTAGTATATGTCTTAGTGTCAGTTTTGTGCACAGAAAAGCATCATTTGCTAGTTAAGCCATGTTGTACCGTATGTACAGCGGTGTGTTTTTAAAGTTTCCGTGTGTCCAGTGAGGTCTGAGCCAGACCTGAGTGGCACCACTGTGCTAAGTCACCCGTGTGACCAGTGTGTTTGACAGCTGATTACTCAGCCCTGAGCGTACGAGCCCTCTTGTACAGAAAGCTTTTATGCTCGTTGCTCGTGATGTTCTGCAGAATCGTACCTGCTACGATTCCCATCGAGATTTGTTTCACTTCACCTCCAGACCTTCAGAGTGCAGTTATATGTAGAGAAACAAGTCTGGGGACGCTTAGGCTAACCTCTGCTATAACTCCAACTGTCGAGAGAATGACACGCTGTGTCAGCCTCGTGTCACAAGCTTCAGTGAGCAGCCTGCACAAAGATGATGTCACTTTGACTGCTAGCTCGCTCACTGCAGTCTGGTGTATGATGTTACGACTCCCAGATGTTTCGCCCAGTCGTCTCTGCCACGACTCGCTCCACAACTCGCTCCACTCTCGCCGGCAGTGACAGCCCAGCGACAGTACCAGTCGAGAAGTGTCCTCCTGAGTCGCTTGCCAGAAGTCCGCCCAGTTGCCGAGTTTTGTCGACGCCTCCACTCGAGGGCACCAGCATGTCGTGCCCCAGGTTGAGTGAAAACCTGCAGCGACTCCTACGATGTCTGCCTCACCGTTCCAGAGGAGACCGTAACATGTTACGTCACAGCTCAGCCGCAGCGATGTCTCCTGTGTTGCAGTATATGTCCAGACGCAGGAAGGCGTGCAGTGATGCCCTTCGACACTCACTGCCTATGACCACGATGTTTAGCACACCCCACATGTTTTTTTCTTCCCTCCCTGTAGGAAGTTTTTTTTCCATGTCCATATGTATATAATGTTTTTATTTTGTGTTCTGTCCCTGTTCTACGAGGAGAGACCAGAGTTTCTTTTACTACCAGTATTGTCGCGTGGACGATGCCGTAAGGTGGCCGACTGTTATGCAGACAGCCTGTACAGTCTGACGACAGCATGCTGTCTGCAAGCTTAGTTCAATATTTCGCGCCACTCAAGTGCTCCACCTATAGGCCTCTTGCACTTACCGTATGCACAACTTTTGCTCCCTCTAACTGACACTAGGGCTAGCAAAGACCAGTACTCCCACTCTGTCAGTGGGATGGTCCTTGCCCGGGACATGGCACAACACACAAGGCCTGTTACCCACAACGACTTACAATAAGTAAGAACCTCCGAAGACGTAATCATTAACACGCACCAGAATACCAAAAATTGTCGTTAATAGGCAGCAGAAAGGCCTCATTCATGAAACAGAAGACATTACTGAGGATTTGGTTGCAGACCGGATACAAAAAAAGAAGCGATGAGCCTTTTAAGTATTTTCAAGGCAAGGCACACAGTATCTTTTGAGCTTTGAAGTCATGTAAGTAGAGAATTTTACAAAAGCATTTACGCAAGCCATGGACATTTCAAAGGCTTAGTCGTAGAATCAACTTGCATAATAGAGTATCAGTGGTAGAGGCAGCAAGCACAGAGACAGAAGCGCGTAAAGCATTGTTTTTGACCATTCGATAAATCACGAAGAAAGGTGGATTTACCGTCCATGAACGATCTTTAATGTGAATTGAAAACGGACATTTCTTGGAAGAAATGCCAAAATGTCTACATATACAAAAACACAAAAATCCCAGTTTATGGTTTTTAAGGACTGGGTCACGTTGTTGTTGGGAGGAAATGTTGCTGGGTTGAATAAATAATGTAGAAGCATGATAAAGATGCCCAAATTAATAAAAACTGACATTATATGGAGAGGTATTGGAGAGTGGGTGGAGCTATACGAGAAGGAGAAGGTATGAGAGTCTCAGTAATTCATGGCATATCATGGCATGTGGAGATGTGTCTCACAGCAATACAAAATACTGTATACATAATTATACTATTATTATCAATAAAGGTTATCTATCATATTTATTCCAGAATAATATTAGATATAACAAATAATGTAGAAGCATGATAAAGAGGCCCAAATTAATAAATCTGACATTATATGGAGAGGTATTGAAGGGTGGGCAGCAGGGGAGGGAAAAAAAGTGACCGTGACCATTACAGAAAACGTTATTCGTTATGAGCCTGAAAGGGTCGCTATAGAAGATCATTCTTATCTTATTCAAAGACTGAAAAAAGTGTGATTTTTTCAAAAAAAAAAAAAAAAAAAAAAAAATTCCCAAGTAATCAGCATGCATGCATTTCCTGGAATATCTCGAAAGTAAGTTATTGACCTATTTCACGTTGTATTACCATTAATAATAAATGGATTGCTTTTATTTTGGGTGGTGACATTTTTGAAGTGTCAGTAAAAGGCGATTCCTTGATTAGCGACAAATTCATTACCAACATGGTCTTAGGAATGGAACTCCGTCAGTAAGTGAGAAGAGGCTGTATTTATTATCATTTACTTAGAGTTTACTAATATTCTGAAGAACAAATTACTTTAAAATTCTGAAGAACAATCATGTTATTGATTAACAGAAAAAAAATTACAGTCTTTAGAATTCAAAATATTATTTTCCTAATACAGTGGTACCCCGAGTTTCGAACTGCTCCCAACTCGACCAATTATGTAAGTGTATTATTGTAAGTGCTTTTGTAAGTGTATTTTTTGGGGTCTGAAGTGGACTAATCTCATTTACATTATTCCTTATAGGAAGAAATTCACTCGGTAACGGCACTCGAACAGCCTTCTGGAACGAAGAAAGTTCGAAACTCGGGGTACCACTGTACAGTATCGAAATAGGGAAGATACTAATGACTAGATATGAGCAAAATTAGTTAATTTGTAGAAGGGCATAATAAGAGGTTTAGAATTTAGCTTACGAACAGCTCTAGAGAAAGTTTACAGTGGAATAGTATTTGAAATTCTGGGAAGGAGTATGAGAACCCTTGAGGAATCATGTTAATAATCCAAGTGATCCTACCCTCATGACCTTCCCACACCTTGTAAAGTGATCTCACCTTTGTTACAAGGCTAAATTAGAGGAATGGTTTAATCCCTCTCTGCTTGTGATAATCACAGATTGTACAAGTGATGTCACGTAGGAAATGTCAATATGGATCCTTCCTCTTTTCTTGCTGGGTGACATCACATTCAAACTGGCGTAAGCTTTTTTGGGTTACCTGAAGGAAAAGCCTGACTGTGAGAGTAGCGCTTCTGTCTCCAGACTTCAGAATGGAGGATCAAGCCTCAACCACTCCTTGTGTTCCAGGGTTTAGCACTCCATACAATAATAATATAATAATAATAATAATTATTATAATAATAATAATCAGAAGATTTTCTCACCCCCTTCCTCAAACTAACAAGTTTTCTTATGGATATTTATACCGAAAGTAATTTGATGATAATCACATGAAATGAACTCTTTACTAGTATGCATTTTTTTTTACTGAACCCTCATTTGTAGTGAAAAACCATCTATTGGATATTTACACACAGAGTGAATTCCTCAACCAGATGGCAAATCACACTTTCATCCAGAATTAGCAGAACGTCTCATGCAGTCACTGGGAGAAGAAAAATCTAAGCAAGCTGCACATATAAGGAGAAAGAAGCAGCTAACCTTGGAAGAGACTGTTTCCAGGGGCATTAACTGTATAGCAGGTAAATAAGTTACAGCAAAATATAGTGCATGATAGTAAAATATCCTAAACTACCACAGATAAAAATTAAATAAAACAAATGAATTTTACTATAAAAAAATAACACCACCTAAATTTTTGTCTTTTCCTTTTCCCATCTTCAAGTCTGTTGATCAGCAAATGACTCAATGGCCCCCAGCTGACGGCGAGCAATGGCCACACCAGCTATTATTGTGTATGTCCACGAGATGATCACTAATGCCAGTAACACCTGGAATGGTTTGTGAAGTGTAAATAAATCTGATTGCTTCTGCATAACAAATAAAATACTGACACCTGACCAGGGCTACTAAACAGTCCTGGATATTAAGATGAAGGTGTAGAGAAAGCTTTTATTTTGACAATGTTTTGCTCCGTGTAGAGCTTTAAACTTGATAAAGCTCTACATAAATTTAAACACTGCCATAAAAAAATACTTTCTCTGCATTTGTCTTTTCTTCATTACTGTCAGCAACGCGCCTTATTATGCAATCCTAGGGACATCTATTCCATTAAATATCTCCGGGTTCAAAGTTAACTGAAATCATATTACAGGTATTGGTAAAAGTCCACTTTCCAGCACATGGGGCTACCAGCCTTTTTGGTGGAAAGTTATATTACATAACAAAAGAATTTATTGGGTAAATTAACTTATGCTGATTTTACAGTATGTACTATTTATATTCTCATTCTTGAATGAAGTAAGAGTCACTTTACCCATTGAGTTTTCATTTACCCCTAGCGCTGAGTGTGATCCAAAAAGTCATAAAAAGAAATGCTCGAGTTTATGTTAAAATGAAAAGCATTTTATTTTAAAAGAAGCTTTTCACTTTTATTTTAAAATTATTTCTCCTGATAGTGAAAATGGTAAGGATTATCAGCAAGCATAAAAGCAAATAGCAACAATTACAGTCAACCCTTCAAATTCATTGATTTTGATTATTCAGTGGTTTCCTGTAAATAATTTCAACTAGTACGTACTAGCAAATGAAAGATTGACCCTCCATCACTTGCTGCAATGAATGACCCACACTGGTGTAACCTTCATATATATATGTTAATAATGTAGATTATTACTAGATGCTTAATGAATCAGCAGCCATATGCCAAACAGTTTGCTCAAGACTACTGCCGGGGCATTTGGGTAGCAATCAGTTTATAGGTCAGGCTAGGTAACAAAGGATATAAAACATATTTAACCATAAATATGCTAAATGAAAAGAAACAGTTGAGACACATCTGGTAGAGTAATTAAATAGTTGGTAATGTTTAGGCAACCTGCTGCTCATCAACAGCCTACTACATGTGCCTCTACTTTCTTAATCAGCCTCCTGTGTGGAACGTTATCTAAAGTGTTACTGAAGTCTATATACACCATAGCCCAGTAGAAATACAATAAAATAATGAATATTTAAAAATTAACCACTCTTAACCTGTCTAGATTTAAGTAGTCTTTAAGTATTAGGATTAGTCTGCCTGAAATGCCCCGGCATGATAGTGACTTTCTTTTTACCTAACAAATTATAAAATGTGATCACACAGTGTAACCTTGCAAAGAAATCAATTTTCTTTGTCTTTGTCTTTATCTTGGTCTATTGCCTCGAATAACTTAGTGAAAAACTTTAATACATCCTTTCCAGTTATATCAGTAATTATTGCTTTCATCAGCTTTCCCATAAATGAGGTTCGGCTGATTGGTTTATTATTTGAACTGGCAAATCTGGTGGGCAGTTATTGTTATTATAATAAAAAAGAAGCGCTAAGCTACAAGGGCTATACAGCGCTGCTCTGGTGGGCAGTGTCCATAATGGCAACCCAATGTTGCATAATTATCTCTTTTACATATCTGATGGTATCTGACACCTTGTTTGTAAGAAATACATCATGTTTCTAACTATCTAGTTGCATTTGTGCTTTCCTTCACTCTTGAAGGGAATCATGTATACTAGCACAGCTTCATTTTCAGCTAACGCATCATATTAAAGCACAAAACTTACAATATTTATAATAAGAGTTGATGTCTTCGTTGTGTATAAGACTCCAAAAATCATGAAGACTAATTTTTTATACGTAATTACTTATTTTTCTAGAAGAAATCTTGGGGGCAAAGTCAGTTGCTGTTGTTGTTGGGTTTTGAGGGCCACCGAAGCTTACATTTGTTTGGCTCTTCTCAGTTTCTGGGGAAGACAAAGCTGACAGGAAATTGGGAATTCAAATTCAAATTCAAAGTTTATTCTCTATAAAGATTACAATGTTGAATTTACAGAATTTGGTTGTTGTGTGGTTTACATGTAGTTAAATAATGATTACAGAGTGTACCACTAGAACGCCTAGCATGGCTAGGCATTTCGGGCAGACTTTAGTTAGTTAGTTTAATATGTTTATTATGCACCCCATACCCATCCTGTGGGCGGTAGTCAAAAGATTACAGAGGTACATAATTGGTCCAGGGACTGGACTCCAAAGTTTTGATAGCTGAGCAAGTTACAGAGGTAATGAACTCACAATTTACAAAGGTAATGAACTCACAATTTACAAAGGTAATGAACTCACAATTTACAAAGGTAATGAACTCCAGGTAAGTCTGGTCACAATCATGACAAGTTACAAAGGTATTTACAGATTACAGAGGTACGTAATGGGTCCAGGGACTGGGCCCCCAAAGTTTTGATAGCTGAACTAGGTACAAAGGTAATGAGCTCACAAGTTACAAAGGTAATGAATTCTGTAGAATGGTTACTTACGTTTATACATGGCTACAATCATGAACAAATTATAGAGTAATGAGCAATTCACACTTCCACACCCGGTCACAACTGTAATGAGTTATTGGTGCAAATATTGATTGTTGAGTCACACACACCACACACACACACACACACACACACACACACACACACACACACACACACACACACACACACACACACACACACACACACACACACACACACACACACACACACACACACTTTAGTTTAATAACTTTATTATGCACCCCATACCCATCCTGTGGGCGGTAGTCAAAAGATTACAAAGGTACATAATGGGTCCAGTGACTGGACCCCAAAGTTATGATAGCTGAACTAGTTACAAAGGTAATGAACTCAGTTTAATTCTTTATTTTAAAATATTACAAATTATGAGGTAAGTTGGTATTATGGCTAAGTGACTAAATACTAGTTTGTGAGTTTAGCAATGTGAATGCTTTTGTTTTGGCACAGTACATAGTTTCAGTATTGGAGTATCACAGGATTCATTATTTTAAGATTGAGATTAATATTTCTGTTTATGGTCAAATGGGTGAGTGAGTGTAAGTGTGAACCACCAGGTGGTATTCGTGTAGTTAGTTGATGGGGTGTATCAGGGAGATAAGATGTTTTCTAATGGTAGTTTTGAAGGTGATGAATGTGTCTACAGTTCTAGAGTTCTCAGGTAGGGTGTTCCAGATTTTAGGGCCTTTGACATACATTGAATTTTTGTAAAGGTTTAGTCGGACACGGGGAATGTCGTAGAGATGTTTGTGTCTGGTGTTATGCCTGTGGGGTTTTGTCACAACTATCAAGAAAGCGTTTTAGGTCAAGCTTGATATTGGAGTTTAAGGTCCTGTAGATGTAGATTGCACAGTAGTAAGTGTGGATGTACTGAACAGGGAGTAAGTTTAGATCTATGAAGAGTGGGGGGGGGGTGTTGCCAGGGATGGGATTTAGTGATTATTCTTACTGCAGCTTTTTGTTGGGTTATTATTGGCTTTAGGTGTGTTGCTGCAGTTGATCCCCAAGCACAAATAGCATAGGTGAGGTATGGATAATAAGTGAGTGGTATAGTGTGAGAAGGGCATTTTGCGGCACGTAGTATCGTATCTTGGAGAGGATCCCAACCGTTTTCGATACTTTTTTGGTTATGTGTTGGATATGGGTGCTGAAATTCAGGTTGTTGTCAAGGTATAGGCTGGGAATTTGCCCTCATTATGTCTGGTAATTAGAGTTTTTGTCGATCTTAATGTTAATTTGTGCATCTCCTTGCTCTGCTACCAACATAATATAGTAGGTTTTGTCAGTGTTAAGCGTAAGTTTATTGGCTGTCATCCAAGTCGATATTTTGATCAGCTCCTCGTTAACAATGGTGTTGAGGGTGGCAAGATTAGGGTGAGAGATGACATAAGTCGTGTCGTCAGCAAAGAGAATGGGTTTCAGGTATTGGGATACGTCTGGAAGATCATTGATGTATATGAGGAAGAGCAGGGGACCAAGGACACTTCCCTGCGAACTCCAGTATCAAGTGGCCGTGTTGTTGATGTTGTGTCTTTAATGGTGACATGGTGACATACTGATACCTATTAGTAAGGTAAGATTTGAAATAAGCAAGCGCATGGCCTCTTATACCGTAATGGTCAAGTTTGTGGAGTAGGATGTCGTGGTTTACTGTGTCAAAAGCTTTTCTTAGGTCAATAAAAATTCCTAGTGGATATTCCTTATTTTCCAATGCTGTGTAAAGCAGATCTAGCATTTTTATGATTGCATCATTAGTGCTTTTATTTTTCCTGAATCCAAATTGGCAGGGGTTGAGTATGTTTTGTGCTGTTATAAATGAATATAGTCTCCTGTGCACGAGTTTCTCAAAGATTTTGGATAGCAATGGTAAGTTTGATATTGGCCTATATGTAGTTGTTTAAGTCTGTAGGGTCACCACCTTTATGTATTGGTGTAACCCTTGCCATCTTGAGTGGTTTCGGGAAGGTGCTAGTTTCTAGTGACTTGTTAAAAAGTAATGAAATAGCATGCGAAAGAATATGGGCCGCTCGCTTGTACAGTAATGGTGGGACATTAGACAGATTCCCTGAGTTGTTTTTAAGTGACTTTATAATCTCGGTGACTTCCGAGGGCTCAGTTGGTGCAAGATAGAAGGAATTTGGGAAATTTCCATCTAGGTAGTCCCCGGCATGGGCATTGGTATGTGGGATTTTATTGGCGAGATTAGATCCTATGGTTGAGAAGAAGTCGTTTATCTTGTTAGCTGTGTCAGTGGGATGTAGTGGTGTTTCATTAGGTTTAGTTAGGACAATATTCTTGTTTTTTTTCAGTTTGTGGGTCCCTAGAATCTGAGAGAGTGTTTTCCAGGTCTTTTTTATATCTCCTCTTGTGTCTGTGAATTTACTGGAGATGTATAGTTGTTTGGCTTTCTTTATTACTTTGGTGAGAACTGATGAACAGTGTTTAAGAATATCTTTGTGTATTAAGCCCTGTCTATATTGCTTTTCATATTGGTGTTTCTTGTCAATGGATTTCAGAATGGTGCTTGTTAGCCATGGGCAACCAAGCCGTTTGTTTGTGATCTGTTTCGTTTTTATAGGACAATGTTTGTTGTATAGTCTAAGTAATTTGTTAAGAAAAATGTCTGTCCAGTCATCAATACCATTGGCCTTGGAGAATTCTGTAGGCCAGTCAACAATCTCTAGGTCAGCTGTGAACTTCCTTATTGAGGCCTCGTCATGGAGTCTAAATGAGACTTTGTTGTATTCAAGTGGTGGTTTACTAATGTTTGTCAGGAGGAAGGTAGGGTAGTGGTCTGTAGTGCTATCTGTGATTATCCCTGATTTAAGGGGGGCTAGTATATTGGTCCATATGTGGTCTATTATGGTTGCACTTGTCTCAGTGAGCCTGGTTGGTTTAGTTATTGTTAGTGGTTGTTCATATTGTTGATGAAATCAGTTACAGGCTGATCATCTAGTAAGCCAAGGTTGATGTTGAAGTCTCCAGCTAAGAGAAGGTGGTGCTTATTCATTTGTCTGTTTGTTATTAGTGACTTTCATTTCTCACTGAAATTTGGGATGTTTGTGTGAGGTATCCGGTAAATGGCACCGATTGTTATAGGTGTCTTAAGGTTTTTTACAGTAAAATTAGCAAAAATGTATTCCCCATATTCATCACTAAAGCAAGTGGTGCTAATACAAGATAATTGGTTAGAGTAATAGATTGCAATACCACCCCCAACTTGGTTTGGTCTGCAGTTGTGAATTGCTGTGTATCCTGGTAGAGGGTAGTAGATATCTATTGTGTCCTGCTTAAGCCAGGTCTCAGTAAGAATAATGCAGGAGAAGAGTGTCTTTAGTGATTCAAGGAGTGCCAGGAGGTCATCATAGTGTTTGCTTAAGGACCTGATGTTGTAGTTAAGTACTGATAGACTTTTAGCATTGTTTAGGATAGTGGTGGCTTGTGATGCTGTGTAATAAAGGCAGTTACTTTCCAATAGGTTTTGATTGGGTGTCAGATTATGGAGGTTTAGATCAGGGTCAACGTGATCAATCATCTTCTAGGTTTAAATTATGGTTATTTATATCCTGAGTTGTGTGTTGAGTTCTAGTACTGAAGAAAAAGAATTTCGTTCGAGAAAAGAATCGAGAACATAAAGTTTTCAACCATTCACAGGCTGAGCATTGAGTGCGCAATCCACGCAAAATACCGACAGTTTAGTTTAATATGTTTATTATGCACCCCATACCCATCCTGTGGGTGGCAGTCAAGAGATTACATGGGTACATAATGGGTCCAGGGACTGGACACCAAAGTTATGAGAGCTGAACTAGTTACAAAGGTAATGAACTCCAGGTAGATCTGGTCACAATCATGGCAAGTTACAGAGGTAATGAATCAGCTTCACTCCTATACATGGTTACAATCATGAACAAGTTACAAAGTAATGAGCCACTGACACGTCCACACCTGGTCACAATCGTAATGAGTTATAAATACAAATATTAAGTGGGTCATACACCCACACAAGCGCGCGCGCGCGCACACATACACACACGAGGGCGCAGGCACAGACATGCACACGAGCGTACAAATATGTGCATACACACAAGTACGCACGCCCCCCCCCCCCCACACACAGTACTGCTTTACTTACAGCCAGCAAAGTCAGGGTATTTTTCCAGAATGGTCTGTAATATATCACTGTGGATAAAATACTTTGCCATTTCTTGAACATTTCTGAGTGAGTTGTCTTTAAATTCATTGATTTTATCGCACTCCAGTACATAATGACGCAAGGTGTGACAATAGTCCATCTGGCAAAGTTTACATTTCGTTTGGTCTACATCTGGTGGTGGTGATTAAACCTGCCAAAGATACTTGTAACCCAGCCGGAGCCGGGCAGTAGTGACATCCAAGAGTCTGCTTATTTTGTTGGATGCACCATAGACATGTACTCACCTAATTGTGGTTGCAGGGGTCGAAACTCAGCTCCTAGCTCCTGCATGATGGAATGATGATAGACGGACTGACTTGTGTCAATCTCCCTAAGTCTTAAGTCAATAAAGTTCAATTGAAGTTCTTTTCGTATTAACCGGCAAAAACTAGACTTACTCAACTGAGTCAGTAACAGGCATTTCTAAGCCCTTAGAAATCTGCTGAGGGGAAAAAAAAAACAGCTATGATAAGGACAAACATCCGAACAGTGTATGGGGAAATTTCTCACCGATGCTCAGGACAGAGTAGAACGAATCGTCTGTTCAAACATATGATCAATGTCAAGTAAGACATTTCACCTCTCCGTGGGAAATTACTTTATACCAAACCAATATCCCTCATTTCACCCCCCCTACCAAAAAAAATCTTAAATCACAATCAAAGATTTTCCTTGAAGCCAAACAGGATGCCTTAAGCTGTATTGATACCTAAGTCACACAACACACTCACAAATTATGTTGATGATTCTGTTCACCAATCCACTACTGCAGCTGGTAGTGCTGTTATTGTAATACTGAATGATGGCTCTCCTATAGAAATTGAAGCACGGATCAATAACTGGGCCTCTACCTTTCAAATGTGTCCATATATAAATACATTAGTGAGAGGGGTTGGATTTGAGTGGGACTTGCATATGAGTTGATAGAGTTATCAGAGCTTATTTCTTGGATGGCATTGAAAATTGGGTTGATCAAATGTTTTGTTAGCGGGATGGATTGTGAAGGACCTGCCTAGTATGGGCCAACAGGCCTGTTGCAGTGTTCCTCTCCACTTATCCACATTAAACTTCATCTGCCATTTTTCAGAACAAGACATTAATTTGTCCAAATCCTCATGGAGTTCATTGCTATCCTCCTCAGAATGAATCATACGGCCTATCTTTGTATCATCAGCAAATTTGCTCATGTCACTCGTAATCCTTTCATCAAGGTCATTAATGTAAATTATGAACAAGAGAGGGCCTAAAACTGATCCTTATGGAACGCCACTAGTGACTAATCCCCATTCAGATTTGACCCCATTAATCGAAACTCTTTGCTTTCTATTGGTAAGCCACGCCTCTATCCATGCTATAATTTTACCTACTATACCATGAGCTGCCACTTTGCTTTAGTCTCTTGTGAGGTACTCTATCGAAGGCTTTACTAAAATCCAAATAAACAATATCATATTCTTTATCACTGTCTGCTTCAAATGTTCTATTGAACGTGATGAAATTAAGACACATGTGCAACATCTGGGTATCTTTATTGTAGACGTTTCGCCACCCAGTGGCTTTATCAATACAAATTCCAGGACATAACTTGAAGACAGTAGGACTATATACAGAAGATAGGTAATCAGTCCCTCAACCTAGGAGTAGAAGATTGAGACACTTATGCAGCATATGGGAATCTTTATTCAGGAAACGTTTCGCCACACAGTGGCTTCATCAGTCCAATACAAAGAGGAAGGCGTAAGGAGAGGAGGAGAATGAGGTAATCAGTCCCTCAACCTGGAGTCGATGTGTTCAGTCCATCAATCTTGTAGAATGTACAGCATAGGGCCGTAGACGTGGCTTATATACTGTAGTGAGGTGACGTGAAGCAGATGGAGGCGGGGTCATAGTGGTATCATCCACTAGTCGAAGTAGGTCTTCGTCCAAAGGTTGAACAAGTGTTGAAGAATTCTTTGTAACAAGACCCCATGATGCTGCCGTGT
This sequence comes from Cherax quadricarinatus, assembly GCF_026875155.1. Lineage (NCBI taxonomy): Eukaryota > Metazoa > Arthropoda > Malacostraca > Decapoda > Parastacidae > Cherax > Cherax quadricarinatus. The sequence goes on along the minus strand of NC_069426.1, from coordinate 47,101,650 downwards.
CTGACAGTTGTGATGAATGGTTTGAAAAAACCGACAAGTTGAAGATTGAGACACTTATGCAGCATATGGGAATCTTTATTCAGGAAACGTTTCGCCACACAGTGGCTTCATCAGTCCAATACAAAGAGGAAGGCGTAAGGAGAGGAGGAGAATGAGGTAATCAGTCCCTCAACCTGGAGTCGATGTGTTCAGTCCATCAATCTTGTAGAATGTACAGCATAGGCCGTAGACGTGGCTTATATACTGTAGTGAGGTGACGTGAAGCAGATGAGGCGGGGTCCATAGTGGTATCATCCACTAGTCGAAGTAGGTCTTCGTCCAAAGGTTGAACAAGTGTTGAAGAATTCTTTGTAACAAGACCCCATGATGCTGCCGTGTCTGACAGTTGTGATGAATGGTTTGAAAAAACCGACAAGTTGAAGATTGAGACACTTATGCAGCATATGGGAATCTTTATTCAGGAAACGTTTCGCCACACAGTGGCTTCATCAGTCCAATACAAAGAGGAAGGCGTAAGGAGAGGAGGAGAATGAGGTAATCAGTCCCTCAACCTGGAGTCGATGTGTTCAGTCCATCAATCTTGTAGCATATGGGAATAAAGATTCCCATATGCTGCATAAGTGTCTCAATCTTCAACTTGTCGGTTTTTTCAAACCATTCATCACAACTGTCAGACACGGCAGCATCATGGGATCTTGTTACAAAGAATTCTTCAACACTTGTTCAACCTTTGGACGAAGACCTACTTCGACTAGTGGATGATACCACTATGACCCCGCCTCCATCTGCTTCACGTCACCTCACTACAGTATATAAGCCACGTCTACGGCCCTATGCTGTACATTCTACAAGATTGATGGACTGAACACATCGACTCCAGGTTGAGGGACTGATTACCTCATTCTCCTCCTCTCCTTACGCCTTCCTCTTTGTATTGGACTGATGAAGCCACTGTGTGGCGAAATGTTTCCTGAATAAAGATTCCCATATGCTGCATAAGTGTCTCAATCTTCAACTTGTCGGTTTTTCAAACCATTCATCACAACTGTCAGACACGGCAGCATCATGGGGTCTTGTTACAAAGAATTCTTCAACACTTGTTCAACCTTTGGACGAAGACCTACTTCGACTAGTGGATGATACCACTATGACCCCGCCTCCATCTGCTTCACGTCACCTCACTACAGTATATAAGCCACGTCTACGGCCCTATGCTGTACATTCTACAAGATTGATGGACTGAACACATCGACTCCAGGTTGAGGGACTGATTACCTCATTCTCCTCCTCTCCTTACGCCTTCCTCTTTGTATTGGACTGATGAAGCCACTGTGTGGCGAAACGTTTCCTGAATAAAGATTCCCATATGCTGCATAAGTGTCTCAATCTTCAACTTGTCGGTTTTTTCAAACCATTCATCACAACTGTAAATACTAGAAATACCGCAGGAAATAGCAAACAAGAGGACTCCAATAGCAATAGTGAGGAAAAAATTACCAAAAAAAAACTGGTGGGAGCTCCATTGTTGGTGCTAGGGAGGATAGAAGTAAGACAGGGAAACATGCACCAACAGGGAATACAGTCACAGAAACCCAAGGCAAGCGGAAACCAAGCCTGTGCACATACTATGCACTTGGTATCTGCTGGCATGGGAAATCTGGAAAAACAGAGGGGACATGCAACTATGACCACCCTAGAAAATGCCATGCCCAATGAAAACAGGAAATGCAAACTCCCTTCCTGTAAGCTTTTTCACCCTGAAATGTGTACCTCTTCAGTACAGGAAAGACTGTGCTATAACTTAAATTGCCAGGCATACCATCTAAAGGGGACAAAAAGATACAAAACATCCAGGCCAGGGGAAAACCTGGGTAGCCACAGCCACTCAAGAGGGAGAGGTTTTTTAGTGCCAGGAAGGAAAAAAAACTGGCAGGAAATGGCAGAAATCGTACACCAAATCCAGTCATTCCTGGAGTGGAACCACAGTCGATGGCCTCCACTCCAAACCAACAGATACAGATACTAATGCCGGAAAAAAAATCCCCCCCCAGTACCAACAATACCACCAGTCCGATAACATTCTTCTTTGCAAATAACAGGGTCTAAAGCCAGCTACAAACAACAAAATACCTTTCATCCGTGGACTGCTTGCAGAGGCAAAGGCAATGTTCGCGGCTTTCACTGAGACCCACATAAAGGATCACTTGGACAACGAAGTATGGATCCCAGGTTACAACCTATACAGATGTGACAGAGTGAACAGGCAAAAGGGGGGGTTGGCCTGTACTTTGGGCAGAGTCACTTGTTTGCACAGAACTGCTTAATGCCTCAAATGACGTAGTGGAAGTTTTAGCAGTAAAAGGTCGAGAACCAAAACCTAGTCATTGTGGTAGTCTACAAGCCTCCGGATGCAACATCCCAGCAATTCCAGGAACAGCTGTTAAAAATTGACCACTGTCTGGAAAATCTTCCAGCTCCTGCACCCAACATCTTGCTCCTGGGCTTTTCAACTTAAGGCACCTAAAATGGAGGAATATAGCAAATAATATTGTTGCAGAAATAACACCAGGAGGCAGCTCTGATGAAAACTCACACTCACACGAGCTTTTAAATCTCTGCACAAAATTCAATTTAAACCAGCAAATAATAGAGCCTACAAGACTGGAGAATACACTAGACCTCATCTTCACTAACAATGATGATCTGATAAGAAATGTCACCATATCAAAAACAATATACTCAGATCACAACATAATTGAGGTTCAGACATGTATGCATGGAGCCCCAGACCGACAAAATGAGACTAGTCATGAGGGAGCATTCACCAAATTCAACTTCAATAACAAAAACATAAAGTGGGACCAAGTAAACCAAGTCCTAACCGATATAAGCTGGGAAGATATACTAAGCAACACAGACCCAAACTTATGCCTAGAACAGATTAACTCGGTGGCACTCGATGTATGCACAAGGCTTATTCCTCTAAGAAAAAGGAGGAGTAGATGTAAAATAGAAAGAGACAGGCGCTCCCTTTACAGGCGACGGAAAAGAATAACAGAGCGGCTAAAAGAGGTCAATATATCTGAAATGCGCAGGGAGACACTGGTCAGAGAAATAGCAAGCATCGAACTTAAGCTAAAAGAATCCTTTAGGAGTCAGGAATCGCGGGAAGAACTAAAAGCCATAAATGAAATCGAAAGAAACCCAAAGTATTTCTTCTCCTATGCCAAATCAAAATCGAGAACAACGTCCAGTATTGGGCCCCTACTTAAACAAGATGGGTCCTACACAGATGACAGCAAGGAAATGAGTGAGCTACTCAAGTCCCAATATGACTCAGTTTTTAGCAAGCCGCTAACCAGACTGAGAGTCGAAGACCAAAATGAATTTTTTATGAGAGAGCCACAAAATTTGACTAACACAAGCCTATCCGATGTTATCCTGACGCCAAATGACTTCGAACAGGCGATAAATGACAATGCCCATGCACTCTGCCCCAGGGCCAGACTCATGGAACTCTGTGTTCATCAAGAACTGCAAGAAGCCCCTATCACGAGCCTTTTCCATCCTATGGAGAGGGAGCATGGACACGGGGTCGTCCCTCAGTTACTAAAAACAACAGACATAGCCCCACTCCACAAAGGGGGCAGTAAAGCAACAGCAAAGAACTACAGACCAATAGCACTAACATCCCATATCATAAAAATCTTTGAAAGGGTCCTAAGAAGCAAGATCACCACCCATCTAGAAACCCATCAGTTACACAACCCAGGGCAACATGGGTTTAGAACAGGTCGCTCCTGTCTGTCTCAACTACTGGATCACTACGACAAGGTCCTAAATGCACTAGAAGACAAAAAAAATGCAGATGTAATATATACAGACTTTGCAAAAGCCTTCGACAAGTGTGACCATGGCGTAATAGCGCACAAAATGCGCGCTAAAGGAATAACAGGAAAAGTCGGTCGATGGATCTATAATTTCCTCACTAACAGAACACAGAGAGTAGTCGTCAACAGAGTAAAGTCCGAGGCAGCTACGGTGACAAGCTCTGTCCCACAAGGCACAGTACTAGCTCCCATCTTGTTCCTCATCCTCATATCCGACATAGACAAGGATGTCAGCCACAGCACCGTGTCTTCCTTTGCAGATGACACCCGAATCTGCATGACAGTGTCTTCCATTGCAGACACTGCAAGGCTCCAGGCGGACATCAACCAAATCTTTCAGTGGGCTGCAGAAAACAATATGAAGTTCAACGATGAGAAATTTCAATTACTCAGATATGGTAAACATGAGGAAATTAAATCTTCATCAGAGTACAAAACAAATTCTGGCCACAAAATAGAGCGAAACACCAACGTCAAAGACCTAGGAGTGATTATGTCGGAGGATCTCACCTTCAAGGACCATAACATTGTATCAATCGCATCTGCTAGAAAAATGACAGGATGGATAATGAGAACCTTCAAAACTAGGGAGGCCAAGCCCATGATGACACTCTTCAGGTCACTTGTTCTATCTAGGCTGGAATATTGCTGCACTCTAACAGCACCTTTCAAGGCAGGTGAAATTGCCGACCTAGAAAATGTAACAGAGAACTTTCACGGCGCGCATAACGGAGATAAAACACCTCAATTACTGGGAGCGTTTGAGGTTTCTAAACCTGTATTCCCTGGAACGCAGGAGGGAGAGATACATGATTATATACACCTGGAAAATCCTAGAGGACTAGTACCAAACTGCACACGAAAATCACTCACTACGAAAGCAAAAGACTTGGCAGACGATGCACCAAATCCCCCCAATGAAAAGCAGGGGTGTCACTAGCACGTTAAGAGACCATACAATAAGTGTCAGGGCCCGAGACTGTTCAACTGCCTCCCAGCACACATAAGGGGATTACCAACAGACCCCTGGCAGTCTTCAAGCTGGCACTGGACAAGCACCTAAAGACAGTTCCTGATCAGCCGGGCTGTGGCTCGTACGTTGGTTTGCGTGCAGCCAGCAGCAACAGCCTGGTTGATCAGGCGCTGATCCACCAGGAGGCCTGGTCACGGACCGGGCCGCGGGGGCGTTGACCCCCGAAGCTCTCTCCAGGTAGACTCCAGGTAGGTAGACTGTCAGACACGGCAGCATCATGGGGTCTTGTTACAAAGAATTCTTCAACACTTGTTCAACCTTTGGACGAAGACCTACTTCGACTAGTGGATGATACCACTATGACCCCGCCTCCATCTGCTTCACGTCACCTCACTACAGTATATAAGCCACGTCTACGGCCCTATGCTGTACATTCTACAAGATTGATGGACTGAACACATCGACTCCAGGTTGAGGGACTGATTACCTCATTCTCCTCCTCTCCTTACGCCTTCCTCTTTGTATTGGACTGATGAAGCCACTGTGTGGCGAAACGTTTCCTGAATAAAGATTCCCATATGCTGCATAAGTGTCTCAATCTTCAACTTGTCGGTTTTTTCAAACCATTCATCACAACCTAGGAGTAGGTGGGAAGAGCACCGTAGCCGTGGAGATTCTGAAGCAGAACAGAACAGAACAGAGGACTCACAGGTAAGGGCCCACTAGGGGAGAGGGACAAGTGGGGACAGGAGGAAGAAGATAGCTGGGGAGAGGAAAAAATCTTAAGAAGGAGGAAAAGTGTCAGGACTATACCCAACTGCTAATCAATGGAAACATAATATTCGTCAGTGTCACTCTCGGGAGTACATCATCTTGCTATGACTGGACGCGGAACAGGCACAGGTTACTGCAAAAGGCGACGCAAACGTATGTCGCAAGCACTTCTGCTCAAAACGCACAAAGACACAGCTCTATGACAATGGCACTTTTAAAATTGTTGGAGTAGTTGGGCTAATTAAGTCAGGTAGTTTATTAGTATTGAGGTGGAGGTGCCGGGTCGTACAACGTTTGAAAGAGATCTACATCATTGTAAGGATGTCTGAGAGTATCTCCTAAGTATGTAGTCCAGTGGTCATGATATGCTTCAAGTCTGTCAAGTTGTTTGTCACTGAGTGTCTTCCAGTATCTGAAGCAGAAGTAAGGAGCCTGGCGCTTATATACTAACGTCAGGTGTAGCAGACGAGGGCATAGTCACTGGTAGGCGGGATTCCCCAGTGGAAGTAGGTCCTTCCCAAGGAGATGGGTTAGTTGTAGTAGTAGTTGTCGTAGTCGTGAAGGTTATGTACATGTCCTCAGAATCAAGATTCCATGATGTTGCATTGTCTGACAAGTTGTGCAAGAATGGTATATAATACCGACAAGATGAAACTAAGACACATGTGCAACATCTGGGTATCTTTATTGTAGACGTTTCGCCATCCAGTGGCTTTATCAATACAAATTCCAGGACATAACTTGAAGACAGTAGGACAGTATTGAACGTAAGTAAATTTGTCAGGCAGGAACGACCTCTCGTGAACCCATGTTGAGATTCATTTATCAAGTTATACTCTTCAAGGTGACTTCTAATAATGTCAACTATGAAGATTGACACACTTATGCAGCATATGGGAATCTTTATTCAGGAAACGTTTCGCCACACAGTGGCTTCATCAGTCCAATACAAAGAGGAAGGCGTAAGGAAAGGAGGAGTATGAGGTAATCAGTCCCTCAGCCTGGAGTCGATGTGTTCAGTCCATCAATCTTGTAGAATGTACAGCATAGGGCCGTAGACGTGGCTTATATACTGTAGTGAGGTGACTTGAAGCAGACGGAGGCGGGATCATAGTGGTATCATCCACTAATCGAAGTAGGTCTTTGTCCAAAGGTTGAACAAGCGTTGAAGAATTCTTTGTAAGAAGATCCCATGATGCTGCAGTGTCTGACAGTTGTGATGAATGGTTTGAAAAACCGACAAGTTGAAGATTGACACACTTATGCAGCATATGGGAATCTTTATTCAGGAAACGTTTCGCCACACAGTGGCTTCATCAGTCCCAATACAAAGAGGAAGGCGTAAGGAGAGGAGGAGTATGAGGTAATCAGTCCCTCAGCCTGGAGTCGATGTGTTCAGTCCATCAATCTTGTAGAAAGTACAGCATAGGGCCGTAGACGTGGCTTATATACTGTAGTGAGGTGACGTGAAGCAGATGGAGGCGGGGTCATAGTGGTACCATCCACTAGTCGAAGTAGGTCTTCGTCCAAAGGTTGAACAAGTGTTGAAGAATTCTTTGTAACAAGATCCCATGATGCTGCAGTGTCTGACAGTTGTGATGAATGGTTTGAAAAACCGACAAGTTGAAGATTGAGACACTTATGCAGCATATGGGAATCTTTATTCAGGAAACGTTTCGCCACACAGTGGCTTCATCAGTCCAATACAAAGAGGAAGATGAACATCAAAATGGTATACAATACCGACAGGTTGTTAGGTAAGACACATATGCAACAGTTAGACAACTTTATTCCGAAACGTTTCGCCTACACAGTAGGCTTCTTCAGTCGAATACAGAAAGTAGGCAGGAACAGTAGAGAAGACGATGTAATCAGTCCATCACCCTTAAAGTCGTAGAATTTGAGGTTGTCAGTCCCTCGGCCTGGAGAAGTTCAGTTCCATAGTCAGGAACTATCTGAAGATAGTTCAGATAGTTCAGATAGTTCCTGACTATGGAACTGAACTTCTCCAGGCCGAGGGACTGACAACCTCAAATTCTACGACTTTAAGGGTGATGGACTGATTACATCGTCTTCACATCTCTACTGTTCCTGCCTACTTTCTGTATTCGACTGAAGAAGCCTACTGTGTAGGCGAAACGTTTCGGAATAAAGTTGTCTAACTGTTGCATATGTGTCTTACCTAACAACACAAAGAGGAAGGCGTAAGGAAAGGAGGAGTATGAGGTAATCAGTCCCTCAGCTTGGAGTCGATGTGTTCAGTCCATCAATCTTGTAGAATGTACAGCATAGGGCCGTAGACGTGGCTTATATACTGTAGTGAGGTGACTTGAAGCAGACGGAGGCGGGATCATAGTGGTATCATCCACTAATCGAAGTAGGTCTTTGTCCAAAGGTTGAACAAGCGTTGAAGAATTCTTTGTAAGAAGATCCCATGATGCTGCAGTGTCTGACAGTTGTGATGAATGGTTTGAAAAACCGACAAGTTGAAGATTTGACACACTTATGCAGCATATGGGAATCTTTATTCAGGAAACGTTTCGCCACACAGTGGCTTCATCAGTCCAATACAAAGAGGAAGGCGTAAGGAAGGCATAAGTGTGTCAATCTTCAACTTGTCGGTTTTTCAAACCATTCATCACAATGTCAACTATAACTGATTCTGTAGATGAATGGTTCAGAGAACCGACATGTTGATAAATTAGATACATGTGCAACTCTTGGGTATCTTTATTGAGAAAACGTTTCGCCACACAGTGGCTTCATCAGTCCATACAAAGGAGAATCGTGAAGAGCGGGAGAATGAGGTAATCAGTCCCTCAGCCTTGAGTCGATGTGGTCAGTCCATCAATCTTGAATAGAATACAGCATATGAGCGGAGAAGTGGCTTATATACCGTAGGCAGGAGAGGTACAGCAGTCGTAGGTGGTGTCACATTTGTCCATATGGAAGTAGGTCGTGCCCAAGAGTTAGGCAAGCGAAGAATTCCCAAGTATTAAGATCCCAAGAAGTTGCAGTGTCTGACAGGAATGTAGATGAATGGTTCAGAGAACCGACATGTTGATAAATTAGACACATGTGCAACTCTTGGGTATCTTTATTGACGAAAAGTTTCGCCACACAGTGGCTTCATCAGTCCATACAAAGGAGAATCGTGAAGAGCAGGAGGAGAATGAGGTAATCAGTCCCTCACTATAGATGTCAGGCTTATTGGACGGTAATTTGAAGGAACGGACTTATCCCCTGATTTGAATATAGGAACCACATTAGCCAGCTTCCACAACTCTGGCACAACACCAGTAAGGATGGATGCATTAAACACATTCGTTAATGGCTGACTAAATTCCATCTTGCATTCCTTAAGTACCCTGGAAAACAACTCATCGGGCCCCGGGGACTTCAGTTTGTCTATCTGTTTGATAACCATGTCCCTCGTGACAGTAATATTAGTCAATTTGAATTCGTTAGGAACTGAATAATTGTTAATTCCTGGAATCTCATTTATGTCTTCCTGTGTAAAAACTGACAAAAATAGTCATTAAATAAGGAACACATTTCCATTCCCAATTTTCAGAGGTCCTACTTTTCCTTCACCTTCTTCCTATACACTTGAAAGAACCCCTTTGGATTAGTCTTTGATTCATTAGCAACTCTAATTTCATAATCACGTTTAGCCTTTCTAATCTCCTTTTTCACTTCTCTTTTTAGCTGAACATAGTGGTCAGTAAGGTTAGCCTCTCCTCTTCTGATGCGCCTATAAATTCCCCTTTTCTCCCCTAATAGATGCTTCAGCCTCCTGTTAACCCATTTGGGATCGTTATTATTAGACCTAATTTGTCTCTGGGGAATGTATATACTCTGAGCACGGTGTACATTATTAAGAAAAAAAATCATAAATGGAGATCCCTTCATAATCATAAGTATGATCATCGTCAATAAAATCATTAGCTAGATAACCCCAATCGAGATTAGACAGGTGTTCCCTAAGTCCATTGTAATCGGCAAAACGAAAATCAGGGATTTTTTACCATATTATCATTATTCTTGTATTCCCAGTTAATGCTAAAAGTGATGGATTTGTGATCACTGGCGCCAAGCTCTTCAGTGATCTCCAGATTATTTACGAGTGTTTCCTTATTTGACAAAGACTAGATCGAGCAAATTATTACCCCTGATAGGCTCTGTTACACACTGCTTCAGAAAAGTCCTGAACTGTTTCCATAAAATCACTGGACTCCAGATTACCGGTCAAAGAAGTCCAGTCAGTTTGATTAAAGTTAAAATCCCCTACTATCACTATGTTATTGTGTCTAGAATCCCTAACAATTTCGTCCCAAAGAAGTCTCCCTCTATCGTGATCCAAGCCTGGAGGTCGGTATACTCCACCTAGAATTAGTTTTTCTTGACGTTCTACAAACTCTACCCAAACAGATTCTGTTACTGTTCCATCTATTTTTATGCCTGATTTTATGCAACAATTAACATTATCTCGAACATATAATGCAACTTCTTCCCCCTTCCCATTACATCTATCCACGTGGAACAACTTAAACCCTTGAATATTACACTCAGCAATCATATCCCGACTCTTTAAATCATACGACGTTTCAGTTAATGCAATGACATCAAAGTTCCCAGCACATGCTACCAAACGTAGTTTATTAATCTATTTCTTGCACTTCGACTGTTAGCATAAAATACCATCATATGTTTTTTCTTCTGCACATTTTTCCTATTCATCTTTATTTTTACACAATTTCTGAAATTATCATTACCCAGAGTTACTCCATGACAGTTACTATTAAGATTCTTAACATAAGAGCATAATTCAATATATCCATACTCATTATTTATCATTTCTAAACCCATACCTCTAACTAATCCTAGTTTAAAGCCCTAACAACCCCCTCAACTGAGCTACCAAGAAAACCAACACCTGCCCTCACTCAAAAAATATGTGAACGACATGACGCAAGGGATAGACTCAGAAGTGCCCCCGTTTGCAGATGATGTGAAGTAAATGAGGAGAATTAAATCAGACGCGGACCAGACAGTTCTACAAAGAGACCTGAACAGGCTTGATGCGTGGTCCAGAAACTGGCTCCTAGAATTTAACCCTGCCAAATGCAAAGTTATGAAGATCGGAGGAGGGCAAAGAAGACCGCAGACAAAGTATAGGATAGGCGGTCAAAGACTGCAAACCTCACTCAAGGAGAAAGACCTAGGAGTGAGTATAATATCGAGTACATCGCCAGAAGCACACATTAACCAAATAACTACTGCGGCACATGGGCGCTTGGCAAACCTGAGAATAGCGTTCCGGTACCTCTGTAACGAATCGTTCAAGACTTTATACACTGTGTATGTCAGACCCATACTGGAGTACGCAGCACCAGTTTGGAACCCACACCTGGTCAAACACGTCAAGAAATTAGAGAAAGTGCAAAGGTTTGCAACAAGGCTAGTTCCAGAGCTAAGGGGAATGTCCTATGAAGAAAGGTTAAGGGAAATCGGTCTGACGACACTGGAGGACAGGAGGGTCAGGGGAGACATGATAACGACATACAAAATACTGCGTGGAATAGACAAGGTGGACAGACAGGATGTTCCAGAGATGGGACACAGAAACAGGGGGTCACAATTGGAAGCTGAAGACCCAGATGAGTCAAAGGGATGTTAGGATGTATTTCTTCAGCCATAGAGTAGTTAGGAAGTGGAATAGTCTGGCAAGCGATGTAGTGGAGGCAGGAACTATACATAGTTTTAAGACGAGGTATGATAAAGCTCATGTAGCAGGGAGAGGGAGGACCTAGTAGCGGTCAGTGAAGAGGCGGGGCCAGGAGCTGAGTCTCGTCCCCTGCAGCTACAATTAGGTGAGTATACACACACACACACACACACACACACACAGGCAGTGGAATAGCCTAGAAAATGACGTAGTGGAGGCAGGAACCATACACAGTTTTAAGACGAGGTTTGATAAAGCTCATGGAGCGGGGAGAGAGAGGGTCTAGTAGCAACCGGTGAAGAGGCGGGGCCAGGAGCTAGGACTCGACCCCTGCAACCACAAATAGGTGAGTACAAATAGGTGAGTACACACACACACACACACACACACACACACACACACACACACACACATATTAGGAAGTATTTCTTCAGTCATAGAGTTGTAAGGCAGTGGAATAGCCTAGAAAATGACGTAGTGGAGGCAGGAACCATACACAGTTTTAAGACGAGGTTTGATAAAGCTCATGGAGCGGGGAGAGAGAGGGGCCCCGTAGAAGG
>NC_069426.1:47072357-47089225 GCF_026875155.1 Cherax quadricarinatus | reverse complement strand
CTCAACTTTTTTTTTATTGGGGGGTTTTTGTGTATTCGAATACAACGTTTAGAAGCTTTACATTTTAAAAGATACAAAACATATCCCCCCCAAATGAAATTTCCCCAAACCCCCCTCCTTTAAAGTGGGCATTTTTCCCCCCTTTTCCCAGGAGCAAGACCGGCATAAAAAAATTAACCGGTTCCCTAAACCCCTTCACAAAATATTGCCCCTGTCACCTCAACATTGTCTTTTTCACCCCTATCTAAACACTCATGCATACTTACCTGGAGAGAGTTGGAGGTCAAGCCCCCGCAGCCAGTCTGTGACCGGTCCTGGGGATCGGGGCCCGATAAACCAGGTGTTAGGGGTGCACGCAAACAAACGTAGAGCCACGCCTGGCTGGTCGGAACGATTTGGTGCTTGCCCATGCGTTTAAAGATTGCAGGGGTCTTTTGGTAACCCCTTTACTATGTGGGAGGCTTTGAACGTTGGGCCCCCTGCCTTTTATTGTTGGCCCCTTTAAACGTGTAGTAAACCCCCCTGCTTTTCTTTGGGGGTGTTGCAGTCTGCAAGTCTTTTCCCTTTCGTGTGGTGTTTTTCTGTGCAAGTTCGGGTACTACCCCCTTTTGGATTTTCCAGGTGTTTTTAACATGTATTCTTCTGTGACCCGGGAAAATAAGGTTAGGAACCTCAAGTGCCCCCAGAAAATTTGAGGTTTTTTTACCCCGTTTGGGGCCCCGTGAAGGTTCTCTGTACTTTTTCTAGGTCAGCAATTTACCTGCCCTTTAAAGGTGTGTTAGTGTGCAGCAAATTCAGCCGATAGAACAAATGACCCGAAAAGTGTATCATGGGCTTGGATCCCTTTGTTTTGAAGGTTTCTTATCCCTTGTATTTTTTAGGGAGATGCAATTGATACATGTTTGGCCTTGAAGGGGGATCCTTGACATGATCATCCCCGGTCTTTGACGTTGGTTTTCGCTTTTTTGTGGCCAGGGAAAAATTTTTTTTTGTACTCTGATGCGATTTAATTTTCCCCGTGTTTGCCCTATCTGGGTAATTGAAATTTCTCGTAAAAAATTCATATTGTTTTCTGAAGCCCACTGAAAGATTTGGTTGTGTCCCCCTGGAGCCCGCAGTGTCTGCAAATGGAAGCACTGTCATGCAGTTTTTGGGTGTCATCTGCAAAGGAAGAACGTGCTGTAGCTGACTTCCTTGTCTATGCGATTGAGGATGAGGGCAAGATGGGAGCAAGTACTGTCCTTGTGGAAAAGTTTTCAAAGTAGCTGCCCCGAACTTTACTTGTTGATATATCTCTGTGTTTGTTAGTAGGAAATTATAGATTTTCGACGACTTTTCCCCTTTTTCCCTTTTGCACCAATTTTTTGGCTTTCGCCAAAGTCACTTGTCGAAGGCTTTTGCAAAGTCGTTTATTTCATCTGCATTCTTTTTGTTTTTGTGATCTAGGACCCTTTTCGTAGTGATTAATAGTTGAGACAGAAGGAGCGACTGTTTCAAACCCCTGTTGCCGGGTTGGTAATTGATGGGGTTTCTAGATGGGTGGTGATCTTGCTTTTAGGACCCCTTTCAAAGATTTTTATGTAGGGATGTTTGTGTATCGATCTGTAGTTTTTTGCTGTTTCTTTATGCCCCCCTTTTGGATGGGGCTATGTTGTTGTTTTAGTAACTGGGGACGACCCGTGTCCATGCCCTTCCCATGGATGGTAAAAGCTGTGATAGGGGTTTTGCATTTTGATGAACACGGAGTTCCATGGTCTGGCCTGGGGCAGAGTGCAGGGCAGTCATTTATGTGTTCGAAGTCATTTTTGGGTCAGGATAACATCAGATAGGCTTTTTGTTTTCCAAATTCTGGGCTCCCCTAAAAATTTCTTTTTTATCTTCGACTTCGTTGGTTACGGCTTTTCAAAAAATGAGTCATATTGGGACTTGATAGCTCTCATTTCCCTTTTTATCTGGTAGACCCATCTTTTTTAAGAGGGGCCCCAATATGGACGTTGTTTGACTTTTATTTGGCTGGAGAAGAAATACTTTGTTTTTTTTCGATTTCATTTATGGCTTTTGTTTTCCCCCGGGTTCTGATCCTTAAGACTCCTTTGTTAGTTCGATGCTTTCTATTTCTGACCAGTGTTCCCCAGTATTTGATTATTGACCTCTTTTAGCCCCTCTGTTTTTCTTTTCCATCGCCTGTAAAGGGAGCGCCTGTCCCTTTCTATCTTAATCTACTCCTCTTTTTCTTAGAGGAATAAGCCTTGTGAAATTACATGAGCGCCACCGAGTTAAATCTGTTCTAGGCATAAGTTGGGGTCTGTGTTGCTTAGTATATCTTCCCAGTTATATCAGTTAGGATTTGGTTTATTGGCCCACTATGTTTTGTTATTGAAGTTGAATTTGGTGAATGCTCCCTCATGACTAATCTCATTGTCGGTCTGGGGCTCCGCGCATTACATGTCTGAACCTCAATTTTTGTTGTGATCTGAGTATATTTTTTTTGATATGGTGACATTTCGTATCAGATCACCATTGTTAGTGAAGATGAGGTCTAGTGTATTCTTTCCCGTTAGTAGGCTCTATTATTTGTGGTTTAAATTTAATTTTGTGCAGAGATTTAAAGCTCGTATAAGTTTTGAGTTTCATCAGAGTGCCCCCTGGTGTTATTACTGCAACAATATTATTTGCCTTTATTCCTCCATTTTAGGTGCCCTTAAGTTGAAAAACCCGGAGGGAAGATGTTGGGTGCAGGGCTGGCAAAATTTTCCAGACAGTGGTCAATTTTTAACAGCTGTTCCTGGAATTGCTGGGATGTTGCATCCCGGGGTTTGTAGACTTACCACAATGACTAGGTTTTTGGGTTTTCGATCTTTACTGCTAAAACTTCCACTACTTTATTTGAGGGCATTCAGCGTTCTGCGCACACAAGTGACTCTGCAATGTACAGGCCAACCACCCCCCCTTTTTGCATGTTTTTTTCTTCTGTCGCCACCTGTATAGGTTGTAACCTGGGGATCATATTTCGTTGTCCAAGTGGATCCTTTATGGAGTCTTCAGTGAAAGCGCGACATTGCCTTTACCTTTGCCTCTGCAAGCCAGTCCACGGATGAAAGGTATTTTGTTGTTTGTTGCTGGCTTTAGACCCTGTATATCTTGCAAAGAAGATATGTCCTATCGGACTAGTGTATTGGTGGTAACCCTGGGTTTTTTTTTTTTCCAGAATTACATCTGTATCTGTTGGTTTGGGTGGGAGGCCATCGACCGGTGCCGTTCCACTCCAGGAATGACTGGATTGGTGTACAATTTCTGCCATTTCCTGCCAGTTTTTTATTTCTTCCTAGGCACTAAATATCCTATCCCTCTTGAGTGGCTGTGCATCCAGGTTTTCAATGGCCTGGATTGTTTTGTATCTTTTTGTCCAATTTAAGATGGTTTTGTGCTGGCAATTTAAGTTATAGACAGCTTTCATGGTACTGAAGAGGGACACATTTCAGTGTGAAAAGCTTACAGGAAAGGAGTTTGCATTTATCCTGTTGTCATATGGGAAGGGCATTTTATAGGGTGGTCTATAGT
The DNA here is from genome assembly GCF_026875155.1 of Cherax quadricarinatus. Taxonomy (NCBI): domain Eukaryota; kingdom Metazoa; phylum Arthropoda; class Malacostraca; order Decapoda; family Parastacidae; genus Cherax; species Cherax quadricarinatus. The sequence goes on along the minus strand of NC_069426.1, from coordinate 47,085,664 downwards.
TGCACGTCCCATCTGTTTTTCCAGATTGCACTGCCTGCAAGATACCATGCATAGATGGTGCACTGGTTGGTTTATTGTTTGCCTTGGGTTTTCTGTGACTGTATTCCATGTTGGTGCATTTTTGCCTTGGGATTTCTGTGAATGTTATTCCCTGTTGGTGCATGTTTACCTAGTCTTATTCCTATTCCCCCTAGCACCAAAAAAGGGAGCTACCACCAGTTGTTTTTGGTAAATATTTCCCTCACTATTGCTTGTGGAGTCCTTTGTTTGCTATTTTCCTGTGGTATTTCTTGTTTGCAATATTGGTTTTTATCTTATCTTTGACTACACTTGATTCCCCACTACGGCTCCCTCTCCCAATGAGGTCCATTTATATGCGTTCCATCTGCGTACAATTCCCGACTTTCATGGACAAAATCTCTCAGCTTCCCATTACTGTCTCCCAGGACACACCTCCAGCTTCACCATACTGTCTCCCAGGACAGCACCTCCAGCTTCACCATTTACTGTCTCCAGGACAGCACCTCCAGCTTCACCATTACTGTCTTCCCAGGACTGACACCTCAAGATTCACAATTAATGTCTACCAGGACAGGCTCTATCAGCCCCCACATTTTCTGACATCCAGGCCATCCACCTCCAGCCTTAAGTTTTCTGTCTACATGACCAGCATCAAGGGCAGTACCATCCCCGGCCAGACACTTTTTATGTTCCCATCTGTTGTATGAAAGCTCTTCCAGGTTGTTTTGAAAGCAGCTTTGATGTTATCTCTTTTAATACCAATGTGATATTAGTTCTACAGATTTATCTCATTTGGACATACCCAAAACACTTCTGTTTCTTTTTACAATTCTTGTAGCTAGTTCTGTATCTGCACAAGGGGAGTGACACCAATTTCCACAAAAATGACAATTTATTCCATGTGGAAGCCCGTTTGTTCGATTGATTGCAGACTACAAGGGGCTTCATAATGATTTGAAAGGTGGAATTACTGTATTTTTACTAGCAACCTCTTGAATACTCTTTTTATTAACCTCCTTAAAGTGAAAGCTCTAGGATATTTGTATTTCTAATTTATAATGTACTTGTATGTTAGGTCAGCTTACGGAGTACGCTCCTGTTTTTTATTTATTGTTTGTGTTTATAAGGGCGCCTACCAAGCACATCCGTTTACAGTCTGCTTTATTGTCCAACGAAACCATTTGGAAATCGGTCGTGGGTTGGACAGTTCGAGGGTTCGGAAACCAGTCTGATTTGATCAGTGGGTCACATTATTTAAAACATACTGGTAGGTGATTTGGCTAACACATGAAGATCTACTGGAAGTTATCTACCCCGAGTAATATGTGATTTGAGTAATACAAAAAGTATAATTGCGTGTTGAAGCAACGGTGATTGCTGGCAGCTCTACAATGACGACATGGTCGAACCTCAAACCTTGTTTATCAATCACTGTATCTAGCTTTTCTAGTTTTTTTACGTCTCCACCACAATAATTGCTATATTATCACTATAGTTGATGGTGGAAATTTGGCGAGTAAGGACGCTTTTCTGTAGTAATATTGCTTCTCGTTATGTACTATTGCGACCGTATTGGGTAAATACAGTTATATGAGGTTCACACGGTATAGTCTGGAATTTCAAAGAAAATAGGAAACTAATGAAAGGTCACTCCACTCCCACTAAGTACTATTACAATACTGGTTTGTTGCTACTATCAAAAACTTTATCTGCTAATCAACTGGTATCCATTAAAAAGATTATATGCGAGTACACTAGCAGGCCAGGAAGTTTAAAACAGCTGACCAGCTGTGGTAAGTTTCTGGCGGACTTCTGGCACCTGCCTATATAGGCTTATCACTTCCTTTACAAATTCAACCTGTTTTCAATGACACTTTAAGCCTTTATTACTCTATATACTATTATATATACTAGGGGAGCCTACTGTAGTATACAACTATCACTATGTATACAAATATTATCAGGGGAGACTTTCTTTCCTCTCTGACAAGAAAAGTTCTATTATTATTATTTTGCACACGGCACACTAGGGGCCTATTCCCCTCTGGGCAGTAAACTCTCTAGGTAGTGCACACTAATTCTCCTTTATTTGACTCTGTATATAATGTCTTCCGCCCTAGATTGGTTCCAGGCGCTAGAGGGATGTATCGTGTAAGATTGATGGCAAAATTAAGTTCTAGCACGTAAGAGGGACCGTGAAAACCGAGAAAACACGTGAGAACTTGCTGGAAGGTCCAAGCCCTTCGCCACAAAACCTCCTGTACCCCCTTCCCTCAACCTTTTTGAGGACAACACCAAACCTGCCTTCTTCCCCTTACAGGTTTTATATGTCTCCGTGGTCATTCTACTTTGACTCCATTCTCTCTAAATGACCAAACTCACCTCAACAACCCTCTTCAGCCCTATGACTATACTTTTATTACACTCCACACCTTTCCTAATTTCCACACTCCGAATTTTCTGCACATATTTACACAACACACACGCCCTTTACACGGACATCTCCACTGGCCTCCAACAGCCTCCTCACTGCAGCATTTTCAAACCAAGTTTCACACCCATATGAGAGTGATGGGACTAATAGGACTTTATACATTCCCTTCTTTGCCTCCATAAGATAATGTTTTTTTGTCTCCACATAAACCTCAATGCAACACTCAACCTTTTTTTCCTTCATCAAGTCTATGATTAACCACTCCTTCATACAATCTATACGCGGACATGCAACTCACAAATATCTGAAAAAATTATTTTCCATAACTCCTCCTCCCCAATTTGATATCCAAATTTTTCTTTACTTAAATTCATCGATTCCCTCATCACCTTACTCTTTTTCTATGTTCACTTTCAACTTCTACCTTTACACACACTCCTAAATCATCCACTAAACCTTTGCAATATGTTTCTTTCGAATCTCCCTTAAGCTCAGACATCAGCAAAAGTAGCTGTGTCAATTCCCATTTGGTATTTGATTCCCCATAATTTAATCCCACCCCTCTCCCGAAAAAACCCCTAGCATTTACTTCTTTTTTACAATCCCATCTATAAATATAATTAAACAAACCATGGTGGACATACACATTCCCTTCTAAAGCCTACTTTTACTGGGAACAAGTAGTCTCCCTATCTTCTCACACCACTAACCTGAGTCTCCACTATCCTCTTAAAACTCTTTACAGCATTTAAGTAACTTACCACCTATTTCCTTATAACTTGCAAACATCTGCCACATTGCTCCCCTATACTCTCTATTAATATGCCTATTCTAAATCCATAAAGGCAATAAAAACTTACCTACCTTTATCTTAAATACTATTCAAATATATGTTCATATGTAAACACTTGATCTAAACAATCCCCCAATCTGCAATCCTACATTCTGTACTTACCTCTAATTCTTTCTATATAACCCTACCCATACACTTTTTCTGGTATACTCAGTATAATTATTCCTCTATAATTTTTACAATCTCTTTTGTCCCCCTTCCCTTGATATAAAGGGGACTATCACATGCTCTCTGCCAATCCCTAGGTACCATCCCCTCTTTTCACATTTATTAAACAAAAATAACCAACCACTCCATCACTATATCCACTGCTTTTAATTTTCAGTCATGATCGCGTCAGATTCAAGCTGCTTTACCCACTTTCGTTCTACATATTGCCTCACGCCACCTCCACCCACCACTGCATCCTGCCCTTTCTTCACTCCATAAAAGATGGTATACCTCCTGGCCAGTGCATGAAATACCGCCTCCCTTTCTTCATTCGAACATTTAAAAGTTACTTAAAATATTCTCGCCATCTTACCCAATACCTCCATCTCCCCATTCTACTCACTCTTCATACTATGTTTTTTAACTGACAAAATCATTCATTCCCTAAAGCTTTCTTTAACTTGTTTAACTCACTCCAAAATTTTTTCTTAGTTTCATTAAATTTCTTGACAGTGCCTCTCCCACTCTATCATCTCTCTCCTTTTGCACTCCTCACCACTCTCTTTCACCCTTTCTTTTACTTCTCCTCATATACGCTACTCTTCTTATACACTTCTGCTTTGTCTAAAACCTCTCATAGCTACTGTTCTCTCTTTTATCTTACCCTTTCTACTTCAATCTTCCACCTATTCTTTCCTCCTGCATAACACCCTCCTATAAACCACAACTTCTGCCCCAATTCTAATACTGCATTTTTAAAAAACTATTCCAACCCTCTTCAAACCATCCCCCCCCACTATCATACTTGCACCAGCCCACCTTTCTGCAATAGTTGTTTATATCCTCACCCGAACTTCCTCCTCCCTTAGTTTATACACTTTCACCTCTCTCTACTTGTTGCCATTTTTCTCTTGTCCCATCTACCTCTTACTCTAACTGTAGCTCAACTACAATAATGATTCTGATATTCAGTTGCCCCTCTATAAACGTGTAATCCTGAAAGCCTACCATCAACCTTTTATTCCACCAATACATAAATCTAAACAAAACTACTATCATTGGTGCTATATCATTCCTTGTATATTTATATATTCTCTTTTTCATAATATATGTATACTTATTACCCAACTTTTTCTACACATAACGCTCAATTAAAGGCTCCCATTTTCATTTGCCCCTGGCCACCCCAAATTTACCTGTTACTCCCTCCACATTTTTACCCACTTTAGCATAGAAATCCCCAAACCACAAGTACTCTCACACTTGGTTCAAAACTCCCATGCATTCACTCAACTTTTCCCAAACATCTACTCTCTCTCCTCTACACTTCCTCTCTTCTCCATGTGCATATATGCTTACTATAACCAAAAACCCACTTTTCACATCCAACCTTTTATTTTACTCCACATAATCCTTTTAATTAATACATTTATAGTCCCTCTTTTCTGCCATAGCTTATCCTTCAAATTTATTGCTACTACTCCCTTTTTGCTGTAACTATTTGAAACCCCTTGACCTAATCCCATTTATTTCTATCCACTGAAAACTCTCACACCCCTTCAAGCTTTGTTTCACTTAAAGCAAATAACATCAAGCTTCTTCTCATTTGTATCAATCCACAATCATCTCTTTCTTATCATTCGCATAAACATCCATGCACCATTCAGGATTCCCACTTTGGCAATTTTCTTCTATTCTTTTTAGTAATTATTACAGGAAAAGGGGTTACATAGCCCATTGTCCTGGCATTTAAGTTGAACTTTTTTTTTTAACAACATGCATGGCTTAGAAAGGAAAGATTCTTTATCACACTTCCCCATGATATAAAAGGAAAAATTAATAAGAACATGAAAATTATTAAGATAAATCAAGAAAAATCAGATGAGCGTGTATAAATAAACGTGTACTTGGTACATGTTGTGTTTAGTGTGACCTTAAAATATTTTCATCATTGCTTTTAGTGAGTGGTGCATTTATTTACTGTAGGAAGTCTGAATAAATGAAGAATGGGTATAACTGAAAACCAATGCATCAGCAAAACACTGTAAAGTAGGGCCCACCTGTATAACATCACTAAAATATGTATAAAGGGAAGGAGAGAAAGTGACTGAAAGTATCATGTATTAATATAACTTAGAAAGCCAAGACTTATCAATGCAAGAGACTAGTGAATTTAACATTATGAGTTCAAGGCTTGTCTATTCCTTTAAAATATTATGATGATGATAATGATATAAACTAAGCACTAAACCAGTCTGATAAAATGATCACAGAAATGCACCTTTTTTAAAGATTTACTGTTTTCTAACTTTGTAAGTATTGTTTTCCTAAACAAACAATAGGAATAACAGAATCACACTAAGCACTAAACTCAATTTTTTTTTTCCTAAAAGAAGTTTGCCTATAATAATAGCATTTCAAGACAACCTGGTGTGACAGCTTCTCCTGTCAAGTAACAGTTTGTAGTATGAAAACAAAAACCACCTCTCATATTTGGTTATATAAGACCATGAGTATGCTCAGTTACCCAAACCAACAAATTTGCCTGTATGGTGTGTACCTGTGCTGTAGAATTTACAGAGAATTAAAACTGTCAGGTTATTCGATGCTTTAAAAAAAAATGCTAACAAACTGACTATTACCAATTTTTAGCTAGTTAAAAAATACTTTACTCTCAATACCAATTTGTTGCTATTATGACTAAATTTACTGTCATATTACAAGAGTCATAATCACAATATTGTTTACTGTTAATACAATTCCAAGTTCATTAGTCTTAGTTAAAGGTATGTGAACACTGCATTCCAGTTCAGACCGAGTCACAGCAAATTATGTAAAAAGGGGCCCCATGTAAAAGGCCAATGCCTAGTTCATAAGAACATAAGAAAGAAGGAACACTGTATTTGTGTATACCTGAATAAACTTACTTACTAACCCATGCAAAGCAGGTCCATCACCCTTCAGCTTAGTCCAATGAACCCACCTAGTCAGTCACTTCCACTTATGGCATGAGCACGGCATCAGACCTAGTAGCACAAGCTAATCAGGTCCAACTCACCCACCCACACCCACTCGTGTATTTATCTAACCTATCTTTAAAACTACACAACGTTTTAGCCTCTATAACTGTACTCGGGAGTTTGTTCCACTCGTCCACAATTCTGTTACCAAACCAGTGCTTTCCAATATCCTTCCTGAATCTGAATTTTTCCAACTTGAAACCACTGCTGCAAGTCCTATCTTGGTTGGAAATTTCAGCATGCTATTTACATCCCCTTTATTTATTCCTGTTTTCCATTTATACACCTCGATCATATCCCCCTAATTCTACGCCTTTCGAGAGAGTGCAGATTCAGGGCCCTCAGTCTATCCTCAGGGAAGATTTATGATACATGGGATCAACTTTGTCATCCTCCTCTGTACATTTTCCACTGCACTTATATCCATTCTGTAATACTGTGACCAGAACTGTGCAGCATAATCTAAATGAGGCCTAACCAAGGATATATATAGTTGAAGAACAACCTGAGGACTATTATTTATACTTCTAGATATGAAGACAAGGATTCTGTTAGCTTTACTGAGAACACTAATGCACTGTTGTCTTGGTTTTAAATTACTGCTCACCAGAACTCCTAAATCCTTTTCACAATCAGTAGTATTATGATCTACATTTAGTTTATATGTAGCATGGTTATTTTCCTGTCCAACATTTAGAACTTTGCATTTGTCTATATTAAACTGCAATTATCATGTTCACCTTTACCTTCACACTTGAATTATCTGGTACAATTCCTGTTTGCTAAATCCCCCACTCCTAAGCATTTTCTCTTGCAAGTTTCCAATGTCTATCCAAGCACGAAATTGGGAACATAAAAAAGGGCATTGTTTCTTTTAGGCTATACTATACCAAACTGCCAATAATTTCAACTATCACTTTTTTAAGTATTCCTTCCCTCCTACCCTTTGTTCTTGTCTTTTCTTTCCACTTTTATTGTATGCTTCTAATTTTAAATGTTTAATCATAATCCTCAAACCTCTCTACTTTGTTTTTTTTTTTATTAAAAAACAATTGACATACATTTCACTTATGGGAGTGTTGACCAACAGGTAGTTTTTCAACACATATTTGGAATACACCTTGAGAAATGCAGTAAAGAACAGAGTTGAAACTCTAACCAGGCCACCTTCTATAAGAAGGATAGATCACAGAGGGAACATCACATGAAAGAGTGATATACCATACCTGAATATTTGTGGTAGGTTGTCCAGTAACAACCTTGAGATTTTCTTGAGCAGTCTCTCTAACACATTAGAATCTGAGGAGGCTCCTACAATAGCAGTTGCCTTGATTGCTCCCCCCACTGCTCCTGCAGGTTGTGCTTCTTGGCCTATTACTGTTGGTGCTGGACTGCAATGAAAATAACATTTTTAAATTTTAAGAATTTAAGTACAGGTCCACATACTTTTATGCAAAATTCCGTAGTTCGAAAAGTTCCGAAAACCAAAGTTTTTTCGTGGAGTGTGGAGCATCAGCCATCTGTACATAACACCAACGCCACCACGCGGTGGCATGACCCAGCACTGACAGCTAGAGTGGCAGGCATCAGTCGTGTCTCAGCACTCGTAGCATTCACACTTGCGTCTGCTGTTCGCTGATATTTTGTTTTTTGCTTTTTATTTTACGACTGTTTAATTTCACTGTGAAAATGTCAAAAAGAGCTGCAGATACCCCTATGGGTAACAGTGAGAAAAAGAAAAGGAAGCATCAGACGTTATCAATAACACAAAGTAGAGTTACTGCAGAAGCTTGATCGTGGTGTATCTGTTTACCTGGAGTTTACCTGGAGAGAGTTTCGGGGGTCAACGCCCCCGCGGCCCGGTCTGTGACCAGGCCTCCTGGTGGATCAGCGCCTGATCAACCAGGCTGTTGCTGCTGGCTGCACGCAAACCAACGTACGAGCCACAGCCCGGTGATCGGGACTGACTTTAGGTGCTTGTCCAGTGCCAGCTTGAAGACTGCCAGGGTCTGTTGGTAATCCCCCTTATGTGTGCTGGGAGGCAGTTGAACAGTCTCGGCGTCTTACTGAAGAATATTGGTTGGAACTACCACTGTTTATGATTTACAGAAACTAAATCCCCATAGACGATATGGTGAAAAGTGAGATCAGTTAATTGCTGGCCTGAACAATTGCATTTACAGTAGGGCCCTGCTTAACAGCATTTCGCTTTAAAGGCATTCCGCTAATACGGTCATTTCAAATTATGACCAAAACTCTCTTTACGGCTTCCCCACCTGACTTTCTAATACGGTCATCGTGCTCCACCCAGTTTTGTTTACATTTTCGTGAGCTCTGTAAGCACTGCATCTCTTCTTTGTGTCTGGAAACTCCAAAATTTTCAAGTGTTTTTAAAATAATTTCATATATACTCTGATAATTAAAGTAAAGGGTGTGATAAAAAGAGAAAAAGGTAGCTTATGAGAGGTTTTACAAAGCAGAAGTGTTATAAGAAGAGCAGAGTATATGGAGAGTAAAGAAAGGTGAAGAGAGTGGTGAGAGAGTGCAAAATGAGAGGAGATGATAGAGTGGAGAGGCACTGTCAAAAAATTTTAATGAAATAAGAAAAAATTTTGGAGTGAGTTAAACAAGTTAAGAAGCCTAGGGAAAGTATGGATTTGTCAGTTAAAAAAAAAAGTAGGGAATTAGTAGATGGGGAGATGGAGGTATTAGGTAAATGGCGAGAATATTTTGAGGAACTTTTAAATGTTAAGGAAGAAAGAGAGGCAGTAATTTCATGCAATGGTCAGGGAGGTATACCATCTTTTAGGAGTGAAGAAGAGCAGAATGTAAGTGTGGGGGAGGTACACGAGGCATTACGTAGAATGAAAGGGGGTAAAGCAGCTGGAACTGATGGGATCATGACAGAAATGTTAAAAGCAGGGGGGGATATAGTGTTGGAATGGTTGGTACTTTTGTTTAATAAATGTATGAAAAAGGGGGAAGGTACCTAGGGATTGGCAGAGAGCATGTATAGTCCCTTTATATAAAGGGAAAGGGGACAAAAGAGACTGTAAAAATTATAGAGGAATAAGTTCACTGAGTATACAGGAAAAGTGTACGGTAGGGTTATTAATTGAAAGAATTAGAGGTAAGACAGAATGTAAGATTGCGGATGAGCAAGGGTTTCAGAGTGGGTAGGGGATGTGTAGATCAAGTGTTTACATTGAAGCATATATGTGAACAGTATTTAGATAAAGGTAGGGAAGTTTTTATTGCATTTATGGATTTAGAAAGGCATATGATAGAGTGGATAGAGGAGCAATGTGGCAGATGTTGCAAGTATATGGAATAGGTGGTAAGTTATTAAATGCTGTAAAGATTTTTATGAGGATAGTGAGACTCAGGTTAGGGTGTGTAGAAGAGAGGGAGACTACTTCCGGTAAAAGTAGGTCTTAGACAGGGATGTGTAATGTCACCATGGTTGTTTAATATATTTTTTAGATGGGGTTGTAAAGGAAGTAAATGCTAGGGTGTTCGGGAGAGGGGTGGGATTAAATTTGGGGAATCAAATTCAAAATGGGAATTGACACAGTTACTTTTTGCTGATGATACTGTGCTTATGGGAGATTCTAAAGAAAAATTGCAAAGGTTAGTGGATGAGTTTGGGAATGTGTGTAAAGGTAAGAAAGTTGAAAGTGAACATAGAAAAGAGTAAGGTGATGAGAGTGTCAAATGATTTAGATAAAGAAAAATTGGATATCAAATTGGGGAGGAGGAGTATGGAAGAAGTGAATGTTTTCAGATACTTGGGATGTTGACGTGTCGGCGGATGGATTTACGAAGGATGAGGTTAATCATAGAATTGATGAGGGAAAAAAGGTGAGTGGTGCGTTGAGGTATATGTGGAGTCAAAAAACGTTATCTATGGAGGCAAAGAAGGGAATGTATGAAAGTATAGTAGTACCAACACTCTATATATGGGTGTGAAGCTTGGGTGGTAAATGCAGCAGCGAGGAGACGGTTGGAGGCAGAGGAGATGTCCTGTTTAAGGGCAATGTGCGGTGTAAATATTATGCAGAAAATTCGGAGTGTGGAAATTAGGAAAAGGTGTGGAGTTAATAAAAGTATTAGTCAGAGGGCAGAAGAGGGGTTGTTGAGGTGGTTTGGGGTCATTTAGAGAGAATGGATCAAAGTAGAAATGACATGGAAAGCATATAAATCTATAGGGGTAGGAAGGCGGGGTAGGGGTCGTCCTCGAAAGGGTTGGAGAGAGGGGGTAAAGGAGGTTTTGTGGGCAAGGGGCTTGGACTTCCAGCAAGCGTGCATGAGCGTGTTAGATAGGAGTGAATGGAGACGAATGGTACTTGGGACCTGACGATCTGTTGGAGTGTGAGTAGGGTAATATTTAGTGAAGGGATTCAGGGAAACTGGTTATTTTCATATAGTAGGACTTGAGTTCTGGAAATGGGAAGTACAATGCCTGCACTTTAACCCCTTCAGGGTCCAAGGCCAAAATCTGAAGTGGTGCCCCAGTCTCCAAGAATTTTCCAAAAAAAAATTTGTTATTTTTTCTTATGAAATGGTAGAGAATCTTTTTGTGAAGGTAATAAAACAAAAAGTATGAAATTTGATGGAAAATTGACGAAATTATGCTCTCGTGAATTTTGATGTGTCAGCGATATTTACGAATCGGCGATTTTGCCGATTTCGACTCCCATTTAAGGCCAATTACATTATTCCAGTCGACCAAATTCTTAGCGATGTCACTAGTATTACTTCTATTCTATCGATTGAGCACAAGAAAATTGCCAGGTCAACTGTTTCAACTACAAAATAAAGTGATCGGAAATTGGTAATTTGGCTAATTTAACACAAAGTTCAAAATATTCCAATTTCAAAATAGGGTCCAGAATAAACAATGTAGATATTCCTGGCACTAAACTAACATTTCCTCTGTTCATTAGTTATGTTTTGAGGCTTTACAAATAAATTCCATTTTGATTTTTTATTCACATAATGAATTTTTATTCACACCAAAAAATAGAAGATTTACTGTTACGCAATATTGTAATAATTGTATAAATATCATCACCACATTTGTGAATGTATATTAGACCCACCAGCTGGTGTGTATTAGACGTGTGAGGTCGTTTGTTTACTCTCGAACATCTGCAAAAATTTAACATTTCCGCTACTTTGAGCTCAGTTTCAAGCCATTTCCTGTGCTAAAACCAATCAAAATCATCTCTATTTTTGTAATATGTCTTCCATTCTATCAAATGAGACCAAGAAATCGCAAATACAACTATAAAAAACACATGAAAAAACACTGCAAAGTTGCTGTTTTAATCGAAAATCATTGTCTCAGTTTTTTTCTCTCTCATTATCACAGATATGCTGCAGGATTTGTTTTATGTGGTGCACACATACCACATAGATGTATTCTCTCATATCTAGGCCCAGATGTACCACACAGTTTATCAGAGTGAGCGAGCTCATGGCGTAGATCTACGGTTTGGACCTGAACGTAAAGCCGTAGATCTACGGGACAGACCCTGAAAGGGTTAAAGGAGGGGTTTTGGGATATTGGCAGTTTGGAGGGATATGTTGTGTATCTTTAATGTGTATGCTTCTAAACTGTTGTATTCTGAGCACCTCTGCAAAAACAGTGATAATGTGTGAGTGTGGTGAAAGTGTTGAATGATGATGAAAGTATTTTCTTTTTGGGGATTTTCTTTCTTTTTTTGGGTCACCCTGCCTCGGTGGGAGACTGCCGTATATACCTGTACTTATGTATATACTTATGTATACCTGTACCTAAATAAACTTACACACTGTGCTGGCGTGCAGGTACACATTAAAATCAGTAAGTGTGTTATGTTTCGAGACGCCATATTAGTAATGATAACAATAATACAGTGGACCCCCGTATAACGATTACCTCCGAATGTGACCAATTATGTAAGTGTATTTATGTAAGTGCATTTGTACGTGTATGTTTGGGGTCTGAAATGGACTAAATCTACTTCACATTTCTTATGGGAACAATTCGGTCAGTACTGGCACCTGAACATACTTCTGGAGTGAAAAAATATCGTTAACCGGGGTCCACTGTACTCAATAATAATCACCAAGTCTTATTAAATATATTTACAGAGCCTTCCTAGAGGAAAGTACCTAGGAATTCATAGACATAGTTCCTTTTGTACAAGGAAGGGGACAAAAGACTAAGAAATATGGGGGAATAAGCCTATTGGGTCTAGGTAGTAGGTTGGTAAAGAGCAACCACCCAGGGAGGTACTACCGTCCTGCCAAGTGAGTGTACAACGAAAGCCTGTATGTAATTGTTTTACATGATGGTAGGATTGCTGGTGTCTTTTGTCTGTCTCATAAACATGCAAGATTTCAGGTATGTCTTGCTACTTCTACTTGCATTTACGTCACACTACACATACAGTTTTTTTTTTTTTTTTTTTTTTTTTTTTTTTTTTTTTTTTCAACAAGTCGGCCGTCTCCCACCGAGGCAGGGTGACCCAAAAAAAAAAAGAAAGAAAATCCCAAAAAAGAAAATACTTTCATCATCATTCAACACTTTCACCACACTCACACATTATCACTGCTTTTGCAGAGGTGCTCAGAATACAACAGTTTAGAAGCATAACGTATAGAGATACACAACATATCCCTCCAAACTGCCAATATCCAAAACCCCCCTTTAAAGTGCAGGCATTGTACTTCCCATTTCCAGGACTCAAGTCCGACTATATGAAAATAACCGGTTTCCCTGAATCCCTTCACTAAATACCTGCTCAACTCCAAAAAGACGTCAGGGCCCTTTTCCCCTTTC
>NC_069426.1:47042889-47071857 GCF_026875155.1 Cherax quadricarinatus | reverse complement strand
TGATTATTTTTTTTTCAGTGAACCAGCCGTATCCCACCGAGGCAAGGTGACCTAAAAAGAAAAACAAAAATTCTTTTTAAATTTAGTAATTTATATGGGAGAAGGGGTCACTAGCCCCCTTGCTCCCATTATTATTATTATGAATTGGGTTGCCAAGGGATTAATATTTATTATTATTATTGCTTCTGTTTCTACTTATTGACTTCTACTTTACTTCTTTACATTTACTTTACTACTACTACTACATCGCAGACTTCGCTTTCTTCATTTTCTTGTTTTGTAACTGGTATAAAATAGTTGTTTCTTAATTCTTTTCAGGTTGGTTACTTCTTAGAAATTATGGCTAAAAGCCAGTACAAAGAGAAATATCTTAATCTTGGCTTCAGGCACATCACTCAGTGTGGCAGATTTAAACCAGTGTTATTTGTGGGGAAGTCTTGATCAATGAGTCATTTAAGCAGAACAAGCTTAGAAAGAACTTAAAAGGAAAGCACAGTGCATTTGTGAACAGAGTGCAGAGTTTCTTTGAAAAGGAAGGAGGAGCTGAAATGGCAAGACCGGATGCTCCTGCAAACACAGCTGTTTACTCTGTGTGGCAAGCAAGGGTAAAGAAGCCACATGCCATTAGTGAGGAATTGGTAAAACCAGCAATGCTTGAGATGGTGCAGATAGTTTGTGGAAGTGAAGCTGCAAAGACTATTAAACAGATACCTCTGTCAGATGACACAGTCAATGAATTAAGAACATGTCATGTGATATAATAGACCAGGTAACTGCCAACATAAAAAGGTGTGGACAGTTTAGTCTCCAGCTGGATGACTGTGCATACCAGTGATGATGCTCGTGGTTTACATGTGGTATTAAGGTTCAGAAGATATAGAAAGAGGAATTTTTACTCTGCTGACCATTGCACACCTCAACTGGAAAAGATATTTTGAAGATTTTGGACTCATTTTTCAAGGAACAGGGGCTTGAGTGGAAGCAGTGTTTTAGTTTGTTGTGATGGTGTGCCAACATTGTTAGGCACATGTCAGGGTTTCACTGCTAAAATGAAAAAGGAAAATTTGCATGTGCTGGTTGTTCACTGTCCTTCACCATGAAAATTTTGCTTCATGAATTGTCACGTGATTTGCAAACATTATGCAGGAGGTCATTCAGGTCATTAATTTCATTAAAGCTAGGGCTCTTTCACTCCAGGATCTCCCCTCAAATGTGTTCTGATTTTGGTTTGGAACATGAGCATCTATTGCATCACTGAGGTTAGGGGGCTTTCATGAGGAAAGGTGCTCCAACAATTGCTTGAAATGCAGAGCTAAACAGACATTTTTGGATGCAAAGAATCATTGGCCCCAAAATTCCCAGATTCAAAATGGATATTGAAAGTGGCTAATCTTGCAATATTTTTGCCGAGATCAGTACTTTGAACATGTTGATGCATGGTCGTAATCAAAGAAACTAACAGCTTTCAAGGGGAAATGGAAGTTGTGGAAGAGTAAAATTTAAGCTGGATAGACCATCATTTCCATCCTTGAGTGTATTTCTGGAGGATGAAACATTTCTAATCATCCAGGCCCAAAGCATAATTGTGAACATATTCTCAAGCTGATCACAAAGTTTGACCACTTTTCCCAAGAATGTGAAGAAATACACCAGGGTGAGAAACTTCTTCAACATTGAACCTGAGGACCTACCTGATTATATTTCAAATGTTAGCAAACTGCAGGCACAGCTTATCAAGATTCAGAATGATGAAATGCTTCATTTTGATTTCAAAATGCAAAAAAGAATCACTTGAGTTCATTCTGGATCAAAGTTTATAAAGCAAAGCAGATTCTTGGAGGTGAAGCCCCAAAGTGCTCTTTCCCTTTGTTACCCTTTGTTACAACTTTCCTATGTGAGGCAGGATTTTTAACGCTTATTTTTTTTTCCTTCTCCTCCTCCTCCTCTCTCCCTGACCCACCCCCAGTTACCTATCACTGCATCCCAGCACAATCCCCACCACCTAACCTCAATAACCTGGTTATTGAGATGGTTTACTCTGTACTGTATTCCTTCCAGAGAAAATGGACAGGGGTTAATATGGCACCTATGATCATAACTTTCAATACACAATTTTCTAAGGTTAATGACTCTTAATCCTATAATATTTACTTTTCATCCTAGGAAGCTTGTTCTAAAGCCAAGCTGTGGGGAAGAGATAATCCCTAGAAACAGTCACTGTAGTAATAACAGTTACTTTATTAATAATTTTGTTTTAGACATGGAGCAGAAGTTCTGGAGAGTGTGCGGGAAGGAAAAAAACAAAAGAAAATTAGCTTCGGTGGTACAGGATATCGTTTGGGCGAGACTACTGATGACACTGAGGGTAAGAATTAGAGACAGTCATGAACATTGTAATGGTTAATGAACAATTCTTGCAGAATAGGATGAATTAAAATATGAAGGATTTAAAAACAAAGATTTCTTCTTCTTTTTTTTTTCAGTAATACCAGACACTTCCAAGAAAGAAAATCGACCACGTGACGTTACACTAAAAATGTGGCGAACCGGCTTTACTGTAGATGATGGACCACTTCGAGCATATGAGGACCCAGCAAATGCCGAATTTCTGAATTCTATTAGGCGAAGGTGAAACCCTGTACCGTATTTTTTTTAATAGTAACCATCTCCCAACAAGGTAGTGACTCAAGAATGAGGAAATGTATTCACCATTGTACATTCAATCACTGTCTTGCCATAAATGTATTGACATTATGGTTCAGATGATCATGTGTTTGTCTGTAGATCTGTTCAGATGATCTTGTGTTTGTCTGTAGGGTTTCTGTAGATCTGTTGCAAGACTTGGATACGTACAGTGATACCTAGGGATATGAACTTAATTCGTTTCAGAAGGTTGTTCGAGTGCCGATACCAAATGAATTTGTTCTCATAAGGAATAATGTAAATTAGATTAATACATTTCAGACCCCCAAAAATACACTTACAAAAGCACTTACATAAATACACTTACATAATTGTTCGAGTTTCGAGCTGTTCGTTTCACGAGGTACCACTGTATATGTACAGTATTTATATCTTAGATCTTTTAACTTTTTATCTTCAGTTTGACATTTAATATTTTGTTACTTTCAGTATCAGAGTTAACTGCGATGAAGTGGTAGTATTTGAGCAAAAATCGTATTTGCTAGATTACAGTATAATGAATTACTTTAAGCAGCTTGTTCTTCACCTGTTTTGATAAGAATTGCTGAAAGCAGGATCATAGTGTACTAGTAATTATATTGTATTTGTACGTTACATTTACAGTCTTATAATAAACGGTTGAATACATTTTCAGAAGCTTTTATGGACAAGATCCCCTGTACATAGGCATTTTTTTTTCAGGAACAACTACTGCATATTGAAGAGCCTATGTATGTTTGCTGTTGTGTTACAGCAACTGTACTTGTGCATCTTTTGGAAAGCTTTAGTTTAGTGGACTTGGGTGACTTGCTGCTATAACCCTCAGCAAAATGGTTTCAAATAACTTAATTTATCATTACAGTGAAGTGCCTCTAGAGCTAATCCGGGAGGCAAGAGGTGGGGAAGTGTTTATCAATATGGCTGATCACCGCCATGAAGATTATGCTACATCTAAATCAGTTTTGAAAGCATTTACTGGCTCCGGACACACGTTAGGGAGGTAAGAAAATGTACTAATTTAGAATTAAGAGGGTAGAGTTGTGGAAAGTTGTATAGTTGATCCTTGAACAACTTGGGGATTAGGGGTACCAATCCCCTGTGTACTTGAAAATCCGCTTAAAACTTTTGACTCCTCAGAACTTTACTAATATCCTACTATTGACTGGAAGCCTTACCAATAACAAACAGTCTAATAACACATATTTTGTATATGTATTATATACTGTAGTCTTACAGTAAAGTAAGCTAGAGAAAACTTTTTAAGAAAATCATAAGAAAGAGAAAATACATTTACAGTACTGTACTGTATTTATTGATACCATACGTTTACATCATCGGTTTACAAGATGAATTGTCTGTCAGTACTTGAATCAGTATTGTCTTACATGATACAAAAGATTGTAAATGTTATACATATTACAAACACTAGATATCAAAAATGAAAAGATAATGTGAAAAACAAATTCATATTTGATTTAGTATTACATCGTTATATTTTTTTTTTTTAACATGGCCATTTCCTACCAAGGCAGGGTGACCTAAAAAGAAAGAAAAAACTTTCATTATCAGTCAACCCTTTCACCATCACTCATACATAATCACTGTCTTTGCAGAGGCGCCTAGATACATATGTTTACATTTCTTTCGATTGTGAACGGAACATGTACGATCTGTAATTGTTTGTGGGCGTAAGTTTTGATAAACTTCAACTTTTTATAATAGATTTGCGTATATTTATGGTAATAAATGATAAAATAGACTAGTATCTACATATATTTTATGCATTTTTGACATACCTTTCTTAATTTCTTATGGTCACAAATCTCCAAAAAATTTTCATGTACTGGATATTTATTGAAAAAATCCGCATATAAGTGGACTCGCGCAGCTCAAACCCATGTTGTTCAAGGGTCAACTGTATTTGCTTAATTGGTAAGCTAATAAGAGCAGTTTAAAATGTTTACAGATCTTTAAAATATATTTGAGAGTGAGTGTAGGCCTCAGGTGTAGGGAAGGGAGGTGTCACTGGTGTCTTGTTTGTGTGGAGTCTGTTTCTTAGTAGGGTGTAGATAATCAATTGTAATGGGTTACTCATGGAAACACTGCAGTGGGGGTGGGGAACTAAAGAGTGGTTTAGCACTTTCTTTCACTATGACTCGTTTCTTTGGCTACACTCGCACTTCATTGGCACTTAATGATCTAGTGTATTTCGCTACACTTATAGGGACCTAGGTGAAATTTTAGGAATATGTTTTGGTAACCATCTAGTAAGTTTTTAATGTGGATTATTTTAATTTGTGTAATAGTATTTGCTTTTCCGATGTGACTATTAACATAATAGGGATTTATTTTTGAGGGCTTTAGCTTTAGTGCATCTACGTTTTTGTTGACATCAGTGCTGAATAACCTCATAGGTCTAGGTGCACAGCATATATAACCACATATGCTATTTTCAGTATGATGAACACATTCAGAACAAAATAGACTTGCTCTCATTATTGGTAATTCTCCCAGTTTTATACTTACACTCGCCCAAATGACTGTAAACATAAAATTCCTAATCTTAAGTTAGTCCTAAGTTTGCCTGAAATACTCTGCCAATATAAGAGCTTTCAATTATAGGAACAGCGTATCATACCGAGATAAAAGCATTCCCATTACTGAATTATACTGATTGTAATACTGTTATGTTTTGTACTACTTCACTGTTATCATTCTTATTAATGATAAACTTTTTAATTAACTTTTATACTAATATGCAATAATGAATATTAAAATGTACTGCTCCATAACCCATCAATATAGAATAGTCAATAAGAATTAGGATTAGTCTGCCTGAAATGCCTAAGCATGCTAGTAGCTTTCTTTGTAATTAATATCTTATAATATGTAAACCACACATTGTAAGCTTTGCAAGGAAATAACAATTTTCATTTTCATTCTTTTGTTTTCCATATACTACATTACTGTCTCCTTATTTTTTCCCTTGTAGTATAGTAGTTTTATAAAACTTCATATTTATTCCCCTTTTCCTCACTTTTATGTCCTTGCTATAGGCAATCATTCTTTCAACACATTCTTGTTCACTAATGCAAGCACATGGCAACTTTGTATGTACATTAGCCAAATCCAGATGTAGAACTTCTTGACAAATGTTTCAGGTGTTGCTTTGAGAAATGTAGAATGTTTGAAGGTACAATATTTGGAATGTCTTGGGAAAATCTTAATACATTATTTTATATAAAATAATTTATTATTCTTTAGTCAGATTGCTAATTAACCCTTTGACTGTTTCAGCCGTATATATACGTCTTGCGTGCCAATGTGTTTGACATATATATACTCAAAAATTCTAGCGGCTTCAAATTAAGCGGGAGAAAGCTGGTAGGCCCACATGTGTTTGCGGTGTATTTTCGTATAGTATTTATGGTTGTATTCTCATTTTCTTGGTCTCATTTGATAGAATGGAAAACATATTACAGAAATAGAGATGATTTTGATTGGTTTTACTATGAAAAAGACCTTGAAATGGAGCTCAAAGTAGGGGAAATGTTTGATTTTTGCAGATGTTCAAGAGTAAACAAATGACATCATTGTCCAATAAATGTCCAACTAGCCATTCTAATATGCAGTCATGAATGGGTTGACATTATTTATACAATTATTACAATATTGCAGTAGTCTGCATAACAGTAAATCTTCTATTTTTTGTTTGAATAAAAATTCAAAATAGAAAGCAAGAGTAATATCAGAGGGGCCCGGAGACGTGACTGATGAACAAAGAAAATGTTATTTTAGAGCCAGGAATGTCTGCATTGTTCATTCTGGACCCTATTTTGAAATTTGCGTGAAATTGGCCAAATTGCCAATTTCTGACCACTTTATTGGGTAGTTGAAATCGGTAAATGGGGAGTTTCTTGTACTCAATCGATAAAACAAATGGAGTTCTAAAGAAATAGCTGAGTTTGGTCGACTGGAACAATGGAATTAGCCGAAAATAGGGTTCAAAGTGGGCAAAATTGCCAATTCGTAAATATCGCCGAGGTCGCTAACTTCGTGAGAGCATAATTCTGTAAGTTTTCCATCAAATTTCATACTTTTGGTGTCATTACCATCGGGAAAAGATTCTCTATCATTTCATAAGGAAAAAATAATTTTTTTTTTTTTTTTTTTTCAAATTGTGACACCAGGAGACACCTCAGGATTGGGGGTTGTGACAGTCAAAGGGTTAATATTTTTTGGAAAAAAAAAAGTCCAATGGTTGTCAGCATTTGTTCAATCTCTACAGATGTTTTATGAGTGATTAGAGGTCAAAGGTGTTGGGGAATTTATGATTTGTTCATTAGAGAAAAATCAATGTATGTAAGAGTCCTCATAAAATAGTTATGCCCTAGACAGCCTAAAGTCACTGATGACAGATTGCATGGGAGTTGGGAAAGTTAATAGCTTAATGTGGCAGTTTGTTTCACAATATGTCTATGGAATAAAAAGTGAGACAGCATAGCATTCTGTTATAGGATCAATTTTATTTTGTGTTTCTTAGGATATTGTACTGTACTTGTAGTGGTGCATAAGCTGGACTGTGAAAAACAGGTACCAACAGCTTGATCGATCATGCTGATCAAGCTGTTAATGCCCACTGCTCGCATTCCAATATATGCATCACAGCCCAACTGATCAGGAATTATTTCGAGGAATCTGTTGCGTTCCCTCTTGAAGACAACCAGGGGTCTGTGTGTTGGGAGGGTATTGGGAGTCATGGTCCCTTTGCTCCTTCCGAGTTCTCTGTGTGTACTTATCACTCGCCCACTTTTCATTGGAAGTATCCTACACCAACTGCCAAGAATTTTGTGTTCATTTGTAGTAATTTTGGTGTGCTGGTTTGGGACCAATCCCTCCAGTATCTTCCAAGTGTAGATTGTGATACATCTTTCTCACTCACATTCTAAGGAGTATAGTTATAGGGACTTCAAGCACAACAAAGTTCACATCCATACAACAGTGTTGGTACCACTATCCTCTGGTATATAACCCTTTTTGCCTCCATACTTAGTGCTTTGCTTCCACAGATGCCTTAGTACATTATTCACAATTTTCCATTTCTCGGTTCTGTGGTTCACGTAATCTCTAATAGAACCAACTTCTGACACATCTACTCTTACATATCTGAACACATTTACTTCCTGCATGCTCCCTCCCTCCAAACAGATATCCAGTCTCTCATTGCCTATATTTTTTGTTACTCTCATCACCTTGTCCTTTCCTATGTTCACTTTTAATTTCTTCTTTTACATCTTCTTTCTTTCAATGTACCAGCCGTATCCCACCGAGGTGGGGTGGCCCAAAAGGAAAAACGAAAGTTTCTCCTTTCAAATTTAGTAATATATACAGGAGAAGGGGGTTACTAGCCCCTTGCTCCAGGCATTTTAATCTCCTCTTACGACACGCATGGCTTACGGAGGAAGAATTCTGTTCCGCTTCCCCATGGAGATAAGAGGAAATAAACAAGAACAAGAACTAGAAAAAAAATAGAAGAAAACCCAGAGGGGTATGTATATATATGCTTGTATATGTATGTGTAGTGTGACCTAAGTGTAAGTAGAAGTATCAAGATGTACCTGAAATCTTGCATGTTTATGAGACAGAAAAAAGACACCAGCAATCCTACCATCATGTAAAACAATTACAGGCTTCCGTTTTGCACTCACTTGGCAGGACGGTAGTACCTCCCTGGTTGGCTGCTGTCTACCAACCTACTACCTACCTTCTTTTACATACCCTCCTAAATTTGTTTACCAACCTTTGCATTTTCTATTCATAATCTCCCTAAAGAACCATATCATCAGTAAAGAGCAACTGTGACAACTCCCACTCCGTACCATTTTCACTATCTTTCAGTCCTGCACCTCTTCCCAACACAGGCATTCACTTCTTTTACAGACCTATCCATGAATATGTTAAACAACCATGGTAACATCATACATCCCTGTTTAAGGCCTATTTCAATTGGAAAATAATCTTCCTCTCTCCTACATACTACTTGTACCTCAGTATCCACATAACAGCTCTTTACTACTTTAAGTAACCTATGACATATTCCATACATTTGCAACATGTGCCACATTGCTTCCCTATCCACCTTATCATATGCCTTTTCTAAATACATAGGCAATGAAAAGTTCCTTACATTTAAGTATTGTTCATTTATATGTTTCACTGTAAACACTTGGTTTTTACATCCCCTACTTTTCTTTAAACGTACTTGTTCCTCTGCAGTCCTAATGTCTTAACTGTAATTCTTTCAGTAATAACTCTCCCAGACACTTGACCTGGTATACCCAATAGGCTTCTTTCTTTCAACATACCAGCCGTATCCCACCGAGGCGGGGTGGCCCAAAAGAAAAAACTAAAGTTTCTCTTTTTAAATTTAGTAATATATACAGGAGAAGGGGTTACTAGCCCCTTGCTCCCGGCATTTTAGTCGCCTCTTACAACACGCATGGCTTACGGAGGAAGAATTCTGTTCCACTTCCTCATGGAGGTAAGAGGAAATAAACAAGAACAAGAACTAGAAAGAAAATAGAAGAAAACCCAGAGGGGTGTGTGTGTGTATATATATGCTTGTACATGTATGAGGCAAAGAAGGGAATGTATGAAAGTATAGTAGTACCAACACTCTTATATGGATGTGAAGCTTGGGTGGTAAATGCAGCAGCGAGGAGACGGTTGGAGGCAGTGGAGATGTCCTGTCTAAGGGCAATGTGTGGTGTAAATATTATGCAGAAAATTCGGAGTCTGGAAATTAGGAGAAGGTGTGGAGTTAATAAAAGCATTAGTCAGAGGGCAGAAGAGGGGTTGTTGAGGTGGTTTGGTCATTTAGAGAGAATGGATCAAAGTAGAATGACATGGAAAGCATATAAATCTATAGGGGAAGGAAAGAGGGGTAGGGGTCGTCCTCGAAAGGGTTGGAAAGAGGGGGTAAAGGAGGTTTTGTGGGTGAGGGGCTTGGACTTCCAGCAAGCGTGCATGAGCGTGTTAGATAGGAGTGAATGGAGACGAATGATACTTGGGACCTGACGATCTGTTGGAGTGTGAGCAGGGTAATATTTAGTGAAGGGATTCAGGGAAACCGGTTATTTTCATATAGTCGGACTTGAGTCCTGGAAATGGGAAGTACAATGCCTGCACTTTAAAGGAGGGGTTTGGGATATTGGCAGTTTGGAGGGATATGTTGTGTATCTCTATACGTATATGCTTCTAAACTGTTGTATTCTGAGCACCTCTGCAAAAGCAGTGATAATGTGTGAGTGTGGTGAAAGTGTTGAATGATGATGAAAGTATTTTCTTTTTTGGGGATTTTCTTTCTTTTTTTTTTGGGTCACCCTGCCTCGGTGGGAGACGGCCGACTTGTTGAAAAAAAAAAAAAAAAAAAAAAAAAAAAAAAAAAAATGTATGTGTAGTGTGACGTAAATGCAAGTAGAAGTAGCAAGACATACCTGAAATCTTGCATGTTTATGAGACAGACAAAAGACACCAGCAATCCTGCCATCATGTAAAACAATTACATACAGGCTTTCGTTGTACACTCACTTGGCAGGACGGTAGTACCTCCCTGGGTGGTTGCTGTTTACCAACCTACTACCTAGACCCAATAGGCTTATTCCCCCATATTTCTTAGTCTTTTGTCCCCTTCCTTGTACAAAAGGAACTATGTCTATGAATTCCTAGGTACTTTCCTCTAGGGAAGGCTCTGTAAATATATTTAATAAGACTTGGTGATTATTATTGAGTACAGTGGACCCCCGGTTAACGATATTTTTTCACTCCAGAAGTATGTTCAGGTGCCAGTACTGACCGAATTTGTTCCCATAAGAAATGTGAAGTAGATTAGTCCATTTCAGACCCCCAAACATACACGTACAAATGCACTTACATAAATACACTTACATAATTGGTCACATTCGGAGGTAATCGTTATACGGGGGTCCACTGTATTATTGTTATCATTACTAATATGGCGTCTCGAAACATAACACACTTACTGATTTTAATGTGTACCTGCACGCCAGCACAGTGTGTAAGTTTATTTAGGTACAGGTATACATAAGTATATACATAAGTACAGGTATATACGGCAGTCTCCCACCGAGGCAGGGTGACCCAAAAAAAGAAAGAAAATCCCCAAAAAGAAAATACTTTCATCATCATTCAACACTTTCACCACACTCACACATTATCACTGTTTTTGCAGAGGTGCTCAGAATACAACAGTTTAGAAGCATACACATATAAAGATACACAACATATCCCTCCAAACTGCCAATATCCCAAACCCCTCCTTTAACCCTTTCAGGGTCTGTCCCGTAGATCTACGGCTTTACGTTCAGGGTCCAAACCGTAGATCTACGCCATGAGCTCGGCTCACTCTGATAAACTGTGTGGTACATCTGGGCCTAGATATGAGAGAATACATCTATGTGGTATGTGTGCACCACATAAAACAAATCCTGCAGCATACTGTGTATAATGAGAGAGAAAAAACTGAGACAATGATTTTCGATTAAAACAGCAACTTTGCAGTGTTTTTTCATGTGTTTTTTATAGTTGTATTTGCGATTTCTTGGTCTCATTTGATAGAATGGAAGACATATTACAAAAATAGAGATGATTTTGATTGGTTTTAGCACAGGAAATGGCTTGAAACTGAGCTCAAAGTAGCGGAAATGTTAAATTTTTGCAGATGTTCGAGAGTAAACAAACGACCTCACACGTCTAATACACACCAGCTGGTGGGTCTAATATACATTCACAAATGTGGTGATGATATTTATACAATTATTACAATATTGCGTAACAGTAAATCTTCTATTTTTTGGTGTGAATAAAAATTCATTATGTGAATAAAAAATCAAAATGGAATTTATTTGTAAAGCCTCAAAACATAACTAATGAACAGAGGAAATGTTAGTTTAGTGCCAGGAATATCTACATTGTTTATTCTGGACCCTATTTTGAAATTGGAATATTTTGAACTTTGTGTTAAATTAGCCAAATTACCAATTTCCGATCACTTTATTTTGTAGTTGAAACAGTTGACCTGGCAATTTCTTGTGCTCAATCGATAGAATAGAAGTAATACTAGTGACATCGCTAAGAATTTGGTCGACTGGAATAATGTAATTGGCCTTAAATGGGAGTCGAAATCGGCAAAATCGCCGATTCGTAAATATCGCTGACACATCAAAATTCACGAGAGCATAATTTCGTCAATTTTCCATCAAATTTCATACTTTTTGTTTTATTACCTTCACAAAAAGATTCTCTACCATTTCATAAGAAAAAATAACAAATTTTTTTTTGGAAAATTCTTGGAGACTGGGCACCACTTCAGATTTTGGCCTTGGACCCTGAAGGGGTTAAAGTGCAGGCATTGTACTTCCCATTTCCAGAACTCAAGTCCTACTATATGAAAATAACCGGTTTCCCTGAATCCCTTCACTAAATATTACCCTACTCACACTCCAACAGATCGTCAGGTCCCAAGTACCATTCGTCTCCATTCACTCCTATCTAACACGCTAAATGCACGCTTGCGGGAAGTCCAAGCCCCTTGCCCACAAAACCTCCTTTACCCCCTCTCTCCAACCCTTTCGAGGACGACCCCTACCCCGCCTTCCTACCCCTATAGATTTATAGCTTTCCATGTCATTCCTACTTTGATCCATTCTCTCTAAATACCAAACCACCTCAACAACCCCTCTTCTGCCCTCTGACTAATACTTTTATTAACCCACACCTTTTCCTAATTTCCACACTTCCGAATTTTCTGCATAATATTTACACCGCACATTGCCCTTAAACAGGACATTCCTCTGCCTCCAACCGTCTCCTCGCTGCTGCATTTACCACCCAAGCTTCACACCCATATAAAGTTTTTGGTACTACTATACTTTCATACATTCCCTTCTTTGCCTCCATAATAACGTTTTTGACTCCACATATACCTCAACGCACCACTCACCTTTTTCCCTCATCAATTCTATGATTAACCTCATCCTTCGTAAATCCATCCGCCGACACGTCAACTCCAAGTATCTGAAAACATTCACTTCTTCCATACTCCTCCTCCCCAATTTGATATCCAATTTTTCTTTATCTAAATCATTTGACACTCTCATCACCTTACTCTTTCTATGTTCACTTTCAACTTTCTACCCTTTTCACACATTCCCAAACTCATCCACTAACCTTGCAAAATTTTTTTTTAGAATCTCCCATAAGCACAGTACATCAGCAAAAAGTAACTGTGTCAATTCCCATTTTGAATTTGATTCCCCAAAATTTAATCCCACCCCCCTCCCGAACACCCTAGCATTTTTCTTCCTTTACAACCCCATCTATAAATATATTAAACAACCATGGTGACATTACACATCCCTGTCTAAGACCCACTTTTACCGGAAGTAGTCTCCCTCTCTTCTACACACCCTAACCTGAGTCTCACTATCCTCATAAAAACTCTTTACAGCATTAATAACTTACCACCTATTCCATATACTTGCAACATCTGCCACATTGCTCCTCTATCCACTCTATCATATGCCTTTTCTAAATCCATAAATGCAATAAAAACTTCCCTACTTTATCAAATACTGTTCACATATATGCCTTCAATGTAAACACTTGATCTACACATCCCCTACCCCTCTGAAAACCCCCTTGCTCATCCCGCAATCTACATTCTGTCTTACCTCTAATTCTTTCAATTTAACCCTACCCTACACTTTTCCTGGGATACTCAGTGAACTTATTCCTCTATAATTTTTTACAGTCTCTTTGTCCCCTTTTCCCTTTATATAAAGGGACTATACATGCTCCCCTGCCAATCCCTAGGTACCTTCCCCCCTTTTTCATACATTTATTAAACAAAAGTACCAACCATTCCAACACTATATCCCCCCTGCTTTTAACATTTCTGTCATGATCCCATCATTCCAGCTGCTTTACCCCCTTTCATTCTACGTAATGCCTCGTGTACCTCCCCCACACTTACATTCTGCTCTTCTTCACTCCTAAAAGATGGTATACCTCCCTGACCATTGCATGAAATTACTGCCTCTCTTTCTTCCTTAACATTTAAAAGTTCCTCAAAATATTCTCGCCATTTACCTAATACCTCCATCTCCCCATCTACTAATTCCCCTACTTTTTTTTTTAACTGACAAATCCATACTTTCCCTAGGCTTTCTTAACTTGTTTAACTCACTCCAAAATTTTTTCTTATTTTCATTAAAATTTTTTGACAGTGCCTCTCCCACTCTATCATCTCCTCTCATTTTGCACTCTCTCACCACTCTCTTCACCTTTCTTTTACTCTCCATATACTCTGCTCTTCTTATAACACTTCTGCTTTGTAAAAACCTCTCATAAGCTACCTTTTTCTCTTTTATCACACCCTTTACTTTAATTATCAGAGTATATATGAAATAATTTTTAAAAACACTTGAAATTTTGGAGTTTCCAGACACAATGAAGAGATGCAGTGCTTACAGAGCTCACGGAAAATGTAAACAAACTGGGTGGAGCACGATGACCGTATTAGAAAGTCAGGTGGGGGAAGCCGTATAGAGAGTTTTGGTCATAATTTGAAATGACCGTATTAGCGGAATGCCGTAAAGCGAAATGCTGTTAAGCAGGGCCCTACTGTAAATGCAAGTTGTTCAAGGCCAGCAATTAACTGATCTCACATTTTCACCATATCGTCTATGGGGACTTAGTTTCTGTAAATCATAAACAGTGGTAGTTCCAACACCATATTCTTCAGTAAGACGCCGAGACTGTTCAACTGCCTCCCAGCACACATAAGGGGGATTACCAACAGACCCCTGGCAGTCTTCAAGCTGGCACTGGACAAGCACCTAAAGTCAGTTCCTGATCAGCCGGGCTGTGGCTCGTACGTTGGTTTGCGTGCAGCCAGCAGCAACAGCCTGGTTGATCAGGCGCTGATCCACCAGGAGGCCTGGTCACAGACCGGGCCGCGGGGGCGTTGACCCCCGAAACTCTCTCCAGGTAAACTCCAGGTAAACAGATACACCACGATCAAGCTTCTGCAGTAACTCTACTTTGTGTTATTGATAACGTCTGATGCTTCCTTTTCTTTTTCTCACTGTTACCCATAGGGGTATCTGCAGCTCTTTTTGACATTTTCACAGTGAAATTAAACAGTCGTAAAATAAAAAGCAAAAACAAAATATCAGCGAACAGCAGACGCAAGTGTGAATGCTACGAGTGCTGAGACACGACTGATGCCTGCCACTCTAGCTGTCAGTGCTGGGTCATGCCACCGCGTGGTGGCGTTGGTGTTATGTACAGATGGCTGATGCTCCACACTCCACGAAAAAACTTTGGTTTTCGGAACTTTTCGAACTACGGAATTTTGCATAAAAGTATGTGGACCTGTACTTAAATTCTTAAAATTTAAAAATGTTATTTTCATTGCAGTCCAGCACCAACAGTAATAGGCCAAGAAGCACAACCTGCAGGAGCAGTGGGGGGAGCAATCAAGGCAACTGCTATTGTAGGAGCCTCCTCAGATTCTAATGTGTTAGAGAAGACTGCTCAAGAAAATCTCAAGGTTGTTACTGGACAACCTACCACAAATATTCAGGTATGGTATATCACTCTTTCATGTGATGTTCCCTCTGTGATCTATCCTTCTTATAGAAGGTGGCCTGGTTAGAGTTTCAACTCTGTTCTTTACTGCATTTCTCAAGGTGTATTCCAAATATGTGTTGAAAAACTACCTGTTGGTCAACACTCCCATAAGTGAAATGTATGTCAATTGTTTTTTAATCAAAAAAAAAAACAAAGTAGAGAGGTTTGAGGATTATGATTAAACATTTAAAATTAGAAGCATACAATAAAAGTGGAAAGAAAAGACAAGAACAAAGGGTAGGAGGGAAGGAATACTTAAAAAAGTGATAGTTGAAATTATTGGCAGTTTGGTATAGTATAGCCTAAAAGAAACAATGCCCTTTTTTATGTTCCCAATTTCGTGCTTGGATAGACATTGGAAACTTGCAAGAGAAAATGCTTAGGAGTGGGGGATTTAGCAAACAGGAATTGTACCAGATAATTCAAGTGTGAAGGTAAAGGTGAACATGATAATTGCAGTTTAATATAGACAAATGCAAAGTTCTAAATGTTGGACAGGAAAATAACCATGCTACATATAAACTAAATGTAGATCATAATACTACTGATTGTGAAAAGGATTTAGGAGTTCTGGTGAGCAGTAATTTAAAACCAAGACAACAGTGCATTAGTGTTCTCAGTAAAGCTAACAGAATCCTTGTCTTCATATCTAGAAGTATAAATAATAGTCCTCAGGTTGTTCTTCAACTATATATATCCTTGGTTAGGCCTCATTTAGATTATGCTGCACAGTTCTGGTCACAGTATTACAGAATGGATATAAGTGCAGTGGAAAATGTACAGAGGAGGATGACAAAGTTGATCCCATGTATCATAAATCTTCCCTGAGGATAGACTGAGGGCCCTGAATCTGCACTCTCTCGAAAGGCGTAGAATTAGGGGGATATGATCGAGGTGTATAAATGGAAAACAGGAATAAATAAAGGGGATGTAAATAGCATGCTGAAAATTTCCAACCAAGATAGGACTTGCAGCAGTGGTTTCAAGTTGGAAAAATTCAGATTCAGGAAGGATATTGGAAAGCACTGGTTTGGTAACAGAATTGTGGACGAGTGGAACAAACTCCCGAGTACAGTTATAGAGGCTAAAACGTTGTGTAGTTTTAAAGATAGGTTAGATAAATACACGAGTGGGTGTGGGTGGGTGAGTTGGACCTGATTAGCTTGTGCTACTAGGTCTGATGCCGTGCTCATGCCATAAGTGGAAGTGACCTGACTAGGTGGGTCATTGGACTAAGCTGAAGGGTGATGGACCTGCTTTGCATGGGTTAGTAAGTAAGTTTATTCAGGTATACACAAATACAGTGTTCCTTCTTTCTTATGTTCTTATGAACTAGAGGCATTGGCCTTTTACATGGGGCCCCTTTTTACATAATTTGCTGTGACTCGGTCTGAACTGGAATGCAGTGTTCACATACCTTTAACTAAGACTAATGAACTTGGAATTGTATTAACAGTAAACAATATTGTGATTATGACTCTTGTAATATGACAGTAAATTTAGTCATAATAGCAACAAATTGGTATTGAGAGTAAAGTATTTTTTAACTAGCTAAAAATTGGTAATAGTCAGTTTGTTAGCATTTTTTTTTAAAGCATCGAATAACCTGACAGTTTTAATTCTCTGTAAATTCTACAGCACAGGTACACACCATACAGGCAAATTTGTTGGTTTGGGTAACTGAGCATACTCATGGTCTTATATAACCAAATATGAGAGGTGGTTTTTGTTTTCATACTACAAACTGTTACTTGACAGGAGAAGCTGTCACACCAGGTTGTCTTGAAATGCTATTATTATAGGCAAACTTCTTTTAGGAAAAAAAAAATTGAGTTTAGTGCTTAGTGTGATTCTGTTATTCCTATTGTTTGTTTAGGAAAACAATACTTACAAAGTTAGAAAACAGTAAATCTTTAAAAAAGGTGCATTTCTGTGATCATTTTATCAGACTGGTTTAGTGCTTAGTTTATATCATTATCATCATCATAATATTTTAAAGGAATAGACAAGCCTTGAACTCATAATGTTAAATTCACTAGTCTCTTGCATTGATAAGTCTTGGCTTTCTAAGTTATATTAATACATGATACTTTCAGTCACTTTCTCTCCTTCCCTTTATACATATTTTAGTGATGTTATACAGGTGGGCCCTACTTTACAGTGTTTTGCTGATGCATTGGTTTTCAGTTATACCCATTCTTCATTTATTCAGACTTCCTACAGTAAATATATGCACCACTCACTAAAAGCTAAGGATGAAAATATTTTAAGGTCACACTACACATACATGTACACGTTTATTTATACACGCTCATCTGAGTTTTCTTTGATTTTATCTTAATAGTTCTTGTTCTTATTATTTTTCCTTTTATATTCATGGGGAAGTGGGATAAGAATCTTTCCTTTCTAAGCCATGCATGTTGTAAAAGTCAACTAAAATGCCAGGAACAATGGGCTAGTAACCCCTTTTCCTGTAATAATTACTAAAAAGAATAAGAAGAAAATTGCCAAAGTGGGAAGCCTGAATGTGCATGGATGTTATGCGAATGATAAGAAAGAGATGATTGTGGATGTTACAAATGAGAAGAAGCTTGATGTTCTGGCTTTAAGTGAAACAAAGCTGAAGGGGGTGGGAGAGTTTCAGTGGAGAGGAATAAATGGGATTAGGTCAGGGGTTTCAAATAGTTACAGCTAAAGGAGTAGTAGCAATAATGTTGAAGGATAAGCTATGGCAGGAAAAGAGGGACTATAAATGTATTAATTAAAGGATTATGTGGAGTAAAATAAAGGTTGGATGTGAAAAGTGGTTTTGGTTATAGTAAGCATATATGCACCTGGAGAAGAGAGAAGTGTAGAGGAGAGAGAGAGATTTTGGGAAATGTTGAGTGAATGCATGGGGAGTTTTGAACCAAGTGTGAGAGTACTTGTGGTTGGGGATTTCAATGCTAAAGTGGGTAAAAATGTGGAGGGAGTAACAGGTAAAATTGGGGTGCCAGGGGCAAATGAAAATGGGGAGCCTTTAATTGAGCTATGTGTAGAAAGAAGTTGGGTAATAAGTAATACATATATTATGAAAAAGAGAATAAATAAATATACAAGGTATGATATAGCACACAATGAAAGTAGTTTGTTAGATTATGTATTGGTGGATAAAAGGTTGATGGGTAGGCTTCAGGATGTACACGTTTATAGAGGGGCAACTGATATATCAGATCATTATTTAGTTGTAGCTACAGTTAGAGTAAGAGGTAGATGGGACAAGAGGAAAATGGCAACAAGTAGGAGAGAGGTGAAAGTGTATAAACTAAGGGGAGGAAGTTCGGGTGAGATATAAACAACTATTGGCAGAAAGGTGGGCTGGTGCAAGTATGAGTAGTGGGGGGGGATGGTTGAAGAGGGTTGGAATAGTTTTAAAAATGCAGTATTAGAATGTGGGGCAGAAGTTTGTGTTATAGGGGTGGTTGCAGGAGGAAAGAAGAGTGGAATGATGAAGTAAAGGGTATGATAAAAGAGAGAAAGGTAGCTTATGAGAGGTTTTTACAAAGCAGAAGTGTTATAAGAAGAGTAGCGTATATGGAGAGTAAAAGAAAGGTGAAGAGAGTGGTGAGAG
Organism: Cherax quadricarinatus; assembly: GCF_026875155.1. Taxonomy (NCBI): domain Eukaryota; kingdom Metazoa; phylum Arthropoda; class Malacostraca; order Decapoda; family Parastacidae; genus Cherax; species Cherax quadricarinatus. The sequence continues at coordinate 47,052,851 of NC_069426.1, read as the reverse complement.
AGTGCAAAAGGAGAGCAGATGATAGAGTGGGAGAGGCACTGTCAAGAAATTTTAATGAAAATAAGAAAAAATTTTGGAGTGAGTTAATCAAGTTAAGAAAGCTTAGGGAATGAATGGATTTGTCAGTTAAAAACAGAGTAGGAGAGTTAGTAGATGGGGAGATGGAGGTATTGGGTAGATGGCGAGAATATTTTGAGGAACTTTTAAATGTCGATGAAGAAAGGGAGGCGGTAATTTCATGCACTGGCCAGGGAGGTATACCATCTTTTAGGAGTGAAGAAGGGCAGGATGCGAGTGTGGGGGAGGTGCGTGAGGCATTATGTAGAATGAAAGGGGGTAAAGCAGCTTGAACTGACGGGATCATGACAGAAATTTTAAAAGCAGGGGGGATATAGTGTTGGAGTGGTTGGTAATTTTTGTTTAATAAATGTATGAAAGAGGGATGGTACCTAGGGATTGGCAGAGAGCATGTATAGTCCCTTTATATAAAGGGAAGGGGGACAAAAGAGATTGTAAAAATTATAGAGGAATAAGTTTACTGAGTATACCAGAAAAGTGTATGGTAGGGTTATTATTGAAAGAATTAGAGGTAAGACAGAATGTAGGATTGCAGATTGGGGATGTGTAGATCAAGTGTTTACATTGAAGCATATATGTGAATAGTATTTAGATAAAGGTAGGGAAGTTTTTATTGCATTTATGGATTTAGAATAGGCATATGATAGAGTGGATAGGGGAGCAATGTGGCAGATGTTGCAAGTATAAGGAATAGGTGGTAAGTTACTAAATGCTGTAAAGAGTTTTTATGAGGATAGTGAGACTCAGGTTAGGGTGTGTGAGAAGAGAGGGAGACTACTTCCCAGTAAAAGTAGGTCTTAGACAGGGATGTGTAATGTCACCATGGTTGTTTAATATATTTATAGATGGGATTGTAAAAGAAGTAAATGCTAGGGTGTTCGGGAGAGGGGTGGGATTAAATTATGGGGAATCAAATACAAAATGGGAATTGACACAGCTACTTTTTGCTGATGATACTGTGCTTATGGGAGATTCTAAAGAAAAATTGCAAAGGTTAGTGGATGAGTTTAGGAGTGTGTGTAAAGGTAGAAAGTTGAAAGTGAACATAGAAAAGAGTAAGGTGATGAGGGTATCGAATGATTTAAGTAAAGAAAAATTGGATATCAAATTGGGGAGGAGGAGTATGGAAGAAGTGAATGTTTTCAGATATTTGGGAGTTGACATGTCAGCGGATAGATTTATGAAGGATGTGGTTAATCATAGAATTGATGAAGGAAAAAAGGTGAGTGGTGCATTGAGGTTTATGTGGAGACAAAAAACATTATCTATGGAGGCAAAGAAGGGAATGTATGAAAGTCTAGTAGTACCAACACTCTCATATGGGTGTGAAACTTGGGTTGTAAATGCTGCAGTGAGGAGGCGGTTGGAGGCAGTGGAGATGTCGCGTGTAAGGGCAGTGTGTGTGGTGTAAATATTGTGCAGAAAATTCGGAGTGTGGAAATTAGGAGAAGGTGTGGAGTTAATAAAAGTATTAGTCAGAGGGCTGAAGAGGGGTTGTTGAGGTAGTTTGGTCATTTAGAGAGAATGGATCAAAGTAGAATGACATGGAGAGCATATAAAACTGTAAGGGAAGGAAGGCAGGGTAGGGGTTGTCCTCAAAAAGGTTGGAGGGAGGGGGTACAGGAGGTTTTGTGGGCGAAGGGCTTGGACTTCCAGCAAGTGCTCCGTGTTTTCTCGTGTTTTCACGGTCGCTCTTACGTGCTAGAACTTTAATTTGTGCCATCAATCTTACACGATACATCCCTCTAGCGCCTGGAACCAATCTTGGGCGGAAGACATTATATACTGAGTCAAAAAAGGAGAATTAGTGTGCACTACCTAGCAGAGTTTACTGCCAGAGGGGAATAGGCCTAGTGTGCCGTGTGCAAAATAATAATAATAGAACTTTTCTTTGTCAGAGGAAAGAAAGTCTCCCTGATAATATTGTGTATACATAGTGAAATGTGTATACTACAGTGGCTCCCTAGTATAGATAATAGTATATAGATAATAAAGGCTAAAGTGTCATTTGAAAACAGGTGAATTTGTAAAGGAAGTGATAAGCCTATAGAGGCAGGTGCCAGAAGTCGCCAGAAACTTACCACACTGGTCAGCTGTTTTAAATCTTCCTGGCCTGCTAGTGTACTCGCATATAATCTAGGGATACCAGTGATTAGCAGAATAAAGTGTTGTAGTAGCAACTAACCAGTATTGTAATAGTACTTAGTGGAGTGGAGTGACTTTCATTAGTTTCTATTTTCTTGAAATACCAGACGTATACTGTGAACCTCATATAACCTGTAGTTACCAGCGGTCGCAATATACATAACGAGAAGCAAATATTACTACAGAAAAAGCGTCCTTCTGCCAAAATTTCCACCAGTCAACTATAGTGATAATATAGCAATTATTGTGGTGGAGACGGAAAAAAACTAGAAAAGCTAGATACAGTGATTGATAAACAAGGGTTGAGGTCGACCATTCGTCATTGTAGGAGCTGCCAGCAATCACCGGTTCTTCAACACGCAAGTTATACTTTTTGTATTAATCAAATCACATATTACTCGGGTAGATAACTTCCAGTAGATCCTTCATGTGTTAGCCCAAATCACCGACCAGTATGTTTTAAATAAGTGACCCACTGATCAAATCAGACTGGTTCCGAACCCTCGACTGGTCCGAACCCTCGACCGATTTCAAACGGTTTCGTTGGACAATAAAGCAGACTGTAAACGGATGGGCTTGTAGGCGCCCTTATAAACACAAACAATAAATAAAAAAACAGGAGCGTACTCCGGTAAGCTGTCCTAACATACAAGTACAGTTAGAAATAGAAATACAAATAGCTAGAGCTTCACTTTAAGGAGGTTAATAATAGAGTATTCAAGAGGTTGCTAGTAGAATTACAGTAATTCAACCTTTCAAATCATTATGAAGCCCTGTGTAGTCTGCAATCAATCGAACAAACGGGCTTCCACATGGATAAATTGTCATTTTTGTGGAAATTGGTGTCACGCCCCTTGTGCAGATATCCAAGAACTAGCTACAAGAAGTATTAAAACAGAAGTGTTTTTGGGTATGTCCAAATGAGATAAATCTGTGGACTAATATCACATTGGTATTAAAAGAGGATAACATCAAAGCTGCTTTCATAGACAACCTGGAAGCTTTCTACAACAGATGGGAACATAAAAAGTCTGGGCTGGATGGTACTGCCCTTGATGCTGGTCATGTAGACAGAAACTGTAAGGCTGGAGGTGATGTCCTGGTTGTCAGTAAATGTGGGGCTGATAGTGCTGTCCTGGTAGACAGTAATGGTGAAGCTGGAGGTGCTGTCCTGGGAGACAGTAATGGTGAAGCTGGAGGTGCTGTCCTGGGAGACAGTAATGGTGAAGCTGGAGGTGCTGTCCTGGGAGACAGTAATGGGGAAGCTGGAGGTGCTGTCCTGGAGACAGTAATGGTGAAGCTGGAGATTTTGTCCAGGTAGTCGGGAATTGTACGCAGGATGGAACGCATATAAATGACCTCATGGGAGACGGGAGCCGTAGTGGGGAATCAAGTGTAGTCAAAGATAAGATAAAACCAATATTGCAAACTAGAAATACCACAGGAAATAGCAAACAAGAGGACTCCACTAGCAATAGTGAGGATATATTACCAAAAACAACTGGTGGGAGCTCCTTTGTTGGTGCTAGGGAGGATAGGAATAAGATAGGTAAACATGCACCAACAGGGAATACAGTCACAGAAACCCAAGGCAAAAATGCACCAACAGGGAATACAGTCACAGAAACCCAAGGCAAACAGAAACCAAGCCTGTGCACATACTATGCACTTGGTATCTGCAGGCATGGGAAATCTGGAAAAACAGATGGGACGTGCAACTATGACCACCCTAGAAAATGCCCTGCCCATATGACAACAGGATAATGCAAACTCCTTTCCTGTAAGCTTTTTCACCCTGAAATGTGTCCCTCTTCAGTACAGGAAAGACTGTGCTATAACTTAAATTGCCAGGCACACCATCTAAAGGGGACAAAAAGATACAAAACATCCAGGCCATGGGAAAACCTGGATAGCCACAGCCACTCAAGAGGGAGAGGTTTTTTAGTGCCAGGAAGAAATAAAAAACTGGCAGGAAATGGCAGAAATTGTACACCAAATCCAGTCATTCCTGGAGTGGAACCACAGTCGATGGCCTCCACTCCAAACCAACAGATACAGATGCTAATGCTGGAAAAAAAAAAAAACCAGTACCAACAATACCACTAGTCCGATGACATTCTTCTTTGCAAATATACAGGGTCTAAAGCCAGCAACAAACAACAAAATACCTTTCATCCGTGGACTGCTTGCAGAGGCAAAGGCAATGTTCGCGGCTTTCACTGAGACCCACATAAAGGATCACTTGGACAACGAAATATGGATCCCAGGTTACAACCTATACAGGTGCGACAGAATGAACAGGCAAAAGGGATGGGGGGTTGGCCTGTACATTGCAGAGTCACTTGTGTGCGCAGAACTGCTGAATGCCTCAAATGATGTAGTGGAAGTTTTAGCAGTAAAGATCGAGAACCAAAACCTAGTCATTGTGGTAGTCTACAAACCTCCGGATGCAACATCCCAGCAATTCCAGGAACAGCTGTTAAAAATTGACCACTGTCTGGAAAATCTGCCAGCTCCTGCACCCAACATCTTGCTCCTGGGGGATTTCAACTTAAGGCACCTAAAATGGAGGAATATAGCAAATAATATTGTTGCAGTAATAACACCAGGAGGCAGCTCTGATGAGAACTCACACTTATACGAGCTTTTAAATCTCTGCACAAAATTCAATTTAAACCAGCAAATAATAGAGCCTACTAGACTGGAGAATACACTAGACCTCATCTTCACTAACAATGGTGATCTGATACGAAATGTCACCATATCAAAAACAATATACTCAGATCACAACATAATTGAGGTTCAGACATGTATGCGCGGAGCCCCAGACCGACATAATGAGATTAGTCATGAGGGAGCATTCACCAAATTCAACTTCAATAACAAAAACATAGTGGGACCAAGTAAACCAAATCCTAACTGATATAAGCTGGGAAGATATACTAAGCAACACAGACCCCAACTTATGCCTAGAACAGATTAACTCGGTGGCGCTCGATGTATGCACAAGGCTTATTCCTCTAAGAAAAAGAGGAGTAGATGTAAGATAGAAAGGGACAGGCGCTCCCTTTACAGGCGATGGAAAAGAATAACAGAGCGGCTAAAAGAGGTCAATATATCTGAAATACGTAGGGAGACACTGGTCAGAGAAATAGCAAGCATCGAACTTAAGCTAAAGGAGTCTTACAGGAGTCAGGAATCGCGGGAAGAACTAAAAGCCATAAATGAAATCGAAAAAAAAACAAAGTATTTCTTCTCCTATGCCAAATCAAAGTCGAGAACAACGTCCAGTATTGGGCCCCTACTTAAACAAGATGGGTCCTACACAGATGACAGCAAGGAAATGAGTGAGCTACTCAAGTCCCAATATGACTCAGTTTTTAGCAAGCCGCTAACCAGACTGAGAGTCGAAGATCAAAATGAAATTTTTATGAGAGAGCCACAGAATTTGGTAAACACAAGCCTATCTGATGTTATCCTGACGCCAAATGACTTCGAACAGGCGATAAATGACATGCCCATGCACTCTGCCCCAGGGCCAGACTCATGGAACTCCGTGTTCATCAAGAACTGCAAGAAGCCCCTATCACGAGCTTTTACCATCCTATGGAGAGGGAGCATGGACACGGGGGTCGTCCCACAGTTACTAGAAACAACAGACATAGCCCCACTCCACAATGGGGGCAGTAAAGCAACAGCAAAGAACTACAGATCGATAGCACTAACATCCCATATCATAAAAATCTTTGAAAGGGTCCTAAGAAGCAAGATCACCACCCATCTAGAAACCCATCAATTACACAACCCAGGGCAACATGGGTTTAGAACAGGTCGCTCCTGTCTGTCTCAACTATTGAATCACTACGACAAGGTCCTAGATGCACTAGAAGACAAAAAGAATGCAGATGTAATATATACAGACTTTGCAAAAGCCTTCGACAAGTGTGACATTGGCGTAATAGCGCACAAAATGTGTGCTAAAGGAATAACGGGAAAAGTCGGTCGATGAATCTATAATTTCCTCACTAACAGAACACAGAGAGTAGTAGTCAACAGAGTAAAGTTCGAGGGCAGCTACGGTGAAAAGCTCTGTTCCACAAGGCACAGTACTTGCTCCCATCTTGTTCCTCATCCTCATATCTGACATAGACAAGGATGTCAGCTACAGCACTGTGTCTTCCTTTGCAGATGACACCCGAATCTGCATGACAGTGTCTTCCATTGCAGACACTGCAAGGCTCCAGGCGGACATCAACCAAATCTTTCAGTGGGCTTCAGAAAACAATATGAATATTTACGATGAGAAATTTCAATTACTCAGATATGGCAAACACGAGGAAATTAAATCGTCATCAGAGTACAAAACAAATTCTGGCCACAAAATAGAGCGAAACACCAACGTCAAAGACCTGGGAGTGATCATGTCAGAGGATCTCACCTTCAAGGACCATAACATAGTATCAATTGCATCTGCTAGAAAAATGACAGGATGGATAATGAGAACCTTCAAAACTAAGGATGCCAAGCCCATGATGACACTCTTCAGGTCACTTGTTCTATCTAGGCTGGAATATTGCTGCACACTAACAGCACCTTTCAAGGCAGGTGAAATTGCTGACCTAGAAAATGTACAGAGAACCTTCACGGCGCGCATAACGGAGATAAAACACCTCAATTACTGGGAGCACTTGAGGTTCCTGAACCTGTATTCCCTGGAATGCAGGCAGAAGAGATACATGATTATATACACCTGGAAAATCCTAGAGGGACTAGTACCGAACTTGCACACGAAAATCACTCACTACGAAAGCAAAAGACTTGCAGACATGCAACATCCCCCAATGAAAAGCAGGGGTGTCACTAGCACGTTAAGAGACCATACAATAAGTGTCAGGGGCCCGAGACTGTTCAACTGCCTCCCAGCATATGTAAGGGGGATTACCAACAGACCCCTGGCAATCTTCAAGCTGGCACTGGACAAGCACCTAAAGTCGGTTCCTGACCAGCCAGGCTGTGGCTCATACGTTGGTTTGCGTGCAGCCAACAGTAACAGCCTGGTTGATCAGGCTCTGATCCACCAGGAGGCCTGGTCACAGACTGGGCTGCGGGGGCGTTGACCTCCGGAACTCTCTCCAGGTAAGTATGCATGAGTGTGTTAGATAGGAGTGAATGGAGACGAATGTTGGAGTGTGAGCAGGGCAATATTTAGTGAAGGGATTCAGGGAAACCGGTTATTTTTATATAGCCGGTCTTGCGTCCTGGAAATGGGAAGTACAATGCCTGCACTTTAAAGGAGGGGTTTGGGATATTGGCAGTTTGGAGGGATATGTTTTGTATCTTTATATGTATATGCTTCTAAACTGTTGTATTCTGATACACAAATAACCCGCACATAAAAGACAGAAGCTTACGACGACGTTTCGGTCCGACTTGGACCATTGACAAAGTCACACTAACAGAGGAGGAGCAGAACGGCTATATATAGGCAGGAAGAGGTGGAGGTAGTAGTAGTGGTAGAAGTAGTAGTAGTAGTAGTACAAGAATTGTATATAATACCGACAGGATGAAATGACACATGCACAACACCCGGGCATCCCCACCGTAGACGTTTCGCCATCCAGCCAGCCACTGGATGGCGAAACGTCCACAACAAAGACAACCAGACGCCGCACATGTGTCTAATTTCATCAGCGGCGTCTGGTTGTCTTTGTTGTGGACGTTTCGCCATCCAGTGGCTGGCTGGATGGCGAAACGTCTACGGTGGGGATGCCCGGGTGTTGTGCATGTGTCATTTCATCCTGTCGGTATTATATACAATTCTTGTACTACTACTACTACTACTTCTACCACTACTACTACCTCCACCTCTTCCTGCCTATATATAGCCGTTCTGCTCCTCCTCTGTTAGTGTGACTTTGTCAATGGTCCAAGTCGGACCGAAACGTCGTCGTAAGCTTCTGTCTTTTATGTGCGGGTTATTTGTGTATCGTTCCAGTCACGGTATTGTGCCTTTTTGTTATTTATTGTTGTATTCTGAGCATCTCTGCAAAAACAGTGATTGTGTGAGTGAGGTGAAAGTGTTGAATGATGATGAAAGTATTTTCTTTTTGGGGATTTTCTTTCTTTTTGGGTCACCCTGCCTCGGTGGGAGACGGCCGACTTGTTTAAAAAAAAAAAAAAAAGTAAATGTACTGTATAATATGCATTTTTTATGCCTAACTCTCTTGCTCTTTTAATATATGATAGTGTAAATATGTTATCAGGCATATATATGTATATGCATTTGAGTGTAAAAAAAAGGCTACGTTTCATTTCACAGCAGTAGCCCAGAACCTAACCTGCTGTATAAGTGAGGCCTACCTGTACATGACTAAATTTAAGCTTAGCATTATAAATGCTTTGTTTTTCACCTTGGTCCTTTTTTGTTTTTCAGGTTCGTTTACCGGATGGCTCTCGTCTCGTGATAAAATTAAATCACACGCATACTGTAGGGAATATACGACAATTCATACAGACAGCTCGACCGGCTCTTGAAACGACAGATTTTGCTCTTATGACCACTTTTCCATATGCTGAATTAACAGATCCCTCTCTGACTGTAGCAGAAGGAAAACTTCTAAATTCTGCAATTGTTGTGAAAACTAAATAAATCTCACATGGTTATATAGATAGACTGAAAATTTGCACTTTTTAAGTAAAAATAGAATACTATATCTTAAAATGTATGAGAAATATTCCTATTCAGTAAGAACTCTGAAAAGAATAACAAAGAAGTTACTGTTTTGTGACATTACATAACCACTCAAAAGGAAGAATGCTGCACGTACATACTTTAATTTTTTATAAGTCTTTGCTATAAATTTTATGGTTATTACTTGAGTGAGTTTATACATACAAAAATGCTTGACAATTCTTGTGTAATGAAATACTGTATACAGTGGACCCCCGGTTAACGATATTTTTTCACTCCAGAAGTATGTTCAGGTGCCAGTACTGACCGAATTTGTTCCCATAAGGAATATTGTGAAGTAGATTAGTCCATTTCAGACCCCCAAACATACACGTACAAACGCATTTACATAAATACACTTACATAATTGGTCGCATTCGGAGGTAATCGTTATGCGGGGGTCCACTGTATATATAGTATTATTAAACAATTGGTTTTTGACTTCACATAGTTGTATTTAATTTCTAAACATTTGTAGTCTCATTCTTTAGTGTATTTTGTTTTTTTCCATATTTGTAAGAATAGTTTTGATGGCTTCCATGCTTAACAGTAAACAATGGAATGTTGTTGCAATAAAAAATTGGTTAAATGAATTTTATTGTTATTCAAAAAAAAAAAAAATGGGTTTGACATAACTTCAAGGATTTATTTTTGCATCTTTAGTATAGTTGCCGCACGTGGACGGGTCTACTCAGTCATTTTTAAACTAAAAAAAAAAAGTTGTGTATAGTCAATTGAATAATCAGTTGTGCTATACAAATTTTTCAGCATACTAAGAGCACAGTTCTGCTTTGCCTCCCATAACCCTCAACCACATTTTATACCAGTTTCCACTACATTGATGTTTAATCATGTCGTCTGAAAAATAAGCTATAACTGAACACAAGTTACAGATGGAGTTAGTTAAATATGCAAATACAGGACGTCCCCATTTAGCAAAGAGATTGCATCCTCAAAAAATTGTTACATGAATGTTCATTTCATCAAACCTCTTCTCTAAATTTTTTCA
>NC_069426.1:46894948-47042389 GCF_026875155.1 Cherax quadricarinatus | reverse complement strand
AGTGTGAATCCCTACGAGTGCTGAGACACGACTGATGCCTGCCACTCTAGCTGTCAGTGCGGGGTCATGCCACCGCGTGGTGGGCTTTGGTGTTATTTACAGATGGCTGATGCTCCACACTCCACGAAAAAACTTTGGTTTTCGGAACTTTTCGAACTACGGAATTTTGCATAAAAGTATGTGGCCCTGTACTTAAATTCTTAAAATTTAAAAATGTTATTTTCATTGCAGTCCAGCACCAACAGTAATAGGCCAAGAAGCACAACCTGCAGGAGCAGTGGGGGGAGCAATCAAGGCAACTGTATTGTAGGAGCCTCCTCAGATTCTAATGTGTTAGAAAAGGGACTGCTCAAGAAAATTCAAGGTTGTTACTGGACAACCTACCACAAATATTCAGGTATGGTATATCACTCTTTCATGTGATGTTCCCTCTGTGATCTATCCTTTTTATAGAAGGTGGCCTGGTTTGAGTTTCAACTCTGTTCTTTACTGCATTTCTCAAGGTGTATTCCAAATATGTGTTGAAAAACTACCTGTTGGTAAAACACTCCCATAAGTGAAATGTATGTCAATTGTTTTTTAATAAAAAAAAAACAAAGTAGAGGGGGTTTGAGGATTATGATTAAACATTTAAAATTAGAAGCAAAACAATAAAAGGGAAAGAAAAGAAAAAGAAACAAAGGGTAGGAGGGAGGAATATTTTAAAAAAGTGATAGTTAAAATTTTATTGGCAGTTTGGTATAGTTTGCCTAAAAAAACAATGCCCTTTTTTTATGTTCCCAATTTTTTGCTTGGATAGACATTGGAAACTTGCAAGAGAAAATGCTTAGGAGTGGGGGATTTAGCAAACAGGAATTGTACCAGATAATTCAAGTGTGAAGGTAAAGGTGAACATGATAATTGCAGTTTAATATAGACAAATGCAAAGTTCTAAATGTTGGACAGGAAAATAACCATGCTACATTATAAACTAAATGTAGATCATAATACTACTGATTGTGAAAAGGATTTAGGAGTTCTGGTGAGCAGAAAATTTAAACCAAGACAACAGTGCATTAGTGTTCTCAGTAAAGCTAACAGAATCCTTGTCTTCATATCTAGAAGTATAAATAATAGTCCCTGGTTGTTCTTCAACAAATATATATCCTTGGTTAGGCCTCATTTAGATTATGCTGCACAGTTCTGGTCACAGTATTACAGAATGGATATAAGTGCAGTGGAAAATGTACAGAGGAGGATGACCAAAGTTGATCCCATGTATCAAAAAATCTTCCCCTGAGGATAGACTGGGGCCCGGGAAATCTGCACTCTCTCGAAAGGCTTTAGAATTAGGGGGATATGATCGAGGTGTATAAATGGAAAACGGGAAATAAATAAAGGGGATGTAAATAGCATGCTGAAAATTTCCAACCAAGATAGGACTTGCAGCAGGGGTTTTTCAATTTGGGAAAAAATTTCAGATTCGGGGAAGGATATTGGAAAGCACTGGTTTGGTAACAGAATTGTGGACGAGTGGAACAAACTCCCGAGTACAGTTATAGAGGCTTAAAACGTTGTGTAGTTTTAAAGATAGGTTAGATAAATACACAAGTGGGGGGTGGGTTTGGGTGATTTGGGACCTGATTAGCTTGTGCTACTAGGTCTGATGCCGTGCTCATGCCATAAGTGGAAGTGACCTGACTAGGTGGGTCATTGGACTAAGCGAAGGGTTTATGGACCTGCTTTGCATGGGTTAGTAAGTAAGTTTATTCAGGTATACACAAATACAGTGTTCCTTCTTTCTTATGTTCTTATGAACTAGAGGCATTGGCCTTTTACATGGGGCCCCTTTTTACATATTTGCTGTGACTCGGTCTGAACTGGAATGCAGTGTTCCCCATACCTTTAAAATAAGACTAATGAACTTTGGGAAATTTTATTAACAGTAAACAATTTTTGTGATTATGACTCTTGTAATATGACAGTAAATTTAGTCATAATAGCAACAAATTGGTATTGAGAGTAAAGTATTTTTTTAACTAGCTAAAAATTGGTAATAGTCGTTTGTTAGCATTTTTTTTTAAAGCATCGAATAACCTGACAGTTTTAATTCTCTGTAAATTCTACAGCCCCAGGTACACACCATACAGGCAAATTTGTTGGGTTTTGGGTAACTGAGCATAAATCATGGTCTTATATAACCAAATATGAGAGGTGGTTTTTGTTTTATGCTACAAAAATGTTACTTGAAAGGAGAAGCTGTCACACCAGGTTGTCTTGAAATGCTATTATTATAGGCAAACTTCTTTTAGGAAAAAAAAAATTTTAGTTTAGTGCTTAGTGTGATTCTGTTATTCCTATTGTTTGTTTAGGGAAAACATACTTACAAGTTAGAAAACAGTAAATCTTTAAAAAAGGTGCATTTTTGTGATCATTTTATCAGACTGGTTAGTGCTTAGTTTATATCATTATCATCATCCATAATATTTTAAAGGAATAGGGCAAGCCTTGAACTCATAATGTTAAATTCACTAGTCTCTTGCATTGATAAGTCTTGGCTTTCTAAGTTATATTAATACATGATACTTTCAGTCACTTTCTCTCCTTCCCTTTTTACATATTTTAGTGATGTTATACAGGTGGGCCCTACTTTACAGTGTTTTGCTGATGCATTGGTTTTTAGTTATACCCATTCTTCATTTATTCAGACTTCCTACAGTAAATATATGCACCACTCACTAAAAGCTAAGGATGAAAATATTTTAAGGTCACACTACACATACATGTACACGTTTATTTATACACGCTCATCTGAGTTTTCTTGATTTTATCTTAATAGTTCTTGTTCTTATTATTTTTCCTTTTATATTCATGGGGAAGTGGGATAAGAATCTTTCCTTTCTAAGCCATGCATGTTGTAAAAGTCAACTAAAATGCCAGGAACAATGGGCTAGTAACCCTTTTCCTGTAATAATTACTAAAAAGAATAAGAAGAAAATTGCCAAAGTGGGAAGCCTGAATGTGCATGGATGTTATGCGAATGATAAGAAAGAGATGATTGTGGATGTTACAAATGAGAAGAAGCTTGATGTTCTGGCTTTAAGTGAAACAAAGCTGAAGGGGGTGGGAGAGTTTCAGTGGAGAGGAATAAATGGGATTAGGTCAGGGGTTTCAAATAGTTACAGCTAAAGGAGTAGTAGCAATAATGTTGAAGGATAAGCTATGGCAGGAAAAGAGGGACTATAAATGTATTAATTAAAGGATTATGTGGAGTAAAATAAAGGTTGGATGTGAAAAGTGGGTTTTGGTTATAGTAAGCATATATGCACCTGGAGAAGAGAGAAGTGTAGAGGAGAGAGAGAGATTTTGGGAAATGTTGAGTGAATGCATGGGGAGTTTTGAACCAAGTGTGAGAGTACTTGTGGTTGGGGATTTCAATGCTAAAGTGGGTAAAAATGTGGAGGGAGTAACAGGTAAATTTGGGGTGCCAGGGGCAAATGAAAATGGGGAGCCTTTAATTGAGCTATGTGTAGAAAGAAGTTGGGTAATAAGTAATACATATATTATGAAAAAGAGAATAAATAAATATACAAGGTATGATATAGCACACAATGAAAGTAGTTTGTTAGATTATGTATTGGTGGATAAAAGGTTGATGGGTAGGCTTCAGGATGTACACGTTTATAGAGGGGCAACTGATATATCAGATCATTATTTAGTTGTAGCTACAGTTAGAGTAAGAGGTAGATGGGACAAGAGGAAAATGGCAACAAGTAGGAGAGAGGTGAAAGTGTATAAACTAAGGGAGGAGGAAGTTCGGGTGAGATATAAACAACTATTGGCAGAAAGGTGGGCTGGTGCAAGTATGAGTAGTGGGGGGGGATGGTTGAAGAGGGTTGGAATAGTTTTAAAAATGCAGTATTAGAATGTGGGGCAGAAGTTTGTGGTTATAGGAGGGTGGTTGCAGGAGGAAAGAAGAGTGGAATGATGAAGTAAAGGGTATGATAAAAGAGAGAAAGGTAGCTTATGAGAGGTTTTTACAAAGCAGAAGTGTTATAAGAAGAGTAGCGTATATGGAGAGTAAAAGAAAGGTGAAGAGAGTGGTGAGAGAGTGCAAAAGGAGAGCAGATGATAGAGTGGGAGAGGCACTGTCAAGAAATTTTAATGAAAATAAGAAAAAATTTTGGAGTGAGTTAAACAAGTTAAGAAAGCTTAGGGAATGAATGGATTTGTCAGTTAAAAACAGAGTAGGAGAGTTAGTAGATGGGGAGATGGAGGTATTGGGTAGATGGCGAGAATATTTTGAGGAACTTTTAAATGTCGATGAAGAAAGGGAGGCGGTAATTTCATGCACTGGCCAGGGAGGTATACCATCTTTTAGGAGTGAAGAAGGGCAGGATGCGAGTGTGGGGGAGGTGCGTGAGGCATTATGTAGAATGAAAGGGGGTAAAGCAGCTTGAACTGACGGGATCATGACAGAAATTTTAAAAGCAGGGGGGATATAGTGTTGGAGTGGTTGGTATTTTTGTTTAATAAATGTATGAAAGAGGGGATGGTACCTAGGGATTGGCAGAGAGCATGTATAGTCCCTTTATATAAAGGGAAGGGGGACAAAAGAGATTGTAAAAATTATAGAGGAATAAGTTTACTGAGTATACCAGAAAAAGTGTATGGTAGGGTTATTATTGAAAGAATTAGAGGTAAGACAGAATGTAGGATTGCAGATTGGGGATGTGTAGATCAAGTGTTTACATTGAAGCATATATGTGAATAGTATTTAGATAAAGGTAGGGAAGTTTTTATTGCATTTATGGATTTAGAATAGGCATATGATAGAGTGGATAGGGGAGCAATGTGGCAGATGTTGCAAGTATAAGGAATAGGTGGTAAGTTACTAAATGCTGTAAAGAGTTTTTATGAGGATAGTGAGACTCAGGTTAGGGTGTGTGAGAAGAGAGGGAGACTACTTCCCAGTAAAAGTAGGTCTTAGACAGGGATGTGTAATGTCACCATGGTTGTTTAATATATTTATAGATGGGATTGTAAAAGAAGTAAATGCTAGGGTGTTCGGGAGAGGGGTGGGATTAAATTATGGGGAATCAAATACAAAATGGGAATTGACACAGCTACTTTTTGCTGATGATACTGTGCTTATGGGAGATTCTAAAGAAAAATTGCAAAGGTTAGTGGATGAGTTTAGGAGTGTGTGTAAAGGTAGAAAGTTGAAAGTGAACATAGAAAAGAGTAAGGTGATGAGGGTATCGAATGATTTAAGTAAAGAAAAATTGGATATCAAATTGGGGAGGAGGAGTATGGAAGAAGTGAATGTTTTCAGATATTTGGGAGTTGACATGTCAGCGGATAATTTATAAAGGGATGTGGTTAATCATAGAATTGATGAAGGAAAAAAGGTGAGTGGTGCATTGAGGTTATGTGGAGACAAAAAACATTATCTAGGAGGCAAAGAAGGGATGTATGAAAGTCTAGTAAATACCAACACTCTCTATATGGGTGTGAAACTTGGGTTGTAAATGCTGCAGTGAGGGGGGCGGTTGGAGGCAGTGGAGAAGTCGCGTGTAAGGGCAGTGTGTGTGGTGTAAATATTGTGCAGAAAATTCGGAGTGTGGAAATTAGAGAAGGTGTGGAGTTAATAAAAGTATTAGTCAGAGGGCTGAAAGAGGGGTTGTTGAGGTAGTTTGGTCATTTAGAGAGAATGGATCAAAGTAGAATGACATGGAGAGCATATAAAACTGTAAGGGAAGGAAGGCAGGGTAGGGGTTGTCCTCAAAAAGGTTGGAGGGAGGGGGTACAGGAGGTTTTGTGGGCGAAGGGCTTGGACTTCCAGCAAGTGCTCCGTGTTTTCTCGTGTTTTCACGGTCGCTCTTACGTGCTAGAACTTTAATTTGTGCCATCAATCTTACACGATACATCCCTCTAGCGCCTGGAACCAATCTTGGGCGGAAGACATTATATACTGAGTCAAAAAAGGAGAATTAGTGTGCACTACCTAGCAGAGTTTACTGCCAGAGGGGAATAGGCCTAGTGTGCCGTGTGCAAAATAATAATAATAGAACTTTTCTTTGTCAGAGGAAAGAAAGTCTCCCTGATAATATTGTGTATACATAGTGTATAGTGTATACTACAGTGGCTCCCTAGTATAGATAATAGTATATAGATAATAAAGGCTAAAGTGTCATTTGAAAACAGGTGAATTTGTAAAGGAAGTGATAAGCCTATAGAGGCAGGTGCCAGAAGTCGCCAGAAACTTACCACACTGGTCAGCTGTTTTAAATCTTCCTGGCCTGCTAGTGTACTCGCATATAATCTAGGGTATACCAGTGATTAGCAGAATAAAGTGTTTGTAGTAGCAACTAACCAGTATTGTAATAGTACTTAGTGGAGTGGAGTGACTTTCATTAGTTTTCTATTTTCTTGAAATACCAACGTATACTGTGAACCTCATATAACCTGTAGTTACCAGCGGTCGCAATATACATAACGAGAAGCAAATATTACTACAGAAAAAAGCGTCCTTCTGCCAAAAATTTCCCCCAGCCCAACTATAGTGATAATATAGCAATTTTTGGGGGTGGGACGGAAAAAAACTAGAAAAGTAGATACAGTATTGAAAAAAAGGGTTGAGGTCGCCCTTTCTCTTTAGGAGTGCAGCAATCAGGGTTTTTCAAACGCAAGTTATACTTTTGTATTAATAAAAATCACTATTACTGGGGTAGATAATTTCCCCATGATCCTTCATGTGTTAGCCCAAATCACCGCCAGTATGTTTTAAAAGTGACCCACTGATCAAAATCGAGGTTCCGAACCCTCACGGGGTCCGAACCCTCGACCGATTTCAAAGGTTTGTTGGACAATAAAGCAGACTGTAAAGGGATGGGCTTGTAGGCGCCCTTATAAACCAAACAATAAAAAAAAAACAGGGCGTACCCCGGGTTTAAAGCTGTCAACAACAAGTACAGTTAGAAATGAAAAACAAATAGCTAGAGTTTCACTTTAAGGAGGTTAATAATAGGTATTCAAGAGGTTGCAGTAAATTAGAATTCACCTTTAAAATTTTTCATTATAAAACCCCTGTGTAGTCTGCAATCAACGAAAAAAAAAGGGTTTCCCACATGGTTTAAATTGTCTTTTTTGGGGAAAATTGGTGTAAAGCCCCCTTGTGCAGTATCCAAAAATCTACAAAAGTATTAAAACGAAGTGTTTTTGGGTTGTCCAAATGGATAAATCTTGGGACTAATATCACATTGGATTAAAGGGGAAAAACATAAAAGCTGCTTTCATAGACACCGGGAAGCTTTCTAAAACAGATGGGAACTAAAAAGTCGGGGCTGGTGGACCCCCTTGTTGTGGTCATGTAGACGAAATGAAAGGCGGAGGTTTGTCCTTTTGGTTGTCATAAATGTGGGGCTGTAGTGCTGTCCTGGTGACGTAATGGTGAAGCTGGAGGTGCTGTCCGGGGAGACAGAAATGGTGAAGCGGAGGTGCTGTCCGGGGAGACGAATGGTGAAGCGGGAGGTGCTGTCTGGGGACAGTAATGGTGAAGGGGGAGGGCTGTCCGGGGAGACGTAATGGTGAAGCGGGGTTTTTGTCCGGGTAGTCGGAATTGTACGCGGTGGAACGCATATAAATGCCCTCATGGGAGAGGGAGCCGTAGGGGGGAATCAAGTGTAGTAAAGATAAGATAAAAAACCATATTGCAAACTAAAATACCACAGGGAAAAAGCAAACAAGAGGGCTCCACTAGCAATAGTGAGGATATATTACCAAAAACAACTGGGGGGCCCTTTGTTGGTGCTAGGGAGGATGGAATAAGAAAAGGTAAACATGCACCAACAGGGGTACGTAAGAAACCCCCAAAGGGAAAAAGCACCCAAAAGGGGTACGTCACAGAAACCCAAGGGAAACGAAACCAAGCCTGTGCACATACTATGCACTTGGATCGCAGGATGGGGAAACTGGAAAAAAAAAAGATGGGGGTGCAACTATGCCACCCTAGAAAAAAAAGCCCCCCCCATATACAACAGGGTATGCAAATTTCCCTTTTTGTAAGCTTTTTCACCCCGAAATTGCCCTCTTCATACAGGAAAGCGTGCTATAAAATTAAATTGCCAGGACACCATCTAAAGGGGACAAAAAAAATAAAAACATCAGGCCATGGGAAAAACTGGATAGCCCCAGCCACAAGGGGAGAGGTTTTTTAGTGCCAGGAAAAAAAAAAACTGGGAGGAAATGGCAGAAATTGTACACCAAAACCAGTCATTTGGGTGGAACCACAGTCGTGGCCTCCACTCCAAAACCAACAGATACGATGTAAGCTGGAAAAAAAAAAAAACCCGTACCAACAAAACCACTAGTCCCATGACATTCTTCTTTGCAAATATACAGGGTCTAAAACCCGCAACAAACAACAAAATCCCTTTTATCCGTGGACTGCTTGCAGAGCAAAGGACAATGTTCGCGGCTTTCATGAGACCACATAAAGATCACTTGCGACAACGAAAATATGGATCCCAGGTATACAACCTATACAGGTATGCGACATGAATTGAACAGGCAAAAGGGATGGGGGGTTTGGCCTGTACATTGCAGAGTCACTTGTGTGCGCAGAAACAGAACTGCTGAATGCATCTAATGATGTAGTGGTAGTTTTAGCCAGTAAAGATCGGAACCAAACCTAGTCATTGTGGTAGTCATACATATACCTCGGACTGCAACATCCCAGCAATTCGGATAGAAACTGTGTTTAAAATATGACCACTGTTCTGGAAAATCTGCCAGCTCCTGCACCACAGACATCTTGTCCTGGGGGATTTCAACTTAAGGCACCTAAATTGGAGGAAATAGAAATAATATTGTTGCAGTAATTACACAGGAGGCAGCTCTGATGAGAACTCACCACTTATACGAGCTTTTTACTAATCTCTGCACAAAATTCAATTTAAAACAGCAAATAATAGAGCCTACTAGACTGGCAAGAATACACTAGCCTCATCTCACTAACAATTGGTGATCTGATACGAATTGTCACCATATCAAAAACAATATACTCAGATCACAAACATAAATTGAGGTTAAGACATGTCGGTGCGCGGAGCCCCAGACCGACATAATGAGATTTAGTTCCATGAGGGAGAGCTCATTCACCCAAATAAAAAAAAATTTTTCAACCTTCATTAAACAAAAACATAGTGGGACCAACGAGGTAAACAAATCCTAACTGATATAAGCTGGGAAGGATTTTACTAAGCAACACAGACACCAACTTATGCCTAGAACAGATTAACTACGGTGAGCGCTCGATGTATGCACAAGGCTTATTCCTCTAAGAAAAAGAGGAGTAGATGTAAGATTAGAAAAGGGACGGCGCTCCCTTTACAGGCGATGGAAAAGAATAACTGAGCGGCTCTAAAAGAGGTCAATATATCTGAATACGTAGGAGGGACACTGGTCAGAGAAATAGCAAGCATCGAACTTAGCTAAGAGTCTTACAGGAGTCAGGAATCGCGGGAGAAGGGGTAAGAACTAATAGCCCATAAATGAAATCGAAAAAAAAAAACAAAGTATTTCTTCTTCCTATGCCCCAATCAAAAAGTCGAGAACAACGTCCAGGTATTGGGCCCTACTTAAACAAGATGGGTTCCTACCACAGATGACAGCAAGGAAATGAGTGAGCTTACTTCAGTCCTCAAATGACTCACAGGGTTTTTTAGCAAGCGCTACTAAACCAGACTGAGAGTCGAAGATCAAAATGAAATTGTTATGAGAGAGCACAGAATTTGGTAACACAGCCTATCTGATGTTTTCTGACGACCAAATGACTTCGAAATGCGATAAATGACATGCCATGCATCTGCACCAGGGCCAGACTCATGGAACTACCGTGTTCATCAAGAACTGCAAGAAGCCTATCACGTGCTTGTACCATCTATGGAGACGGGAGCATTGGACACGGGGGTCGTCCCACAGTTACTAGAAACAAAAGACATAGCCCACTCATCAATTGGGGGGCAGTAAAGCATCAGCATAGACTTCAGATCGATCAGCACTATACCATATCTTATATTCTTTGAAAGGGTTCCTAAGAAGAAGATCACCACCCATCTAGAAACCCATCAATTACACAACCCAGGGCAACTTTGGGTTTAGAAACAGGTCGCTCCTGTTCTGTGCTCACTATTGAATCACTACGACAAGGTCCTAGATGCACTAGAAGACAAAAAAGAATGCAGATGTAATTTATACAGACTTTTGCATTAGCCTGCGAAAAGTGTGCATTGCGTCAATAGCGCACAATATGTGTGCTAAAGGAATAACGGGAAAAAGTCGGTCGGATGAATCTATAATTTCCTCACTAACAGAACACAGAGAGTAGTAGGTCAACAGAGTAAAGTTCGAGGCTGCTACGGTGAAAAGCGCTGTTCCACAAGGCCCCACAGTACTTGCTCCCATCTGTGTTCCTCATCCTCTTATCTAGAAATAGACAAGGATGTCAGCTACTGCACTGTGTACTTCCTTGCAGATGACACCCGAATCTGCATGACAGTGTCTTCCATTGCTGACACTGCATGGCTCCAGGCGGACATCAACAAATCTTTCAAGTGGGCGTCAGAAAACCAATATGAATATTTACGATGTGAGAAAATTTCATTACTCAAGGCATGATGGCAAAACCACGAGGAAAATTAAATGTCATCAGAGTACAAAACAAATTCTGGCACAAAATAGAGCGAAACACCAACGTCTAAAGACCTGGCAGTGATCATGTCAGAGGATTCTCACCTTCAAGGACCATAACATTGTATCAATGGATCTTCTAGTAAAAAGACAGGGATGGATAATGAGAACCTTCAAATACTAAGGATGCCAAAAGCCCATGATGGACATCTTCAGGTTACTTGTTCTATCTAGGCTGGTCATATTGCTGCACAATAACTGCACCTTTTATGGCAGGTGAAATTTGCTGACATAGAAAATGTACAGGAAACCTTCCGGCGCGCATAACGGAGATAAAAAACACCTCAATTAATGGGAAGCACCTTGAGGTTCCTGAACCTGTATTCCCTGGAATGCAGGCAAGAAGAAAGATAAATGAATTATATCACCTGGAAAATCCTAGAGGGTCTAGTACCGAACTTGCACACGAAAATTCACTTCACTACGAAAGCAACAGAACTTGGCAGCCGTTGCAAAATCCCCCATTGAAAGCAGGGTGTCACTTAGACGTAAGAGAAATACAATAAGTGTCATGGGCAGAGATGTTCCAACTGCCTCCCAGCATATGTAAGGGGGGATATCATAACAGTCCCCTGGCAATCTTCAAGCTGGCACTGGACAAGCACCTATAAGTCGGTTCCTGACCAAGCCAGCTGTGGTCATACGTGGTTTGCTGTGCAGCCATCTGTTACAGCTGGTTGATCAGGCTTGATCCACCAGGAGGCCTGGTCACAGACTGGGCTGGGGGGCAGTTGACTCCCGGAACTTCTCCAGGTAAGTATGCATGAGTGTGTTAGATAGGAGTGAATGAGACGAATGATTGGAGTGTGAGCAGGGCAATATTTAGTGATGGGTTCAGGGAAACCGTTATTTTTATATAAGCCGGTCTTGCGTTGCCTGAATATGGGAAGTACAATGCCTGCACTTTAAAGGAGGGGTTTGGGATATTGGCAGTTTGAGGATATGTTTTGTTTCTTTATATGTATTTGCTTCTAATGTTGTATTCTGATACACAATAACCCGCACATAAAAGACAGATGCTTACGACGACGTTTCGGTCCGACTTGGACCTTGACAAAGTCACACTTACAGAGGAGGAGCAGACGGCCTATATATAGGCAGGAAGAGGTGGAGGTAGTAGTGTGTAGAAGTAGTAGTAGTAGTAGGACTAGAATTGTATATAATACCGACAGGATGAAATGACACATGCCAACACCCGGGATCCCCACGTAGACGTGTTCGCCATCCAGCCAGCCATGGGATGGCGAAACGTCCACAACAAAGGACAACCAGACGCCGGCACATGTGTTCTATTTCATCAGCGGCGTCTGGTTTTGTCTTTGTTGTGACGTTCGCCATCCAGTGGCTGGCTGGATGGCGAATCGTCTCGGTGGGGATGCCCGGGTGTTGTTGCATGTGTTTCATTTAATCTAGTCGGTATTATTTAACAATTCCTGCTACTACTACTACAACTACTTCTACCACTAACTACTACCTCCACCTTCTTCCTGCCTATATATACGCCGTTCTGCTCCTCCTCTGTTAGTGTGACTTTGTCTTTGGTCAAGTCTGGACCGAATCGTCGTCGTAAGCTTCTGTCTTTTATGTGCGGGTTATTTGTGTATCGGTTCAGTCACGGTATTGTGCCTTTTTGTTATTTAGTGTTGTATTCTGAGCAACTCTGCAAAAACAGTGATTGTGTTGTGAGTGAGGTGAAAGTGTTGATTGATGTTGAAAGTATTTTACTTTTTGGGGATTTTCTTTCTTTTTGGTACCTGCCTCGGTGGGAGACGGACCACCCCGACTTGTTTTAAAAAAAAAAAAAAAAGTAATGTACTGTATAATATGCATTTTTTATGCCTAACTTCTTGACTCTTTAATATATGATAGTGTAAATTTGTTATCAGGCATATATATGTATTGTATGCATTTTGAGTGTAAAAAAAGGCTAGTTTCATTTCACAGCAGTAGCAAGAACCTAACTGCTGTATATGTGGGCCTAAATGTAATGACTAAATTTAGCTTAGCATTAATAAGTGCATTTATTGTTTTTCAACTTGCGTCCTTTTTTGTTTTTCAGGTTCGTTACCGGATGGCTTCGTATATCTCGTGATAAAATTAAATCACAGCATATGTAGGGAATATCGACAATTAATACAGACAGCTCGACCGGCTCTTGAAACGACAGTGTTTTGTGTCTTTTGACCACTTTTCCATATGCCTGAATTAACAGTTCCCTCTCTGTACTGTTGCAGAAGGAAAACTTCTAAATTCTGCAATTGTTGTGAAAACTAAATAAATCTCACTTGGGTATATAGATAGACTGAAAATTTGCACTTTTTAAGTAAAAATAGAATACTATATCTTAAAATGTATGAGAAATATTCCTATTCAGTAAGAACTCTGAAAAGAATAACAAAGAAGTTACTGTTTTGTGACATTACATAACCACTCAAAAGGAAGAATGCTGCACGTACATACTTTAATTTTTTATAAGTCTTTGCTATAAATTTTATGGTTATTACTTGAGTGAGTTTATACATACAAAAATGCTTGACAATTCTTGTGTAATGAAATACTGTATACAGTGGACCCCCGGTTAACGAATATTTTTTTCACTCCAGAAGTATGTTCAGGTGCCAGTACTGACCGAATTTGTTCCCATAAGGAATATTGTGAAGTAGATTAGTCCATTTCAGACCCCCAAACATACACGTACAAACGCATTTACATAAATACACTTACATAATTGGTCGCATTCGGAGGTAATCGTTATGCGGGGGTCCACTGTATATATAGTATTATTAAACAATTGGTTTTTGACTTCACATAGTTGTATTTAATTTCTAAACATTTGTAGTCTCATTCTTTAGTGTATTTTGTTTTTTTCCATATTTGTAAGAATAGTTTTGATGGCTTCCATGCTTAACAGTAAACAATGGAATGTGTTGCAATAAAAAATTGGTTAAATGAATTTTATTGTTATTCAAAAAAAAAAAAAATGGGTTTGACATAACTTCAAGGATTTATTTTTGCATCTTTAGTATAGTTGCCGCACGTGGACGGGTCTACTCAGTCATTTTTAAACTAAAAAAAAAAGTTGTGTATAGTCAAATTGAATAATCAGTTGTGCTATACAAATATTTTCAGCATACTAAGAGCACAGTTCTGCTTTGCCTCCCATAACCCTCAACCACATTTTATTACCAGTTTCCACTACATTGATGTTTAATCATGTCGTCTGAAAAATAAGCTATAACTGAACACAAGTTACAGATGGAGTTAGTTAAATATGCAAATACAGGACGTCCCCATTTAGCAAAGAGATTGCATTCCTCAAAAATTGTTACATGAATGTTCATTTCATCAAACCTCTTCTCTAAATTTTTTCATGGAGAAAAAAAAAAAGTTAAGGACTCTAAAACCTGTTGTAAACATAGGGCTGTGTTGTTAATCAAGCACAAGTTTAATACAAATGATTATTGTGCAATAAAGTAGATTTCTTCAAATTTTATTTTATAATTGAATATGAAGCCTAGGAGTAAATGCAAAATAGCTAAAAAAAAAAATTATACATGTACTTAATAAAGTGCCTTGGCCGGTTTTCCAAAAAAGAAATTGCGGGCCACGGGCCCAACCCCATGAAAAAAATTTGGTGTACGGTAATAAATTCCCATTTACCCTTCCCCATGAAATTTAAAAAGAAATTTGATTAATATGATGTTTTTTGGGAAAAAAAAAAAAAACTATTTTTTTTTTCCCTGAAATTTATTAGGAAATTTTGAGCATTATTTTCACTAATTAAAAAGGGGGGAAGCTTGGAAAAAAAAATGGGGAAAATTCTCAAAAGTGTTTTTTAGTGAAGCCATCCATGTTTTTCCCACCCAAAATATGCTGGGAAAGCATCCATTTGAATGCCTTATAATTTTTTGCCTTTTTTAGCACTCTTGGTTTTGGGAAAGTGGTAAAAAACATCTGAGCAAAAGAAAAGGATAAAATGTTCTATGAAAAACCATGACAAAAGTTCAAAATAGTCTCAAGATGATTTTCCCGGGGCCCCACTCATGTTTAAACCTCTTTAAATTTTCCCAGCCCGGGCAACATCTAAACCTTGTTGAAGTTTGTTGACCAAATATTAAAAACCTAAAGGGAAATGTCCAAATGTATTAACAAAATTTTTTGATAAATGGTATTTTATTTAAAAAGGGCGATGTCTATACGTATGGGAAGGAACAATTTTTCCCAAACGGGAAAGGGAAATTTTTTAAAATTGTTATATGAAAATTTCCCCATATTGTTCATTGCTCTTTACATTCTTCTTTGTATATTTTCAAAATTAAAACTCAAATAAACATAAAGGGTTTTTAACCCCAACTGGGTAAGAAACTATTAAAATTTAACATGGTACTAAACTCTGTTTCATGTTACAACTTTAAAAAATTTTTTAACCTAAAAAAACTTTTTTAGAATGATTTTTATAAGGGCTTCTTTATGTACTGTGGCACAATGATGTTTAGAAAATTTATAGAAAGTAACTGAAAATGAAAGGGGGAAATTGGGGAAAAAGGGGGGGGGAAGGTTGGGGGTTTTAAAAGCCTTTGGGGGGAAAATTGAAATTTAACTTCAAAGGTTATTAAATTTGAGTCTTTTGTCTTTAAAGACAAAGGGGTAAAACAATAATAAAGATAAACAATTTAAAAGAAATTATTTTTCCCGGAAGCTAAACAGCACTTTTGTAAAAACCTTTTAAATGTAAAAAATAAAATATTTCAAACGCCTTTTTTTGGGCTGCAAGTTTTCCCTTTTTGCAAATGCAAAATATTCAATGTTTGGGGTAAGGGCCCCTTTTGATTTTAAATTTTAAATTCCTTTTTTGCCCCCCCTTTAAATAAGGGATGATTAAATTTCCCTTTCCCCACCTCTTTAAGGGGGGGCTCCTTGACGTGGCAAAAAGGCTCTTGGTCTCAGGAATCAAATCCTTTGATCTCCTTCCTTAGACTGAGTATAAATACCCCCCAATCCTCACTTCCCTATCCTATCCCATCTTCCCTTTTTTTTTTTTTCTCCCTTTCCTCCCCTCCCTCCCCTTGTTTCCCATTCCATTTGTTGCCTCGGGGGTCCTCCCCTCTGGCGTTACAGTTTCTAGGTAGGGGTGGCATGCTGGGGTTCGTCCCACTCCGTGAGGTCCCTTGGTGCCCTGCTCTCTTCCTGGATTTCTGGGAAGTGGGCAGGGTGCCCTTTGGGTAATGGGTGTATCTCCAGAAGCTGCCTGTTGGTTCTGGGAGGTGGCAGCTGAAGGGGGTGTTTTGTGGCAGGTTTCCGACTATCCTTTGTTTTGTCCGCCAAGGTAGCTCTGTAGATGTGAGGCTGCTATCCCGGAACGCTGGTTTACTGGCATGAAGGGTAGGGTATGGCACGGGTTCCACACTGCATCTTCAACACTGGTGGGCTTGAGGCCCTCTTGGATGGGGGGGGGGAGCTTTTGGCTCCTCCTAGCGACTGTCCCTCCGCTGTCCCTCTTTTCTTTTCTTTCCCTCTTTTTTTTCTTAAAATAGCAAGGAATATCACAGAAGAATCACCTTTATTTTGGAGTCTTTGCCCATTGAAACCCTTCCCCCTCCCAGACCCTTTTCTGATCCCACACCCTGTTCTGACCTGGCTTCATTATCGGTTCATTCTCTCGACTCTCCTCATACCCCTGTACCTTCTGCAGGTGACACCGCCGCAGAAGGGTGATGCCACAGCAGGTGCTGCAGCGTCACCCATTTCTATTCATGCTGCTGCTTCTAGCATGCCTTTCACACTGCGTCCGACTTCCCCGAATACGGTGCAACAGTTTTTGGATCACCCACCTCCCTCGATTCAGACCGCCCACAGTACTACTACTAAATGTCCAAGACAGACAGTTCGTCGATAATCTCTCAAAAACAACCTAAGCAACGCTCACTACCTTTGCGTTCCGGGCTAATGAGTACGCAATGGACAAAATTCTTTTCTTTACAGACGACGTCTCAAACCAATTATCTTTCTGATCATGGAATTGGTAAAACACACTTACAGCACGCTAGCCAAAATATATCCTTCCACGCTCTTCAAAGTGGTGCGCATGTTGTAAAAGTAGAGAATTCAGAGCAAGCTCATGCTCTCTCCTGCATCACTTCCATAGATAACATAGCAGTCACTTGTTTGTAAGAACACTACTATTAATTCTTGCAGTGGTACTGTGGTCTTACTATTGTACAGAGTGATTTTTTGTCTTGTGGTGAGGATATTTTAGACCAATTAGCCTTTCAGAACCTCTCTGTTCTTAAGGTAGATGCATACATCCTGCCCACTCATGGGCGGAAGCACTTTCCTAGTAACATCACTTGTTTAACCTTCAACTACCGTGAACTTCTGTCCTCTGTCTATACTATTGTAGGCCATCACTTAGAGGTCCGTCAAGTAGTTCCCACTCCTAAATAGTGTCGTAATTGCTAGCATTTTGAGCACCCTGCTAAACATTGCAGATCTGTGGCGGAATGCCCAGTCTGCGGTGCAGCGGATCATTCCAATACATCTTGCAGTCTTCCCCCCTCTTGTCTCAATTGTAAGGAACTGCATCGTTCCTTTTCACGCCATTGCCAGGTCTACCGTAATGAACGAGAGATCTGTTACCTTAACCCTTTCAGGGGTCCAGAGGCCAAATTTCAAAGTATGCACCAGGGTCCAAGAATTTTCAAAAAATAATTTTATTTTATCTTATGAAATGGTAGAGAATCTGAATGTAATAAAACAAAAAGTAAAAAATTTGATGGAAAATTGACAAAATTATGCTCTCGCGAATTTTGATGTGTCGGCAATATTTATGCATCGGCGATTTTGCCAACTTTGACTTCCATTTTAGGCCAATTACATTACTTCAGTCGACCAAATTTTTAGCTATTTCACTAGTATTACTTCTGTTCTATTGATTGAGCACAAGAAATCGCCAAGTCAACTGTTTCAACTACAAAAAGTGATCGGAAATTGGTAATTTGGCCAATTTAATGCGAAGTTCAAAATATTCCAATTTCAAAATTTTTATTTTATTATTATTATCACACTGGCCGATTCCCACCAAGGCAGGGTGGCCCGAAAAAGAAAAACTTTCACCTCATTCACTCCATCACTATCTTGCCAGAAGGGTGCTTTACACTAGAGTTTTTAAACTGCAACATTAACACCCCTCCTTCAGAGTGCAGACACTGTACTTCCCATCTCCAGGACTCAAGTCCGGCCTGCCGGTTTCCCTGAACCCCTTCATAAATGTTACTTTGCTCACACTCCAACAGCATGTCAAGTATTAAAAACCATTTGTCTCCATTCACTCCTATCAAACACGCTCACGCATGCCTGCTGGAAGTCCAAGCCCCTCGCACACAAAACCTCCTTTACCCCCTCCCTCCAACCTTTCCTAGGCCGACCCCTACCCCGCCTTCCTTCCACTACAGACTGATACACTCTTGAAGTCATTCTGTTTCGCTCCATTCTCTCTACATGTTCGAACCACCTCAACAACCCTTCCTCAGCCCTCTGGACAACAGTTTTGGTAATCCCGCACCTCCTCCTAACTTCCAAACTACGAATTCTCTGCATTATATTCACACCACACATTGCCCTCAGACATGACATCTCCACTGCCTCCAGCCTTCTCTTCGCTGCAACATTCATCACCCATGCTTCACACCCATATAAGAGTTGGTAAAACTATACTCTCATACATTCCCCTCTTTGCCTCCAAGGACGAAGTTCTTTGTCTCCACAGACTCCTAAGTGCACCACTCACCCTTTTCCCCTCATCAATTCTATGATTCACCTCATCTTTCATAGACCCATCCGCTGACACGTCCACTCCTAAATATCTGAATAAATTCACCTCCTCCATACTCTCTCCTTCCAATCTGATATCCAATCTTTCATCACCTAATCTTTTTGTTATCCTCATAACCTTACTCTTTCCTGTATTCACTTTTAATTTTCCTCTTTTGCATACCCTACCAAATTCATCCACCAATCTCTGCAACTTCTCTTCAGAATCTCCCAAGAGCACAGTGTCATCAGCAAAGAGCAACTGTGACAACTCCCACTTCATGTGTGATTCTTTATCTTTTAACTCCACGCCTCTTGCCAAGACCCTCGCATTTACTTCTCTTACAACCCCATCTATAAATATATTAAACAACCACGGTGACATCACACATCCTTGTCCAAGGCCTACTTTTACTGGGAAATAATTTCCCTCTTTCCTACATACTCTAACTTGAGCCTCACTATCCTCATAAAAACTCTCCACTGCTTTCAGTAACCTACCTCCTATACCATACACCTGCAACATCTGCCACATTGCCCCCCTATCCACCCTGTCATATGCCTTTTCCAAATCCATAAATGCCACAAAGACCTCTTTAGCCTTATCTAAATACTGTTCACTTATATGTTTCACTGTAAACACCTGGTCCACACACCCCCTACCTTTCCTAAAGCCTCCTTGTTCATCTGCTTTCCTATTCTCCGTCTTACTCTTAATTCTTTCAATAATAACTCTACCATACACTTTACCAGGTATACTCAGCAGACTTATCCCCCTATAATTTCTGCACTCTCTTTTATCCCCTTTGCCTTTATACAAAGGAACTATGCATGCTCTCTGCCAATCCCTAGGTACCTTACCCTCTTCCATACATTTATTAAATAATTGCACCAACACTCCAAAACTATATCCCCACCTGCTTTTAACAATTTCTATCTTTATCCCATCAATCCCGGCTGCCTTACCCCCTTTCATTTACCACTGCCTCACGAACTTCCCCCACACTCACAACTGGCTCTTCCTCACTCCTGCAAGATGTTATTCCTCCTTGCCCTATACACGAAATCACAGCTTCCCTATCTTCATCAACATTTAACAATTCCTCAAAATATTCCCTCCATCTTCCCATACCTCTAACTCTCTATTTTAATAACTCTCCTCTCTATTTTTAACTGACAAATACATTTGTTCTCTAGGTTTTCCTTAACTTGTTAATCTCACTCCAAAACTTTTTCTTATTTCAACAAAATTTGTTGATAACATCTCACCCACTCTCTCATTTGCTCTCTTTTTACATTGCTTCACCACTCTCTAACCTCTCTCTTTTTCTCCATATACTCTTCCCTCTTGCATCACTTCTACTTTGTAAAAACTTCTCATATGCTAACTTTTTCTCCCTTACTACTCTCTTTACATCATCATTCCACCAATCGCTCCTCTTCCCTCCCGCACCCACTTTCCTGTAACCACAAACTTCTGCTGAACACTCTAATATTACATTTTTAAACCTACCCCATACCTCTTCGACCTCATTGCCTATGCTCTCATTAGCCCATCTATCCTCCAATAGCTGTTTATATCTTACCCTAACTGCCTCCTCTTTTAGTTTATAAACCTCCACCTCTCTCTTCCCTGATGCTTCTATTCTCCTTGTAGCTGTATAGCCCTTGTGGCTTAGCATTTCTTTTTGATTATAATAATTATAATATTCTCCTTGTATCCCATCTACCTTTTACTCTCAGTGTAGCTACAACTAAAAAGTGATCTGATATATCTGTGGCCCCTCTATAAACATGTACATCCTGAAGTCTACTCAACAGTCTTTTATCTACCAATACATAATCCAACAAACTACTGTCATTTCACCCTACATCATATCTTGTATACTTACTTATCCTCTTTTTCTTAAAATATGTATTACCTATAACTAAACCCCTTTCTATACAAAGTTCAATCAAAGGGCTCCCATTATCATTTACACCTGGCACCCCAAACTTACCTACCACACCCTCTCTAAAAGTTTCTCCTACTTGAGCATTCAGGTCCCCTACCACAATTACTCTCTCACTTGGTTCAAAGGCTCCTATACATTCACTTAACATCTCCCAAAATCTCTTTCTCTCTCCTCTACATTCCTCTCTTCTCCAGGTGCATACCGCTTATTATGACCCACTTTTCGCATCCAACCTTTACTTTAATCCACATAATTCTTGAATTTACACATTCATATTCTCTTTTCTCCTTCCATAACTGATCCTTCAACATCACTGCTACCCTTCCTTTGCTCTAACTCTCTCAGATACTCCAGATTTAATTCCATTTATTTCCCCCCACCGAAACTCCCCTACCCCCTTCAGCTTTGTTTCGCTTAGGGCCAGGACATCCAACTTCTTTTCATTCATAACATCAGCAATCATCTGTTTGTCTTGGCATCCGCACTACATCCACGCACATTCAAGCATCCCAGTTTTATAAAGTTTTTCTTCTTCTCTTTTTTAGTAAATGTCTACAGGAGAAGGGGTTACTAGCCCATTGCTCCCGGCATTTTAGTCGCCTCATACGACACGCATGGCTTATGGAGGAAAGATTCTTTTCCACTTCCCCATGGACAATAGAAGAAATAAAGAAGAACAAGAGCTATTTAGAAAAAGGGAGAAAAACCTAGATGTATGTATATATATATATGCATGTGCGTGTCTGTGAAGTGTGACCAAAGTGTAGAATAAACAATGCAGGCATTCCTGGCACTAAACTAACATTTCCTCTGTTCATTAGTTATGTTTTCAGGCTTTACAAATGAATTCCATTTTGATTTTTTATTCACATAATGAATTTTTATTCAAACCAAAAAATAGAAGATTTACTGTTATGCAATATTGTAATTGTATAAATAATATCACCACATTTGTGAATGTATTAGACCCACCAACTGGCATGTATTAGATGTGTGAGGTCATTTGTCTACTCTTGAACATCGGCAAAAATTTAACATTTCCACTACTTTGAGCTCGGTTTCGAGCCATTTTCAGTACTGAAACCAATCAAAATCATCTCTATTTCTGTAATATACAGTGGCCCCTCGTTTATCGTAATTAATCCGTTCCTGGAAGTGTTACTATTATTGAAATTTACGATTTTCGAATCAATTTTCCCCATAAGAAATAATGTAAATACAATTAATCCGTTCCTGACACCCAGAAGTACTAAAACAAAAAAAAATTTTACATGAAATATAGATGTAGTACATAAACAATACAGTGGCACATGATGAATGAAACATTAACAGCATAACACTTGCCTTTATTGGCGATTCTTCTTAGTGTATGGAAGACTGGAGGAGGAGGAGAGATTGAATTATTTACAGTTTGGAAGGGGAATCCCTTTCCATCAACACCTCAGGTACCAATTGCTTTTCTGGGGTTACTTCTCTTCTCTGTTTCTTAATGCCACTAGGACCAGCTTGAGTCACTTGAGTCCTGTCTTGCAAAATAATTGTCCAGAGAGCTCTGTTTCTGGCATCTCTTTAACACTTCCCTAAAATGGGCCAAGACTTTGTCACTGTACATATTGCCAACATGGCTTGCAACAGCCTTGTCAGGGTGATGTTTCTCCATAAATCTTTCCATCTTACCCCACATTTCAAAAATCTCCTTAATTTCTGAAGAAGGCAACTTCTTCCATCTCTTTCCTCCTCCTCCTCCTCTGCAGCAAGATTCTGAGCTGTGAACTGTTGCTCTTCCTGCTGAAGCTCTTGCAGCTCCTCAGTGGTGAGCCCTTTGTTGTGGTCTTCCACCAACTCTTCCACATCCTCCAAACTCACATCCAACTCCATGGAACTCCCCAGTGCCACAATAGATTTAACAACTGACATAGGGTCATCAGGGTCAGCCCCAAACCCTTCAAAATCCCTCTTGTGGACACACTATGGCCGCAATTTTCTCCAAGCAGAGTTCAAAGTCCTGGTAGTCACTCTCCCAAGCCTTACCTATAAGGCTTATGCAATGGAGGATGCTGAAGTGTTCTCTCCAAAAATCTCTTAGGGTCAAGTGAGTGTCTGAGGTCACATTCAAGCACCTTTGAAACATTGCTTTGGTGTAGAGGTTTTTAAAGTTTGCAATGACCTGCTGCTCCATGGGCTGGAGGAGAGGAGTGGTATTCGGGGGCAAGAACTTTACTGTGATGAACCCAAACTCCTCGAAAATTAGGTCATCCAAGTTTGGAGGATGAGCAGGTGCATTGTCCATTACTAGGAGGCACTTGAGATCCAATTTCTTTTCCAGGAGGTAATTCTTCACACTAGGGCCAAACACTTCATTGAACCACTCGACAAAAATTTCCCTCATGACCCATGCCTAACTATTAGATTTCCAAAACACACACAATTTACTCTTCATAACATTGTTTTTCCTGAACACTCTGGGATTTTCAGAATGGTACACTAGTAACGGCTTCACTCTGAAATCCCCACTAGCATTAGCACAGAACATGAGCGTCAGCCTTTCATAGGCTTGTGTCCTGGCAGTGCCTTTTCCTCCTAAGTAATGTAGGTTCTCTGGCATTTTCTTCCAAAAGAGGCCTGTTTTGTCACAACTGAACACTTGTTTAGGTTTCAGTCCTTCAGCCTCTGTGTACTCCTTGAATTCATGCACATATTTTTCAGCCGCTTTGTGGTCCGAACTGGCAGCCTCACCATGCCTTACCACACTGTGTATGCCACTATGGTTCTTAAATCTCTCAAACCAACCTTTGCTGGCCTTAAATTCACTAAAATCACCACTAGTTGCAGGCAATTTCTTTACCAGATCATCGTGCAACTGCCTAGCTTTTTCACAAATAATCGACATCATAAGACTATCTTCTGCTAATTGTTTCTCGTTTATCCACACAAATAATAACTTCTCAACCTCTTCGAGTATTGGTGATCTCATTTTTGTCAGCATATTTACCCCCTTTGCAACAACAGCATCCTTGATTTCCTTTTTCTTGGCAACAATGGAAGCTATGGTTGTATGGGGTTTGTTATACATCCTGGCCAGTTCGGCCATATGTACGCCACTTTCATATTGTTCAATGATGTTTTTCTTCAATTCAATCGTATTTCTCACCTTTACCAAAGGCTTGGCACTAGGAGCTTTCTTTGGAGCCATGGTAGCTTATTTAGTAGTTGCAAGCACTAAAATGAATGGATTATGAAATATTTCGTATGAGCAAGTGAGGGGACCGTCGCTCACTGGTAAACAACCACACTGGCTGGGAAGGGAGGCCGGGGCGGCTCAGAGCGTGAGTACGCGTCCCGGACGAATGACTATTCGCGAGTCAATCTACGATTAGCGAGCCAATGTTTTGACGAAAATATTGTTACGATTTCTGAAAATTACGACTATCGAGGGACCACTGTATCTTCCATTCTATCAAATGAGACCAAGAAATCGCAAGTACAACTATAAAAAACATGAAAAACACTGCAAACTCGCTGTTTTAATTGAAAATTACGGTCTCAGTTTTTTCTCTCATTATGCACTGTGTGCTGCAGGATTTGTTTTGTGGTGCACAAATACCACACAGATGTATTCTCTCATATCTAGGCCCAAATTTACCGGTCACAGCTTATCAGATTGAGCTGAGCTCATGGCGTAGATCTGTGGTTTGGACCCTCAACGTAAAGCCGTAGATCTATGGCACGGACCCTGAAAAGATTAAGGACCATGAGGGCCTTACACTATGGCCCTTTCTCAGCTCAGCCTTCAAGGAAAGCTTCCTCGAGTCCTGTATGATCCGGTAGTTTGAAGACCTCCAACCTCGACGGTCCTCCTGCCTTCCAGTCCCTCTACGTCCGTTTCTTCCGGGGTCATCACAGTTTCTTATTCTTTTGCTGTTTTATCCTCTGACACTCCTACCTCAGCACCACCACCTACTTCTGCTTCTTCATCTCGCTCACTTGCTTCTCAGTCTACGAGACCTCGCAGACCTACACTTCCTTCCATCACCTGTACAGAATCTATTACCTCAGAGCCTAGTTTTCACCCCCCTTTCCAGCTCTCACACAAAGGTGGAAGTTCACCCCCCCCCCTCGTGTAATCCCCTCTTCCCCTCTATGCCTGTGTCTTCCGGGGTCACCCCAGTTTCTAATTCTTTTGCTGTTTTATCTTCTGACACTCCTACCTTCGCACCACCACCTACTTCTACTTCATCTCGCTCGCTTGCTTCTCAGTCTACAAGACCTTGCAGACCTACACTTCTTTCCATCACCTGTACAGAATCTAATACCTCAGAGCCTAGTTCTCACCCCCTTTCCAGCTCTCACACAAAGGTGGACATTCACCCCCCCTTCGTGTAGTCCCCTCTTCCCCTGTTACCCCCCCAAATTCCTCCATAGTTACCCCAACCTCCTTCCTCTCCTGTTACACCGCTGGACACTTCTACCTCAACCAACGCATCTATCCAGGTTCAAACTTCCCGCCCCCCTCAGACCTCTTTGGTTGCCTCCATAGTTACTCCAACTTTTACTTGCAATGCCTCTCCTGTCTCTGACATCATGGCATTGTCAGCTTCCTTAACTGAGATGTTAGATGCTATCTCCAGCTATATTGTGGAGATGACACACCTGATGGAGACCAGTGTGCCTCCTACCCCTTCTATTTCACGACCCTCACAACAATATTCTAATTCTTCCTTGCTTACCCACTTGCCATTGTCCCCACACACTGATTTTACTGATCCTAGAAGCCCATAGGTTTTATCATTTCTTATTGTTGCCATTTTTTATTTCTGTACATAATGTCTTTTTTACAATGGAATATTCGTGGCCTTAGGGGCAATCGAGGAGAACTCCAAGTGTTGCTCTCCCAGTTGTCCCCAATATGTGTTGTAAAGTAAAAGGACACAAGTGCAACTAAAGTGACATTTTATTGTGGCAATGTTTCGCTCTCCAGGAGCTTTGTCAAGCCGTTACAAACAGTACATGGACACAGAGGGTATATATAGGCTCAGAGTGAGGTGCATTACTAGTGGTAGTAAAGTGATGTAAGTTGTAGTAGTAGTAGTAATATAATATGGTAGAACAATTAACTTGCACATGAGTAAAAGGATATACAGTGGACCCCCGGTTTGCGATGCTATCAGTATCCGATAAATCCGGTAACCGATGCATTATATCGCCAAAAATTGGCCTCGGTTCCCGTTACAAAACCCGGTATGCAATACGATTCTTACGAGATGTGTCCAGTGTTTACAAGCCAGCCAGTGTCCGCGCATCTAAGGATACATTCGGTACATTCCATATTATCCATATTATCACTGTTTTTGGTGCTTGTTTCTGCAAAATAAGTCACCATGGGCCCCAAGAAAGCTTCTAGCACCAACCCTTCAAGACCAAGGGTGCTAATGACTATTGAAATGACGAAAGAGATAATTGCAAAATATGAAAGTGGAGTGCGTGCATCGGAGCTGGTCAGGTTGTATAGTAAACCCCAATCAACCATCTCTACTATAATGAGCAGGAAAACGGCAATCAAGGAAGCTGTTCTTGCAAAAGGTGCAACTGTGATTACGAAACAGCGACCGCAAGTGTTAGAAAATGTTGAGAGACTGTTATTGGTGTGGATAAATGGAAAACAGATAGCATCTCTCAAGCGATCATTTGTGAAAAGGCTAGGCAGTTGCATGATGATTTGGTAAAGAAATTGCCTGCAACTAGTGGTGATGTGAGTGAATTTAAGGCCAGCAAAGGTTGGTTTGAAAGATTTAAGAATCGTAGTGGCATACATAGTGTGATTAGGCATGGTGAGGCTGCCAGTTCAGACAACAAAGAGGCTGAAAAATATGTGCATGAATTCAAGGAGTACATAGAGGCTGAAGGATTGAAACCTGAACAAGTGTTTAATTGTGACAAAACAGGCCTGTTTTGGAAGAAATTGCCAAGCAGGACCTACATTACTCAGGAGGAAAAGCTACCTCAAGTCCTAATGGAGGGGGATTCCCCTTCCAAACAATAGGTTCAACACACTCCCCTCCTCCCATCCCAACAATCATCACCAGATCTTCATTAACCCTTTGAGGGTTTTGGTCGTACTAGTACGTCTTACGCGTAGGGTTTTTTGTCGTACTAGTACGCATAAATTCTAGCGGCCTCAAATCTCACAGGAAAAGGCTGATAAGCCTAGATGTGAGAGAATGGGTCTGTGTGGTGGGTGTGCGCAGTAGGAAAAAAATCTGGGACCCAGTGGTGCATTGTGGGAATGCCATCATAGTACACAATTTCCACCATGCCCTGTGGTAAGAAGTTCCTCACTCCTCGGCGAATTGGGACACTTTTGTTCCCCAGTGACAGTTCTAATACAGATGGAAGTGACAGTGAAGATGAGTTTCAAGGTTCTGGTGAGGTTTTGACCGAAACTAATGACCATAATATGGGTAATAGTGAGGAAAACCCAGACAACCCACAGCCTTCCACCTCTGGTGCTGGGCCATCTTGTTCACGTTCAGTTGTACCAGAATCAAAGAGGAAACCCTATTTTCCAAAATCCCAGACTCAGATGTGAGCATTGTGATGATAGTGATAGTGATTATGAACTACAAGCTCTTCAAACTTGTTCCAAGAATGGAGGAGGAGGAGGAGGCAGAGGAGGAGGAAGAGGAGGAGGAGGAGGAGGAGGAGGAAGAAGAAGAGGAGGAGGAGGAAGAAGAAGAATACGTAATGATAACAATAATACATAATAATAATAATACATAATAATAATAATACATAATAATAATACATAATAATAATAATAGGTAATAATAAATGTTCACCCATGACAGTAACAAGATAAGGGGAATAACATCTGATAAGTGCTGACGTTTGATGAGGGTAAATGAGGGTAGAGCTGATGCCAAAAGATGAGATAAAACATCTCCCTCCCTTTGTTTTTGCTGGTATACTAAACATTTCTGTCTGTCTATTTGCCTGTCTGTCAAGCTCCCTGTCTATCCATCTAGCTCTCTGTCTCAGAGAGCCACAAGACTGCGTCATCACTTTTACTCACATCTTCAAGCAGAGTATAGCACTTTGTCTGGGTTTCTTGGGTTATCCTAGGTAATTTATACTATGTATACTTGTATTTATGTGTACCTGTGAGACAGAGATAAAAAGACAGATAGAATGAGGGAGAAAGATAATTAGATAGAATGGAGGAAGGGAAGCAGCATCCGACCCCATTGTTTTGACAGGCGGGAGGGGGGAGTGACTAATGAGACAATATGTCATTTTGACAGCTGCCGACTCCTGGTAATTTACACTATGGAGGAGGAGAAGGAGAGGGAGGAAGAGTAGGGGGAAGAGGAAGAAGAGGAGGAGGAGGAAGAAGAGGAAGAGTAGGAGGAAGAGGAATAAGAGGAAGAGGAGGAGGAAGGAATAGTAGGAGGAAGATTAGGGGGAAGAGGAAAAGAGGAGGAGTGAGGAGAAGAGTAGGAGGAAGTAGGAAGAGTAGGAGGAAGAGGAAGAAGAGGAAAGAGGAGAGGAGGAGAGGAGGAGGAAGAAGGGAAGAGTAGGAGGGAAGAGGAAGAGTATGAGGAAAGTAGGGTAAGAGGAGGAAGAGTAGGGGAAGAGGAGGAAGAGGAAGAAGAGGAGGAGGAGGGTGGAACACTAGTACACTGGTACGGGTACACTAACATTTCTGTCTGTCTATTTGTCTGTCTGTCAAGCTCCCTGTCTATCTGTCTATCCATCTAGCTCTCTGTCTCAGAGAGCCACAAGACTGTGTCATCACTTTTACTCACATCTTCAGCAGAGTATAGCACTTTGTCTGGATTTCTTGGGTTATCCTAGGTAATTTATACTATGTATACTTGTATTTATGTGTACCTGTGAGACAGAGATAGACAGACAGATAGAAAGAGAGAGACAGATTGAAAGAGATAGAATGAGGGAGAAAGATAAAACACCATTGTGTATGACACCATGTTTCAGAGTTCCACAAGCTGCAGAACTAATAGGAATATATTCAGTGACTGTATATTGTTATATATATTATAGAACAATAATAATAAACAATGTTTTGTATTGTTTGTTTTTGTAAACAAGTTTTGTAAACAATATATTGATAATTATGTTTGTGTGCTTATTGTGTTGTATACAACGAGAGCATATATGTACATTGCACCTTACTTTGGTCTCGTAGGCCACATAAGTTATGTGAAAAAATAAAATAGTGAAAAAAACAACAAACCTTCAAATACAAGTAAACTAAAGTTTACCGGGTGAGCGGCAGTCGCCGCTGTTGCCATACGCGGCTCATTTTCTGCAAACTTCATGCATCCATATCTCCGTAAGTATTGATGGTAAATTTTTTTTGTTTATCCTATAATGTTTAGAAAAAAAAACTCTATGTTTTCATAAGAAAAAATAATTTTTTTTTTTTTGAAATTTGGCCGACCCTGAGAACGAGTTTCGGAGAGGGCCTGTCGACCCTCAAAGGGTTAAAGGTAAATGTCAATTATTCTATTGTTATTCTGTTATTGTTGTTATTGTAATTATTCTATTGCATTAAACTTAATATTTCATGTGGTAAAAGTTTTTTTTCATACTTTTGGGCGTCTTGCACAGATTAATTTGATTTCCATTATTTCTTATGGGGAAAATTGATTCGCTTTCCGATAATTTTGGTTTACGATGAGCTCTCAGGAACGGATTAATATCGCGAACCGGGGGTCCACTGTACATGTTAAAGCTATTACTTGGGTAACATAAAAATAGGTTAGACAAATATATGTCCTCAGAGTGAGGTGCAATACTAGTGGTAGTAGTAGAAGTGATATAAGTTGTAGTAGTAGTAGTAATACAATATGGTAGAACAATTAACTCGCACATGAGCAAAAGGATATAAAAGCTATTACTTGGGTAACATAGAAATAGGTTAGTCAAATCTTTGTCTAACCTATTTTTATTTTACCCAAGTAATAGCTTTTATATCCTTTTACTCATGTGCGAGTTAATTGTTCTACCATATTGTATTACTGCTACTAGCAGCACAGAATGGGTCACATAACCAGAGATCAAACAAAATGTTACTCATCAATCCTAACCAGCCTGATAAGAAGGGCTAAAAAATTGTATTATGAGAACAGATTATCCAACTTAAAATGTGATATAAAAAAGACCTGGAAAACCCTATCAGAAATTCTAGGAACAAAAAAGATATCAGGAAAAAGCGCAATTGAACTAACAAAACCAGATGAACCCCAATGATTTCTTCTCCACCATAGGAAAAAACCTTGCCAATAAAATCCCAAGCTCAAATACCCCACCCAGTGACTGCCTCACTGGCAACTACCTGAACACACTGTTCCTAGCTCCGACTAGCCCAACAGAAGTCTCCCTTATTATCAACACACTAAAAAACAAGACAGGAGATTTAAATACCTTACCACCCATTATATACAAAAAAGCATCGCAAGTGCTGTCACCAATCATTGCAACGCTCTTTAACAAATCCATCAAATCCTCTACCTTCCCTACAGTTCTCAAAATAGCGAGGGTCACCCCAATACATAAAGGAGGAGACGAAACAGACTTGAATAACTATAGGCCAATATCCAACTTACACCCTCTCTAAAATCTTCGAAAAATTAATTCATAAGCGAATCTATTCCTACCTCATCTCCCACAATATATTCAACCCCTGTCAATTTGGGTTCAGGCCTAATAAAAATACGAATGATGCTATTATACACATGCTAGAACAAATATACACTGCACTCGAGAAAAAAGAAGTCCCACCGGGGTTCTTCATTGATTTACGTAAAAGTTTTGATACAGTTGACCATGATTTTTTCCATATAAAACTGTCACACTATGGTATAAGAGGGCACTCCCTCAACTACCTAAAGTCATACCTCAGCAACAGAAGCCAATATGTGTACACAAATGGAGCAAACTCTTCCGCACAGCCAATTACAGTTGGTGTCC
The DNA here is from genome assembly GCF_026875155.1 of Cherax quadricarinatus. Taxonomy (NCBI): domain Eukaryota; kingdom Metazoa; phylum Arthropoda; class Malacostraca; order Decapoda; family Parastacidae; genus Cherax; species Cherax quadricarinatus. Next base: position 47,011,904 of record NC_069426.1, on the reverse strand, counting down.
CATAGGGAAGTGTCCTTGGCCCTCTTCTCTTTCTCGTTTACAAAAACGACCTACCAAATGCATCGCAGCTACTCAAACCCACACTATTTGCAGATGACACTACATATGTCTTCTCTCATCCAAGCCCAGTCATGCTAGCCAATACTGTAAATACCGAATTACAGAAAATATCTACCTGGATGATGACTAACAAACTTACTCTCAACATTGACAAAACCTACTTCATTCAGTTTGGAAACAGAGCTACAGATGTCCCTCTTGACATAATGATAAACGGATCACCTATCACAAAGCTCACAGAGGGAAAATTCTTAGGAATCCACCTAGATAATAGACTCAAATTTCAAACACATGTACAACAAATTTCCAAGAAAATTTCCAAGACCGTAGGCATACTATCGAAGATACGGTACTATGTTCCACAGTCAACCCTCCTGGCCCTATATCACTCACTCATTTACCCCTATCTCAAATATGGAATTTGTGTATGGGGCTCAACAACAATAAACCATCTCAGACCATTAATTACCCAACAAAACGCTGCAGCCAGAATGATAACAAATTCCCACTACAGGCAGCATACTCCACCAATATTCAAAACTCTAAACCTACTCACCATACAAAACATCCATACTTATTATTGTACCTACTACATACATAGAACACTTAACTCGGATATAAACCCTCCCCTCAAAAGTCTCCTTACCAACCTCAACAGAACACATGACCATAACACAAGGCACAGATCACTCTGATGTTCCTCGTGTCCATCTCACACTATGTAAAAACTCAATGCACATAAAAGGCCCAAAAATCTGGAATTCATTACCTGTGAATATAAAAGAAACACTCTGTTTATAAATTCAAGTCTCTTCTTAAAAATCACTTACTCACCCACAACTAAATAAATACTGAATAACTGTATCTCATAAATGTATAACTTGTGACCCTATCAAACTTTGTTTTTTTTTTAATTACATTACCTAACAGAATACTCCATTCTATTGAATGCACAGCAACTCAGCAAATGACCATATGACCTGACTTTGAAATATACTCATTTGTGCTTAACTGTTATTTGTTTACTATAATTTTTACCACTGAATATATCATTGCTTAGTTAATCTTAAGTTAATTTTAAGCCTGCCCATAATGCTCTGCATACAAGGGCATTCGGCATGTTACACTTAACCACTGTATTTCTTTGTACATCTATGTATCATGTCCAAATTAATAATAAATAAATAAATAAATAAGCTGAAAACAAATAAAGCAAAGGCAGTGTACCCTCATCAAATGTCACCACTGTCATTAGTGAAGTGATAAGAGATGCTCATCAGATGTCACTACTGCATTAGTTTATTGTATGAGTGTTCCTGCCTCCACCCTTACTACAAACCATAACTGCCTGCCATGCCAGCCACATTAGCCAGCATCTAGCCAGCCACAACTAGCCACCCAGCATTCTACACACTCATATAGCAGCCATTGCCAGCCAGCCATCTAGCCAGCCATCTAGCCACCACTAGCCAGCCAGCCATCTAGCCAGCCAGCCATCTAGCAGCCAGCCATCTAGCCAGCCATCTAGCCAGCCAGCCATCTAGCCAGCCAGCCATCTAGCCAGCCATCTAGCCAGCCAGCCATCTAGCCAGCCAGCCATCTAGCCAGCCATCTAGCCAGCCAGCCATCTAGCCAGCCATCTAGCCAGCCAGCCATCTAGCCAGCCAGCCATCTAGCCAGCCATCTAGCCAGCCAGCCATCTAGCCAGCCAGCCATCTAGCCAGCCAGCCATCTAGCCAGCCAGCCATCTAGCCAGCCAGCCATCTAGCCAGCCATCTAGCCAGCCAGCCATCTAGCCAGCCAGCCATCTAGCCCAGCCCATCTAGCCAGCCATCTAGCCAGCCAGCCATCTAGCCAGCCAGCCATCTCAGCCAGCCAGCCAGCTAGCCAGCCATCAGCACATCTAGCCAGCCAGCCATCTAGCCAGCCATCTAGCCAGCCATCTAGCCAGCCAGCCATCTAGCCAGCCATCTAGCCAGCCAGCCATCTAGCCAGCCATCTAGCCAGCCAGCCATCTAGCCAGCCAGCCATCTAGCCAGCCATCTAGCCAGCCAGCCATCTAGCCAGCCATCTAGCCAGCCAGCCATCTAGCCAGCCATCTAGCCAGCCAGCCATCTAGCCAGCCATCTAGCCATCCAGCCATCTAGCCAGCCAGCCAGCCAGCCAGCCAGCCAGCCAAAACATTCACTTCTTCCATACTCCTCCTCTCCAATTTGATATCCAATTTTTCTTTATCTAAATCATTTGATACCCTCATCACCTTACTCTTTTCTATGTTCACTTTCAACTTTATACCTTTACACACTCTGTATGTGGGTCTGAAATCTGAGACTGCAGTCAAGGTGGAGACCTAGAAATTTGCCCTGTGTGTGCCTTGAAATGGGGAAACCATTTATCGATATGTTTAGCTGAATATTTGAAGCTCTGTTTCCAAACAGCATGAGGTAGGTTTTGTCTATATTGAGAGTAAATTTGTTGGTTGCCATCCAAGTAGATATTTTTAGTAGTTTGTCGCTTACAGCGTCTGTAAGTATAGTTGGGTTTGGATGAGAGAAGACATAAGGAGTGACAGATGACATAAGGAGTTTAGATGCATTTGGGAGGTCGTTGATGTATTATATTATTATTATTATTATAATCAAGGGGGAAGCGCTAAACCCAGAGGATTATACAGCACCTGGGGGAGGGGATGTGGAAGGCATTCAGGCTTAATTCGGGGAACTGGAGCACAGATCCAAGTCCCTAAATCAAGAGCCCCTCACCAACATCAAGGAACCTTCCTTGAGGGGTCGTTGATGTAAATGAGAAAGAGAAGTGGGCCAAGGACACTACCCTGTGGGACTCCAGCAAAAACAGGTTGTGTAGTGGAGGTAACACCATTTGTGTATACATACTGGTGTCTATTGCTAAGATAAGATTTTAAGTAATCGAGTGTCCTCTGACCCCGTAATGTTCAAGTTTTAGGTGCAATAGGTCATGGTCAACTGTATCAAATACTTTTCGTAGGTCTATGAAAAGTCCCAGGGGATAATGATGATGATGATAATCTTTTCTAGGTTATCCTGGGTTTATTATTATACTGTATTTATACTTAGGATAAAGACCTGAATTTATAGGGGTCATGCAGTGTCTTGAGAAATGAGAAGCAATTAGGTTTAATCCAAAGAAGGGGAGGGCAGGTCCAATTCCTAAGCCTAAGAGCCCTGCCCAGCATCAGGAAGCCTCCCTGAGAGAGTATCTTGGGTTAAATCTAATGTACTTATTGTATCCATAATACCTGTGTGCCCTTAAGACCCTTGTAAAAAAAATATATGTACAAAGAATTCTTATGTTAAATTTTTTTAAAGCTGTAATACGCTTCAAAATGTGAAAACGAGTTGCGTTTTTTCACCTTATTGGGTTAACCTAGGTTAAATGTACATAAAGCATTGGTTGTTTGACTAGTTCCACATGAAACTAATAAAACTGGAATGAATAAGGCATCTTCAGCCAGTTCCACAATGTGTATACTGGTAGGGACATTGGTGATGGCACATCAGGTCCTGATTTTATTGAATACATATGCTAGTGAGGCAGTGGACCCACCTAGTGTTAGATTTTTCCTCAGACTTGAAGTGGTGGTAGGAGCCCTAAACAGTTAAACTGAAGCCTAAAATATTGGCAGGTGACATATCTGAAGGCACAAAAATTAAGGTACAAATATGTCTTGACAGTTTGAGGCTTAAACAATATAGTTTGTTCCTTTGAATCCAGGTTCACTTTTCTTCTTTTTTGTCTTACTGATATCTGATCTCTTTGACACTGTTTTCAGCATATTAAAATCTGGATTATTCATTGCATAAGCTCTTATCTTCATGTCATTGTTTCTATTTGAAGAAATTTTTGATTCTCTAACACCAAAGGCATGCACTTTCTCTATCACACATGACCACCTATCACCTGAAGTTTTTTGAAATAGGTTTTCAAACTAGTTTCATGATTAAACTACTTCGCCATCACTAGTATTCCATTTTGGTGATAGAAAGATCGAAAATGCAGAGGGTTTAACACGAGAGAATGTCACAGGATGCACCCACAAACTGATCATGTGGGTGGGTGTTTACAACTGAAAGCCAAGCTTAGGACTTCACCTAAAATGGCCATGCTTTAGGTGCAGAAGGGAAATATCTCATGTGGATTGCAGCCCAATTTCAAATTTTCCCAAACTTTGCAATGAGAAGGCTTGGCCAATTCCCAATTTAAATGGCGACATATTAAAAACATGAAGTATGATATGTTAGAGACTACTGTACGTATTTTCTAAATAAAGTCTTAACAAAATACTGTACTGTTAAATTGCTGGTGAGGGGCTCATGATCTAAGAAACTGAACCTGTACTCAGCTCTGAACTGAGCTCAAATGCCTTTCATTACTCTAGGCATTGTATGATTCCTATGGATTTAGTGGTCCTCCTATGAATATTACAATGTACTGTTAAGTGACATCTCTAAGATAACTTCAAACATGATATACTTCTGTTTACACTATTTTATTGGTCTGCCAAGTAAAAGTAATTCAACTTCTGTTCTGAAACTTTTATTTAAAAGCTGTGCCGTTAAAGCACCTACTTCAACATTATTAGATACTTTTACAATTAAACATAACTAATAGAACAAAGTGTAAACTGCACCTAGTGCCTTCTAAATTGTTTTTTAAATTTCTCATAATGAAAGTCATCTGTAGCTTTTTCTCCATGAGGTCTCTTGGGGGCAATAGTGGAGATTTTAACACCACCTCCCACCACAGGCTCCACAATCTTTTGGACTTTCTTCTCCTTCTTTTTTGCAGGCCCAGCTTCCTCCAAGTTAACTAGACACAAATTAATATCATTATTACTGAAAACTAAATACAGTGGTACGCCAAGTTTTGAATTGCTCCCAACTCGAACAATTATGTAAGTGTATTTGTGTAAGTGCATTTGTAAGTGTATTTTTGGGGGTCTGAAACAGACTAATCTAATTTACATTATTCCTTATGGGAACAAATTCGTTCAGTATTGGCACTCGAACACCATTCTGGCATGAAATAAGTTCAAAACTCGGGGTACCACTTCACTATTTTCATATAGAACAATAGATTTTAACTTAATGTCATTTATCACTAAGGCAAGGTGATCCAAAGAAGAAAATACATTCACCATAACTTGCTCTGTATTTGCCTTTCCAGATGAACACTAATACTACAGTACATTGTTGACTCTCAACTTCCCTATCCAGCTATCAATGTACATGCATAGTATTTCTTAACATTTTAAAACTAAAGATTGGCTGGGCAGTTTTAATGAACTCAAGAGATATTACCATGCTCACAGTCCAATAAAATATCAAAGCTTATGAACCATTCATTTGACCTAACAAGCTCACATATGTCTGGTGAATGTTCATGCATTACCTCTAAATACCTTTCAATCTTTCCTTTGACAGGTGCCTTCTATATCACCTTCCACTCACCTTAGATTTATAACTCACATTATTAACCTATACTATTATTCATTTTACTGAGTATACCAGGAAAAGTGTACAGCAGGGTTATTATTGAAAGAATTAGAGGTAAGACAGAATGCAGAATTGCAGATGAGCAAGGAGGTTTTAAAGTGGGTGGGGGATGTGTAGATCAAGTGTTTACAATGAAGCATATATGTGAACAGTATTTAGATAAAGGTAGGGAAGTATTTATTGCATTTATGGATTTAGAAAAGGCATATGATAGAGTGGGTAGGGGAGCAATGTGGCAGATGTTCCAAGTATATGAAATAAGTGGTAAGTTACTAAATGCTGTAAAGAGTTTTTATGAGGATAGTGAGGCTCAGGTTAGGGTGTGTAGAAGAGAGGGAGACTACTTCCCGGTAAAAGTAGGTCTTAGACAGGTATGTGTAATGTCACCATGGTTAATATATTTATAGATGGGGTTGTAAAAGAAGTAAATGCTAGGGTGTTCAGGAGAGGGGTGGGATTAAATTATGGGGAATTAAATACAAAATGGGAATTGACAGTTACTTTTTGCTGATGATACTGTGCTTATGGGAGATTCTAAAGAAAAACTGCAAAGGTTAGTGGACGAATTTGGGAGTGTGTGTAAAGGTAGAAAGTTGAAAGTGAACATAGAAAAATTATAAGGTGATGAGGGTATCAAATGATTTAGATAAAGAAAAATTGGATATCAAATTGGGGAGGAGGAGTATGGAAGAAGTGAATGTTTTCAGATATTTGGGAGTTGGCATGTCCGCAGATGGATATATGAAGGATGAGGTTAATCATAGAATTGATGACGGAAAAAAGGTGAGTGGTGCATTGAGGTATATGTGGAGGCAAAAAATGTTTTCTATGGAGGCAAAGAAGGGAATGTATGAAAGTATAGTAGTACCAACACTCTTATATAGGTGTGAAGCTTGGGTTGTAAATGCTGCAGTGAGGAGGCGGTTGGAGGCAGTGGAGATGTCCTGTCTAAGGGCAATATGTGGTGTAAATATTATGCAGAAAATTCAGAGTGTGGAAATTAGGAGAAGGTGTGGTGTTAATAAAAAGTATTAGTCAGAGGGCTGAAGAGGGTTTTGTTGAGGTGGTTTGGCCATTTAGAGAGAATGGATCAAAGTAGAATGACATGGAGAGCATATAAATCTGTAGGGGAAGGAAGGCGGGGTAGGGGTCGTCCTCGAAAAGGTTGGAGGGAGGGGTAAAAGAGGTGTTGTGGGTTAGGGGTTTGGACTTCCAGCAAGCATGCATGAGCGTGTTAGATAGGAGTGAATGGAGACGAATGGTATTTGGGACCTGACGAGCTGTTGGAGGGTGAGCAGGGTAATATTTAGTGAAGGGATTCAGGGAAACCAGTTATTTTATATAACCGGACTTGAGTCCTGGAAATGGGAAGTACAATGCCTGCACTCTAAAGGAGGGGTTTGGGATATTGGCAGTTTGGAGGGATATATTGTGTATTTTTATATGTATATACTTCTAAACTGTTGTATGATGGGCACCTCTGCAAAAACAGTGATTATGTGTAAGGTGAAAGTGTTGAATGATGATGAAAGTATTTTCTTTTTGGGTCACCCTGCCTCGGTGGGAGACGGCCGACTTGTTGAAAAAAAAAATTATTCATTTTTTGTAGTTACTAAACCACATCAACAATCAGTATTCCATTATTTACACATTTCATACTTCTAATTTCTATATTGTCTGAATAATATTTACACAAGAAACAGATCTCAGTCATGACATGCCCTGCTGAAAACTTCATCTCTTCTGCAACACTAAAAGATTATGCTTCACATACAATTAAAAGCACCGTCAACCATATACTGTACTCTTGATACATTTCTAAATTAACATCCACTGACACACTTCTTTCCAGACTCCTCAAGAATCCTGCATGTAATTTTTCATAGATTCATTTAATGGTACAATAGTTGAGTATAGTATATAAATTTACTTTCTCCAGACTCCTTCCTTCCTTCCACTCAGAAATCTCATCTTCCATTGCCTATTCAGTGCTTCAACTTTTTTTTCCTTAGCTTCTTTTTTTTCACTCACCTTTAAATTCCTCCTTGTACATATGTACTTTCAAGTGCCTTTACCACCCTCTGTAGCTTCTCTTCAAAAATTTCTCACCAGCACTATGGGATAACTTCCACTTGAAATCTAACTTATTATCTTTCAGCACCACACCTTTCCCAAATGCTAGCATTCTCTTACAATTCCATCTATACATGCAATAAAGAATTATGGCAATATCACACAGCCTTGTCTAAGTCTGCAGCATGTCTGGCAATGCAGTGGCTGAACACAACCATGAAGCATTCAGACCTGCACATGTATCACTAGTGGTCCAAGAATGGGGTGTATATCATAAACCTACATATGCTCTTTGCCAATCCTTGGGCACCTATCTTACATACACATACAGTGAAGAATCTTAACAACTATACTAATTACCTCTACTTACTTTTAGTATCAGTCATAATCCCATCACCCAAACTGTTTTTCAAACTTTCAACTTTATTACTTGTTCACTCACTATTGGTTCTTCACTCATTCTAACAAATCTCATGTGTCCAAGCACTAGATCTACATTTAACAGCTTTATAAATATTCTCTACAAAAGTACAATAATAATAAATTTTAACAAAAAAAAGGCACAATACTCTGACTAGAACGATACACAAATAACCAGCACATAAAAGAGAGAAGCTTACGACGACGTTTCGGTCCGACTTTGTAAATGGTCCGAGTCAGACCGAAACGTCATCGTAAGCTTCTCTCTTTTATGTGCGGGTTATTTGTGTATAATAAATTTTATTTTGTAATCAGCATTCTTGCATCATGTTGTCAATATAGAAATGTATTTAGGCTAAAATCTATATACTGTACTGTATTTATAGTTAAATTAAAAAACCTGAAGGAGGGGTGGGAATATTGCAGTTTGGAAGGCTATCAGAACTGTGATGTCTGCATACTTCTTGCACGATAGCTGCTGAATGAATGATAAAAATGTTTCTTTTTTTTTATTTTTTAGGTTACTCTACCTTGGTGGGAGACAGCTGGTGTGTTTAAAACAATTACTATACAAGTAACGTTGATATTCACAAACCCTTGACCACCATTATATTTTATATTAAAGTCAGATAAATTTAAACTCATCATAATGTAACAATGTGAGCAGAATATTATGATTATAGTATGGAAAACACTAAGCCCATATAAGTTTTATGCTCATGTTCCTTGCCCAAAATGCTCAGCATTATGCATTTTGCAATAGCTGAATATTTTTTTTTTTAATTTTTGTACATACTATTGTAAATTTTAATATCAGTACAAAACTATACATACAGTGTACTTATACCATTATATATTCTGTTCATAAGACGACCCTTATAAACACAAATGGTAAAACCTAATGTGAATAAGTTTATTTTACTTAGTATCTTTGTTCACAATTTCACCACCTCACTTGATCAAATTCATTTTTTCCCTCAATTTCTTAATCATATTTATCTCTCCATATTGTCTTATATCTATTCTCAGCAAATTTTGCTGACATCACCTTGCCTATTTTTTATTTTCTCTTCTTTAACACTCCTTCACCCTTTCTCAATTCTTTATCTATGTGATTTGTAGTTATTTTATAATTATGATATTGCAAACACTTTCATACATTAAGTATTATCTCCTTTACCACTGTTTTCACTTCATCATTTTTCCAATCAGTTCCACTTCCCCAAAATACCAGAAAAAAAATGTTTTGTAAAAAGTAAATTGTGAAGCCAAGTGAATGAAAGCTGTTTTTCAATGCATGTATCAGATATTACATATACAGTAAGGCCGCACTTATACAGCAAGTTAGGTTTCCGGCTACCGCCGTAAAGTGGAAATCACTTGTTCATATCCCGATTTGTTTGTATGGTGAGTCAAGTTTCTTCATTTAAATTAACTGAAATGCCATTAATCCGTTTCAGTAGAATTCCTGCTCTCAGGAGGCATGACAAAATACACTTCAATATGATGGTAATATCAACTCTACGGCTTATATGTCTATCACAATTCATCTAATAGTATGACATAATAAACAATATAAATAACACAGAAACCTGATATACACTCTAGAATGAATAAAATATGTCATTAAGTATGTGGCTAATGGTGATGACGATGAAGGAGAGTGGTCGCAGGCATTCTCGCTCCCGCTATGAAAACATCTTCCCATGCTTCCCCTTCAGAGGTGTTATTATAAGAGAAAGTGGAGTTTGTGAGGCTAACTGCATTAGGTCACTAATTTCACAAGGAAAACATAATGTAGAAATAAAATGGTATACATACACCATTTACCTTGGAGAAGAAATGCTGGCGAAGGCTGGCAGTGGAAAAGATAGGCAGAGTGACATATGCTGTCAGGAGTTCATTTCATTTCATCCTTTTTCTATCTCTAAATCGCTTAACTTAATTGCTGCTACACTCTTAACTGCTACACTCTTAATGCTACACTTTACACGAAAGATAAGGAAAACACGAAAATTCCTTCCACCGTGAGGTAAGGTCCGTTACACATGCACTGGTGAATGTTATTTTGGTACTCACTCTGCCATCTCGTGGTGGTGTTCTGAAACTCACTTATTATAGTATGTATTACAGTGGACCCCCAGATTAAGATGTCATCAGATTAAGTAATAATTGGATTAAGTAACGTTTTTGGTTCAAAATACTGGCTAGGTTAACAACGCTGAACTCGGTTAAAGTCATTCGTCCTGAACGTGTCTGTGCGCCGTGAGCGGCCCAGACACTTGTGTACAGCCAGTGTGTCATTGTTTACCACCCAGTGAGGACGATTCCATGCATACATGCAATACATTTTGTATTATTCCATTGTTTTTAGTGCTTGTAACTGCTAAATAAGCCACCATGGGCCCAAAGAAAGCTTCTAGTCCCAGCCCTTTGGTAAAAAGGGTGAGAAACACTATAGAATTCAAGAAAAAGTTTGTAGAAAGATACGAAAGTGGTGGTGGTAGTGATTGTGGTACACCAGCCAGGTACTTCCCCACACACCAGCCAGGGTACTTCCCCACACACCAGCCAGGGTACTTCCCCACACACCAGCCAGGGTACTTCTCCACACACCAGCCAGGGTACTTCCCCACACACTAGCCAGAGTACTTCCCCACACACCAGAGTACTTAACAATACATATGATTTGATTTGAGTGGGACTTGCACATGAGTGAATAGAATTATCAAAGCTTATTGCTTGGGAAGCATTGAAAATTGGGTTGGGCAAATATGATTCTGTTAGTGGGATGGTTTGTGAAGGACCTGCCTAGTATGAGCCAACAAGCCTGCTGCAGTGTTCCTGCTTTCTTATGTGCAAACATTTATGGATGAACATCACCCTGACACAGCTGTTGCAGGCCATGCTGGCAACATCTACAATGACAATGTTGTGTCCCATTTTAGGGAAATTGTAAAGAGATGCCAGAAACAGAGCTCTCTGGACAGATAGTTAGTGCCACAGGTGTGCAGTGACTCTCAAGCTGGTCCTAGTGGCTTTAAAAAACAAAGAAGGGAAGTAACCCCAGAGAAGGACTTGGTACCTGAAGTCTTTATAGAAGGGGATTCCCATTCCAAACAATAGTACACCTCCATCCTCTCCCCTCCTCCCGCCCCATCACTCATCAATAAGTCTTCAGTGAAGGTAAGTGTCATTTTAGTAATGTTTTACTTTGCATGTCTCATTGTTTTCTGTGTAGGGAAATGTATATTTCATGTAAAAAAATATTTTGTTTAATACTTTTGGGTGTCTGGAACGGATTAATTGGATTTCCATTATTTCTTATGGGGAAAATTAATTCGGATTAAGTCAGATTCGGTATAAGACACTCTCTCTTGAACGGATTAATTACGTTATCCGGGGGTCTACTGTATTATCATAATTATTATAGTATATTACATATTATTATATTATTATTATATGTATTATTTTATATTTTTATTACACAGTGGAACCTCTACTTACGAGTGCATCCACGTGTGAGTTTTTCCAGATATAAGCAGTCGCTCAGTCGATTTTTTCCTTCCAGACACGAGCGAATTTCCAGATGTGAGTGGGCCTCAAGGGAGGTTCCTTGATGCTGGTGAGGGGCTCTTGCTCTTGATCTAGGGAATTGGATCTTGGGTGTTTGTTGGACTATCTTATTGAAACTTAGGCAATGTATGATGGAAAGATGCTTCTTAACGTACGCGAAAAATGAAAGAAATCGGACCATAAATAATAGAGTTCACTTCTTAGCCATTAGTCGCCCCTTAGTGGTGTTTTCGTATTTATTTATTTCTTTATTTTTATTTATTATTAATTTGGACATATGGACGTATGGTTTTTATGGTTGTATTCTCATTTCTTTTGATCTCATTTGATAGAATGGAAGATGTATTACAGAAATAGATATGATTTTGATTGGTTTCACGACAAAAAGTACCTTGAAATTGAGCTCAAAGTAGCAGAAATGTTTGATTCTTTAGCAATGTTCAAGAGTAAATAAATGATGTCACTGTCCATTCCAATATGCATTCATGAATGGATTAACATTATCTGTACAATTATTACAACAATGCTGTAATCTGCATAACTGTAAATCTTCTATTTTTTGTGTGAATAAAAATTACAAATTATTTATATTGTAATAATAATACAGGTCTGCCATCACAAATCTGGCAATCAGACATCTGGTTCCATCAGTTATTCGGCACTAATTTTGGCTAGCATAATTTCAAGTTTCCAGGGTCACCACACCAACCTGCTGGTACTGTTTGGTGGTGCAACTTGCTGCATAAGTCATTCCAATTTCTTTTTCTCCATTTATTGTTATAACCTGCTTACTTTTAGCCCTAGCCATGGTTCCAATGAATAAAAGAAATGCTTTTCGTTGTGTGAAGCACCTACACAGTGCACTGTTCATTAAAGATAAGGTGGCTTTGAAGCCACTGTCGGTTGTTATGAACTCAGTCTCGTGATGCAGGGGAATATGCTTTACTATTACACTAATATCAACACTACAGCTTATTTGCCTATCACAACTGATCTAATATGACATAACAATATAAATAACATAAAAACATGTTAAATACTCCAGAATGAATAATATTTGGCATAATACTGAGCAGTTCGAGGGGGATATGAAGAGGATAAGGGATACAAGTACCATTCTCCTATCCCTGTCTTGGGGGCTTATATTAGAGAAAATGGAGTATAGCACAGGGCTAACTGTAATATACACTTGTACTGTACCATAAAACTGAAACAAAAAAGCTATTTTCTCTACACAGATTATCATACATAGTAGCATATGTGTAGAGAGCCTAGGGTATTCCAAAAAAGTCAGACAGTGGCTTTTTTCTAGTACCTGGCTTGGGCTAGCCATATATGATTTTTGGTAAATATTTGATTCCCAGCCAGGGTAGAAACATTGGGCGTGTTTCTTGACACCTGTTGTCTAAGTTCACCCATCAGTAAATGGGTACCTGGGTGTTAGTGGACTGGTGTGGGTCTTATCCTGAGACACTGACCTAATTTGCCTCAAATGCTTAGCATAACAAGGGGCTTTCTATATGGTAGTATGTCACTGATGTCAGCTAGGCCTGTATACCATATCAATGTACGTGTAGTAAATAAATATATTATTATTTTTTTTCTCAGTTGTTTGTTAGGCTATCTTAATGAAACTTGGGCAATGTATGATAGAAAGATGCTTCTTAACGTACACCAAAATTGAAAGAAATCAGACCATAAATAACGGAGTTCACCTCTCAGCCATTAGCGGCCCCATAGTGGTATATTTTCGTATGGTTTTTATGGGTGCATTCTCGTTTTTTTGCTCTCATTTGATAGAATGGAAGATATATTACAGAAATAGATATGATTTTGACTGCTTTCACAACAAAAAGTACTTTGAAATTGCGCTCACAGTAGCGGATATGTTCGATTCTTTAGCAATGTTCAAGAGTAAACAAATGACGTCACCGTCTAATATGTGTGTGCCCGCCAGTCCAAATTCCAACATGCAGTCAAGAATAGGCTGACATTATTTATACAATTATTACAATAATGTAGGCTCTGGTGGCCTGGTGGTTAACGCTCTCGCTTCACACGGTGAGGGTCTGGGTTCGATTCCCAGCCAGAGTAGAAACATTGGACGTGTTTCTTTCCACCTGTTGTCTATGTTCCCCATCAGTAAAATGGGTACCTGGGTGTTAGTCGACTGGTGTGGGTCGCATCCTGGGACACTGACCTAAGGAGGCCTGGTCACAGACCGGGCCGCGGGGGCGTTGACCCCCGGAACTCTCTCCAGATAAACTCTCTCCAGATAACAGTAAATCTTCTATTTTTTGTGTGAATAAAAATTCCAAATGATAATCAAGAGCAATATAAGAGGGGCTGGAGCCGTGACTAATGAACAGAGAAAATGTTATTTTAGTGCCAGGAATGTCTGCATTGTTTATTCTGGACCCTGTTTTGAAATTGGCATCTATTGAAATTTGTGTGAATTGGCCAAATTGCCAATTTCTGACCACTTTATTGGGTAACTGAAATAGGTGAATGAGCAGTTTCTTGTACTCAGTCGACAGAATAGAAGTAAGTAAATAAGTAAGTTTATTCAGGTATACACAAATACAGTTACAAAGATTATCATACATAGCAGCGTATGTATAGAGAACCGAGGATAACCCAAAAAAGTCAGACAAAGTGACTTATTTCCAGTATACCTGGCTTGGGCTTGCCATATATGAATTTTGGTAAATATTATTTTTTCTCAGTTGTTTGTTGCGCTATCTTATTGAAACTTGGGCAATGTATGATGGAAAGATGCTTCTTAACATACATACATACACACACACACACACACACACACACACACACACACACACACACACACACACACACACACACACACACACACACAAAAAAAAAAAAAAAAAAAAAAAAAAAAAAAAAAAAAAAAAAAAAAAAAAAAACGGACAATAAATAAGGGAGTTTACCTCTCAGCCGTTAGATGCCTTTCTGCGGCATATTTCCATATGGTTTTTATGGTTGTATTCTCTTTTTTTGGTTTCATTTGATAGAATGGAAGATATATTACAGAAATAGATATGATTTTGATTGGTTTCATGACGAAGAGTACCTTGAAACTGAGCTCAAAGTAGCGGAAATGTTTGATTTTTGCCAATGTTCCATGAACTTTGTGTAAGTCAGGTTGGTTAATTTTATTAAGTGTATTCTCACCTAACCACTCTGTAATTTGGCAAACTCAGTAATCCGGCACACTACAGATCCGAATGATGCCGGATTTGTGATGGAGGACCTGTAATAATGATAGTAATAATAATAATAATAATAATAATAATGTACTATACAATAATTATAATAATAGATGGGTTTAAAAGGCCGTCACTAGAAGGCATTGATTACCACAACAATGCAGGAGTGGTTGTGGCCGCCTCCGCCTGTCACATAATGACGTTTTTTTCATTCTAGAGTATATATCAGGTTTCTATGTTATTTATATTGTTTATTATGTCATATTAGATGAATTGTGATAGATAAATAAGCCGTACAGTTCATATTAGCAAAATATGTATTGAAGTATTTTGTCGTGCCTCCTGAGAGCCAAAATGCATTAATTGCATTTCAATTAATTTAAATGAGGAAAATTGACTCTGCAAACAAGCAAATTTGGATGCGAGTAAGGTCATGGAACAGATTAAACTCGTAAGTAGAGGTTCCACTGTATTATATTATTATTTTTTTTTTTCAACAAGTCGGCCGTCTCCCACCGAGGCAGGGTGACCCAAAAAAGAAAGAAAATCCCCAAAAAGAAAATACTTTCATCATCATTCAACACTTTCACCACACTCGCACATTATCAATGTTTTTGCAGAGCTCAGAATACAACAGTTTAGAAGCATATATGTATAAAGATACACAACATATCCCTCCAAACTGCCAATATCCCAAACCCCTCCTTTAAAGTGCAGGCATTGTACTTCCCATTTCCAGGACTCAAGTCCGACTATACGAAAATAACCGGTTTCCCTGAATCCCTTCACTAAATATTACCCTGCTCACACTCCAACAGATCGTCAGGTCCCAAGTATCATTCGTCTCCATTCACTCCTATCTAACACGCTCACACAATGATTTTAATCCATTCCAGAGAGCTCGTCCTTAACCGATTTTATTGTTAGCTGAATTAATTTTCCCCTTAAAAAATAATTGAAATCCAATTAATCCGTTCCACACACCCAAAAGTATTAAAAAAAAAAAATTTCACATAAAATATACAATATCCTACACAGAAAACAATGATATATGAAGAATAAATACTACATTAAGAATAAATACTACATGAAGAATAAATACTACATGAAGAATAAATACTACATGAAGAATAAATACTACATGAAGAATAAAATACTACATGAAGAATAAATGACGCTTATCTTTATTAAAGATTTATTGATGAGTGATGAGATGGGAGGAGGGGAGATGTGTTATTGTTTGGAAGGAGAATCCCCTTCCATAAGGACCTTAGGTAGCAAGTCCTTTTCCAGGGTTACTTCCCTTCTTTTTTTAGTGACACTGGGAACAACTTGACAGTCACTGAACCTCTGTTGCAGCAAAAATCTGTCCATAGAGCTCTGTTTCTGGCATTCCTTTAAGATTTTCCTAAAATGGGCCACAACATTGTCATTGTAAAAGTTACCAGCACGACTTGCAATAGCTGTGTCAGGGTGATGTTCATCTATAAAGGCTTGCACCTTTGTCCACACTGTACGAATGTCCTTAATCGTTGAAAAAGACAACTTCCTCCATCTCTCTCTCCCCTCCTCTGAAGCAATTTCCTCAGTTGTGGTCTCTTGCTGTTGCAGATGCTCTTGCAGCTCGTCAGTGGTTAGTTCTTCATCATCATCCTCCACCAGCTCTTCCACATCTTCCCCAATGGCACAATAGATTCCACAACTAGTATAGGCTCCTCAGGGTTAGCCCCAAACCCTTCAAAATCCCTCTCTTGTACACATTGTGGCCACAATTTCCTCCAAGCAGAGTTCAAAGTCCTGCAAATCACTCCCTCCCATGCCTTACCTATAAGGTTTATGCAACTGAGGATATTAAAGTGATCTTTTCAAAACTCTCTTAGGGTCAATTCAGTGTCTGAGGTCACTTCAAAGCACTTTTGAAACACTGCTTTGGTGTACAGTTTTTTGAAATTTGAAATGACCTGCTGGTCCATGGGCTGGAGGAGAGGAGTGGTATTAGGAGGCAAAAACTTTACTTTGATGAAGCTCAACCTCCCCACAATTTGCTCTTGCAAGTCTGGAGAATGAGCAGGAGCATTGTCTAATACCAGGACGCACTTGAGATCCAATTTATTTTCCAGGAGGCATTTTTTCAGTGGGGCCAAACACATAATAGAACCAATCATGGAAAATGTCCCTCGTGACCCATGCCTTACTGTTTGCCCTCCATATCACACACAAATTAACCTTGAGACACTGTTTTTCTTGAAGAATCTGGGAGTTTCAGAGTGATACACGAGTAAAGGTTTCACTTTTCAATCCCCACTACCATTACTACAAAACATTATAGTTTGTCTTTCATAGGCTTGTGTCCTGGCAGTGCTTTTTCCTCCTGTGTAATGTAGGTCCTGTTTGGCATTTTCTTCCAAGACAGGCCTGTTTTGTCACAATCAAACACTTGTTGGGGTTTTAATTTTTTAGTGTCTATGTACTCCTTCAATTCAGCCGCTTTTTGGTCACAAATGGCAGCCTCACCATGCCTTATCACACTGTGTATGCCACTACGATTCTTAAATCTCCCAAACCAACCTTTGCTGGCCTTAATTAAAATCACTAACATCAGCACTAGTTCCAGGCATTTTCTTAATGAGATCCGCATGCAACTGCCTTGCCTTTGCACATATGATTGACTGTGAAACACTATCTCCTGATAATTGTTTGTCGTTGATGCACACCAATAACAGTCTCTCCACATCTTCTAGTACAGTGGTCCCTCAATAATCATCCATAATCCGTTCCTGGAAGTGGGACTATTATCGAAATGGACAATTTACGAATAAATTTTTCCCATAAGAAATAATGTAAATTCAATTAATCCGTTCCTGACACCCAGAAGTACTAAAACAAAAAAATTTTTTACATGAAATATAGATGTAGTACATAAACAATACAGTGGCACATGATGAATTAAACATTAACAGAATAACATTTACCTTTATTGGCGATTCTTCTTTGTGTATGGAAGACAGATTGGAGACAGAAGGAGACAGATTGGATGATTTACTGTTTGGAAGGGGAATCCCCTTCCATCAACACCTTGGGTACCAATTGCTTTTCTGGGGTTTCTTCTCTTCTCTGTTTCTTAATGCCACTAGGACCACTCTTTGGCATTTTCTTCCAAAAGAGGCCTGTTTCATCACAACTGAACACTTGTTCAGGTTTCAGTCCTTCACCGTTTATGTACTCCTTGAATTCATGCACAAATTTTTCAGCCGCCTTGTGGTCCGAACTGGCAGCCTCACCATGCCTTACCACACTGTGTATGCCAGTACGCTTCTTAAATCTCTCAAACCAGCCTTTGCTGGCCTTAAATTCACTCACATCACCACTAGTTGCAGGCAATTTCTTTACCAAATCGTCATGCAACTGCCTAGCCTTTACACAAATAAGCGACGTCATAAGACTATCTCCTACTAATTGTTTCTCATTTATCCACACCAATAATAACTTCTCAACATCTTCGAGTACTGGTGATCTCATTTTTGTCAGCATATTTACCCCCTTTGCAACAACAGCGTCCTTGATTTCCTTTTTCTTGGCCATGATGGAAGATGTGGTTGTACGGGATTTGTTATACATCCTGGCCAGTTCGCCCACACGTACGCCACTATCATATTGTTCAGTGATGTTTTTCTTAAATTCAATCGTATTTCTCACCTTCTTTACCAAAGGCTTGGCACTAGGAGCTTTCTTTGGAGCCATGGTAGCTTATTTAGCACTTAAATAACTTATAAGTGCTAAAATAAATGGAATATTATGAAATATTTCGCTGGAGCACGTGAGGGGACCGTGGCTCACTGGTAAACAATGGCACACTGGCTGGGAAGGAAAGGCTGAGGGGGCTCAGAGTGTGAGTACGCGTCCAGGACGAAGGACTATTAGCGAGTTACTGGACCATTTGCGAGCCAATGTTTTGACGAAAAAACAGGAATATTTCCGAAATGGACGCCTTTCAGGCCGGACGATTATTGAGGGACCACTGTATTTGCGATCTCTGTTTTGTAAGCATACTTGCACCTTTTGCAACAAGAGCTTCCTTGATTGCCTTTCTGTTGGCCAAGATAGTAGTGATGGTTGATTGGGGTTTGTTATACAACTGGGCCAGGTCGGAGGCACACACTCCACTTTCATACTTTGTGATTATCTCTTTCTTCAGTTCTATAGTACACCTCACCCTCTTTACCACAGGGTTGACACCAGAAGCTTTCTTGGGGTCCATGGTGGCTTATTCAGCAGTTACAAACACTAAAAACAATGGAATAATACAAAATGTATCGAATGTATGCTTGGAACCGTCTGCACTGGCTTGTAAACAGTGGCACACTAGCTTAAGGCAGGGCAACTGAGGTGCGCTCAGGCCGGATGGACAGGCGGACACATTCGGGACGATTGTCCTTAACCGGGTTTTTTATCGTTTGTATCCTGAAAAATTCGCATGGTGGGGCATTTGTAAGTCGATGTTCCACTGTATAGTACACTCATTACTTACCTTAAAATATTTGTAGTCTTAATGTAGGGTGAGATGAGTAGTATTTATTGTAAGAAATCAAGTGTGGTAAGTAAGGAAGTCAGCCAGGTTACCATACCTACCATACCAGGCCACCCCACCCACACATAATATACTACGACATTTAAAGTGTCCCAGAGTGATAAAATGCATATACGTACAGTTCACTCATTACCTACCTTAAAATATTAGTAATCTTAATGTAGGGTCAGAGGTGAGTAAACGAGATAAAACAAATACAGTGGACCCTCAGTTAATGATGCCATCAGATAGCGATAAAATTGGATACTGATACGTTTTTGCGTCAAAATATTGGCTCGGCTAACAGTAAAAAACTCAGTTAAGGACATTCGTCCAGAACGTGTCAGCGCGCCCTGAGCTGCCTCGGCCGCCTGGCCACTCCATGACACCATAGAGCCTCTAAAGAAGGTGACACTAATGGCCTATATAAAGAAAATCGTTGATTTTGATGATGTGATAGATGATTTTTGCAGGATTTAGGCAAGGAAATGAAATAACAGATTCTTTGAGATGTTACCTGTACTCAAGGTCAAATTGGAACTAGTGTTTTTCTTTATTTTTCAAGTTTTTTTTTTTTCATTGTTGAAGATGAATAAATGTAGGATCTGTTGGCTGTACTCAAAGTGGTGTTTGAATTTATATTTCCTCAATATTACTACGATTATTTATTTTATCATTAATAAAGTTCGATTTATAGCCTTTAAGCATTCTCATTGCTAAACATTAGTCACTGGTCATTCAGCAGTGATGTAACTGGAGTTTACTACCCCTATCCCCCCGCCCTTGGATTTCATGAGGGTGACACCAAAGATGCCACCCCGGGTGACACCAATGATTCCGCCCCGGGTGACACCAACTCTAGCGACGCCTCTGCATGTACAGCCAGTGTGCCATTGTTTACAAGCCAGTGTGAACAACTGCATGTGTACATGCGATACATTTTGTATTATTCCAGTGTTTTTAGTGCTTGTAACTGCTAAATAAGCCACCATGGATCCAAAGAAAGCTTCTAGTGCCAACCCTGTGGTAAAAAGGGTGAGAAATACTATTGAATTGAAGAAAGAGATAATCGCAAAGTACGAAAGTGGAGTGCGTGCCTCCAAGCTGGCCAGGTTGTATAACAAACCACAATCAACCATCACTAATATCTTGACCAACAAAAAGGAAGCTGTTGTTGCAAAAGGTGCAAATGTGCTTACAAAAAAGAGATCGCAAATACTCGAAGATGTGGAGAGAGTGTTGTTGGTGTGGATCAACGAGAAACAATTATCAGGAGAAAGTGTTTCACAGTCAGTTATATGTGAAAAGGCAAGGCAGTTGCATGTGGATCACATTAATAAAATGCCTCCAACTAGTGCTGATATTGATGAATTTAAGGACATTTGTACAATGTGGAGAAAGGTGCAAGCCTTTATGGATGAGCGTCACCCTGACACAGCTGTTGCAAGCCGTGCTGGTGACTCTTACAATGACAATGTGGTGTCCCATTTTAGGGAAATCTTAAAGACACGCCAGAAACAGAGATCTCTGGACAGATTTTTGGTGTGACAGAGGTCAAGTGACTCTCAAGCTGGTCCTAGTGGCATTAAAAAACAAAGAAGGGAGGAAACCCTGAAAAAGGACTTGCTACCTAAAGTCCTTATGGAAGGGGATTCCCCTTCCAAACAATAATATACCTCCATCCTCTCCCCTCCTCCTGTCTCATCACTAAGTCTTCAATAAAGATAAGTGTCATTTTATGAATTATTAATGTATTTATTCTGCATGTCTTATTGTTTTCTGTGTAGGAAAATGTACATTTCATGTGAAAAAATTTATTTTTAATACTTTTGGGTGTCTAGAACGGATTAATCGGATTTCCATTATTTCTTATGGGGAAAATTAATTCGGATAACGATAAAATCGGTTAAGGACAAGCTCTCTGGAATGGATTAATATCATTAACTGAGGGTCCACTGTAAACGAAAGAGACAGAATGAGTACATAAGAGAGGACAAACACAAAGTTATACTCATAAACAAACCAGGCAAATGTGTCTGGTTTGTGATACAGTAGAATAAATAAAGAGCAATACTCCCATTCTCATGTAACACCATTTTTAGAAGAAATGACACTCTGAGTGAAGGCATATGAAAGGAATAATTTTCAACAGTTACCCCCGTAATATTATAGTGTACACATTTTCTCTGATGTTGGACTAGAGAAAACGTTATTCTTGACGTCACTCCTAGAAGTCGCCTGGCTACCACATCTTATATGTTAATTTATTCTACTGTGGGGTGTATTTATCATCTTTATATGTTACGTAGCATATAATTTTGAAAAAATATCATAGATGGATTAATGAAAATGTGTATATTAATGTAATATACGACATTTGATGTGCCTCAGTGATTATTATTGAGTACAGTGGACCCCCGCATACCGCACGCATCGCATACCGCACGCATCGCATACCGTACAATCCGCATACCGCTCGCTTTTTTCGCAAAAATTTTGCCTCGCATACCGCCCAAAAACCCGCTCACCGCTCTTCGTCCAAGACGCGTCCAATGTGCGGCCTGAGCCACGCTCACATGTTCCGCCGGTGGCATTGTTTACCAGCCAGCCTCCGCGGTAACATCCAAGCATACAATCGGAACATTTCGTATTATTACAGTGTTTTTGGTGATTTTTTCTGGAAAATAAGTGACCATGGGCCCCAAGAAAGCTTCTAGTGCCAACCCTACAGCAATAAGGGTGAGAATTACTATAGAGATGAAGAAAAAGATCATTGATAAGTATGAAAGTGGAGTGCGTGTCTCCGAGCTGGCCAGGTTGTATAATAAACCCCAATCAACCATCGCTACTATTGGTGGTACAGCTGCTGCTGCTGCTGCTGTACCACCATCAGCTGCTGCTGCACTGTCAGCTGCTGCTGCACTGTCAGCTGCTGCTGCTGTTGTACCACCGTCAGCTGCTGTTGTACCACCGTCAGCTGCTGCTGCTGCTGTAGCATCGTCTGCTGCTGCTGTAGCATCGTCTGCTGCTGCTGTAGCATCGTCTGTTGCTGCTGTAGCATCGTCTGCTGCTGCTGTAGCATCGTCTGTTGCTGCTGTACCACCGTCAGCTGCTGCTGCTGCTGCTGTAGCACCGTTGTTGGTGTGGCTTATTGAGAATACCAAGAAACAACTAACCCCAGAGGATTTGCCACCCAGGATAACCCAAAAAAGTCAGTGTCATCGAAGACTGTCTAACTTATTTCCATTGGGGTCCTTAATCTTGTCTCCCAGGATGCAACCCACACCAGTCGACTAACACCCAGGTGAACAGGGAAAAATGCCTGGAACTAGTGCTCATATTGGTGAATTTAAAGCCAGCAAAGGTTGGTTTGAGAGATTTAAGAATCGTAGTGGCATACACAGTGTGATAAGGTCTGTTCTGGAAGAAAATGCCAAACAGGACCTACAGTACTCAGGAGGAAAAGGCACTCCCAGGACACAGTGTCTCATCAGTCATTGCTGCATCTTCAATAAAGGTAAGTGTCATTTATTCTTCATTTAGTAGAGTAGTACATGCACAATATATATTGTGCATGTACTACTCTACTATTGTGCATGTATCCTTCTCTTTGTGTGTAGGAAAATGTATATTTCATGTGGTAAAAATTTTTTTTTTCATACTTTTGGGTGTCTTGCACGGATTAATTTGATTTCCATTATTTCTTATGGGGAAAATTCATTCGCATACCGAACATTTCGCATAACAATCAGCCCTCTTGCACGGATTAAAGTCGCTATGCGGGGGTCCACTGTATTATTATCATCATTATTAATATGGCATCTCGAGACATAAGACACTCTTACTGATTTTAATGTACCTGCACGCCAGCACAGTGTGTAAGTTTATTTAGGTACAGGTACATATACATAAGTATAATTATCAGAGTACGTATACAGTAGACTGTCATTTAGCATGAGTTTATTTGGCACGATTTGGGTATTGCACAATTGAAGAATTGCGGCACAATTTTATGTAACACGTCGTATAATTAATTTAACGTGGTTCAGTTTGTGGGAAGGAAAAAAAATTATCTTTTGCTCAAGCGGCCGCCTTGTTGTGGAGCAGCCGGGGAGCCCTCCCGCCATCCCCTGCCACTCCCCGACACCATCCCAGCATTCCTAATTCATATGTGTCCAGTCTTTTTCTGCTACAAGGCAGCTGTGTTTGTGAATTGTGTTGATATTTTAATTACTATATCTTGTATCTGCCAAGCAATCATGACACCCAGTAGCCATACCAGTGTTGCTGAAAGTGGCACGAAGAGGTATCAGCACTTAAGTCTTAGAATTAACAAAGAAACAAAGATATTAGACAAGAGATAACCTGTAGCTGTAATGAAATGTTACTTTGTACACAGGAAAAGAGGTAAACATGAGTTTGTGTGACTGACTGACTTACTGAATGACTGACTTACTGAATGACTGACTTACTGAGTGACTTGACTGACTTGCTGAGTGACTTGACTGACTTACTGAATGACTTGACTGACTTACTGAGTGACTTGACTGACTTACTGAATGACTTGACTGACTTACTGAGTGACTTGACTGACTTACTGAGTGACCTGACTGACTTACTGAGTGACCTGACTGACTTATTTAGTGACTTGACTGACTTACTGGGTGACTTGACTGACTTACTGAATGACTTGACTGACTTACTGAGTGACTTGACTGACTTACTGAGTGACTTGGCTGACTTACTGAGTAACTTGACTGAGTGACTTGATAGACTTACTGAGTGACTTGACTGGCTTACTGAGTGACTTGACTGACTTACTGAGTGATATGACTGACTGAATGACTTACTGAGTGACCTGACTTACTGAATGACCTGACTGACTTACTGAGTGACCTGACTGACTTACTGAGTGACTTGACTGACTTACTGAGTGACTTGACTGACTTACTGAATGACCTGACTGACATACTGAATGACTTGACTGGCTTGCTGAGTGACTTGACTGACTTACTGAGTGACTTGACTGACTTACTGAATGACTTGATGGACTTACTGAATGAATCCCAGGTCTTCAGTTCATCTAACACGATTTTACCTAACACGGCATTTTCAGGAACGCAACTACCATGCTAAATGACAGTCTACTGTACATAAAATATGAAATAACTTGAAAACACTTGAAATTTTGGAAAGTTTCCAGACATAATGGAGAGACGTGGTGCTCAAGGAGCTCACTAAGAATGTAAATAAACCAGGTGGGGTGTGGGGACTGTATTAGAAAGTCAGGTGGGGAGAGCAGTATAACGTGTTTTGGTCATAATTTGAAATGTCTGTATTAGCAGAATGCCGTAAAGCGGGGCCCTACTGTATGTAAGTTATTTAACAATAATGCATCCAGCTGGGAACTGAACCTGGGACATTTAGTCTAGCTCCTGGGAACCAAGCTGAACTCGCGATGCCTGAACCCACTTGACCAACATGCTACAAATATCAGGCACCCAAGGAGTACACTGGATCTGCCACTCCTAATGCGAGCACATTTCTACACCCATTTGGAATGCCAGTCTCATGAACAGTACACATATTAGTGCATCCACAGAACAAAGTGGTTTTAAGCAACTAACAACTAGCAACTAGCAACAAGCTAGGAATTGAATGGCTGTGGCAGATCCAGTATACTCACTGAGTGTCTGATGTTTGTAGCATGGTGGTCCAGTGAGCTAAGGCACTGAGGTTAGCTTGGTTCCCAGAAAGAGGACTAAATGTAACAGGTCCGATTCCCGGCTGGTCACAGTATTGTTAGTTGCTTAAAACCACTGTTCTTTGGATGTATTAATTGTAAGTGTGTATGTATCAAGCTAATTCCAAAAGTCTGACAATGCCAGTGATCTTTTTTTTTCAACAAGTTGGCCGTCTCCCACCGAGGCAGGGTGACCCAAAAAGAAAGAAAATCCCCAAAAAGAAAATACTTTCATCTTCATTCAACAATTTCACCTCACTCACACATAATCACTGTCTTTGTAGAAGTGCCCAGATACAACAGTTTAGAAGCATATATCTAAAGATATATAACAGGGATATCTTGCTACTCCTACTTACACTTTGGTCACACTTCACAGACACGCACATGCATATATATATATACATACATCTAGGTTTTTCTCCTTTTTCTAAATAGCTCTTGTTCTTTTTTATTTCTTCTATTGTCCATGGGGAAGTGGAAAAGAATCTTTCCTACGTAAGCCATGCGTGTCGTATGAGGCGACTAAAATGCCGGGAGCAATGGGCTAGTAACCCCTTCTCCTGTATACAATTACTAAAAAAGAGAAGAAGAAAAACTTTATAAAACTGGGTTGCTTAAATGTGCGTGGATGTAGTGCGGATGACAAGAAACAGATGATTGCTGATGATTTTATGAATGAAAAGAAGTTGGATGTCCTGGCCCTAAGCGAAACAAAGCTGAAGGGGTAGGAGAGTTTCAGTGGGGGGAAATAAATGGGATTAAATCTGGAGTATCTGAGAGAATTAGAGCAAAGGAAGGGGTAGCAGTAATGTTAAATGATCAGTTATGGAAGGAGAAAAGAGAATATGAATGTGTAAATTCAAGAATTATGTGGATTAAAGTAAAGGTTGGATGCGAGAAGTGGGTCATAATAAGCGTGTATGCACCTGGAGAAGAGAGGAATGCAGAGGAGAGAGAGAGATTTTGGGAGATGTTAAGTGAATGTATAGGAGCCTTTGAACCAAGTGAGAGAGTAATTGTGGTAGGGGACTTGAATGCTAAAGTAGGAGAAACTTTTAGAGAGGGTGTGGTAGGTAAGTTTGGGGTGCCAGGTGTAAATGATAATGGGAGCCCTTTGATTGAACTTTGTATAGAAAGGGGTTTAGTTATAGGTAATACATATTTTAAGAAAAAGAGGATAAATAAGTATACACGATATGATGTAGGGCGAAATGACAGTAGTTTGTTGGATTATGTATTGGTAGATAAAAGACTGTTGAGTAGACTTCAGGATGTACATGTTTATAGAGGGGCCACAGATATATCAGATCACTTTCTAGTTGTAGCTACACTGAGAGTAAAAGGTAGATGGGATACAAGGAGAATAGAAGCATCAGGGAAGAGAGAGGTGAAGGTTTATAAACTAAAAGAGGAGGCAGTTAGGGTAAGATATAAACAGCTATTGGAGGATAGATGGGCTAATGAGAGCATAGGCAATGGGGTCGAAGAGGTATGGGGTAGGTTTAAAAATGTAGTGTTAGAGTGTTCAGCAGAAGTTTGTGGTTACAGGAAAGTGGGTGCAGGAGGGAAGAGGAGCGATTGGTGGAATGATGATGTAAAGAGAGTAGTAAGGGAGAAAAAGTTAGCATATGAGAAGTTTTTACAAAGTAGAAGTGATGCAAGGAGGGAAGAGTATATGGAGAAAAGAGAGAAGTTAAGAGAGTGGTGAAGCAATGTAAAAAGAGAGCAAATGAGAGAGTGGGTGAGATGTTATCAACAAATTTTGTTGAAAATAAGAAAAAGTTTTGGAGTGAGATTAACAAGTTAAGAAAGCCTAGAGAACAAATGGATTTGTCAGTTAAAAATAGGAGAGGAGAGTTATTAAATGGAGAGTTAGAGGTATTGGGAAGATGGAAGGAATATTTTGAGGAATTGTTAAATGTTGATGAAGATAGGGAAGCTGTGATTTCGTGTATAGGGCAAGGAGGAATAACATCTTGTAGGAGTGAGGAAGAGCCAGTTGTGAGTGTGGGGGAAGTTCGTGAGGCAGTAGGTAAAATGAAAGGGGGTAAGGCAGCCGGATTGATGGGATAAAGATAGAATGTTAAAAGCAGGTGGGGATATAGTTTTGTGAGTGGTTGGTGCAATTATTTAATAAATGTATGGAAGAGGGTAAGGTACCTAGGGATTGGCAGAGAGCATGCATAGTTCCTTTGTATAAAGGCAAAGGGGATAAAAGAGAGTGCAAAAATTATAGGGGATAAGTCTGTTGAGTGTACCTGGTAAAGTGTATGGTAGAGTTATAATTGAAAGAATTAAGAGTAAGACGGAGAATAGGATAGCAGATGAACAAGGAGGCTTTAGGAAAGGTAAGGGGGTGTGTGGACCAGGTGTTTACAGTGAAACATATAAGTGAACAGTATTTAGATAAGGCTAAAGAGGTCTTTGTGGCATTTATGGATTTGGAAAAGGCGTATGACAGGGTGGATAGGGGGGCAATGTGGCAGATGTTGCAAGTGTATGGTGTAGGAGGTAGGTTACTGAAAGCAGTGAAGAGTTTTTACGAGGATAGTGAGGCTCAAGTTAGAGTATGTAGGAAAGAGGGAAATTTTTTCCCAGTAAAAGTAGGCCTTAGACAAGGATGTGTGATGTCACCGTGGTTGTTTAATATATTTATAGATGGGGTTGTAAGAGAAGTAAATGCGAGGGTCTTGGCAAGAGGCGTGGAGTTAAAAGATAAAGAATCACACACAAAGTGGGAGTTGTCACAGCTGCTCTTTGCTGATGACACTGTGCTCTTGGGAGATTCTGAAGAGAAGTTGCAGAGATTGGTGGATGAATTTGGTAGGGTGTGCAAAAGAAGAAAATTAAAGGTGAATACAGGAAAGAGTAAGGTTATGAGGATAACAAAAAGATTAGGTGATGAAAGATTGAATATCAGATTGGAGGGAGAGAGTATGGAGGAGGTGAACGTATTCAGATATTTGGGATCGGACGTGTCAGCGGATGGGTCTATGAAAGATGAGGTGAATCATAGAATTGATGAGGGAAAAAGAGTGAGTGGTGCACTTAGGAGTTTGTGGAGACAAAGAAAATTGTCCTTGGAGGCAAAGAGGGGAATGTATGAGAGTATAGTTTTACCAACGCTCTTATATGGGTGTGAAGCGTGGGTGATGAATGTTGCAGCGAGGAGAAGGCTGGGGGCAGTGGAGATGTCATGTCTGAGGGCAATGTGTGGTGTGAATATAATGCAGAGAATTCGTAGTTTGGAAGTTAGGAGGAGGTGCGGGATTACCAAAACTGTTGTCCAGAGGGCTGAGGAAGGGTTGTTGAGGTGGTTCGGACATGTAGAGAGAATGGAGCGAAACAGAATGACTTCAAGAGTGTATCAGTCTGTAGTGGAAGGAAGGCGGGGTAGGGGTCGGCCTAGGAAGGGTTGGAGGGAGGGGGTAAAGGAGGTTTTGTGTGCGAGGGGCTTGGACTTCCAGCAGGCATGCGTGAGCGTGTTTGATAGGAGTGAATGGAGACAAATGGTTTTTAATACTTGACGTGCTGTTGGAGTGTGAGCAAAGTAACATTTATGAAGGGATTCAGGGAAACCGGCAGGCCGGACTTGAGTCCTGGAGATGGGAAGTACAGTGCCTGCACTCTGAAGGAGGGGTGTTAATGTTGCAGTTTAAAAACTGTAGTGTAAAGCACCCTTCTGGCAAGACAGTGATGGAGTGAATGATGGTGAAAGTTTTTCTTTTTCGGGCCACCCTGCCTTGGTGGGAATCGGCCGGTGTGATAATAAAAATAATAATATAACATACCCATCCAAACTGCCAATATCCCAAATCCCTCCTTTAAAGTGCAAGCACTGTACTTCCCATTTCCAGTACTCAAGTCTAGCTATATAAAAATAACCAGTTTCCACGAATTCCTTCACTAAATATTACCCTGCTCACACTCCAACAGCCAGTGATATACGAGACAAATACTCCTTAAACATATACAGGCTAAAATGAAAAACTTACATCTGTTGTGCTGCACAAAGTTGACAGCCATATTTTTTGGTACAAACTCTGAAGGTCTTTCTTTCTTCATCATGCTTTCTCGCAACAGCTTCTGCTTGGCTTCTTCCGTGGCTTCAATATTGCGTATCTTGGCCTCAAGACCTAAGTCTACTTCAGGGATACCACTCAACATCTGAAATTCATTAATATGGCCTGGCAATTATGCTATATTTTTTTCAGTACACTGTATGCTTGGAATTCTTGCATCCATGATAAAAGTGAATACAGAGTGTTAAATATACATATATCGTTTTTGTAACATATATCACTATTAAAATGTTATTCCAAGACTTTCCCTCAGTGAATCTGACTGAGCATTTGTGAACCCCAGGTGTAAACAACCATCTACGTGTCCAGTACCATATGCTCCTGTGTTTATCCTCTACATTTATTTATCATTTTATCACACCATCTTGTCTCTGGATATTACCCTTGGCACCAAAAAAAAATACTAGTGATGGTGAAGGTCTCAAGTAGTATGGTCGGCCATCAGATAACATGGTTATGTTCCTGAAAACAGTTTGTAATAAAAAAACATGGAAATATGTCATACTGTTTATTATATTGTGTTATCTGGAGAAGAGAGAAGTGTAGAGGAGAGAGAGAGATTTTGGGAAATGTTGAGTGAATGCATGGGGAGTTTTGAATCAAGTGTGAGAGTAATGGTGGTTGGGGATTTCAATGCTAAAGTGGGTAAAAATGTTATGGAGGGAGTAGTAGGTAAATTTGGGGTGCCAGGGGTAAATGTAAATGGGGAGCCTTTAATTGAGCTATGTGTAGAAAGAGATTTGGTAATAAGTAATTCACATTTTATGAAAAAGAGGATAAATAAATATACAAGGTATGATGTAGCATGTAATGAAAGTAGTTTATTAGATAATGTATTGGTGGATAAAAGGGTGATGGGTAGGCTCCAGGATGTACATGTTTATAGAGAGGCAACTTATATATCGGATCATTATTTAGTTGTAGCTACAGTTAGAGTAAGAGGTAGATAAGAAAAGAGGAAGGTGGCAACAAGTAAGAGGGAGGTGAAAGTGTATAAACTAAGGGAGGAGGAAGTTTGGGTGAGATATAAGCGACTATTGGCAGAAAGGTGGGCTAGTGCAAAGATGAGTAGTGGGGGGGGGTTGAAGAGGGCTGGAATAGTTTTAAAAATGCAGTATTAGAATGTGGGGCAGAAGTTTGTGGTTATAGGAGGGTGGGGGCAGGAGGAAAGAGGAGTGATTGGTGGAGTGATGAAGTAAAGGGTGTGATAAAAGAGAAAAAGGTAGCTTATGAGAGGTTTTTACAAAGCAGAAGTGTTATAAGAAGAGCAGAGTACATGGAGAGTAAAAGAAAGGTGAAGGGAGTGGTGAGAGAGTGCAAAAGGAGAGCAGATGATAGAGTGGGAGAGGCACTGTCAAGAAATTTTAATGAAAATAAGAAAAAATTTTGGAGTGAGTTAAACAAGTTAAGAAAGCCTAGGGAAAGTATGGATTTGCCAGTTAAAAACAGAGTAGGGGAGCTAGTAGATGGGGAGATGGAGGTATTAGGTAGATGGCGAGAATATTTTGAGGAACTTTTAAACGTTAAGGAAGAAAGAGAGGCGGTAATTTCATGCACTGGTCAGGGAGGTATACCATCTTTTAGGAGTGAAGAAGAGCAGAATGTAAGTGTGGTGGAGATACGTGAGGCATTACGTAGAATGAAAGGGGGTAAAGCAGCTGGAACTGATGGGATCATGACAGAAATGTTAAAAGCAGGGGGGGATATAGTGTTG
This sequence comes from Cherax quadricarinatus, assembly GCF_026875155.1. Classification (NCBI taxonomy): domain Eukaryota; kingdom Metazoa; phylum Arthropoda; class Malacostraca; order Decapoda; family Parastacidae; genus Cherax; species Cherax quadricarinatus. Next base: position 46,980,905 of record NC_069426.1, on the reverse strand, counting down.
GAGTGGTTGGTACTTTTGTTTAATAAATGTATGAAAGAGGGGAAGGTACCTAGGGATTGGCAGAGAGCATGTATAGTCCCTTTATATAAAGGGAAAGGGGACAAAAGAGATTGTAAAAATTATAGAGGAATAAGTTTACTGAGTATACCAGGAAAAGTGTACGGTAGGGTTATAATTGAAAGAATTAGAGGAAAGACAGAATGTAGGATTGTGGATGAGCAAGGAGGTTTCAGAGTGGGTAGGGGATGTGTAGATCAAGTGTTTACATTGAAGCATATATGTGAACAGTATTTAGATAAAGGTAGGGAAGTTTTCATTGCATTTATGGATTTAGAAAAGGCATATGATAGAGTGGATATAGGAGCAATGTGGCAGATGTTGCAAGTATATGGAATAGGTGGTAAGTTATTAAATGCTGTAAAGAGTTTTTATGAGGATAGTGAGGCTCAGGTTAGGGTGTGTAGAAGAGAGGGAGACTACTTCCCGGTAAAAGTAGGTCTTAGACAGGGATGTGTAATGTCACCATGGTTGTTTATTATATTTATAGATGGGGTTGTAAAGGAAGTAAATGCTAGGGTGTTCGGGAGAGGGGTGGGATTAAATTTTGGGGAATCAAATTCAGAATGGGAATTGACACAGTTACTTTTTGCTGATGATACTGTGCTTATGGGAGATTCTAAAGAAAAATTGCGAAGGTTAGTGGATGAGTTTGGGAATGTGTGTAAAGGTAGAAAGTTGCAAGTGAACATAGAAAAGAGTAAGGTGATGAGGGTATCAAATGATTTAGATAAAGAAAAATTGGATATCAAATTGGGGAGGAGTATGGAAGAAGTGAATGTTTTCAGATACTTGGGAGTTGACGTGTCGGCGGATGGATTTATGAAGGATGAGGTTAATCATAGAATTGATGAGGGAAAAAAGGTGAGTGGTGCGTTGAGGTATATGTTGAGTCAAAAAACATTATCTATGGAGACAAAGAAGGGAATGTATGAAAGTATAGTAGTACCAACACTCTTATTTGGGTGTGAAGCTTGGGTGGTAAATGCAGCAGCGAGGAGACGGTTGGAGGCAGTGGAGATGTCCTGTTTAAGGGCAATGTGTGGTGTAAATATTATGCAGAAAATTCAGTGTGGAAATTAGGAAAAGGTGTGGAGTTAATAAAAGTATTAGTCAGAGGGCAGAAGAGGGGTTGTTGAGGTGGTTTGGTCATTTAGAGAGAATGGATCAAAGTAGAATGACATGGAAAGCATATAAATCTGTAGGGGAAGGAAGGAGGGGTAGGGGTTGTCCTCGAAAGGGTTGGAGAGGGGGGTAAAGGAGGTTTTGTGGGCGAGGGGCTTGGACTTCCAGCAAGCGTGCGTGAGCGTGTTAGATAGGAGTGAATGGAGACGAATGGTACTTGGGACCTGACGATCTGTTGGAGTGTGAGCAGGGTAATATTTAGCGAAGGGATTCAGGGAAACCGGTTATTTTCATATAGTCGGTCTTGAGTCCTGGAAATGGGAAGTACAATGCCTGCACTTGAAAGGAGGGGTTTGGGATATTGGCAGTTTGGAGGGATATGTTGTGTATCTTTATATGTATATGCTTCTGAACTGTTATATTCTGAGTACCTCTGCAAAAACAGTGATAATGTGTGAGTGTGGTGAAAGTGTTGAATGATGATGAAAGTATTTTCTTTTTGGGGATTTTTCTTTCTTTTTTGGGTCACCCTGCCTCGGTGGGAGATGGCCAACTTGTTGAAAAAAAAAAAATTCTAGTATTTTTTTATTAACACACCAGCAGTTTCCCACTAAGGCAGAGTGGCTCAAAAAAGAAGAAACAATTTCACTATCACCCACTCCATCACTGTCTGGTCGGAGGGGTGCCAATATACAGTGGACCCTCGCATACCGTTGGCATGACATAATGTTAAATCCGCATGCCATTCCTGGTTACACAGCCATACACAACTATAGGACAGATCAACAAGGGGGTGGCACAGCTATATACTACTCAGACCAACTAGAATGTATCACTAATACTTGCACAAGGGATGAACATGGGGAATATATAATAGCTAAATTCAAATCCAAATACCTACAAAAACCTCTCACATTGATAAACATCTACAGAGTTCCACAGTCAAACATTAGCCAATTTAGTCAAAACCTAGGAAGTATGATAACTGATGCACGCATGAACAAAGATCACTTACTACTCTCAGGTGACTTCAATATAAATCTCTTGCAAGACCAGGGCCCACACATTACTGAATTCACAAACACAATGAGTAACTGCATGTTGCTACCAACAGTAACAAAACCTACAAGAGTTACGGAGACTAGTGTTTCCCTACTTGACCACATCTGGACCAACACCATATCCCCTTTAAAATCAGGCATAATTACAGATAATACCACAGACCACTACCCTACTTTCCTCATAACAACTCTTGGTAAATTACCCCAAGACACTACTAAAGTCACCTTCAGACTTCACAATGAGGCAGCAATTAATAACTTCACAACAGCAGTAACAAACATTGACTGGCACACTGAGCTAGAAATCTATACAGATATTGACGAATGTATTAGTAATTTTCTAAAAAAGACCCAATACCTCTATAACAAGCACTGCCCTAAAAAAACTAAACAGATGACAGCTAAGAGACTGAACAGTCCCTGGCTAACACCCAGCATTCTCAAATCCATAAATACAAAACACCGATATGAAAAACAGTACAGAATGGGTCACATAACCAGAGACCAAACAAAACGTAACTCGTCAATCCTAACCAGCCTGATAAGAAGGGCAAAAAAATTGTATTATGAGAACAGATTATCCAACTTACGAGGTGATATAAAAAAAGACCTGGAAAACCCTATCAGAAATTCTGGGAACAAAAAAGATATCACGAAATAGCGAAATAAAATTAGCAACATCAGATGAACCCCAACTCCCACCAACAGAAACAGCAAACAGACTCAATGATTTCTTCTCCACTATAGGACAAAACCTTGCCAATAAAATCCCAAGCTCAGATACCCCACCAAATGACTACCTCACTGACAACTACCCGAACACACTGTTCCTAGCTCCGACTAACCCATACGAAGTCTCCCTTATTATCAACGCACTAAAAAACAAGGCAGGAGATTTAAATACCTTACCACCCTTTATATACAAAAAAGTGTCACAAGTGCTATCACCAATCATTGCAACACTCTTTAACAAATCCATTGAATCCTCCACCTTCCCTACAGTTCTCAAAATAGCAAGGGTCACCTCGATCCATAAAGGAGGAGACCAGAGTTGAATAACTATAGGCCAATATCCAATTTACACCCTCTCTCAAAAATCTTCGAAAAATTAATTCATAAACGAATCTACTCCTACCTTATCTCCCAAAACATTCTCAACCCCTGCCAATTTGGATTCAGGCCTAATAAAAATACTAATGATGCTATTATACACATGCTAGAACACATATACACTGCAATAGAGAAAAAAGAAGTCCCACTGGGGATCTTCACTGACTTACGTAAAGCTTTTGATACAGTTGACCATGACTTGCTCCACATAAAATTGTCACACTATGGTATAAGAAGGCACTCCCTCAACTACCTCAAGTCATACCTCAGCAACAGAAGCCAATATGTGTACACAAATGGGGCAAGCTCTTCCGCACAACCAATTACAGTTGGTGTCCCACAGGGAAGTGTCCTTGGCCCTCTTCTCTTTCTCCTATACATAAATGACCTACCAAATGCTTCACAATTACTCAAACCCACACTATTTGCAGATGACACTACATACGTCTTCTCTCACCCGAGCCCAGTCACGCTAGCCAATACTGTGAATACCGAATTACAGAAAATATCTACCTGGATGAGGACTAACAAACTTACACTAAACATTGACAAAACCTACTTCATTCAGTTTGGTAACAGAGCTACAGATGTCCCTCTTAACATAATGATAAACGGATCACCTATCACAAAGCTAACAGAGGGAAAATTCTTAGGAATCCACCTTGATAATAGACTCAAATTTCATACACATATACAACAAATTTCTAAGAAAATTTCCAAGACTGTAGGCATACTATCGAAGATACGGTACTATGCTCCACAGTCAGCCCTCCTGGCCCTATATCACTCTCTTATTTACCCCTATCTCACCTATGGAATTTGTGCATGGGGCTCAACAACAATTAACCATCTCAGACCACTAATTACCCAACAAAAGGCTGCAGTTAGAATAACAAATTCTCACTACAGGCAGCACACTCCACCAATATTCAAAACACTAAACCATACAAAACCATACAGAACATCCATACTTATTACTGCACCTATTATGTACATAGAACACTTAACTCTGATATTAACCCTCCCCTCAAACATCTCCTTGCCAACCTCAACAGAACACATGACCATAACACAAGGCACAGATCACTCTTTGATGTTCCTCGTGTCCATCTCACGCTATGCAAAAACTCAATGCACATAAAAGGCCCTAAAATCTGGAATTCATTACCTGTAAATATAAAAGAAACACTACCTGTTTATAAATTCAAGCCTTTTATCAAAGATCACTTACTCACCCAAAACCAAATAAATACTGAATAACTGAACCTTATAAATTGTACATCTTAAATCTTTCTCAAAATTATATCACACAAATGTTAAACCTAAAACCCAATCTAACTTTATTATTTTTTAAATACACTACCTAACAGAATACTCCATTCGACTGAATGTACAGCAATGCATGCAACCATATGACCTGTCTTTGTAATACTCATTTGTGCTTTATAGTTATCTGTTTACAATAATGTTTTATCACTGATTTCATCATTGCTTAGTTAATCTTAAGTGAATTTTAAGCCAGCCCATAATGCTATGCATATAAGTGGCTTTGGCATGCTGCTCTTACCTGTATTTTTTTGTACCTCTGTATGTATGCTCAATACCGATACATTTTATCACTAAAATTTTGCCTCGCATACCGCTAAAAAACTCGCTCAACGCTATTCGTCTGAGAGGCGTCTAATGTGCGGCCTGAGCCAGCCTCACATGTTCCGTTGGTGGCATTGTTTACAAGCCAGCCTCCGCGGTAACATCCAAGCATACAATCAGAACATTTCGTATTATTACAGCGTTATTGGTGATTTCATCTGCAAAATAAGTGACCATGGGCCCAAAGAAAGCTTCTAGTGCTAACCCTGTGGTAAAAAGGGTGAGAAATACTATCATACCACAGTCAGCTGCTGCTGCACCACAGTCAGCTGTTGCTGGATCAGTCAGCTGCTGCTGCACCACGATCAGCTGTTGCTGGATCAGTCAGCTGTTGCTGGATCAGTCAGCTGCTGCTGCACCACAATCAGCTGTTGCTGGACCAGTCAGCTGTTGCTGGACCAGTCAGCTGTTGCTGGACCAGTCAGCTGTTGCTGGATCAGTCAGCTGCTGCTGCACTATGATCAGCTGTTGCTGGACCAGTCAGCTGTTGCTGGATCAGTCAGCTGTTGCTGGACCAGTCAGCTGTTGCTGTATCAGTCAGAAGCTGCTGCACCATGATCAGCTGTTGCTGGACCAGTCAGCTGTTGCTGGATCAGTCAGCTGCTGCTGCACCACGATCAGCTGTTGCTGCACCACGATCAGCTGTTGCTGGACCAGTCAGCCGTTGCTGGATCAGTCAACTGCTGCTGCACCACATTCAGCTGTTGTTGGACCACATTCAGCTGTTGTTGGATCAGTCAGCTGTTGCTGGATAAGTCAGCTGTTGCTGGATCAGTCAGCTGTTGCTGGATCAGTCAGCTGTTGCTGGACCAGTCAGCTGTTGCTGGACCAGTCAGCTGTTGCTGGACCAATCAGCTGTTGCTGGACCAGTCAGCTGTTGCTGGACCAATCAGCTGTTGCTGGACCAGTCAGCTGTTGTTGGACCAGTCAGCTGTTGCTGGACCAATCAGCTGTTGCTGGACCAGTCAGCTGTTGCTGGATCAGTCAGCTGTTGCTGGACCAGTCCGCTGTTGCTGGATCAGTCAGCTGCTGCTGCACCACGGTCAGCTGCTGCTGAACCACGGTCAGCTGCTGTTGCACCACCATCAGCTGTTTTTGAACATGACTCGTCCCGAACCTGTCCGTCCAGCCTGAGCGCCTGCCTTGCCGTCATTGTTTACAAGCCAGGGTGGCCTGTTGCATGCATACATTCGATACATTTTGTATTATTCCATTATTTATAGAGCTTGTAACTGCTAAATAAGCCACCATGGGCCCAAAGAAAGCTTCTAGTGCCAACCCTGTGGTAAAAAGGGTGATAAATACTATCGTACCACAGTCAGCTGCTGCTGCACCACGGTCAGCTGTTGCTGCACCACAGCTGCTGCTGCACTATGGTCAGCTGTTGCTGCACCACAGCTGTTGCTGCACCACAGCTGCTGCTGCACCACAGCTGCTGCTGCACCATGGTCAGCTGTTGCTGCACCACAGCTGCTGCTGCACCATGGTCAGCTGTTGCTGCACCACAGCTGCTGCTGCACCATGGTAAAGCTGTTGCTGCACCACAGCTGCTGCTGAAACCATGGTCAGCTGTTGCTGCACCACCATGGTCAGCTGTTGCTGCACCACAGCTTTGCTGCACCATGGTCAGCTGTTGCTGCACCACAGCTGCTGCTGCACCATGGTCAGCTGTTGCTGCACCATGGTCAGCTGTTGCTGCACCACAGCTGCTGCTGCACCATGGTCAGCTGTTGCTGCACCATGGTCATTTTGTTGCTGCACCACAGTTTGCTGCTGCACCATGGTCAGCTGTTGCTGCACCACAGCTGCTGCTGCACCATGGCAGCTGTTACTGCACCACAGTGCTGCTGCACCATGGTCAGCTGTTGCTGCACCACAGCTGCTGCTGCACCATGGTCAGCTGTTGCTGCACCACAGCTGCTGCTGCACCATGGTCAGCTGTTGTTGTTGCTGCACCACAATCAGCTGTATTACTCGAAGATGTGGAGAGAGTGTTGTTGGTGTGGCTTAACGTGAAACAATTACTGAGAAACGATTAACCCCGGAGGGTTAGCCACCCAGGATAACCCAAGGAAGTCAGTGCATCATCGAGGACTGTCTAACTTATTTCCATTGGGGTCCTTAACCCTTTGAGGGTTTAGGACGTACTAGTACGGCTTACGACCCAGGGGTTTTGACATACTAGTACGCCTAAATTTTAGCGCCCTCAAATCTAGTGGGAGAAAGCTGGTAGGCCTTCATATGAAAGAATGGGTCTATGTGGTCAGTGTGCACAGTCTAAAAAAAATCCTGCAGCACACAGTGCATAATGAGAAAAAAAAAATTTTGACAATTTTTTTGGAATAAAACAGCGATTTTGCACTGTATTTTCGTATGGTATTTATTGTTGTATTCTAGTTTTCTTGGTCTCATTTTAAGAATGGAAGACATATTACAGAAATTGAGATGATTTTGACTGGTTTTACAATGAAAGGTACCTTGAAATTGAGCTCAAAGTAGCAGAAATGTTCGATTTTTACCAAATTTCAAAAGTAAACAAATCTTGCCAAGCGTGCAATACACGTCAACTGGTGAGTCTAATATCTTTTACAAGTGCACCAATAATATTTATACCATTTTTTACACTAATGCAGTAGTCTGCATACAGTAAATCTTATATTTTTTTGTGAGAATAAAAATTCAAGTGGATAGCAAAAGAATATAAGAGGGGCCTTGAGACGTGACTAATGACAAGAGGAAATGTCATTTTAGTGCCAGGAATGTCTTTCTTGTTTATTCTGGACCCTATTCGGAAATTGGCATCTTTTGAAATTTGTGTGAAATTGGCAAAATTGCTAAATTCTGACCACTGTACTGGATAGTTGAATTTCATAAATGGGTGGTTTCTTGCACCCATTCGATAGAAAAAATGGAGTTCTAGCGAAATATTCATGTTTTTTGTCGACTAGTACTGTGGAATTGGCCGAAAATGCGGCTCAAAGTGGGCAAAATCGCCGATGCGTAAAAATCGCCGAGACCGCTAACTTTGCGAGAGCATAATTCCGTAAGTTTTCCATCAAATTTCAAACTTTTGGTGTCTTTATGATCGGGAAAAGATTCTCTATCTTTTCATAAGAGAAAATAATATTTTTTTTTTTAAATTTGGCCGACCCTGAGAACGAGTTTCGGAGAGGGCCTGTCGACCCTCAAAGGGTTAATCTTGTCCCCCAGGATGCGACCCACAACAGTTGACTAACACCCAGGTGAACAGGAAAAAATGCCTGGAACTAGTGCTCATATTGGTGAGGTTAGTGGGGAGGATGTGGAAGGGTTGGTGGAGGAGGACAATGAAGAACTAACCACTGATGAGCTGCTAGATCATCTTCAACAGTAAGAGGCCACACCTGTGGAAACTGCTTCGGAGGAGGGGATAGAGAAATTGAAGAAGTTGCTTACTTCAAAGATTAAGGAAATGTGTGCAATGTGGCTTAAAGTGCAAACCTTTTTTGATGAAAATCACCCTCACACAGCTATTGCAAGCTGTGCTGGTGACTATTACACTGACAATGTTGTGAAACACTTTAGGAAAGTCATAAAGGAACGAGAGGTACAGACCTCTATGGACAGATATGTTGTGTGACAGAGGTCCAGTGACTCTCAAGCTGGTCCTAGTGGCATTAAAAGAAGAAGGGAAGTAACCCCGGAAAAGGACTTGACACCTCAAGTCCTAATGGAAGGGGATTCCCCTTCTAAACGCTAAGACCATCAACACACTCCCCTCCTCCCATCCCATCAATCTTCACCAGATCTTCAATAAAGGTAAGTGTCATGTAATTGTGCATATCTTCAGTTTGTGTGCATTAAAATTAATATTTCATGTGGTAAAAAAATTTTTTTTTCATACTTTTGGGTGTCTTGCACGGATTAATTTGATTTCCATTATTTCTTATGGGGAAAATTAATTCAGGAACGGATTAATAGCGCTATGCGAGGGTCCACTGTACTACAGTTCAAAACTGCAAATATCCCCACCCTTCCTTCAGAGTTCACACACTGTACTTCATGTCTCCAAGACTTGTGTCTGGCTAACTGGTTTCCCTGAATCCTATGTTAATTATGTTATATATTTAGGTTTGTGGGAATATCCTGGGTTATAAACATTGTATCCATAACATCTGTGTACCTTCCAGACTATTGTAAAAAATACAACAAAAATCATTTAACCCTTTGACTGTCGAAGGGCCCAATCCTGAAAATGGTGTCGCAAAATATTCGAAAAAAAAAATTATTTTTTTCTTATGAAAATGTTAAGATTATTTTTCTGATTGTTTTAGTCCCCCCAAAAAATTTTTCCCATCAGTACTTACCGAGATATAGAGGCATGAAGTTTGCAGAAAATGAGCCGCGTATGGCAACAGCGGCGACTGCCGCTCACCCGTAAACTTTAGTTTACTTGTAGTATTTGAAGGTTTGTTGTTTTTTTCACTATTTTATTTTTTCACATAACTTATGTGGCCTGTGAGACCAAAGTAAGGTGCAATGTACATATATACACTCGTTGTATACAACACAATAAGCACACATTGTAGGTACAATTCAGTCCGGAGAACATAAAGTAGTCATTGGAGTGATGTATAACCCACCACAGAACTGCAGGAGGCGAAGAGAGAGGAGTACAAAGAAAACAACAGGGTGATGGTGGACACACTGGCTGAGGTGGCAAGAAGAGCTCACTCGAGCAGAGCAAAGTTACTGGTAATGGGCGATTTCAACCACAGGGAGATCGACTGGGAAAACCTGGAGCCACATGGGGGTCCCGAAACATGGAGAGCCAAGATGATGGATGTGGTACTTGAAAACCTCATGCATCAACATGTCAGGGACACAACCAGAGAGAGAGGGGAGGATGAGCCAGCAAGACTGGATCTTGTGTTCACCCTGAGCAGTTCAGACATTGAGGACATCACTTACGAGAGGCCCCTTGGAGCTAGCGATCATGTGGTGCTGAGTTTTGATTATATAGTAGAGTTACAAGTGGAGAAGGTAACAGGAACTGAAGGGGTCAGGCCAAACTATAAAAGGGGGGACTACACAGGTATGAGAAACTTCCTGCAGGAGGTTCAGTGGGACAGAGAAATGGTAGGAAAATCAGTAAACGAGATGATGGAATATGTGGCAACAAAGTGCAAGGAGGCAGAGGAAAGTTTTGTTCCCAAGGGAAACAGAAATAATAGGAAGACCAAAACGAGTCCTTGGTTTACCCGAAGGTGTAGGGAGGCAAAAACTAAGTGCAACAGAGAATGGAAAAGGTACAGGAGGCATAGGACCCAGGAAAACAAGGAGATTAGTAGAAGAGCCAGAAACGAGTATGCACAGATAAGGAGGGAGGCCCAGCGACAGTATGAAAACGACATAGCATCGAAAGTCAAATCTGACCCGAAACTGCTGTATAGCCACATTAGGAGGAAGACAACAGTCAAGGACCAGGTGATAAGGCTGAAGAAAGAAGGTGGAGAACTCACAAGAAACGATCAAGAGGTATGTGAGGAGCTCAACACGAGATTTAAGGAAGTATTTACAGTAGAGTCAGGAAGGACTCTGGGGGGACAGACCAGATGGGGACACCAGCAAGGAATACACCAACAAGTGTTGGACGACATACATACAGATGAGGAGGAGGTGAAGAAACTGCTAAGGGACATCGATACCTCAAAGGCAATGGGACCGGACAACATCTCCCCGTGGGTCCTTAGAGAGGGAGCAGATATGTTGTGCGTGCCACTTACCACAATCTTCAACACGTCCCTGGAAACTGGGCAACTACCTGAGGTATGGAAGACGGCAAATGTAGTTCCCATTTTTAAAAAAGGAGACAGAAAAGAGGCACTAAACTATAGACCTGTGTCATTGACGTGTATAGTATGCAAAATTATGGAGAAGATTATCAGGAGGAGAGTGGTGGAGCACCTGGAACGGAACAAGAGTATAAATGCCAACCAGCACGGATTCATGGAAGGCAAATCCTGTGTCACAAACCTTCTGGAGTTTTATGATAAAATAACAGAAGTAAGACACGAGAGAGAGGGGTGGGTTGATTGCATCTTCTTGGACTGCAAGAAGGCCTTTGACACAGTTCCTCAAAAGAGATTAGTGCAGAAGCTAGAGCATCAGGCGCATATAACAGGAAGGGCACTGCAATGGATCAGAGAATACCTGACAGGGAGACAACAACGAGTCATGGTACGTAATGATGTATCACAGTGGGCACCTGTGACGAGCGGGGTCCCACAGGGGTCGGTCCTAGGACCAGTGCTATTTTTGGTATATGTGAACGACATGATGGAAGGGTTAGACTCAGAAGTGTCCCTGTTTGCAGATGATGCAAAGTTAATGAGGAGAATTAAATCTGATGAGGACCAGGCAGGACTTCAAAGAGACCTGGACAGACTGGACACCTGGTCCAGCAAATGGCTTCTCGAATTTAATCCTGCCAAATGCAAAGTCATGAAGATAGGGGAAGGGCACAGAAGACCACAGACCGAGTATAGGCTAGGTGGCCGAAGACTGCAAACCTCACTCAAGGAGAAAGATCTTGGGGTGAGTATAACACCGAGCATGTCTCCGGAAGCACACATCAACCAGATAACTGCTGCAGCATATGGGCGCCTGGCAAACCTGAGAACAGCATTCCGATACCTTAGTAAGGAATCGTTCAAGACACTGTACACCGTGTATGTCAGGCCCATACTGGAGTATGCAGCACCTGTTTGGAACCCGCACTTGATAAAGCACGTCAAGAAACTAGAGAAAGTACAAAGGTTTGCGACAAGGTTAGTTCCAGAGCTAAGGGGAATGTCCTATGAAGAAAGATTAAGGGAAATCGGCCTGACGACACTGGAGGACAGGAGGGTCAGGGGAGACATGATAATGACATATAAAATACTGCATGGAATAGACAAGGCGGACAAAGACAGGATGTTCCAGGGAGGGGACACAGAAACAAGAGGCCACAATTGGAAGTTGAAGACACAAATGAGTCAGAGAGATATTAGGAAGTATTTCTTCAGTCATAGAGTTGTAAGGCAGTGGAATAGCCTAGAAAATGACGTAGTGGAGGCAGGAACCATACACAGTTTTAAGACGAGGTTTGATAAAGCTCATGGAGCGGGGAGAGAGAGGGCCCAGTAGCAACCGGTGAAGAGGCGGGGCCAGGAGCTAAGACTCGACCCCTGCAACCACAAATAGGTGAGTACAAACATAATTATCAATATATTGTTTACAAAACTTGTTTACAAAAACAAACAATGCAAAAATTTTTTTATTACTATTGTTCTATAATATATATACCAATATACAGTCACTGAACATACTCCTAGAAGTTCTGCAGCTTGTGGAACTCTTTGAAACATGTTCTCATACACAGTGGTGTTTTACACTCCTCACACATAAAACATGGTGTCATACACAGTGGTGTTTTACACTCCTCACACATAAAACATGGTGTCATACACAGTGGTGTTTTACACTCCTCACACATAAAACATGGTGTCATACACAGTGGTGTTTTACACTCCTCACACATAAAACATGGTGTCATACACAATGGTGTTTTACACTCTCACACATAAAACATGGTGTCATACACAGTGGTGTTTTACACTCCTCACACATAAAACATGGTGTCATACACAGTGGTGTTTTACACTCCTCACACATAAAATCAGTGTGTGTGCATTTTTGTGGAAGTTTTTTTTTATGTGCAAAGACAAAACACCTCGTCTGAGCAGTTTTCTTCAAAGTATTAGCAGGCAGTTGTGTTATGTAGTTTTTTTTATTTTTATTATCACACCGGCCGATTCCCACCAAGGCAGGGTGGCCCGAAAAAGAAAAACTTTCACCATCATTCACTCCATCACTGTCTTGCCAGAAGGGTGCTTTACACTACAGTTTTTAAACTGCAACATTAACACCCCTCCTTCAGAGTGCAGGCACTGTACTTCCCATCTCCAGGACTCAAGTCCGGCCTGCCGGTTTCCCTGAATCCCTTCATAAATGTTACTTTGCTCACACTCCAACAGCACGTCAAGTATTAAAAACCATTTGTCTCCATTCACTCCTATCAAACACGCTCACGCATGCTTGATAGGTAAATGGTCGTGTGTCATCATTCCTTCCTTCCTAATTTCCTTCATTCCTTTCCTACCTGGAGGCTACCTGGAGGGCATTCAACCTCTCTTCCTACATTCCTTCATCTGTCCTTCCTTACTTTTTTCCTTCCTTTCATCTAGTCCTTCCTTCATTCCTGCCTTCCCTTCTTGCTTCTGGTTTCTATAATATATATACACATATATAGTCACTAGATACTTTCATAAAACTGCTATTATCACCATTCAGCAAGCTTGTCTTGGGTGCGAGTGTGTGGCGTTATATTTGTTTTGAGTCAGGAGTCCCGCAGCTGTCAAAATGAACATAATTGTCTCATTACTCACTCCCCCTACCGCCTGTCAAAACAATGGGGTTCAGGATGCTGCTTCCCCCCTCCATTCTATCCTAATTATCTTTCTTCTCCCTCATTCTATCTTTTCAATCTGTCTCTCCTTTTACTTTCTGTCTATCTCTGTCTCACAGGTACACATATATACAATATACATAGTGTAAATTACCTAGGTAAAACCGACAAAAAAATCCAGACAAAGTGCTATACTCTGCTGAAGATGTGAGTAAACATGATGATGAACAGTCTTGGGCTCTCGTCTGAGACAGCAGCTAAACAGATATGACGGGAGCTTGGCAGACAGACAATAACAGACAGAACAAATGTTGTTCGTCTCGCCGCTTCCTCCTCCTCCTCCTCCTCGTCCTCCCTCCTCCCCTTCCCTCCTCCACCTCCCTTCTTCTTCTTCTCCTCCTCCTCCTCCTTCTCCTCCTCCCTCTCCCTTCTCCTCCTCCCTCTTCTTCCTTCTCCTCTTCCTTCATCTCCTCTCCTCCTCCTTCTTTCTCCTTCTCCTCCCCTTTCTTCCTCCTCCCTTCTTCTCCTTCTCCTCCTAATTCTCCTTCTCCCCTTTCCTCCTTTTCTCCTTTCCTCCTCCCCTTCTCCTTCTCCTCCTCCCCCCCTTCTCCTTCTCCCTTTTTCCCCCTCCTCCTCTCCTTCTCTCCCCCCTTTTTCCCTTTTCCCCCCCTCCCCCCCCTTTCTCCTTCCCTCCCCCTTTCCCTTTTCCTTCTCCTCCCCTCCTCCTCCTCCTGGCTCTTGATTGGAAGCTGCCCCCCCTTTCCCCCCACCCCCGTTTTGCTTCCCCAAAAGGGCAGTTTATCAATGTTATTCCCCCTTATCTTTCACTGTCATGGGGGGAATGTTTTATGCCCCAAGGGGCATATTTTTAATTTTTATTATATTATTTATTAGGATTATTTTTATTTTTTTATTTTCCTTTCTTCCTATTTTTTCCCCCCCCTCTTCTTTTTCTTCTTCTTCTTCTTCCCCTTCTTCCTTCCCCTTCTTCTTCCTTCCTCCCCCTTCTCCTCCTCCCTCCTCCCCCTCCCCCCCTCCCCCTCCTTCCTTCTCCTCCCTCCCCTTTTTCCTCCTCCCCCCTTCCTTCCCCCCCCCCTCCCCTCCCCCTTTTTCCTCCTTCCTTCCCCTTTTTTTTTCCCTTTCCCTTCCCCCTCCTCTTCTTCTCCCCCTTTTTCCTCCCCCTCCTCTTCTTCCCCCTCCCCCCTTTCTTCCTCCCCCTTTCCCCCTTTCTTCCTCCCCTCCTCTTTTTCTTCCTCCCTCTTCTTCTTCCTCCTCTCCTCCCCTTGCTTTTGGGCTCAAACTCCCCGAAAACAGAAATTGATCTTCAATGACTCTTCCATCTGTGTTTTTGGGACATTGGAAGAGAAAGTCCAGATTTGCTGGGGTCACTATTTCTTAGGCTAGACATGCTGAAAAGGAACGAATGAAATGGTATTCCACAATGCACAATGGCTCCGATTTTTATATGGTGCACACTGACCAGGAGACCCTTTCTCTCACATGTGGGAACCAAGCTTTCCCTGCTTGATTTGAGCCGTAGAATTTATGATATAGATACATAAACACAGTATTCCTATGACGTTATATACGACCGCGACAGTCAAAGGGTTAAATTACAATTGTTTCAAGGTACAATACTCATCAAAACATGGAAATAAGTCGCATTGTTTGACTTGGCTGGGTTATCCTGAGTTAAATCTACTTATAGTGCTTGCTGACTGAATTCATTAGATCTTAAATAGTAATAATCTAAATGAATAATCATCTTCATGAAACTTCCCACCCTGTTTGTGGTAGGAATTGGTGGGAACAACCTTTGTTTTCCCCCTGTTTACTTTGATATTGGGCATACTAGACATTGGAATATACTGTAAACTGTGTGTTAACTATTGGCATGTGTGGACCCCCTGGCCTTGTTTTTTCAGAGGTATGAAGAAATTGTAGAAGACCCAAAGATGTTGTACTATGGTCAAAAATATTGGTAGGTGGCAGGTTTGAGGGTATGAAAAATTATGCACACTAGTACGTTGGACACATAGTCGTCAGCTGCATACTAGAACATTGGACACAGTTTAAGGGTTAATGCCTACATTAGTAAACTAGCTTTTTTTTTTTTAATTAACAATGCTTGCATTCAATGACTTTCTCAATGATAACAGTTGTCTAACTGATTTACCTGATTGCTCAACATTTCTTCACTTCTTTTGCTAGTGGATTCACGCAAAATATCAGGAACGGCATGCAGTGCTGCTTCCTCTAATGTTTGGTATCGTTGCTGCTCCTCTGGGTTCTCCTCAGATTGAATGCCCTTCCGCTTAGCTAGATTTTCTTCAATGTACTTTTGCCTAAAAAAAAAAAAAAAAAAAAAATTACATATGCAGAAATAAAGTTTTTCACCAGATTTAATGATACATACACAAAAAATACATTGTCCTTTATAACTTACATAGTAAATTAAAATAATTTAGTATTCAAACATTAATACCTACAAACTGAAGTATTGTACTGATTTTAATTTTTTAACCTGTTTGTTGTGTAGTGACAATAATTGGCATATGTTTTTAACAGTAATGTGGAATTGCTAACCCATAGTGGTCATAGTGCCTGGGAACTCGAAGGTAATCAAGTTCAGTCTAAGGAAAGAAAGGATAACTAGTTCCTTGGTTCAAGAGCCCTTCATTGGCATCTAGGCACCTCCCTTAAAGGGATTTTAGTCCACAATATTCCCAAAATTATTTCCTTTACTTCAATAATGGACCACCTTCACCAGATTCTAAAATGCAAGGCAGATATTTTCCTAAATGCTGTTACCTGAGAGCTATTGTGTGCTCACCATATGTGGCTGCAGTGGTCAATTCTCAGATTCTGACCCTGCCTCTTGCCACTCTTCAGATTCACTCCTTTATGTGACGGAATAGGATAAGGCCCACAAGGCCCTATCCTATTCTGTCCCTGGGCCCTAGGGCCTTGTGGGACCTATTGTGCCTGCTCTTAAAACTATGTATGGAGCCTGCCTCCACCACTTTCTCATGAAGATCATTCCATTTCCCAACTACTCTTGAGACTGAAGAAATATTTCTTAACAGTCCTGTGGCTCATCTGTGACTTTAACTTCTAGTAGTGTCAAAGAGTTCCTATTTCTCGCCTCTCAAACAGCCTATCCACATCTACTTTATCAATTCCCTCGAGTACCAGTGAAACAGCTAAGAATCTGGTCAAATGGAGTAATGAAACTGACTTAAATAGGACTCAAAGTTGGCAAAATCACCGATGCATGCAATGTGCCCAGAGCATTAACTCTGCTCTTGTGTAATTCCACAAGTTTTCCATTAAATTACATACTTTTGGTGACATTACCTTCAGAAAAATATTCAGAAGAAACTGTTAAAAAATGGACACTGGGAGCAATATCAATACAGCATTTTAGTCTGTTCTGTGATTTTTATCTCTTGCTTCATTGCAAATTGCTAAGGTTTCTCTCTAAAGGGAATTGAACCTTCCCTCAAACTCCTCTCTCAGTTGGGTCTTTTGGCCATCCTTTATCATTCCCAGCTGCTTCCTTCATTTCCCCCTCTCCCCAATTTTGAGAGTGACTTTGACTTGCCATTTCTTCTCTTACACACTCAAAAGCATGTGTGTCTGTGATGTGGATTGTATGAAGATGTAAGTGTACTCACTAATGTGTGTTTATGTCTGTGATAAGGAACAACTTGAGCTACTGACATACAAATCTTATGTATACTCTGTGATAAATTTGATATAGTTGTGGATCTGCAAGAGTTAGGTTGTCAGTTTGATCCCAAGGGCTCCTTACATAATATACTATCCCTTACATCCCATTCCACTGTTTCATCACCATAGCCTGTGAAGAAAAATTTTATAATAGTGAAGTAGATTATAGTAGTGAAGCTTCATTCACCGTTTAATTATATTATAGAGAAGATCTCTTCCGGGGAGTGGGAAGCTTATAGCTACACATTAAGAATTAAAATGAATGTGAAAGAGGCACTCACACGATATCCAGAAACCATGAAGCAGGGAAAAGAAGACAACAAACAAGGCAAAAAATAGAGTACTACAGTACTGTATGCCCATCTTTGAAGCATAAGTACTAATCATATGAATCATCACAGCCCCATTATGTGTAAGTAATTATAACCTGGGAACCTTACATTTCTGCATCTTCATCTCTTCTGTTAGTTTCAGCAGAAAATGACGTTCCAATTCCTGTGTCATAGGCATCATCTGTCTTCTTGGCATTCTTCACTTGGTTTAAATCCAGCATCCCACCCGTTTTGGTTTTAAATGGATCATCCTAATAAAAAGTAAATATTTAAGATATGCTTTAAGTTAATATTTGACATAAGCAGCTTAGTGCAATTAATTAACTAGTTGATGATACCTTAGAAAAGAAACTGAACTTTTCACAAACAAATTGGTACTGTATTAAACAAGAAGAGGGTTCCCTTGCTTTATGTGGCTTTGCTTTTTTGCAAAATTTCTCTTATACGGTGACCCCATTTCTACCAGTATAAATTCACACTTATGAGATCACCCACGCCCAACACTTCATATTCTAATAAAACAACCATGCATACCACTCAAAGCTGATTTACACTGACATTTATATAGAAATAAGAAAAATGAAAACCTCTGGGCATGGGAAAGCCAATGGACATAGACCAAATAAATGTGTGTGTGTGTGTGTGTGTATATAATATAAATATATATTATATATATATATATATATATATTATATATATAAAATATATATAATATATATATATATATATATATTTCTTCTTCTTTCAACACACCGGCTATATCCCACCAAGGTGGAGTGGCCCAAAAAGAAAAACAAATGTTTCTCTTTTTAAATTTAGTAATTTATACGGGAGAAGGGGTTACTAGCCCCTTGCTCCCGGCATTTTAGTCGCCTCTTACAACACACATGGCTTATGGAGGAAGAATTCTGTTCCACTTCCCAATGGAGATAAGAGGAAATAAACAAGAACAAGAACTAGAGAGAAAATAGAAGAAAACCCAGAGGGGTGTGTGTATATATATGCTTGTACATGTATGTGTAGTGTGACCTAAGTGTAAGTAGAGGTAGCAAGACGTACCTGAAACCTTGCATGTTTATAAGACAGAAAAATGGACACCAGCAATACTACCATCATGTAAAACAATTACAGGCTTTCGGTTTACACTCACTTGGCAGAACGGTAGTACCTCCCTGGGCAGTTGCTGTCTACCAACCTACTACCTGGGAGATGGCCAACTTGTTGAAAAAAAAAAAAAAAAAAAAAAAATATATAATATAATATATATATATATATAATAAAAAAAATTTTTTTTTTTTTTTTTTTTTTTATTCCATAGATATAGAAATAAACATAACATATAATGAACTAGAATATAATAGCAAATACAGATTGATATATTCTATTCTTGTACTTGTGTAGCGTGACCAAACCGAAGGCAGAAGTAGCCAAAAAGTAACTAAAATCTTCTCTTTTTAAGATTAGAAATAATGAACAGAGCAATTACTACCCTTGTCTCCGGGCATTTTTACACTCACTTGCACAACGAGTGGCTCACGGGAAGTTCTGTTACCACTTCCCCATGGGAGATGGCAAATAGTAGAAAAAAAAGAACTAAATAAATAGCGAAATACCAGATGTGTGTATATATAGCTTTATGTTAGTGTATAAGTGAAATCAATGTATAAGATATAAACCTTGATGTTTTATATAGACAGTGGACACCGGTACTACCATATGTTATAACAATACAGGCTTTGGTTCACTGTTTGGCAGTACTAGACCTCCCTCAGTTGTTCTACATAAGCACTACTGGGTAGATGCCATTTTGAACCAAAAAAATATACGTACATATATACTTAATATATATATATTAATATGTCATTATATCTTATATAATTATATATATATATATATATATATATATATATATATATATATATATATACAGTGGACGGTTAAGATATTTTTTCATGAGTATGTAGGTCCTATGATATTGTTATAGATATGTAAAGTAATTAGTATTTAACCAAATTAAGTACAAACGCACTTACATAATATACTTACATAATTTGATTAGGTATTATAGTCCATTATATATATATATATATATATATATATTATATATATATATATATATATATATATATATATATACATATATATATATATATACATATTTATAACATATATATATATAATATATTATATATATATATATATATATATATATATATATATATATATATATATATATATAATATATATATATATATATATATATATATATATATATATATAAAATATATATATATATATATATATATATTTATATATATATATATATTTTATATATATATATATATATATATATATATATATATATATATATATATATATATTACAGTGGACCCCGCATAACGATGGCATCACATAGCGATTTTTTCCGCATACCGATTACTTTTATCGCAAAATTTTTGCCGCGCATACCGATTAAAAACCCGCTTACCGATTTTCGTCCGAGACGCGTCCAATGTGCCCTCAGCCAGCCTCACATGTGCCGGCCGTCCCATTGTTTACCAGCCAGCCTCCGCGGTAACATCCAAGCATACACTCGGAATATTTCGTATTATTACAGTGTTTTCGGTGCTGTTTCTGGAAAATAAGTGACCATGGGCCCAAGAAAGCTTCTAGTGCCAACCCTGTGGTAAAAAGGGTGAGGGAATTAGTATGGAAATTAAGAAAGATTTTGAAGGGTTTGGGGCTAACCCTGAGAAGCCTATGCCAGTTGTGGAATCCATTGTGCCTACTTCAAAGATTAAGGAAATGTGTGCACAGTGGGTTGAACTGCAAACCTTTATAGATGAAAATCACCCTGACACAGCTGTTGCAAGCCGTGCTGGTGACTATTTCAATGACAATGTTGTGGCCCATTTTAGACAAATCGTAAAGGAACGGGAGGTACAGAGCTCTATGGACAGATTTGTTGTGCGACAGAGGTCCAGTGACTCTCAAGCTGGTCCTAGTGGCATTAAAAGAAGAAGGGAAGTAACCCCGGAAAAGGACTTGCTACCTCAAGTCCTAATGGAAGGGGATTCCCCTTCTAAACAGTAAGAAGATAATGCTCTCCCCTCCTCCCATCCCATCAATCATCACCAGATCTTCAATAAAAGTAAGTGTCATTTAATTGTGCATGCCTTTTTCAGTTTGTGTGTATTAAAATTAACATTTCATGTGGTTAAAAAAAAATTTTTTCATACTTTTGGGCGTCTTGCACGGATTAATTTGATTTCCATTATTTCTTATGGGGAAAATTCATTCGCATAACGATTATTTCGCATAACGATGAGCCCTCTTGCACGGATTAAAATCGTTAACCGGGGGTCCACTGTATATATATATATATATATATATATATATATATATATATATATATATATATATATATATATTATATATATATATATATATATATATATATAATATATATATATATATATATATATATATATATATAATATATATATATATATATATATATATATAATATATATTATATATATATATATTATATATATATAATATTTTATATATATATATATATATATATATATATAATAATATATTATACAGTGGACCCCGGTTAACGAACTTTTTTCATTCCAGTAGTATGTTCAGGTGCCAGTACTGACCGAATTTTTTCCTTTAAGGAATATTGTGAAGTAGATTAGTCCATTTCAGACCGTCAAACATACACGTAAAACGCACTTACATAAATACACTTACATAATTGGTCGCATTCGGAGGTGATCGTTAAGCGGGGGTCCACTGTATATATATATATATATATATATATATATATATATATATATATATATATTATATATATATATATATATATATATATATATATATATATATATATATATTTTTTTTTTTTTCAACAAGTTGGTCGTCTCCCACCGAGGCAGGGTGACCCAAAAAAGAAAGAAAATCCCCAAAAAGAAAATACTTTCATCATCATTCAACACTTTCACCACACTCACACATTATCACTGCTTTTGCAGAGGTGCTCAGAATACAACAGTTTAGAAGCATATACGTATAAAGATACACAACATATCCCTCCAAATTGCCAATATCCCAAACCCCTCCTTTAAAGTGCAGGCATTGTACTTCCCATTTCCAGGACTCAAGTCCGACTATAAGAAAATAACCGGTTTCCCTGAATCCCTTCACTAAATATTACCCTGGTCACACTCCAACAGATCGTCAGGTGTGTGTGTGTGTATGTATATATATATATATATATATATATATATGCAAAACAACCACTCTGAAAGAATAGAGAAATTCCAAGCGCTTTCGTGACTACTCACATTATCAAGGAACTATGAAAGTGAAGCATCCAAGGAAGCTATATAAGGGATCCGGCCAGCACCTCACTATCAGATCCCACAACGGTTAAACACGTGACGCGCGGCGAGCCAACTTGGATAGGTCCTTTGCACAACTCACCCCCAAGCTATTTATTTGTCCAGTGTATTATTAAATTCTTCCCAAATTCTATTAATTATAAATGGATCTAATTTATATAAACCAAAGGAAATATTCATATTATTGTCAAAACGGCTTTTTATGAAACAAGATTCAATTATATTCCTGTCGACCATGGACTTGCTTGATACTACTTTCTCAACTTTTTGAAAATCAATTGGATGGTTAAAATCTCTTACATGAATAAATAGATCATTGGAATCTTGTCCAGTTCTAATGCTATATTTATGTTGTTTTAATCTTAGTTCGAGATTTTTACCAGTTTGACCGTAATAAACTTTATCGCAAATTTTACAAGGAATCTTAATATATATATATATATATATATATATATATATATATATATATATATATATATATATATATATATATATCTTTCTTTCTTTCAACACACCGGCCGTATCCCACCGAGGCGGGGTGGCCCAAAAGGAAAAACGAAAGTTTCTCCTTTCAAATTTAGTAATATATACAGGAGAAGGGGTTACTAGCCCCTTGCTCCCAGCATTTTAGTCGCCTCTTACAACACGCATGGCTTACGGAGGAAGAATTCTGTTCCACTTCCCTATGGAGATAAGAGGAAATAAACAAGAACAAGAACTAGAAAGAAAAGAGAAGAAAACCCAGAGGGGAATGTATATATACGCTTGTACATGTATGTGTAGTGTGACCTAAGTGTAAGTAGAAGTAGCAAGACGTACCTGAAATCCTGCATGTTCATGAGACAGAAAAAAGGACACCAGCAATCATACCATCATGTAAAACAATTACAGGCTTTCGTTTTACACTCACTTGGCAGGACGGTAGTACCTCCCTGGGTGGTTGCTGTCTACCAACCTACTACCATAAATATATATATACATGTATATATATATATATATATATATATATATATATATATATATATATATCTCCATGGGGAAGTGGAACAGAATTCTTCCTCCGTAAGCCATGCGTGTTGTAAGAGGCGACTAAAATGCTGGGAGCAAGGGGCTAGTAACCCCTTCTCCTGTATAAATTACTAAATTTAAAAAGAGAAACGTTTGTTTTTCTTTTTGGGCCACCCTGCCTTGGTGGGATGCGGCCGGTGTGTTGAAAGAAAGAGAAAGATATATAGGTTGGTAGACAGCAACCGCCCAGGGAGGTACTATCGTCCTGCCAAGTGAGTGTAAAATGAAAGCATGTAATTGTTTTATATGATGGTAGGATTGCTGGTGTCCTTTTTTCTGCCTCATGAACATGCAAGATTTGAGGTACGTCTTGCTACTTCTACTTACACTTAGGTCACATTACACATACATGTACAAGCGTATATATACATACCCCTCTGGGTTTTCTTCTATTTTCTTTCTAGTTCTTGTTCTTGTTTATTTCCTCTTATCTCCATGAGGAAGTGGAACAGAATTCTTCCTCCGTAAGCCATGCGTGTTGTAAGAGGCGACTAAAATGCCAGGAGCAAGGGTCTAGTAACCCCTTCTCCTGTATATATTACTAAATTTAAAAGGAGAAGCTTTTGTTTTTCCTTTTGGGCCACCCCGCCTCGGTGGGATACGGCCGGTATGTTGAAAGAAAGAAGATATATATATATATATATATATATATATATATATATATATATATAATTATATTATATATATATATATACAGTAGGGCCGCACATCGCCAAAAGGCAGAATGCTATTTTTTTCCATTTATAAATGCATATAAATGCCAGACAACAAGTTTACACCAAATTATATTAAGTTAGTAACAGAACTAGGCATTAAAAACACACAAAGTAAAATACATTCACAGTAAATTCATTACTTATCTTAAAGTATTTGTAATCTTAATGTAGGGAGAGAGGTGAGTAGTACTACTTATTTGTAGGAAGTCAGGTGCAGGTACCCAGGTGTAGGTAGCACTGGCTCTCTGTCTCATACTTAACATACGATATTTAAAACATCCCAGAGAGGTAAAATACACATACAGTACACTCATTATTTACCTTAAAATATGTGTAGTCTTAATATAGGAAGAGAGGTGAGTAAGTATTTATTTGTAGAAAGTCAGTGTAGGTAGCCAGTAGGTGTAGCCCGCCTGGGCTACACCTACCGGCTACCTACACTGTGGCCCAGAGCCATATTATTAACATCGACATGCCTTGTTCACTGAATTTAATCATTTCTAATAACTACCTTTAGATGCCATCATAAACGAAGGTAGAAGTAATGAATAATTCATGCCGAAAATTGTAAACAAAAGCGGAGTGAGGGAGTGGCTGGGCCAAACGCAGATTCATAAACACTTTCTCTGATGGCTGAGCAGAGAAAATGTAATGTTGTCCCTCCACCCAGCTACCACACAGCTCCACAAGTATTATAATCAGAGCACACATAAAATATGCAATAAATGCCAGACAACAAGTTTACACTAACTTATATTAAGTTAGCAATATAAATAGGCATTAAAAACACAATAAATTCAAATTCAAATTCAAAGTTTATTCTCTATAAGGATTACAATGCTGAGTTTACAGAATTTGGTTATTGTGTGGTTTACATGTAATAAAATAATAATTACAGTGTGTACCACTAGAACACCTAGCATGGCTAGGCATTTCGGGCAGACTAAGATTAATTCTTAAATTTAAAATATTACAAATTATGAGGTAAGTTGGTATTATGGCTAAGTGACTAAATACTAGTTTGTGAGTTTAGCAATGTGAATGCTTTTGTTTTGGCACAGTACATAGTTTCAGTATTGGAGTATCACAGGCCAACTTATGACTAGTTAGGATTCATTATTTTAAGATTGAGATTGATATTTCTGTTTATGGTCAAATGGGTGAGTGAGTGTAAGTGTGAACCACCAGGTGGTATTCGTGTAGTTAGTTGACGGGGTGTATCAGGGGGATAAGATGTTTTCTAATGGTAGTTTTGAAGGTGATGAATGTGTCTGCAGTTCTAGAGTTTTCAGGTAGGGTGTTCCAGATTTTAGGGCCTTTGACATACATTTAATTTTTGTAAAGGTTTAGTCGGACATGGGGAATGTCATAGAGATGTTTGTGTCTGGTGTTATGCCTGTGGGTTCTGTCACAACTATCAAGAAAGCATTTTAGGTCAAGGTTAATATTGGAATTTAAGGTCCTGTAGGTGTCGATTGCATAGTAGTAAGTGTGGGTGTACTGAACAGGGAGTAAGTTTAGATCTATGAAGAGTGGGGGGGGGGGTGTTGCCAGGGATGGGATTTAGTGATTATTCTTACTGCGGCTTTTTGTTGGGTTATTATTGGCTTTAGGTGTGTTGCTGCAGTTGATCCCCAAGCACAAATAGTATAGGTGAGGTATGGATAAATAAGCTAGTGGTATCGTGTGAGAAGGGCATTTTGCGGCACGTAGTATCGTATCTTGGAGAGAATCCCAACTGTTTTGGATACTTTTTTTGTTATGTGTTGGATATGGGTGCTGAAATTCAGGTTGTTGTTGAGGTATAGGCCTAAGAATTTGCCCTCATTATGTCCAGCAATTAGAGTGTTGTCGATCTTAATGTTAATTTGCGCAACTCCTGCTCTGCTACCAAACATAATATAGTAGGTTTTGTCAGTGTTAAGCATAAGTTTATTGGCTGTCATCCAAGTCTATATTTTGATCAGCTCCTCATTAACAATGGTGTTCAGGGTGGCAAGATTAGGGTGAGAGATGACATAAGTCGTGTCGTCAGCAAAGAGAATGGGGTTCAGGTGTTGGGATACGTTCGGAAGATCATTGATGTATATGAGGAAGAGCAGGGGACCAAGGACACTTCCCTGCGGAACTCCAGTATCAAGTGGCCGTGTTGTTGATGTTGTGTCTTTAATGGTGACATACTGATACCTATTAGTAAGGTAAGATTTGAAATATGCAAGTGCATGGCCTCTTATACTGTAATGGTCAAGTTTGTGGAGTAGGATGCCGTGGTCTACTGTGTCAAAAGCTTTTCTTAGGTCAATAAAAATTCCTAGTAGATATTCCTTATTTTCCAATGCTGTGTAAAGCAGATCTAGCATTTTTATGATTGCATCATTAGTGCTTTTATTTTTCCTGAATCCAAATTGGCAGGGGTTGAGTATGTTTTGTGCCATTATAAATGAATATAGTCTCCTGTGCAAGAGTTTCTCAAAGATTTTGGATAGCAATGGTAAGTTTGATATTGGCCTATAGTTGTTTAAATCTGTAGGGTCACCACCTTTATGTATTGGTGTAACCCTTGCCATCTTGAGTAGTTTCGGGAAGGTGCTAGTTTCTAGTGACTTGTTAAAAAAGTAATGAAATAGCATGCGAAAGGACATGGGCCACTCGCTTGTACAATAATGGTGGGACATGAGACAGATTCCCTGAGTTATTTTTAAGTGACTTTATAATCTCGGTGACTTCCGTGGGCTCAGCTGATGCAAGATAGAAGGAATTTGGGAAATTCCCATCTAGGTAGTCCCCGGCATGGGCATTGGTACATGGGATTTTATTGGCAAGATTAGATCCTATGGTTGAGAAGAAGTCGTTTATCTTGTTAGCTGTGTCAGTGGGATGCAGTGGTGTTTCATTAGGTTTAGTTAGGATAATATTCTTGGTTTTTTTTTCAGTTTGTGGGTCCCTAGAATCTGAGAGAGTGTTTTCCAGGTCTTTTTTATATCTCCTCTTGTGTCTGTCAATCTACTGTAGTATAGTTGTTAGGCTTTCTTAATTTCTTTGGTGAGAACTGATGAATAGTGTTTAACCCTTTCAGGGTCCGTCCCGTAGATCTACGGCTTTACGTTCAGGGTCCAAACCGTAGATCTACGCCATGAGCTCAGCTCACTCTGATAAACTGTGAGTGGTACATTTAGGCCTAGATATGAGAGAATACATCTATGTGGTATGTGTGCACCACATAAAACAGATCCTGCAGCACACTGTGTATAATGAGAGAAAAAAATGAAATCATGATTTTTCGATTAAAACAGCAACTTTGCAGTGTTTTTTCGTATGTTTTTTATAGTTGTATTTGCGATTTCTTGGTCTCATTTGATAGAA
The DNA here is from genome assembly GCF_026875155.1 of Cherax quadricarinatus. Lineage (NCBI taxonomy): Eukaryota > Metazoa > Arthropoda > Malacostraca > Decapoda > Parastacidae > Cherax > Cherax quadricarinatus. The sequence goes on along the minus strand of NC_069426.1, from coordinate 46,953,788 downwards.
TGGAAGACATATTACAGAAATAGAGATGATTTTGATTGGTTTTAGCACTGGAAATGGCTTGAAACTGAGCTCAAATTAGCAGAAATGTTAAATTTTTGCGATATTCAAGAGTAAACAAACGACCTCACACATCTAATACACGTCAGCTGGTGGGTCTAATATACATTCACAAATATGTTGATGATATTTATACAATTATTACAGTATTGCATAACAGTAAATCTTCTATTTTTTGGTGTGAATAAAAATTCATTATGTGAATAAAAAATCAAAATGGAATTTATTTGTAAAGCCTCAAAACATAACTAATGAACAGAGGAAATGTTAGTTTAGTGCCAGGAATGCCTACATTGTTCATTCTGGAGCCTATTTTGAAATTGGAATATTTTGAACTTTGTGTTAAATTGGCCAAATTAACAATTTCCGATCACTTTATTTTGTAGTTGAAACAGTTGACTTGGCGATTTCTTGTGCTCAATCGATAGAATAGAAGTAATACTAGTGAAATAGCTAAGAATTTGGTTGATTGGAATAATGTAATTGGCCTAAAATGGGAGTCAAAGTCGGCAAAATCGCCGATTCGTAAATATCGCTGACACATCAAAGTTTGCGAGAGCATAATTTCGTCAATTTTCCACCAAATTTCGTACTTTTTGTTTTATTACCTTCACAAAAAGATTCTCTACGATTTCATAAGAAAAAATAACAAATTTTTTTTTTGAAAATTCTTGGACACTGGTGCGTGACTCCAGATTTGGGCCTTGGACCCTGAAAGGGTTAAGAATATCTTTGTGTATTAAGCCCTGTCTATATTGCTTTTCATATTGGTGTTTCTTATCAATGGATTTCAGAATGGTGCTGGTTAGCCATGGGCAACCAAGCCGTTTGTTTGTGATGTTTCGTTTTTATAGGACAATGTTTGTTGTATAGTCTAAGTAATTTGTTAAGAAAAATGTCTGTCCAGTCATCAATACCATTGGCCTTGGAGAATTCTGTAGGCCAGTCAACAGTCTCTAGGTCAGCTGTGAACTTCCTTATTGAGGCCTCGTCATGGAGTCTACATGAAACTTTGTTGTATTCAAGTGGTGGTTTACTTATGTTTGTCAGGAGGAAGGTAGGGTAGTGGTCTGTAGTGCTATCTGTGATTATCCCTGATTTAAGGGGGGCTAGTATATTGGTCCATATGTGGTCTATTATGGTTGCACTTGTCTGAGTGAGCCTGGTTGGTTTAGTTATTGTTGGTATGAGAAGTGTGTTGTTCATATTGTTGATGAAATCAGTTACAGGCTGATCATCTAGCAGGCCAAGGTTGATGTTGAAGTCTCCAGCTAAGAGAAGGTGGTGCTTATTCATTTGTCTGTTTGTTATTAGTGCCTTTAATTTCTCACTGAAATTTGGGATGTTTGTGTGGGGTATCCGGTAAATGGCACCGATTGTTATAGGTGTCTTAAGGTTTTTTACAGTAAAATTAGCAAAAATGTATTCCCCATATTCATCACTAAAGTAAGTGGTGCTAATACAAGATAATTGGTTAGAGTAATAGATTGCAATACCACCCCCAACTTGGTATGGTCTGCAGTTGTGAATTGCTGTGTATCCTGGTAGAGGGTAGATATCTATTGTGTCCTGCTTAAGCCAGGTCTCAGTAAGAATAATGCAGGAGAAGGGTGTCTTTAGTGATTCAAGGAGTGCCAGGAGGTCATCATAGTGTTTGCTTAAGGACCTGATGTTGTAGTTAAGTACTGATAGACTTTTAGCATTGTTTAGGATAGTGCTGGCTTGTGATGCTGTGTAATAAAGGCAATTAAAAGGTATGATACACACAGAGTACACTTATTACTTACCTTAAAATATTAATATTAATGTGTGAGAGGTGAGTGGCAGGGTGTTTATTGAATAAAATCAGAATGGCACACCATCATCCTCTAACTTGGCACTTAAAGCAAGAGGCTTACGACTTCTCTTTTTATTACAGCTAACCTTAGACGCCATCGTCAATGAGAGCCAACTAGTTAACGAAAGAGTAAACAAGAGAGAGAACGAGATACAGAATTGAGACAATGTAAGAACACAAACTGAACAGGTAGTGGACGATCACTTGGTCAGGCGAAATAAATGCGCATTAATATGTGTCTACTTTTAGTTCATTCACGTCCATTTGTAAGAGTTTGTAAAACATTTACCTCAATATTTTTTTATTTTAATAATAATTACCTCACAATACAAATACTCTTACATTGTGTACAAGTTAGTTCAAACAGCAACATACCATTTTTAGAGTGAATGAAGATAATAATAATAATAATAATAATAATAATAATAATAATAATAATAATAATAATATTATTATTATTATTATTATTATTATTATTAATAAAAAGCACTAAACCCACAAGGGTCGTGAATTGCTATATACAGAGTAAAGGCATACAAAAAGAATATTTTTCTACAGTTATCCCCCAGTTTGACTAGAGAAAACGTAATTCTTCCGACACTATCTACACAGCTGCTTTGTAAACAAATCTCATATTTACATCAATTTTTATTCTGTGAGTGTATGTATCATGTTTATATGCTATGTAATGGGTTTCATATATAATTTTGAGGAAAATATCATAGATGGATTAATGAAAATGCCTATATTGATGTAAAATAAGACATTTAGTGTGCCCAAGAGTGATTATTATTAAGTAGTATTGGCGTCATGAGTAGAGAGAGACTTAGCGATTTTAATGTGTACCTGCACACCAGCATAGTGTGTACATAAGTATATTTAGGTACAGGTACACATAAGTATAATTATCAGAGTACATATAAAATATGCAGTAACTTTAACCCTTTGACTGTTGCAGCCGTATATATACGTCTTACGAGGTACCGTGTTTGACGTATATATACTCATAAATTCTAGCGGCTTCAAATCAAGCAGGAGAAAGCTGGTAGGCCCACATGTGAGAGAATGGGTCTGTGTGGTCAGTGTGCACCATATAAAAAAAATCCTGGAGCACACAGTGCATAATGAGAAAAAAAAAAACTCCAACTGTTTTTTTAATTAAAATGCCAACTTTGTAGTCTATTTTCGTATAGTATTTATGCTTGTATTCTCGTCTTTTTGGTCTCATTTGATAGAACGGAAAATATATTATAGAAATAGATGTGATTTTGATTGATTTTACTATAAAAGGATCCTGGAAATGGAGCTCAAAATACGGAAAATGTGGGATTTTTGCCGATGTTCAAAATAAACAAATGATGTCATTGTCCAATAAATATCCAACTAGCCATTCTAATATGCAGTCATGAATGGGTTGATGTTATTTATACAATTATTACAGTATTGCAGTAGTCTGCATAACAGTAAATCTTCTATTTTTTGTTTGAATAAAAATTCAAAATAGAAAACAAGAGTAATATCACAAGGGCCTGGAGACATGACTGATGAACAAAGAAAATGTTATTTTAGAGCCAGGAATGTCTGCATTGTTCATTCTGGTCCTTATTTTGAAATTGTCATATTTTTTAATTTTTGTGAAATTGGCCAAATTGCAAATTTCTGACCACGTTATTAGGTAGTTGAAATCGGTAAATGGGCAGTTTCTTGTACTCAATCGATAGAAAAAATGGAGTTCTAAAGAAATAGCTATGAGTTTGGTAGACTGGAACAATGGAATTAGCCGAAAATAGGGCTCAAAGTGGGCGAAATCGCCGATTTTTAAATATCGCCGAGGTCGCTAACTTCGCGAGAGCATAATTCCATCAGTTTTCCATCAAATTTCGGTTTTTTGGTGTCATTACAATCGGGAAAGGATTCTCCATCATTTCGTAAGAAAAAATATTTTTTTTTTTTTTTTAAATTTTGCGACACCAGGAGACACCTCAGGATTGGGGGTTGCGACAGTCAAGAGGTTAAAACACTTGATATTTTGGAAAGTTTCCTGACATAATAGATGTGGTCACGGAAAATGTAAACAAACCGGGTGGGGGCGCCGTATTTGAAAGACCACTTGCCATATAGCAAATTTTGGTCATAATTTGACATCGCCATATTAGCGGAATGCCGTAAGGCGAAACGCCATAAAGCGGGGCCTTACTGTACATGTATATGGGATCTGTGCATGAGGATCAACAAATGGCAACTTTTTTTGGAAACCAGTCATTTCACAGCCAAAAACATCAATAAGAACACTAACTACATCTTCAAAAGAGACATTCAAATCCCTAACACTATATCCACAAAATCCTGAACTATAGTTTAATCTGTGACCTGAAGCTATTCCTAGATTTCAGTAGGTCCTACGGACATTGCACAATCAATAAATCATTGATGTGTTTCACATATTATTCAACCTATGTAGAAATTTAATGCAGATAAGAGACCCAAAAATATTTAAGTGTACCAGTAGAAGTCAAAGCTAGTCCAATAGTGCACTCATTAAACTGAAAACACTTCTTAAAGAAAACTGCCAAGATTATGTATTCATACCATTACCAATGTAATTCATTCAGTTATATGAATGCAACACGTAACTCGAAACCATTTTCCCCATAAGAAATAATGGAAATAAAATTAATCCGTTCCAGACACCCAAAAATATTAAAATAAAATATTTTTTTCAAATTAAATAAAGATTTATATACTGAAATCAATGAGAAATCAAGTACATGCATATAAAAAATAATAATAACATTACACTTACCTTTACTGAAGATTTCTGGGTGGATGGAAGACGGGAGGAGGGGATAGGGGGAAGGTGTACACTATTGTTTGGAAGGAGAATCTCCTTCCATTAGGACTTTAGGTAGCAAGTCCTTATCTGGGGTTATTTCCCTTCTTCTTTTAATGCCACTGGGAACAACTTAAGGGTCACTGGACCCCTGTCGCACAAAATATCTGTCCAGAGAGGTCTTTTTCTGGCGTTTCTTTAAGATTTTCCTGAAGTGGGACACAACACTGTCATTGTACATGTTGCAGATATGGCTTGTTTCAGCTTGGTCAGGGTGATACTTTTCAACAAAACTTTGTAACTCATTCCACTTGGCACAAATCTCCTTAATCTTTGAAGAAGGCACCTCATCCACTCCCTCTTCGTCCTCCTCCTCTGAAGCAACTTCCTCGGCTGTGGTCTAATGCTGTTACAGTTGAAGCTCTTGCAGTTTGTCAGTGGTTAGCTCTTCCCTGTGGTCCTCCACCAACTCTTCCACATCCCCGTCACTCACCTCCAACCCCATGGACTTGCCCAATGCCACAACACCTTCCACAACAGGCAGAGGGTCGACAGGGACAGGGTCTGCCTCAAACCCTTCAAAATCCCTCTGGATCGTGTTCCTCACTTTATTTACCAAAGGGCTTGCACTAGCTTTCCTTGGGTCCATGATGACTTATTTAGCAGTTGCAAGCACAAAAAACAATGGATTATTATGAAATGTATTGTATGAACCCGCGGGGTGATGGTCACGTGTTGGTAAACAATGGCACACTGAGCATGAATGGCGTGGGAGACTAGCTTGGTGTGCGCGGTGATGGGCAGACAGGTACTGGACGGTCGCCGAAACACGAGTCTAATCACGAAACTCAAGGCCAAATTTTGCCAAAAAAACTCGCCGAAGGTCGAATTTCACGAAAGTCGAGGCTGCCGAAACTTGAGGGTCCACTGTACTGTAAATAAATTTTAAAAAATCCTACCTAAATTTTAGTTCCTGACTCAATCAAATTATATATTTATCAATCCAATGAAATTAAACAGTGTAAAAGCTTTCAGTATTGTTAATCATTTTTAACTAACAGTGAGTAACTTCTCTGCAGATTCCAACCACTCATATCAAGTATTTGTATCAACCACTAGAGTATGTTATATATATATCTTTTTTTTTTTTTTTCAATAAGTCGGCCGTCTCCCACCGAAGCAGGGTGACCCAAAAAAGAAAGAAAATCCCCAAAAAGAAAATACTTTCATCATCATTCAACACTTTCACCTCACTCACACTCATATATATATATCTATTATCATATAAAAAATTACAGTACTTATTCTATGCTACTGTATCACATGTCTGTTTCAAATTCAATCATCTAAATATTTAAGGCTATGGGTGGATGGTAGTAGTACTGTACCACCTTGGATGATTACTGTCTATCAACCTACTTGCATAAGAGGATTTGGTTGCTTTACATGAAATGGGAATGTCAGTTTACAGATAGTCTTTCAATTCTAGTAAGTACAGTGCTGTACATGTAAAATTGCTGGCATTAAGAATGAAGTTATCTTACATCAACCCCTTCCTTCTTTGTAGTTTTTTCTCCTACCAACAGTCCCTCAGCACTGATGCCGCCTTGCCGACGACGGTACTTTCGTAATTCTTTACTCTCCTCCAGCTTTGCCCTGTAATGCATTCAGAATATGGTCATATACAGTACAGTATTATTAAAGACAAGAAATTCCCCTTAGCACTGTTCCAATGACTAGGGAACACCATAGTACAACACCCAGCATTCCAAGTGCATTGTTATAGTATTATCTTACCCTAGACTGTAGTGTCATAATGAGCTCATGTGATCTGGTAACAAATAAACACATGAAGCAGCCAGATTTGTAAACAAGGGAAATATGAAAGGTAGGGTAAGTTCACCACTTAACCTTCATTGTCGTTTTGAACCACTGGAAACTGAGGTGTATTTCTGTGTTATGTTTCAGTGTCATTACTGCATTTTATCCTTGAAAACATGTTCCAAAACAGTAATGAGTTACAAGGATTATAATAATGCAAAGGTTAAAAGGTAAACCATTAGTTTAAACACAAAACTGATCATTTAATGGCAGACTGATGTTGATGAGAAATCATCTTTAGTCACTAAAACAATCTACCTCATACTACAGTGGAGATAATCTGAGCACAACATGACAGTGCTAAGTAAATCCTATCACTTCTATTACACTAACTCACAAGTGCAGTGATGTCATGAAGATTTTAGAAAGTCAGCAGAATATAAGTTTTAGCAAGATGACCATTGAAAATTTAGACACATGTGCAAACATCTGGCTATCTTTATTGTAGACGTTTCGCCATCCAGTGGCTTTATCAATACAGATACAGATGTTTGCAAGTGTCTAAATTTTCATCTTGTCGGTATTGTATACCATTCTTGTACAAGATGACCATTGTAGTCAGAACGCCAAGAACTTGTTCAAGGATTTAGACAAAAAAGTGACTTCAAAAATGTTAAGTTTTAGTGCTAGTCAAATTATCTGAAAGATCTTAGAGGCATAAGAACATAAGAATGGAGGAACACTGCAGAAGGCCTACTGGCCCATGCAAGGTAGGTCCTTATCAAAACGACATCTACCTAAAGCTACCCAAGAAATAACTCCCGTACCCAATGACACCAATCAAACCCAGCCCCTCCCACTCATATATTTGTCCAATCTCTTCTTACAGCTACACAAGGTCCTAGCCTCTATCACCCTACTGGGAAGATTGTTCCATGCATCTACAACTCTGTTAGAAAACCAGTACTTACCTATGTCCTTTCTAAATCTAAATTTATCCAACTTAAATCCATTATTTCTGGTTCTTACCTGGTTCAACACCCTCGGTATTTTATTAATATCTCCTTTGTTTATGCCTGTCATCCACTTATACACTTCAATGATATCTCCCCTCATTCTACATCTCTCCAGAGAGTGGAGATTTAAGGCTTTAAGTCTATCTTCATACAGGAGATTCCTTACACAGTAAATCATTTTAGTCATTCTTCTCTGTATGTTCTCTAATGAGTCTATATCCATCCTGTAGTAAGGGGACCAAAACTGAGCAGCATAATCTAAATGAGACCTCACTAGTGCTGTATAGAGCTGTAAAATAGCTTTTGGACTTCTGTTACTTATACTTCTTGAGATAAATCCAAGTAATCTGTTAGCCTTGTTGCACACACTAAAGCACTGCTGTCTTGGCTTTAGATTTCTGCTTACCATGACTCTCAAGTCTTTTTCACATTCTGTATGATCAAGCTCTACTTCACCTAGATTATAGCTTCGAGGGTTATTTTCATTACCAAGGACTAGTACCTTACACTTATCCACATTGAACTTCATCTGCCATTTTTCAGACCAAGACATTAATTTGTCCAAATCCTCCTGGAGTTCATTGCTATCCTCCTCAGAATGAATTATATGGCCTATCTTTGTATCATCAGGAAATTTACTCATGTCACTCGTAATCCCTTCATCAAGGTCATTAATGTAAATAATGAACAAGAGAGGGCCTAAAACTGATCCTTGTGGAATGCCACTAGTGACTAATCCCAATTCAAATTTCACCCCATTAATGGTAACTCTCTGCTTTCTATTGATAAGCCATGCCGCTATCCATGCTAGAACTTTACCTCCTATACCATGAGCTGCCACTTTTCTTAAGTCTCTTGTGAGGTACTCTATCAAAGGCTTTACTAAAATCCAAATAAACAATATCATATTCTTTATCACTGTCAACTGCCTCAAATGTTCTATTAAAGAACGTCAGTAAAATTGTCAGGCAGGAACGACCTCTCGTGAATCCATGCCGAGATTCATTTATCAAGATATGCTCTTCAAGGTGACTTCTAATAATGTCAGCTATAATTAATTCTAATAACTTGCCCACTATAGATGTCAGGCTTATTAGACGGTAATTTGAAGGAGTGGACTTATCCCCTGATTTGAGTATAGGAACCACATTTGCCATCTTCCACAACTCTGGCACAACGCCGATAAGGATGGACGCATTAAACACACTCGTTAATGGCTGACTAAGCTCCATCTTGCATTCCTTAAGTACCCTGGAAAACAGCTCATCGGGTCCCGGGGACTTAATTTGCTTCAGTTTGTCTATCTGTTTAACAACCATGTCCTGCGTAACAGTAATATTATTTAATTTAAATTCATCAGGAACTAAATAATTGTTAGTTACTGGAATCTCATTTACAATTCCTGTGTAAAAACTGACAAAAAATAGTCATTAAATAAGGAACACATTCCCAGTTCGTTATCCATCAGCTGTCCATTCCCAATTTTCAGAGGTTCTACTTTTTCCTTCACCTTCTTCCTATACACTTGAAAGAACCCCTTTGGATTAGTCTTTGATTCATTAGCAACTCTAATTTCATAGTCACATTTAGCCTTTCTAATCCCCTTTTTTAGTTCTCTTTTAAGCTGAACATATTGGTCAGTAAGGTTAGCCTCTCCTCTTCTGATGCACCTATAAATTCCCTTTTCTCCCCTAATAGATGCTTTAGCCTCCTATTAACCCATTTGGGATTGTTATTACAGTATTAGACCTAATTTCTCTCTGGGGAATGTATATACTCTGAGCACGGTGTACATTATTAAGAAAAAAATCATAAAAGCAGATCCCTTCATAATCATAAGTAAGATCATCGTCAATATAATCATTAGCTAGATAACCCCAATCAAGATTAGACAGATGTTCCCTAAGTCCACTATAATCAGCAGAACGAAAATCGGATTTTTACTGTATTATCATTATTCTTGTATTCCCAGTTAATGCTAAAAGTAATGGATTTGTGATCACTTGCGCGAAGCTCTTCAGTGATCTCCAGATTATTTACGGGTTTTTTCCATATTTGACAAGACTAGGTCTAGCACATTATTACCCCTGGTAGGCTCTGTTACACACTGCTTCAGAAAACAGTCCTGAACTGTTTCCATAAAGTCACTGGACTCTAGATTACCGGTCAAAGAATTCCAGTCAATTTGATTAAAGTTAAAATCCCCTGCTATCAATATGTTATTGTCTAGAAGCCCTAACAATTTCGTCCCGAAGTCTCCCTCTATCATGATCCAAGCCTGGAGGTCGGTATATTACACCTAGAATTAGTTTTTCTTGACCTTCTACAAACTCTACCCAAACAGATTCTGTTACTGTTCCATCTATTTTTATACCTGTTTTTATTCATTTCAATTCAATTCAAGTTTATTCTCTATAAGGGTTACAATGTGGGGTTTACAGGTTTTGGGTATTGTGTGGTTTACATGTTATAAAATACTAATTACAGAGGGGGGCCACTAGGACACCTAGCATGGCTAGGCATTTCTCGAACATATAATGCAACTCCTTCCCCCTTCCCATTACATTTATCCACATGGAAGAGCTTAAACCCTCGAATATTACACTCAGCAATCATATCCTGACTCTTTATATCATACCAGGTTTCAGTTAATGCAATGACATCAAAGTTCCCAGCACATGCTACCAAACGTAGTTCATTAATCTTACTTCTTGCACTTCGACTGTTAGCATAAATTACCATCATATGTTTTTTTTTCTGCACATTTTTCCTATCCATCTTTGTTTTTACACAATTTCTGAAATTATCATTACCCAGAGTTACTCCATGACAGTTACTATTAAAATTCTTAATATCAGAGCATAAGTCAATATATCCATACTCATTATTTATCATTTCTAAACCCATACCTCTTAACTAATCCTAGTTTAAAGTCCTAACAACCCCCTCAACTGAGCTAGCAAGAAAACCCACACCTGCCCTGGATAAGTGAACCCCATCCCTGGCATACATGTCATTTCGGCCATAGAAGTTGTCCCAGTTGTCAATGAAAGGTACTGCATTATTCTTACAGTGTTTATCCAGCCAACAATTAATACCAATTGCTCTGGACAACCATTCATTTCCAACACCCCTTCTTGGCAAAATGCCACATATAACAGGGCACCCCCCTTCTTCCTAATTATGTCTATTGTTGTCCTGAACCTTCTAACTAAATCCTCACTTCTATGCTTGCCTACATCATTGCGTCTAGCACTGAGGCAGATAATAGGATTGATCCCATTACCGTTCATGATGTTGTCAAGCCGGCTAACAATATCCTCCATCCCAGCCCCAGGAAAGCAAACCCTGTGTCTCCTACTCCTGTCCATCAAGCAGAACGCCCTATCCATGTACCTAACCTGGCTATCCCCAACAACAACAATATTCTTACCTTCCTTGGTGTTGTTCATCGTGAAGTTTCCAGTAGTCGACTCACATTCGTCGGGTAGCACAGAGAATGCATTAGATATTTCCACAACAGTTTCCACAGCAGTCTCTTTCTTCTTCATCGTTTCTACCTTTCCATTCATCTTCTTGATCGTCAACTGCGTTCCATGCTGTCCAGCCACTGTCCAGTTTCCCTTCTTGACCTGAGGACTCAGAACAGGAGGACTGCTACAAATCCTCTTGTTTTCCTCGGTCAATTGCCGTATCTCCATCTTCACTACCCTCAATTCTTCCTTAACCCTTTGAGGGTTTTCGTCGTACTAGTACGTCTTACGCGTAGGGGTTTTTGACGTACTAGTACTCATAAATTCTAGCGGCCTCAAATCTAGTGGGAGAAAGCTGGTAGGCCTTCATATGAAAGAATGGGTCTATGTGGTCAGTGTGCACAGTCTAAAAAAAATCCTGCAGCACACAGTGCATAATGAGAAAAAAAAAACTTTGACCATTTTTTTGGAATAAATCAGCGACTTTGCAGTGTATTTTTGTATGGTATTTATTGTTGTATTCTAGTTTTCTTGGTCTCATTTTATAGAATGGAAGGCATATTACAGAAATTGAGATGATTTTGACTGGTTTTACAAAGAAAGGTGCCTTGAAATTGAGCTCAAAGTAGCAGAAATGTTCGATTTTTACCAAACTTCAAAAGTAAACAAATCGTGCCAAGCGTGCAATACACGTCAACTGGTGAGTCTAATATTCTTTCACAAGTGCACCAATAATATTTATACCATTTTTTACACTAATGCAGTAGTCTGCATAACAGTAAATCTTATATTTTTTGTGAAAATAAAAATTCAAAGTGGAAAGCAAAAGAATATAAGAGGGGCCTTGAGACATGACTAATGACTAGAGGAAATGTCGTTTTAGTGCCAGGAATGTCTTTCTTGTTTATTCTGGACCCTATTCGGAAATTGGCATCTTTTGAAATTTGTGTGAAATTGGCAAAGGCAGGTGAAATTGCCGACCTAGAAAATGTACAGAGAACTTTCACGGCGCGCATAACGGAGATAAAACACCTCAATTACTGGGAGCGCTTGAGGTTTCTAAACCTGTATTCCCTGGAACGCAGGAGGGAGAGATACATGATTATATACACCTGGAAAATCCTAGAGGGACTAGTACCGAACTTGCACACGAAAATCACTCACTACGAAAGCAAAAGACTTGGCAGACGATGCACCATCCCCCCAATGAAAAGCAGGGGTGTCACTAGCACGTTAAGAGACCATACAATAAGTGTCAGGGGCCCGAGACTGTTCAACTGCCTCCCAGCACACATAAGGGGGATTACCAACAGACCCCTGGCAGTCTTCAAGCTGGCACTGGACAAGCACCTTAAGTCAGTTCCTGATCAGCCGGGCTGTGGCTCGTACGTTGGTTTGCGTGCAGCCAGCAGCAACAGCCTGGTTGATCAGGCGCTGATCCACCAGGAGGCCTGGTCACAGACCGGGCCGCGGGGGCGTTGACCCCCGAAACTCTCTCCAGGTCTCCAGGTAAACTGTACTGGATAGTTGAATTTCATAAATGAGTGGTTTCTTGCACCCATTCGATAGGAAAAATGGAGTTCTAGCGAAATATTCATGTTTTTTGTCGACTAGTACAGTGAAATTGGCCGAAAATGGGGCTCAAAGTGGCAAAATCGCCGATGCGTAAACATCGCCGAGACCGCTAACTTTGCGAGAGCATAATTCCGTAAGTTTTCTATCAAATTTCAAACTTTTGGTGTCTTTATGATCGGGAAAAGATTCTCTATCTTTTCATAAGAGAAAATAATTTTTTTTTTTTTTTTAAATTTGGCCGACCCTGAGAACGAGTTTCGGAGAGGACCTGTCGACCCTCAAAGGGTTAAGATGCTGGTAAAGTTGCTAGATGGAGGGCATCTTGATTCAATCCAAGGAGAGTACACTAATTGTCCTCATTGAGCTAAGTACATGAAAAGGCTCTGGCAGCATGTACTATTCCAACCCAGCTAACTTATCTACATGGCAGTGAATGCAGCGAATAGCTGCACCCTTGTCCAGGCACACCACTCAGTCTGGACATTCTGTTCTACTATCTTTTACATATCTGCTGTTCAAGCACAATAAGGTTCTCTGTAAGGGTAGGGGCAGACTTGATGCTGCTCTTGGCTGTTTTTGGTTAGTGTTCACTCTGCTCTAACCCCTCTCCCAGCAAAAATGAAAATGAATGATTTAAAAAATCTTTATATCCATACAGTATACAGCTGTATACTTTTGACATATCGTATATACTCAATGGAAAGTGGCTAGTTACGCAGAGCATTTCAGGCAGTCGTAAAATTAACTTACAACTACAGTGGAACCTCAAAAATCGAACTGCTCCCAACTCAACCAATTATGTAAGTGTATTTTTGTAAGTGCTTTTATAAGTATATTTTTGAGGGTCTTAAATGGTCTAATCTAATTTACATTATTCCTGATGGGAATAAATTCGTTCGGTAGTGGCACTCGAACAGCCTTCTGGACCGAAGAAAGTTCGATATTTGAGGTTCCACTGTATTAGACAATATTTAATCAGCTACATTATTAGAATGCTATGGTTTACAGTACGTATATGACATTGTAACATTTTATATAGCACTGGTACAGTATAACATCTGTAATAGTAAATACAGAAATGAAATGAAATATAAGAAAATATATTTGTGTCACAAAGATTTCTTACATGAAAAACCTGAAGTTATGCCAAAAAATAATTGAGCAGACTTAAATGAGGAGTAATACTGATAGAATGTAAAATTATGATGCACATACTTATAACATGAGGTGTTTTATCTCCGTTATGCGTGCCATGTACAGAGAACCTTCATGGCATGCATAACGGAGATAAAACACCTCAATTACTGGGAGCACTTGAAGTTCCTGAACCTGTACTCCCTGGAATGCAGGCAGGAGAGATACATGATTATATACACCTGGAAAATCCTAGAGGGACTAGTACCAAACTTGCACACGAAAATCACTCTCTACGAAAGCAAAAGACTCGGTAGATAATGCAACATCCCCCCCCAATGAAAAGCAGGAATGTCACTAGCACGTTAAGAGACAACGCAATAAGTGTCAGGGGCCCAAGACTGTTCAACTGCCTCCCAGCATACATAAGGGGGATTACCAATAGACCCCTGGCTGTCTTCAAGCAGGCACTGGACAAGCACCTGACCAGCCGGGCTGTGGCTTGTACGTTGGATTGCGTGCAGCCAGCAGTAACAGCCTAGTTGATCAGACCCTGATCCACCATGAGGCCTGGTCACACCCCAGGCCGCGGGGGCATTGACCCCCGGAACTCTCTCCAGGTAAACTCCAGGTAAACATGCATGAGATACACTATATATTGCCCTTATTAGAAAGAAAAGAAACTGTAATGGTTTATTAGTTGACACTGTACTCTGTTGCCACTGAATGCCTATAATGATTATATGAGAGACTGAAAGATATAACAAAGTGAATTCTTTGTGCAATATGTAAGTTTGTTTGTATTTTTGAAACCCAAAGAGACTCACTCTTCTAATATATTCTTAGCAGTATTAATTCCACTTAAACACTCTTAGAAGAAGAAGGCTTTATTCCATTAGTAACTAGAGGATTAACCTGGAGTTTACCTGGAGAGAGTTCATGATAATACACCACCTAAAAATAAATCAAGTAGTGTGTCTTATTAACAGTGGAATCCTTTTAAAGTTCTTCCTCAAAATGCATGGCATAACAGTTTAACTCGTAGGTTTCTGTAAATATGACATATATAAGTTCTTAAGTTTAAACTTAAAAAATATTTTTTATTTCTGCCAGTACATGTACAAGGTATACAGTCCTAGCTGACATCAATGACATACTATTATATAGAAAGACCCTTGTTATGCTGAACATTTCGGGCAAATTTGATCAGTTTTGTCCCAGGATGTGACCCACACCAGTAGACTAACACCCAGGTTACTACTAGCCTGGTTTCTCGCCACTACCTTCTAAGTAACAGATGACTTACAAAAGAGAATCTTCCTCATTACTCGAATCATCATCTTCATCTTTCTTCTTTCTAAAATTCTTATTTTTCACTTTCTTGAATGCTATCTTTGGTTTGTCATTAACAGCCTTAGACGCCATAGTCTTCTTCACATTAAATATGCTTTCTCTCCTCCCTGGTGACTATTAAAGATGCGTTATATCACTCGTCATGCTAGTAGTTACCATACATTTCAGTCCTGCAAAATATAAATTTATTCACGTAAAAATAGTAGCTAGGAAAATAATGTCTAGTTTGTTTGTTGGGTTTATAAGAGCCACTGCCGGCTTACGCCGTATTGAGCCCGACTTCCCGATTTATTATTTATTTATTTACAATTTGAGCACACATACAGAGGTACAAAAAAATACAGATAAGAGCAGCATGCCAAAGCCACTTATACTATGCATAGCATTACGGGCTGGCTTAAAATTAACTTAAGATTAACTAAGCAATGATGAAATCAGTGATAAAACATTAATGTAAACAGATAACTATAAAGCACAAATGAGTATTACAAAGACAGGTCATATGGTTGCATGCATTGTTGTACATTCAGTCGAATGGAGTATTCTGTTAGGTAGTGTATTTAAAAAATAATAAAGTTAGATTGGGTTTTAGGTTTAACATTTATGTGATATAATTGTGAGAAACATTTAAGATATACAATTTATAAGGTTCAGTTATTCAGTATTTATTTGGTTTTGGGTGAGTAAGTGATCTTTGAGAAGAGACTTGAATTTATAAACAGGTAGTGTTTCTTTTATATTTACAGGTAATGAATTCCAGATTTTAGGGCCTTTTATGTGCATTGAGTTTTTGCATAGCGTGAGATGGACACGAGGAACATCAAAGAGTGATCTGTGCCTTGTGTTATGGTCATGTGTTCTGTTGAGGTTGGCAAGGAGATGTTTGAGGGGAGGGTTAATATCAGAGTTAAGTGTTCTATGTATGTAATAGGTGCAGTAATAAGTATGGATGTTTTGTATGGTGAGTAGGTTGAGTGTATTGAATATTGGTGGAGTGTGCTGCCTGTAGTGAGAATTTGTAATCATTCTAACTGCAGCCTTTTGTTGGGTAATTAGTGGTCTGAGATGGTTACTTGTTGTTGAGCCCCATGCACAAATTCCAAATTTTTATTTCCTTGCAAGTTTACATTGACATTCTCTAATTACAATAATGATTTGCATTGCAAAAACAGCCACTATCATGCCATGGCATAATGGACAGACTAAATTAATGGCTTACAGACTACTAAATACTAGAGAAATTGATCATAGTTTGTTTAAGTTACCCATCTGATTTTATTTAAAGCAGACAGTAAGTTGACCCAAGTTACAATCTAGGGATATTACATTGGGACAATTTGAAAGTATTTTGTTGGTTGTGTATATCAATAGTAAATATTTAAGATATATTACTGGAATACAGTATAATATTGAGCGTTGGTGAAAGTAGTTTACAGTACGAGAATGCTACAATATTGTGTACGGCAGTATAGTTTTGTGCAGGTATTTATACTACAATAAGTTAAGGACCCCAATGGAAATAAGTTAGACAGTCCTCGATGACGCACTGACTTTCTTGGGTTATCCTGGGTGGCTAACCCTCCGGGGTTAAAAATCCGAACGAAATCTTATCTTATCTTATCTTATGAACTTTGGGTATTTAAATTTTGATGTGTTAAGATTTAGGTAGTTAGGAGATCTTAATTTAAGTATTGAGTATTTAATATTAAGTTTAGTTTGAGAAGATGGTTTTTGAGAAGAGACTTAAATTGATATTCAGACCAGGTTACTTTAGTATTTACTGGAAATGAGTTCCAAATTTTGGGGCCCTTTATGTGCATAGAGTTCTTACATAGTGTGGTGTGGACACGGGGTACATCAAAAAGTGATGTGTCTTGTGTTATGGTCGTGCGTCCTATTAAGGTTTGTGAGGAGAAGTTTGATTGAAGGGTTTATGTTTGAGTGTAATGTTGTATGTATGTAGTAGGTGCAAGAATAATTATGAATGTTCTTTATGGTGAGTAGTTTTAGACTTGAATATTGGTGGAGTATAATTTCTGGAGTGAAAATTTGTTATCATACTGACTGCAGCCTTTTGCTGGTTATTAGTGGTCTTAGGTGATTTAATGTTGTTGATCCATGCACAAATTCCATAGGTGAGATAAGGGTAGATGAGTGAGTGACACAGTGCAAGGAGAGCTGATTGTGGGACATAGTACCGTATCTTTGATAGTATGCCAACTGTCTTAGAGATTTTCTTGGAAATTTGTTGTATATGGGTCTGGAATTTAAGGCTACTGTCAAGGTGGATTCCTAGGAATTTTCCCTCTGTGCGTCTTGTGATGGGTGATCCGTTTAGCGTTATGTTAGCTAGAACATTTGTGGCTCTATTTCCAAACTGAATGAAATAGGTTTTGTCAGTATTGAGTGTAAACTTGTTAGTCATCATCCAGGCAGATATTTTCTGCAATTCAGCATTAACAGTGCTGGTCAGTATGACTGGGTTTGGGTGGGAGAAGACGTATGTAATGTCATCTGCAAATAATATGGGTTTGAGCAGCTGTGATGCATTCGGTAGGCCACTGATGTAAATGAAAAAGAAGAGAGGGCCAAGAACACTTCCTTGTCGGACCCCAACTTTAATTGGTTGTGTGGAAGAATTAGCTTCATTTGTGTACATATATTGGCTTCTGTTACTAAGGTATGACTTTAGGTATTTGAGGGAGTGCCCTCTTATACCATATTCGAATTCAAGTTCAAATTTATTTATTTATTTGCAAGTAGTACATTGAGATTATGTATTTACAATAATGGGTTGCAGTGCAAAGAGCGCCTCTATTATGCCTAGGCATTATGGGCCGACTTAATTTAATGGCTTACCGACTACTTAACACTAGAGAAATTTAGCATAGTTGCACAATAGTTCTATTTATTATAAATGAATCTAATTTATATAAACCAAAGGATATATTCATATTTTCAAAAATGCTTTTCATGAAACATGACTCAATTATATTCCTGTCTACAATGGACAATTGTTCCAAAGTAATGTGCAGCAAATCATGGGCGACTGTATCAAAAGCTTTAACGTAAATCAATGAAGATACCCAGGGGGATTTCTTTTTCTTGACTCACGAAATCGTAATGACACGATTGCAAACAAACCATACCACGGGAGGGACTGAACCCGCGGTCAGAGAGTCATGTTGACGGCTGTGGAAAATTACATTTATCTGAATGTATCATTATATACATAACAGTAAATGAACAAAGATAATTATTATTTATCAGTTAGACAAGTAGGAATTTGGGACACCTAGGTCGCAAAAAATGTCCCCCTTCGATACCTACCACTGTCATAACCACAAGTTGCTCTGGACCTATTAATTACACATGAAAAATACATCACCAGGAATGCTGGTAAATATATAAATTTGTGGACTATATTAAAATTAATAAATGATTATATATATACACATTTATATAACAGAAGGAGAATATATCTTAATCATAACACTCACCAATTTTTCAAATTCAAATTCAAAGTTTATTCTCTATAAGGATTACAATGCTGAGTTTACAGAAATTTGGTTATTGTGTGGTTTACATGTAGTAAAATAGTGATTACAGAGTGTACCACTAGAATGCTTAGCATGGCTAGAGACTGGAGATTAAGGTGTATCATACTCAGAAAACCTCACTGTCTAAATTTATGAAAATACTGGCCAGAATTAAACATAAACAGACTTATCTGAGGTTCCTGGAGCTGTCTTGTCCAGTCGCCTGATACTCAAATTATGCAGGAATGCACATCCAACAATTTCGGCTCCTATTTGAGAGGTGTCAGCCCAAATTTAACCTCTAGAGCAAGAAAAATTCTTCCCATTACTAATGTCTGTTACTCAATTCAAAAACAAAAATGGCGAGTCTCTTGCGCATGCGCAGAGCCTCCCTGTCGGCTCCATTCTCTTCTTTTAAAAATACACTTTTAATCAAGTTTATTTACACAGCATAATATTGGGAAATTATTTTCCACAACGGCATTGAGGGGACTTGAGCTAGAGTTCGTCACGGCCACGCTAGCTGGAGATTCGTCTGTAAAAACTTGCATGTGTGGTCGCAGTGGCGCCTATGCTAACCTTCCTATGGTGTAGAAATATACCTAGTTGGACGAATCTTATTGTGGCTAGCTGGTCCAGTGGCTAACGCGAGGGTCTTGAGTTTTGAGACTCTCTGACCGCGGGTTCAATCCCGCCCGTTGTATGGTTTTGGATTTCTTTTTTCTCGAGAGCGGTGTATATTAGTTCTAGCATGTGTATAATAGCATCATTAGTGCTTTTATTAGTCCTGAATCCAAACTGAGAGGGGTTGAGTATGTCTTGAGAGACGAGGTAGGAATAGATCTGCCTATGAATTAATTTTTCGAAGATTTTAGAAAGCAGAGGTAAGTTAGATATTGGTCTATAGTTATTCAAGTCTGTTTGATCTCCTCCTTTGTGGATCGGGGTGACCCTCGCTATTTTGAGAATTGATGGGAAGGTGGAGGATTCGATGGATTTGTTAAAGAGTGTTGCAATGATTGATGACAGTACTTGAGAGTTTTTTTTGTACATAAAAGGTGGTAAGTTATTTATATCTCCTGCTTTGTTTTTAAGGGTGTTGATGATGAGCGAGACTTCTGTTGGGTTGGTTGGAGCTAGAAATAGTATGTTCGGATAGGTACCCGTGAGGTAGTCTGATGGACGGGTGTATGAAGTTGGGATTTTGCTCGCTAGATTCTTTCCTATGGTGGAGAAGAAAACATTGAGTCTGTTTGCTGTTTCAGTTGGTGGGAGTAGGGGTTCATCTGATTTTCTTAATGTGAGTGTTTTTTTTTTTTGGAAATCTTTTTAGTTCCTAAAATTTCAGATAGTTTTTTCCAGGTCTTTTTCATATCACCTTTTCTGTTATGTAATCTGTTCTCATAATACAATTTTTTTTGACCTTCTTTTCAGGCTGGTAAGGACTGACGAGTACCGTTTAGAATAGTCTCTGGTTATTTGGCCTATATAATAATAATTTTAGATATGCTTTTAATATGGTGAAGAGAGATGTCTTGCCTGCCGTTCGGGATCGGTTCCCCAGTCTTTTTCCTTTCATTTCAGCCGGCTACATCAAACCCTCAATTCTTTTGTTTGGCGAATGTGAAATTCTCTCATCAGAGGGTGTTCAGCAGGGTGATCCACTCGCTCCACTTCTCTTCTGCTTGGCAGTAAGAGAACTAACTTCCAGCCTACTCAGCGAGCTCAAGAACTGGTACCTGGATGATGGCAGTCTGGCAGGTACTGAAGAGTCCCTGTTAGAGGACCTACAACTGGTGAAGACACAGGGAGAAGCCTTGGGGCCCATCCTCAATCCATCCAAGTGTGAAATTATCACAGCGAACTAGGAAATAATCAATGCTGTGAACAATCCTCCCGGAAGTCTCTGCTACCACTCCTTCCAACAGTACCACAGTACCCTCTTGGGAGCACCGCTGGGTCACCAGGCCATCAACACGGTCCTTAAGGACAAATTGAATGACCTGAAGAGAATAGTGGAGAAAATAAGCGATCTTGATGCCCATGATACCCTGTATCTCCTCACAAGGTGTCTTACTATGCCAAGACTCATTTACTTCCTGAGGTGCGCACCCTCTTTTGACAACCCAACACTCAACGAATATGACGCACACCTGAGATCAACCTTTAAGATGGCACTGAATCTGTCACTAGAAGATCAGCAATGGGTTCAGGCAACCCTCCCAGTGCGACTGGGAGGTATAGGGGTGTGCAAAGCAATGCGAGTAGCTTTACCTGCATTTCTGTCTTCGTGTTTGATTTCCAGTGGATTAGTCAAGAAGATTGTCCCTGAACGCTTAAGAGACGCGGTAGGAGCTGAAGACCCCAAGTTCACTGAAGCAGCCATGCGGTGGGACATCCTTGCAGATTCCTCCAGTAGATCAGCTCTTCCCATAGAGCACAAACAGTCCCACTGGGACAAACCGATCATGGAAAAAATCGCCAACACACTGCTCACCAACATTTCAGGAAAGGACAAAGCTCGTCTCCTAGCGGTGAATGCACCACACTCAGAAGATTTCCTTCTAGCTGTTCCCAATTCCTCCCTGGGCACTCGACTCAACCCATAGGCCATTCGGATTGGTGTTGCTTTTCACTTAGCCAGCCCCATCCTCGCCGAACATAGGTGTATTTGCGGCAGGGCAACGGCTGATCAATTCGGACTTCATGGTCTCGTGTGTCACACATCAGAAGGGAGGTATGCCAGACATGAGGAGGTCAACGACATCATAAAGAGAAGCCTCGCCACTGTCTGTTGCCCAGCTCAATGGGAACCCCAAGTGCAGAGGTCTGATGGAAGTCAAAAGCATCCTGATGGAGCCACTATGCTACCCTGGAAGGATGGTAAGCAGATTACTTGGGACTACACCTGTGCCGCCACAATGGAAGACATACTTGCCATACTCCGTAGCTGAAGGGGGTGGAGCTGCCAGCCACAGGAAGACCCAGAAGACCCACAAATATGAAGGCCTTTCCCCTTTCTATAACTTCATCCCAATAGGGTCGGAGACACTTGGAGCACGGGGCAAATGTGCTCTATAGTTTCTCAGAGAACTGGGTGAAAAGCTCATCATGGAAACCAAGGACCACAGGGCGGCCAGCTTCCTCTTTCAGAGACTCAGTGTTGCGATCCAGAGAGGAAATGCCTGCAGCATTGTGGGCACGTGGCCAACCACCAGGGAGCTGGACGAAGTATTCGAATGTAGCTCTGAGTTGTTATCTATGTTGTTCTACTAACATTGTGAGTCTTACACCAGATATCATCACTGGCAAACATGGCAACTGTCATAGAGGAACCTATTTCTGCAGGTGATGGAAATGATGATAGCTTCCAGACCTTTAAAAGTAAACAAAAGAGAAAAAGTGAGAAAGGGCTAGAGCGTCGACGTACTCAGACTCACTTGACTCGTACACAATGTGACACTAAACGTCCTTGGTGCACAGAGGCTGCAAGAAGTCTTTCTTCAAAGGAAGAATGTGTTAAGCTGAACTTCCCTGACAACACCCTGCTGCCTGCTAAGTGTGCATGGCTAATGGAAGCTGTAAACAAGCATCCTAACTCAAGGATCCAATTTAGGAAAAACACACACAACTTTGTGTTTGTGGAACAGAATGCAGAACTGATCAATGATCTACTTAGTACACCTTATGGGGGTATTAAGCTGCTCCGACCTCCATCAGACACTCACCACTTTAAAAAATGGGTCAGTATCATAATCTTTGGATACCCTCTCTGCATGGACCCATCCCATTTGACTCTCAGTGAGCATATCATCAAGCCTAAAAGACTTAAAGGAAAATCCCAAATTATTGCCAGTTGGGTGGGTCCTGTGCCCCTCCCCCGGAATATTTGGGTGCATGGTTTACGTTTCCTAAACATCGAAGTGTACCTACCCCCTAAACGTAGGTGTTACAAATGCCAGCACTATGGCCATGTTGCAGTAGACTGTGGAATACTACATTCTTGGTGTGGTAAGTGTGCTGGGAAACATTCCACTAGAGAATGCACAGTAGGCCCTGACAGCCAAAAATTTAAGTGTATTAACTGTAAAGAAGTTGGGGTTACAGTTTCCCACAAGAACTGCAGTCAGAACCCAAGCAACCTTCGATGTAAACCTGATAACAGTCCTTCAATGGTAACTGAGGATGAGGCCATCCAGTCTACCACAGCCAGATCTGAGACTGAACATCTGCAAAGTGTGCAAGAACCCCACCTCACTGCAAAGGATTCTGGTGATACCAGAATGCCATCACACACACCAGCTGTGGAGGAGCTAGCCATCCCTGCTAGCACATGTGGAACTACTGGTCTGCCACTACAGATACCTATGGCTACACCTGAATATGGGCCTGGAGTTTACCTGGAGAGAGTTCCGGGGGTCAACGCCCCCGCGGCCCGGTCTGTGACCAGGCCTCCTGGTGGATCAGAGCCTGATCAACCAGGCTGTTACTGCTGGCTGCACGAAAACCAACGTACGAGCCACAGCCCGGCTGATCTGGAACCGACTTTAGGTGCTTGTCCAGTGCCAGCTTGAAGACTGCCAGGGGTCTGTTGGTAATCCCCCTTATGTATGCTGGGAGGCAGTTGAACAGTCTCGGGCCCCTGACACTTATTGTATGGTCTCTTAACGTGCTAGTGACACCCCTGCTTTTCATTGGGGGGATGTTGCATCGTCTGCCAAGTCTTTTGCTTTCGTAGTGAGCGATTTTCGTGTGCAAGTTCGGTACTAGTCCCTCTAGGATTTTCCAGGTGTATATAATCATGTATCTCTCCCGCCTGCGTTCCAGGGAATACAGGTTCAGGAACCTCAAGCGCTCCCAGTAATTGAGGTGTTTTATCTCCGTTATGCCCGCCGTGAAGGTTCTCTGTACATTTTCTAGGTCAGCAATTTCACCTGCCTTGAAAGGTGCTGTTAGTGTGCAGCAATATTCCAGCCTAGATAGAACAAGTGACCTGAAGAGCGTCATCATGGGCTTGGCATCCCTCGTTTTGAAGGTTCTCATTATCCATCCTGTAATTTTTCTAGCAGATGCGATCGATACAATGTTATGGTCCTTGAAGGTGAGATCCTCCGACATGATCACTCCCAGGTCTTTGACGTTGGTGTTTCGCTCTATTTTGTGGCCAGAATTTGTTTTGTACTCTGATGAAGATTTAATTTCCTCGTGTTTACCATATCTGAGTAATTGAAATTTCTCATCGTTGAACTTCATACTGTTTTCTGCAGCCCACTGAAAAATTTGGTTGATGTCCGCCTGGAGCCTTGCAGTGTCTGCAATGGAAGACACTGTCATGCAGATTCGGGTGTCATCTGCAAAGGAAGACACGGGATGTGTTTGTCATTTCTCCCAATACACACAACTACAACAGTCAGTCGGACACCACACAGGTAACCCCCCTGGAAATTGGAGATGAGTCAGATGCACAGGACCTACCTGCAATGAATGATGAAACAGAGAACACTAATGTAACCATGGTACCTGTTAAGGTGATAGGTGTTAAAGAAAGCACTAACCCAGAAGTGCCATCCTCCGGAGAGGCATTGGATTCGCCTTACCTTCCTCATATTATAACAAATTTCCAGAAAAAAATTGAGCATCTTGAACAGATCCTGACAAGTTTAATAAATATATGTAATCAGGATGATGCTCTTGAGCATGGTGATAATGTCAAAAGTGCAGCAATCTCCGTTCAGTTTCCAGCAATTTGTGAGAAAGAAGCCCATGACTCTTGCCTTCAAAACTTGCCTTTTAACTGGCTGTCAAGATGCCGAAAAATGCTTAAAAATAAAGGTCCTGAAGATAAAGACGTACAAACTATGCTATTTACTCTTAAGTGTCTGCACACTGTAGTCAAAGCATAATAGTTTTACCACCTTATGAGCAAGAGAGTGTAATAACTCACTACGATGGATACATTACAAATCTTTTCATGGAACATTGCTTCCATCAGGAAGCGGTTGCCTGACTTACATCATATTAGTGCAACCAAGAATATTGATGTCATCTGTTTGCAGGAATGTAGATTGAAAGATGGAGCACCTCCACCAAACTTGCCTGGATATGCAGCTTATAACCAACCAACTGTTGTGTGATGTATGTCAGAAAGAACTTGCCACATTCACTCCTTTCCTTGCAGAGTCGAGTTAACATGCAGTATCATGGTGTCAAAGTATATGCAGGCGATTTTTCCATAAACATTTTTAATCTCTATGCCCCAGCGAACCAGCTTCGACCTGATGCTTTACCAGATCGCATCAATAGTGATTAGATTTTTTAGATTTTGCCACCGAAGTGGCTAGTTTATTGTGCACCCCATATCCATCCTGTGGACGGTAGCGCGAGAGCATATGGATACACAAAAGGCCTAGGAACTAGGCCCCAAAGGGTTAACAGGAATACATATGGATTTATATCTACATATCTATAGTTCACTTATCTGTTACAAGCAAATTTAGGAAATTTGCTTAGTATATCTGGTATCTTATTTTCATTAATAAGATATCTTGACATGTCACATAGGTTATTATACTGTCTGTCTCTGTATTCCTCAATAAGTGGACAATTAAGCACATAGTGTTCAAGAGAGTGACCATATGCCTGATCACATAATTTACATTTAGTTTGATCATCATCTGTGTGTCTCCCAAACTGCCAGAAGTACTTGTAACCAAGCCTAAGCCTGGCCACTACAACATCAGTCAGTCTGTTCACATTGCAAGTTGCTCCATAAACATACTTATCTACGTTCATGTTATCATAGTGGGTTATAGATCTACTCAGGCTTCTAACTGCATTCCTATAACAATCATCTTCATTATTTACTTCTCTCCTAATATTATTCCCAATGCTAGACACAGTTATAATAGTGAACCTGCCATCATTCTTGGAGATTTTAATGCCAGACATAAGAATATTGGTGGGTCTATAACAAACACCAATGGAACTAAACTAGTGACATTGCTAAATGAGCATGATAATGTTCGAATTGTGGGCACTACTGAGCCTACTCACATATATGGTGGCATACTAGATCTGTGTCTTGGATTTAATACATCGTATACGATGCATGACTCTGTCATAGTTGATGATCTTCTATCTGATCACTTCCCAAGACTAACAACTGTCAATCTTGATCACATCTCCAGCAATCAAGGAGCTAAATACAGAAGGAGGAAACTTATTCTCAAACCAGAACACAGAGACAATTTTATTAACCACTTGGATCAATGGTATAAGAATTACGAGCCCATTGGCACACAAAAATTTAATGATGATTTAATTACCGCTATTGAGAGTGTTCTCACAGATCAAGTGGGCAGGAATAGGAAACAAAGACCCTCCACTATAAATAACAATAAAAACTAATGTAAATACTATAATGATCCACAGCTGCGCAATCTAACACATGCAGCTAGGAGGATTGGTAAAGCATACCGTGAATGTAGAACCCCAGACCTGCTCAGAACGTTCCAAGCTGCACTAACAAATGCAAGGAATAGAAAGGAAGAACTTATGCAACAGGAATGGGAACAGTTTGTTAGTGGATTAAATAGGTCCACCCCTTTGAGTTTGGCTTGGGAAAGGGTAAAATTAAAAAATAACCCAGGAAAAAGACGGGCAATGTTGCTATCCCTTTCCTTTTAAAAAAAGAAAATGCCCTAAAAAGGGCTGGCCCAAAACCCCAGGCATGAAAACCCTTTCCCATTCAATTAGAAAAATTTGAGAGTTTCTGAAGAAATTTTGAAACTGTTTAAATTTTTTGAGCCAAAAAATTGATGAGAGTGATTGAGGGGGTGGTGGGAGGCCTTTGTTGGTGTGGGGAGGATAAAAAGTGACGGGAAACATGCCCCAACAGGGTCGTCACAGAAACCCAAGGCAAACGGAAACCAAGCCTGTGCACATACTATGCACTCGGTATCTGCTGGCTGGGAAATCTGGAAAAAAGATGGGGGTGCAAATATGACCACCCTAGGAAAAAGCCCTGCCCCTATGACAACAGGGAAAAGCAAAATCCCCTTTCCCGTAAGCTTTTTCACCCTGAAAAATGTTTACCTTTCAGTACGGAAAGACTGTGTAAACTTAAATTGCCAGGGGATACACTAAAGGGGGCAAAAAGTACAAAAAATCCCGGCCATGGGAAAAAATGGGTGCCACAGTCACTCAAGAAGGGGGGAGGTTTTTTAGTGCCCGGAAAAAAAAAAAAACTGGCAGGAAAGGGGAAATCGTACACCAAATCCGTCTTCCTGGGTGGAAACCCCAGTCGATGGCCCCACTCCAAACCAACAGATACAGATACTAATGGGGAAAAAATCCCCCCCCCAGTACCAAAAACCACCCGTCCCATAAAATTTTCTTTTCAAATATAAGGGTCTTTAAAACCCGCATCAAACAACAAAATACCCTTTATGTGGACTGCTTGAGAGGCAAAGGCAATGTTCGCGGTTTACTGAGCCCACATAAAGGATCACTTGGACAACGAATTTTGGATCCCCGGTTACAACCCATCAGATGTGACAGGTGAACAGGCAAAAGGGGGGGGGGTTGGCCCGTACATTGCAGAGTCACTTGTTTGCCGAACTGCTAAATGCCTCAAATGATGTAGTGGAAGTTTTAGCAGTAAGGTCGAGAAAAAAAACCCTTTAGTCATTGTGATAGTCTACAAGCCTCCGGATGCAACACCCCAGCAATTCCAGGAACAGCTGTTAAAAATTGACCACTGTCTGAAAACCTTCCAGCTCCTCCCACCCAACATCTTGCTCCTGGGGATTTCAACTTAAGGCCCCTAAAATGGAGGAATATGGGCAAATAATATTGTTGCAGTAATTAACCAGGAGGCAGCTCTGAGGGAAAACTCACATCACGCGAGTTTTTTAAATCTCTGCAAAATTCAATTTAAACCAGCAAATAATAGAGCCTACTAGACTGGAGAATACACTAGCCCTATTTTCACTAAATGATGATCTGATAAGAAATATTCACCATATCAAAAACAATATACTCAGATCACAACAAATTGAGGTTCAGTCATGTATGCGCGGAGCCCAGACCGACATTATGAGATTTGTCCGAGGGAGCATTCACCAAATTCAACTTCAATAACAAAAACATAAAGTGGGGACCAAGTAAACAAGTCTAACGATAAAGCTGGGAAGATATACTAAGCAACACAAAACCCAAACTTATGCCTAGAAAAGATTAACTCGGTGGCACTCGATGTATGCACAAGGCTTATTCCTCTAAAAAAAAGGAGGAGTAGATGTAAACAGAAAAAGACAGGCGCTCCCTTTACAGGCGACGGAAAGAATAACAGAGCGGCTAAAAGAGGTCAATATATCTGAAATGCGTAGGGAGACACTGGTCAGAAGAAATAGCAAGCATCGGGAAATTAAACTAAAAGAATCCTTTAGGAGTCAGGAATCGCGGGAAGAACTAAAGCATAATGAAATCGAAAGAAAAACCAAGTATTTTTTCTCCCATGCCCAAAACAAAATCGAGAACAACGTCCAGTATTGGGCCCTACTTAAACAAGATGGGTTTCCTACACGATGACAGCAAGGAAATGAGTGAGCTACTCAAGTCCCAATATGACTAGTTTTTAGCAAGCCGCTAACCAGACTGAGAGTCGAAGATCAAAATGAATTTTTTATGAGAGAGCACAAAATTGATTAACACAACCCTATCCGATGTTATCCTGACCCCAAATGACTTCAAACAGGCGATAAATGAAATCCATACACTCTGCCCAGGGCCAGACTCGTGGAACTCGTGTTCATCAAGAACTGCAAGAAGCCCCTTCACGAGCTTTTACCATCCTTGGGGGGAGCATGGACCCGGGGGTGCCCCACGTTACTAAAAACACAGACATAGCCCCACTCCACAAAGGGGGCAGTAAAGCAACAGCAAAGAACTACAGACCAATAGCACTAACATCCCATATCATAAAAATCTTTGAAAGGGTCCTTAAAAAGCAAGATCACCACGCATCTAGAAACCCCCTCAGTTACACAACCCAGGGAAACATGGGTTTAGAACAGGTCGCTCCTGTCTGTTCAACTATTGGACACTACGACAAGGTCCTAAATGCACTAGAAGACAAAAAGAATGCAGATGTAATATTTTACAGACTTTGCAAAAGCCTTCGACAAGTGTGACCATGGCGTAATAGCGCACAAAATGCGTGCTAAAGGAATAACAGGAAAAGTCGGTCGATGGTCTTAATTTCCTCACTAACAGAACACAGAGAGTAGTCGTCAACAGAGTAAAGTCCGAGGCAGCTACGGTGAAAAGCTCTGTTCCACAAGGCACAGTACTCGCTCCATCTTGTTCCTCACCCTTATATCCGACTTTAGACAAGGATGTCACCCACAGCACCGTGTCTTCCTTTGCAGATGACCCCCCGAATCGCATGACAGTGTCTTCCATTGCAGACACTGCAAAGCTCCAGGCGACATCAACCAAATTTTCAGTGGGCTGCAGAAAAACAATATGAAGTTCAACGATGAGAAATTTCAATTACTCAGATATGGTAAACATGAGGAAATTAAATCTTCATCAGAGTACAAAACAAATTCTGGCCCAAAATAGAGCGAAAACACCAACGTCAAAGACCTGGGAGTGTTTCATGTCGAGGATCTCCCTTCAAGGACCAAAAACATTGTATCAATGCATCTGCTAGAAAAATGACAGGATAGTTAATAAAGAACCTTCAAAACTGGGGGAGGCCAGCCATGATGACACTCTTCAGGTCACTTGTTCTATCTAGGCTGGAATATTGCTGCACACTAACAGCACCTTTCAAGGCAGGTGAAATTGCCGACCTAGAAAATGTACAGAGAACTTTCACGGCGCGCATAACGGAGATAAAACACCTCAATTATTGGGAGGCTTGAGGTTCCTAAACCTGTATTCCCTGGAACAAGGAGGGAGAGATACATGATTTATCACCTGGAAAATCCTAGAGGGAACTAGTACCGAACTTGCACACGAAAATCACTCATTACGAAAGCAAAAGACTTGGCAGACGATGCACCCCTCCCCCAATGAAAAGCAGGGGTGTCACTTTGCACGTTAAGAGACCATACAATAAGTGTCAGGGGCCGAGGGGCTGTTCAACTGCCTCCCAGCACACATAAGGGGGATTACCAACAGACCCCTGGCAGTCTTCAAGCTGGCACTGGACAAGCACCTAAAGTCAGTTCCGGATCAGCCGGGCTGTGGCTCGTATGTTGGTTTGCGTGCAGCCAGCAGCAACAGCCTGGTTGATCAGGCTCTGATCCACCAGGAGGCCTGGTCTCAGACCGGGCCGCGGGGGCGTTGACCCCCGGAACTCTCTCCAGGTAAACTCCAGGTTTACAGAGTATGAATTAGATAATGCATTAACCAAAGGTCGATCAACTGCTCCTGGAGAGGATGGTATAACCTATGATATTCTCAGAACTCTAAGGCACGTGCTGATAACCCTTTGTTGGCACTGTATAATCTCAGTTACATTGAGGGCGTTCTTCCTACTTCCTGGACCAATAGTCTCATTGTGCCTATCCCTAAGCCCCAACAGCCTGATATATTTAGGCCGATCTCCTTAACTAGTTGTCTTTGTAAAACTTTTGAAAGAATGATGCTTAACAGACTGTACTACAGAATCAGACACCAACTTTCCCCCTACCTCTATGGGTTCATGAAAGGTAAAAGTGTGCAGAACTGTATTTCCACCTTTCTCACTGCACACACCTCTACTAGTTTTACCACTTTTCTTGATCTAAAATCTGCATTTGATATTGCGAACAGAACCGTTATATACATGAACTAGCCAAATATGATATTGGTGTAGTTAATCTGTGGATAATAGGATACTGTCAAATAGAGTATCTCTGTCCTTTTACCAAGGCTTCAGAAGTTGATTCTAAAGAAATGTCTTTTAGTACACCGCCCCCCGGGAGGGTTCTTAGCCCATGCTATTTAATATTCTGATTAATGCTCTCCTAAATTGCTCTACCTCGACCTCACCGTAAAATATAGCTATAAGCTATTGCTGATGTATCATGATCCATACAACAGGGCATAAGAAGAATGAATACCGATTCTTAATGATGTTCAAGCAATTTGTAATAGACTAGGCCTATAATATCTTCCTCTAAAACAAGTATATTAATCAAGCAAATCGACCATCACCCCACCCATTATTTGCCAGGGAGGGTGACATCATTAGCTACGTTAAAGATTACAGATATCTCGTGTAGATGATACCCTTTAACAAATACCACTATACCACAAAACTAAACAAGAAATGCAAAGCTAGGCTAAATGACTATTAAAGCTGTTTGCTGGCTACAATCACCTAACTATGGTGCTAATGTGAGAATCGTGACGAATGATGTACATAGCCTATGTTGAGTGTAAATGGATTATGGCTCTGGGCTACCATGTTGAGTTATGTAGCTAGAGGAAAAGTTCTCTTCCCGACCTTGGAGTTGTATCATGCAAAATGAAGCTCTCAGAATTATTCTTGGCGTCCCAGTGTCTACAAAATGTTTTCCCTAACATGAGGACAGGTAGCTTGGTATTTCTAGTATCAGTGATAGGGATTGTGAGATTAACACTGTACTCGGCATTAGAATGTTTGAGAAGGTACGCAGACACTGTCACAGTGAATCTTACCAAGTGTCTAGAGGTAAATACACAAGATCTAAGTATCTAGTAATGTGAGACGTTGAATTGCATTAAGTTGTGTTATTTGTACTCTCTTGCTATGTGAAACTGTATTTGTACGTGTAGGCAACAATGAAGTCATTGTCGACCCTCCATGGAAGATGTGTTCATGTCAATGTTCTGTCACTCAATTCCTATGCAAGTGCTTCCTCCCAAGAAGCTCATTGCTGTAATCCCTTCCTTAATCTCTTTGTTTTAAAGACAACTGTCTCAAAGAATGAACACTCGGTCTCACCTGTGTACGCTTTGGAGTTAAAATTGAACGTTATCACCAATAGTTATATAAACTGATGGATTCACTAAGAAAACAGGGACTGTCTTCTTGCTGTGGCAACTGGATAACAGACTAGACAGTATAAAGTGTGACGCCATCACTATCTACTAATAGGTCTGATAAGCCCATACTAGATCTACACTGAACTCGTCTGAGCGCGGTAGAGCTTAGCCGACATAAGACTCTCCCGCGTACCCTCACTATCACACTGGGGCGCGCCCCCACTTACACTCGCCACACACTCACACACCCCCTCCCATTCGTCTCTCCGCACACTCCCACATAATGCGCGCCCACTACGCCCTATCCCCCACCCCCGCATGCACACGGAGCCTTGAATCTATCATCATTACTGATTCTATGTCATCATGAAGGCTTGACTCATATAATGACTCCAACAACATGCTCATGGAGAAGGCCAGGTATAAAATACTCAAAAATTAGGGGACGGAGGAATAATTGTACAATTGCTATGGATCCATCACACCCATTGGATTACTCCTCATGTAAAGTTGATATTGTTTGCCAAGAAGAGTACCCAGAATGGAGAATGTAGATATAAACTTTGGTATAACTGTGTCTATGCATTAAGGTATAATATTAGGAGGAGAAAGTAAATAATGAAAATTATTGTTATAGGAATGCAGTTAGAAGCCTCCTGAGTAGATCTATAAACCCACTATAGATAAACATGAACGTAGTAAGTATGTTGATGGAGGCAAACGTGCAATGTGAACAGACTGCTGATGTTGTAGTGGCCAGGCTTAGGCTTGGTTACAAGTACTTCTGGCAGTTTGGGAGACACACAGATGACGATCAAACTAAATGTAAATTATGTGATGAGGCATATGGTCACTGTCTTGAACGCTATGTGCTTAATTGTTCACTTATTGAAGAATACAGAGACAGACAGTATAATAACCTATGTGACATGTCAAGATATCTTATTAATGAAAATAAGATACCAGATATACTAAGCAAATTTCCTAAATTTGCTTGTAACAGATAAGTGAACTATAGATATGTAGATATAAATCCATATGTATTCCTGTTAACCCTTTGGGGCCCATTTTACTGATGGGTGAACATGGACAACCGGTGTAAGGAAAAACTCCCAATGTTTTCACCTCTTTGCCGGGAATGGAACCTGAACCC
The DNA here is from genome assembly GCF_026875155.1 of Cherax quadricarinatus. Taxonomy (NCBI): domain Eukaryota; kingdom Metazoa; phylum Arthropoda; class Malacostraca; order Decapoda; family Parastacidae; genus Cherax; species Cherax quadricarinatus. Next base: position 46,920,977 of record NC_069426.1, on the reverse strand, counting down.
TCGCCGTGTGAAACGAGAGCTTTTAGCCTCCAGGCCACAGGGCACTGGTAATCTCTATTTATGCTGGGAGGCAGGTGAACAATCTTTGGCCCCTGACACTTACTATGTTGTTTCTTAGTGTTCTCACGACGCCCCTGCTTTTTATTGGAGAGATGTTGCCCAAGTCTTTTTTAACTTTCGTAGGGAGTGACTTTCGTGTTCAGATTTGGTACTAGTTCATCTTGGATTTTCCAGGTGCATATTATCATGTATCTTTCTCGCTTGCATTCCAGGGAGTGCAAGTCAAGGGACTTCAACCGTTCTCAGAAATTTAGGTGCTTTTTCGTATTGATACGTGCCGTAAAAGTTCTCTGTAATTTTCAAAGGTCTCTGCAATTTCGCCTCTGCTTTTGGAAGGGGCGTTAGTGCACGCAATATTCCAGCCTAGAGATAACAAACTATTTGAAGAGAATTATCATGGGCTTGGCATCCCTATTTTTGAAGCTTCTCATTATCCATCCTATCATGAATGCATCCTTTTGTTTGTGTAAATTAGATTCACTTATTATTAATAGAACTACTGTACAACTATGATAATTTTTTATGTGATAAGTAGTCAGTAAACCATTGAATTAAGTTAGCCCATAATGTCAAGGCATAATAGAGGCTCTCTTTGCACTGCAACCCATTATTGTTAAAATATAATCTCAATGTACTACTTGCAAAGAAATAAATGAATCTGAATCTGAACCTGAATCATTTTCCTAGCAGATATGGTAGATATATTGCTATAATAATAATAGTAGTAGTATATTTCTACATGTACATAATAATATATTTCTACAAGTACATCAGTGGCATACTACCGTATAGAAAGCCGCTTGTTATGATAAGCATTTCGGGCAAATTAGGTAAATTTTTGTCCCAGCACGAGACCCACACCAGTCGCTCAACACCCAGGTACCCATTTTACCGATGGGTTAACATGGATGGTAGGTGCCTTGAAGAACCACGTCCAAATGTTTTTTCCTGCTTATTTGGGAAATGAAACCCCGGGACCTCAGTGTGTGAGTGAGGGCGCTAGCAACCGAGCTCGGGGAAAGTGATATTTTGAATTATCGTGCTAGACCAGGACTCACACGTTACTGAATTCACAAACACAATGAGTAACTGTATGTTACTACCAACAGTAACAAAACCTACAAGAGTTACGAGACTAGTGTTTCCTACTTGACCACTATGGACCAACACCTTATCCCCTTTATAAAATCAGGCATAATTACAGATAATTACCACAGACCACTACCCTACTTCCTCCATTAACAATTCTGGTAAACTACCCCAAAGACACTACTAAGTCACTCTTCAGACTTCACAATAAGGCAAAGCCATTAATAACTTTACAACAGCAAGCAGTAGCAAACATTGATTGGCACATGAGCTAGGAAATCTATACAGATATTGACGAATGTATTATAATTTTCTAAAATAGACCCAATACCTCATACAAGCACTGCCTAAAAAGACTAACAGATGACAGCTAAGAGAACTGAAAACGTCCCTGGCTAACACCCAGCATTCTTCAAATCCATAAATACAAAACACCAATATGAAAAAAAAACAGTACAGAATGGGTCACATAACCAAGAGACCAAACAAAACGTTACTCGTTCAATCCTAACCAGCTGATAAGAAGGGAAAAAAAAAAAATTGTTATATTATGAGAAAACAGATTTTCCAACTTACGAGGGTGATATAAAAAAGACCTGGAAAAACCTATCAGAAATTTCTGGGAACAAAAAAAGATATCACGGGAAACTGCGAAATAAAATTAGCAAAATCAGATGAACCCAACTCCCACCAACAGAATCAGCAAACAGACTTCAATGAATTTTTCTCCACTATAGGACAAGAAACCTTGCCAATAAAATCCAAGCTTCAGATACCCCACCAAATGACTACCTCACGGCAACTACCCGAACACACTGTACCTAGCTCCGACTAACCCATACGAAGTCTCCCTTATTTATCTACGCACTAAAAAAACAAGCAGGAGATTTAAAATACCTTTACCACCCTTTATATACAAAAAAACTGGTCACAAGTGCTATCTCCAATCATTGCAACACTCTTCTAACAAATCCATAGAATCCTCCACCTTCCCTACAGTACTCAAAATAGCCAAGGGTCACCCCGAATCCACAAAGGAGGAGGACAAACAGAGTTGAATAAACTATAGGCCATATCCACTTAACACCCTCTCTCAAAAATCTTCGGGAAAATTATTATAAACGAATCTACTCCTACCTTATCTCCAGAAACATACTCACCCTGCCAATTTGGATTCAGCCTAATGAAAAAATACTAATGATGCTATTATACACATGCTAGAACATATATACACTGCAATAGAGAAAAAAAGAAGTCCCCACTGGGGATCTTCATGACATCGTAAAGCTTTTGATCAGTTGACCATTGACTTGTCCACGTAAATTGGTCACCACTATGGATAAGAGGGCACTCCCTCAACTACCTGAAGTTCATACCTCACAACAGAAAGCATATGTGTACGCAAATGGGGCAAACTCTTCTGCGGCAAACCAATTACAGTTGGATGATACCACAGGGGAAGTGTCCTTGGCACTTTTCTTTCCCTATCATAAATGACCTTCACAAATGACTTGCAATTACTCAAACCACACTATTTGCAGATGACACTAATTACGTCTTCTCTCACCCCGAGCCCAGTCACGCTAGCCAATAATTGTAAATACCGAATTACAGAAAAATATCTACCTGGATGATAGGACTAACAAACTTACACTAAACATTGACAAAACCTACTTCATTCAGTTTTGTTAACGAGCTACAGATGGTCCCTTCTTACATAATGATAAACGGATCACCTATCACCCAAAGCTAACAGGGGAAAATTCTTAGGAATCCACCTTGATAATAGTCAAATTTCATACACATATACAACAAATTTCTAGAAAATTTTCCAAGACTGTGGCATTACTACGAAGATACGGTACTATGTTCCACGTCAGCCCTCCTGGCCTATATCACTCTCTTATTTACCCCTTCTCAACTATGGAATAATTGTGCATTGGGGCTCAACAACCATTAACCATCTCAGACCACTAATTACCAACAAAAGGCTGCGTTATAATGATAAACAAATTCTCACTACAGGCAGCACCACTCCACCAAGATTCAATACACTAAACCTACTCACCATACAAACATCCATACTTATTAACTGCCACCTATACATACATAGAACACTTAACTCTGATATTAACCTCCCCTCAAAACATCTTGCCAACCTCAACAGAACACATGACCATACACAAGGGCACCAGATCACTCTTTGATGTTCCTTCATGTCACTCACACTATGCAAAACTCAATGCACATAAAAGGCCCTAAAATCTGGGAATTTCATTACCCTGTAAATTTAAAAGAAACACTACTGTTTATAAATTCAAGTCTCTCTCAAAGATCACTTACTCACCCCAAAACCCAAATAAATACTGAATAATGAACTTATAAATTGTATATATCTAAATGTTTCTCACAATTATATCAACATAAATGTGTAAACCTAAAACCCAATCTAACTTTATTATTTTTTTAAATTTCAATTTCAATTACTCAGATATGGTAAACATGAGGAAATTAAATCTTCATCAGATTACAAAACAAATTCTGGCCACAAAATAGAGCGAAACACCAACGTCAAAGACCTGGGAGTGATTATGTCGGAGGATCTCACCTTCAAGGAACATAAGGGGCCATCCAAGGTTCCCGCGCGCGGAGCAAAAATAAATTCGAAAATATATGAAAACTGAGTTATTGTTACCAAAAAATAGCTGAACTTTCTGGCTACACGCTGGTATAATTATTATCCTTGTACGATGTTTCTAAAAGGAATTACAGCCATTTATAACAGGCATGGTGACAGCGCTGACGCAACATGTTGCGTAAGAAGCGCTGACTCAGCTTTGTTGACGTTTTTGTTACGTTTTTCCCCGTGTTATATTTATCGTTTTCGTACATCTTTATGTCTAATATAATACAAATTCACCATCTGAGATCATGCCAGAGTGGGCGGAAATAATGTGATCAGGGAACCAATCGGGAACCCCTGGGAATAGTGCACAAAATGGCCGACACCTCCAGCCAACAAAAATATTCCATACCCACGCTAATACAATTATAAGGCTTATTTATCTATCACAATTGATCTATTATGATATAATGCAATATAATAATAGCATATAAACATAAAAAGTACACCTCAAAAAAAAATATATAGCATAATATGACGCCCCAAGGAATAAATTTCTATCGATATTTCCCTGAAGGTGAAGAGAGGGTCCGCCCCTCTCTCATCAGTGATGAGAGAAAACGTATTTACAATGGTTAACTGTAATAAACACTCGTAGGTCACGCAAAAAGTGTAAAATAAAGCGAATTTTTCGGGGGAAAAAAATTATTTCCCGGGCAGCGGGGGTGCCGCGCGCTTCGGCCTATATCTCGAAAGTAAGTTATTTACCTATTTACGACCCATCCATCCTTATTTATGAATGAATTGACTTGATTTTCACAACAAACATAGAAGAATGATTGCTTTACAAGTTGACACGTACCTTTCTGAAGTATCCCAAATATTTTCAGATTTGTGTGGGCAACAAGACCGACATCTTCCAAAATGTCAAAAAAGTTATGAAACTTTATTTTTTTTAGCATGAAGATAAGATTTATTATATAATTGGGGACTTACATATGATGGAATTAGAAGTGTTCTATCAGCAGAAAGTGTCAAAACCACTTTTCCAAGTACCACTGAGTACTTGAGTACTGCCAAATGTAATTTTTCGTAAATTTTGCATATTTCATTTCCTTTTTGGCCGATATTTTTGAAACTTCAGCACAGGAGGTTCTATATAAGCTTCTAATAGTACACCAAAAATGAATGTAATCGGTTCATAAATAAAGACGTCAAATATTTTTTTCCCGGTCCCCCCCCTAACATTGTATCAATCGCATCTGCTAGAAAAATGACAGGATGGATAATGAGAACCTTCAAAACTAGGGAGGCCAAGCCCATGATGACACTCTTCAGGTCACTTGTTCTATCTAGGCTGGAATATTGCTGCACTCTAACAGCACCTTTCAAGGCAGGTGAAATTGCCGACCTAGAAAGTGTACAGAGAACTTTCACGGCGCGCATAACGGAGATAAAACACCTCAATTACTGGGAGCGCTTGAGGTTTCTAAACCTGTATTCCCTGGAACGCAGGAGGGAGAGATACATGATTATATACACCTGGAAAATCCTAGAGGGACTAGTACCGAACTTGCACACGAAAATCACTCACTAACGAAAGCAAAAGACTTGGCAGACGATGCACCATCCCCCCAATGAAAAGCAGGGGTGTCACTAGCACGTTAAGAGACCATACAATAAGTGTCAGGGGCCCGAGACTGTTCAACTGCCTCCCAGCACACATAAGGGGGATTACCAACAGACCCCTGGCAGTCTTCAAGCTGGCACTGGACAAGCACCTAAAGTCAGTTCCTGATCAGCCGGGCTGTGGCTCGTACGTTGGTTTGCGTGCAGCCAGCAGCAACAGCCTGGTTGATCAGGCGCTGATCCACCAGGAGGCCTGGTCACAGACCGGGCCGCGGGGGCGTTGACCCCCCGAAACTCTCTCCAGGTAAACTCCAGGTAAACCTAACAGAATACTCCATACGACTGAATGTACAACAATGCATGCAACCATATGACCTGTCTTTGTAATACTCATTTGTGTTTTATAGTTATCTGTTTACAATAATGTATTATCACTGATTTCATCATTGCTTAGTTAATCTTAAGTTAATTTTAAGCCAGCCCAAAATGCTATGCATAGTATAAGTGGCTTTGGCATGCTGCTCTTATCTGTATTTTTTTGTACCTCTGTATGTATGCTCAAATTGTAAATAAATAAATAAAAAAAATAAATAAATAAATCACTCTCAGGCCCTTAGTTTTCTGCTCTGTTGTGTGGTTAGAATTTGTTTTATACTTCGATACAGTTTTTATTTCCTCTAGTTTTCCATAGTGGAGTAATTGAAATTTGTCTTCATTGAATTTCATATTGATTCACTAAATCGTAATGAGACGATTGCTGATGTCCGCTTGAAGATTTGCAATGTCTTGATGGATGACAGTCATGTAAATTCTGGTATCATCAGTATAGGAGGACATGGTGTTTACTGTTACTCTTTGTGTTCTACTTGTTAGGTTATAGATCCAACTACCCAATTTTCCTGTTAGTCATTTCAAGTTTCTATTTATATTTACAAATTAACTTTTGCTCCTTTTGAATCATCGTCCAGCTTTGTGCAACAAATCTTCCCCGAACATCGGGAAGTTGGGTTCAGTACGGCGTAAGCTGTCGCTGGCTCTTATAAACCAAACAAAGAAAAAAAAAAGAAACAGCTTGAAGATGGTAAGTTATTATTGGAATCATAGAGAAGCGTTAAATCCGTAGGGGTCATGCATCGCCTGGGAAATATAATTGCGTTTGATTGGAGGAAAGGAAAAACAGCTCCAGTTGCTTGGATTAGGAGTTTTTTTTTACCAGCTTCATTGTATACTAAAAAAAAGCACAAATGATGCTGTTGTACACATTTATTTTTTACTTATTTATTTTTTATTTATTGTATGTCTTTGCAAACAGTACATTCAGATTTTATATTTACAATAGTGGGTTGCAATGCAAAGAGAGCCTCTATTATGCCTAGACATTATGGGCCATTATGGCTTACTGACTACTTTACACTAAGGAGTATATCATAGTTGTACAATAGATTATTAATTATAAGTGAATCAAATTTGTATAAGATAAAAGATATATTCATATAGTCTAAAATGCTTTTTGTGAAAACAATGATTCAATTATATTCCTGTCAACAATGGATAGAAGGTTCAATGTGATTGTTGAAGTTATGATGTGGGAGTACATAAGTGAGTAAATGTGTACTGAGTATTTAGCATTTAGTCTTGGGTGATTAAGTGGCTTTTGAGAAGATTCTTAAATTGATTTTCAGACTGGTTTACTTTAATATCTTCTGGTAATGAATTCCATATTTTAGGGCCCTTTATGTGCATAGTTTTTACACAGTGTGATATGGACACGAGGTATATCAAAAAGAGATCTGTGTCTTGTGTTGTGGTCATGTGTTCTGTTTAGGTTGGTGAGGAGTTTGAGTGGAGGGTTTATATTTGTGTGTATTGTTCTGTGTATGTAGTAGGCACATGAATAAGTATGGATGTTCTTAATGGTGAGCAGATTCAGATTTTTGAAAATTGGCGGAGTATGCTGGCGGGAGTAGGAATTTGTTATCATTCTTACTGCTGCCTTTTGCTAGGTTATGAGGGGTTTTAGGTGATTGGGTGTTGTTGATCCCCATGCACAAATTCCATATGTAAGATAAGGGTATATGAGTGTATGGTACAGTGCCAGGAGAGCTGATTGTGGAACGTAGTACCTTATCTTTGATAGTATACCTACAGTCTTGGAGATTTTCTTGGTGATTTGTTGTATGTGTGTCCGGAACTTAAGGCTACTGTCAAGGTGGATACCTAGGAATTTTCCCTCTGTGAGTCTTGTGACTGATGATCCGTTTAGCATTATGTTAAATGGATCATTTGCAGCTTTTTTTCCAAACTGAATGAAATAGGTTTTATCAGTATTTCAGGGTAAGTTTATTAGTCAACATCCAGGCAGATCTTTCTTCTTTCAACATACCAGCTGTATCCCACCGAGGTGGGGTGGCCCAAAAGGAAAAACGAAAGTTTCTCCTTTCAAATTTAGTAATATATACAGGAGAAGGGGCTACTAGCCCCTTGCTCCCGGGCATTTTAATCGCCTCTTACGACACGCATGGCTTACGGAGGAAGAATTCTGTTCCACTTCCCCATGGAGATAAGAGGAAATAAACAAGAACAAGAACTAGAAAGAAAATAGAAGAAAACCCAGAGGGGTATGTATATATATGCTTGTACATGTATGTGTAGTGTGACCTAAGTGTAAGTAGAAGTAACAAGATGTACCTGAAATCTTGCATGTTTATGAGACAGAAAAAAGACACCAGCAATCCCACCATCATGTAAAACAATTACAGGCTTCCATTTTACACTCGCTTGGCAGGACAGTAGTACCTCCCTGGGTGGCTGCTGTCTACCAACCTACTACCTACTCCATCCTACTACCTACCTACCAGGCAGATATTTTCTGTAATTCAGCATTGACTGTGTTTGCTAGTATGACTGTGTTTGGGTGGGAAAAGACATATATAGTGTCATCTGCAAATAATATGGGTTTTGAGTAGCTGTGATGCATTTGGTAGATCATTTGATGTAGATGAGAAAGAGGAGTGGTCCAAGGACACTTCCTTGTGGGACTCCTACTGTGATTGGTTGGGTGGAAGAGTTTGCATCTTTGCATACACATATTGAGTTCTGTTACTAAGGTATGATTTTAGGTAGTTGAGGGAGTGGCCTCTGATACCATAGTGCATTAATTTGGAGTACGGCACTTCATGGTCGACTGTATAGAAAGCTTTACGTAAATCAATGAAAATGCCCAGCGGGACTTCTTTCTTTTCAAGTGCTGTATATATTAGTTCTAGCATGTGTATGATAGCATCATCTGTGCTTTTATTATTCCTGAATCCAAACTGACAAGGGTTTAATATGTTGTGTGAAACGAGGTAGGAATAGATCCATCTATGAATTAATTTTTCAAAGATTTTAGAGAGCAGTGGTAAGTTAGATATTGGTCTATAGTTATTTAAGTCAGGTTGGTCACCTCCTTTGTGGATCAGAGTGACCCTCGCTATTTCGAGGATTGTTGGGAAGGTAGATGATTCAATGGATTTGTTTAAAGAGCGTTGCAATAATTGGTGACAATACTTGAGAAGCTTTTTTGTACATAAAAGCAGGCAAGTTGTTTATGTCTCCTGCCTTGTTTTTAAGGGTGTCTATGACGAGCGTAACTTCTATGGGGTTGGTTGGAGCTAGGAATAGCGTATTTGGGTAATGTGGAAAATACTGTATATATTTTCCAGAAATACAGTAGTTATATGTAAATAGATGGCCATACTGTATTTAATAATGTTTGTCATAGAAAATGGGAAACTGAGCCTGCGTCTGTGCAGACGAGACTCGCCATTGTTATTTTGAATTGGATACAACGTTAGTGCAATGGGGAGAATTTTTCGTGCTCTAGAGGTTAAAATTGGGTTGACACCTCTCAAATAGGAGGCGAAATTGTTGGATGTGCATTCCTGCATAACTTGAGATATCAGGCGACTGGACAAGACAGCTCCAGGAACCTCATATAAGTCTTATATAGTAACCTGGCCAGTGTTATTTTCATAGATAGACAGTGAGGTTTTCTGAGTATGATACACATTAATCTCCAGTCAAATTGGTGAGTGATATTAAGATATTCTCTTTCTGTTGTATAAATGTGTATATATAATATTATATATATATATATATATATAATATATATATATATATATATATATATATATATATATATATATATATATATATATATATATAATCATTTATTATTTTTAATATACAGTCCACAAATTTATATATTTACCAGAATTCCTGGTGATGTATCTTTTATTTATAATTAATAGGTCCAGAGCAACTTGTGGATATGACAGTGGTAGGTATTGAAGGGGGACATTTTTTGCGACCTAGGTGTCCCAAATTCCTACTTGTCTAACTGATAAATAATAATTATCTTTGTTCATTTACTGTTATGTACATAATGATACATTCAGATAAATGCAATTTTCCACAGGTAGGTACCTATGAGGTATGTCTGATGGATGGGTGTTTGAGTTTAGTATTTTGTTTGCTAGATTTTTTCCTATGGTGGAGAAGAAAACATTGAGTCTGTTTGCTGTTTCAGTTGGTGTGAGTAGGGGTTCATCTGATTTTGTTAGTTTGGTTATTTTGTTTGTGGATAACTTTTTAGTTCCAAGAATTTCAGATAGAGTTTTCCAGGTTTTTTTCATATCATCTTTGATGTTATGTAATCTATTTTCATAATACAATTTTTTAGATGTTCTTATGAGGCTGATAAGTGCTGACGAGTAAACGTTTAGACTGTTCTCTATTTATTGACCCATTCTATACTGCTTTTCATATTTGTTCTTTGTGTTTAATGTATTTGAGGATGCTTGGTGTTAGCCAGGGATTATTCAGTCTATTTGCTGTGATCTGTTTAGTTTTTTGGGGCAGTGTTTGTTATAGAGGCTTTGGGCTATTTTTAGAAAATTTTTAATACATTCATTCATATCTGTATATGTTTCGAGCTCATTTTGCCAATCGATGTTATTCATAGCTGCTATAAAGTTGTTAACTGCTGTCTTGTTATGTAGTCTGAAGGTTACTTTAGTAATGTCTTTGTGGCAGTTTGCCCAGATTAGTTATTGGGTAGTGGTCTGTAGTGTTGTCTGATTATGCCTGATTTTAAAGGGGATATGGTGTTTGTCCAGATGTGGTCTATTAAGGAGATGCTTGTCTCGGTGATTCTTGTAGGTTTAGACATTGCTGGTAGCAACAGGCAGTTACTCATTGTGTTTGTGAATTCGGTTACTTGTGGTCCTGGTCATGTAGTATGTTTATGTTGAAATCTCCTGTTAGTAGTAGGTGGTCTTTATTCATGTGTGCATCAGTAATCATGTTTCCTAGTTTTTCACCAAAGTGGTAAATGTTTGACTGTGGTACTTTGTAGATGTTTATAACTGTGAGGGGTTTTTGTAGGTCTTTTGATTTTAAATTTGGCTATGATATATTCTCCATGTTTGTCCCTTGTGCAAGATTTATTGATACATTCAAGTTGATTTGAGTAGTATACAGGTCCGCCATCACAAATCCGGCAATCAGCTATTCGGTTCCTTCAGTTATTCGGCACTAATTTTGGCTAGCATAATTTAAAATTTCCAGGGTCACCACACCAACCTGCTGGTACTGTTTGGTGGTGCTACTTGCTGCATAAGTCATTCCAATTTCTTTTTCTCTATATATTGTTTTAACCTGCTTACTTTTAGCCCTAGCCATGGTTCCAATGAATAAAAGAAATGCTTCTCATTATGTAAAGCACCTATACAGTACATTATCCATTAAAGATAAGGTGGCTTTGAAGCCACTGTCGGTTGCCATGAGCTCAGTCTCATGAAGCAGGAGAATATGCTTTATTATTCCGCTAATATCAACACTACAGCTTATTTGCCTATCACAATTGGTCTAATATGACATAAGAAACAATATAAATAACATAAAACATGTTAAATACTCCAGAATGAATAATATTTGGCATAACACCGAGCAGTTTGACGGAGGTATGAAGAGGATTTGGTAAACAAGTACCATTCTCCTATCCTTGTCTTGGGGGCTTATATTAGAGAAAACAGAGTATAGCACAGGGCTAACTATGATATACACTCGTACTCCACCATATTTATTTATTTATTTAGTAATTTTAGCATACATACAGAGTACAAAAAATACAGGTAAGAGCAGCATGCCAAAGCCACTTAATGCATAGCATTACGGGCGGCTTAAAATTAACTTAAGATTAACTAAGCAATGATGAAATCAGTGATAAAACATTATTGTAAACAGATAACTATAAAGCACAAATGAGTATTACAAAGACAGGTCATATGGTTGCATGCATTGCTGTACATTCAGTCGAATGGAGTATTCTGTTAGGTAGTGTATTTAAAAAAATAACAAAGTTAGATTGGGTCCTAGGTTTAACATTTGTGTAATATAATTGTGAGTAACATATAGGATATACAATTTATAAGGTTCAGTTATTCAGTATTTATTTGGTTTTGAGTGAGTAAGTGATCTTTAAGAAAATGGAAAATGTACAAAGGAGGATGACAAAGTTGATCCCATGTATCAGAAACCTTCCCTATGAGGATAGACTAAGGGCCCTGAATCTGCACTCTCTAGAAAGACGTAGAATTAGGGGGGATATGATTGAGGTGTATAAATGGAAGACAGGAATAAATAAAGGGGATGTAAATAGTGTGCTGAAAATATCTAGCCTAGACAGGACTCGCAGCAATGGTTTTAAGTTGGAAAAATTCAGATTCAGGAAGGATATAGGAAAGTACTGGTTTGGTAATAGAGTTGTGGATGAGTGGAACAAACTCCCGAGTACAGTTATAGAGGCCAGAACGTTGTGTTAGCTTTAAAAATAGGTTGGATAAATACATGAGTGGATGTGGGTGGGTGTGAGTTGGACCTGATAGCTTGTGCTACCAGGTCGGTTGCCGTGTTCCTCCCTTAAGTCAATGTGACCTGACCTGACTAGGTTGGGTGCATTGGCTTAAGCGGTAGGAGACTTGGACCTGCCTCGCATGGGCCAGTAGGCCTTCTGCAGTGTTCCTTCATTCTTATGTTCTTAAGAGACTTGAATTTATAAACAGGTAGTGTTTCTTTTATATTTACAGGTAATGAATTCCAGATTTTAGGGCCTTTTATGTGCATTGAGTTTTTGCATAGCGTGAGATGGACACGAGGAACATCAAAGAGTGATCTGTGCCTTGTGTTATGGTCATGTGTTCTGTTGAGGTTGGCAAGGAGATGTTTGAGGGGAGGGTTAATATCAGAGTTAAGTGTTCTATGTATGTAATAGGTGCAGTAATAAGTATGGATGTTTTGTATGGTGAGTAGGTTGAGTGTTTTGAATATTGGTGGAGTGTGCTGCCTGTAGTGAGAATTTGTTATCATTCTAACTGCAAAAAAGTTATTTTCTCTCTATAGATTATCACACATAGCAGCATATGTTTAGAGAACCTAGGATAACCCCAAAAAAGTCAACGTGGCTTATTTTTAGTACCTGGCTTGGGTTAGCCATATATGATTTTTGGTAAATATTTGATTCCCAGCCAGGGTAGAAACATTAGGTGTGTTTCTTTACACCTGTTGTCTATGTATACCCATCAGTAAATGGGTACCTGGGTTAGTCGACTAGTGTGGATGTTATCCTGGGACACTGACCTAATTTTCTTGAAATACTCAGCATAACAAGTGCCTTTCTATACAGTAGTATGTTACTGATGTCAGCTAGGCCTGTATACCTTGTACATGTACGTGTAGTAAATAAAGATATTATTATTATATCATATTATTATCATTATTATTATTATTATTATTATATTTTTTTATTATTATTTTCTCAGTTGTTTGTTGGGTTATCTTAATCAAACTTGGGCAATGTATGATGGAAAGATACTTCTTCACATACACCAAAAATGAAAGAAATCAGACCTTAAATACGGAGTAACTTCTCAGCCAAATTAGCGGCTGCTTAGCGGTATATTTTATATGGTTGTTATGGTTATATTCTCATTTTTTCGGTTCCAGTTGATAGAATGGAAGATATATTACAGTAATAGATATGATTTTGTTGTTTTCATGACGAAAAGTACCTTGAAATTGCGCCCACGTAGCAAAAATTTTCTATTCTTTAGCGAAGCTCAAGAGTAAACAAATGACGTCACCGTCCAATACCTGTCCGCCTGCCAGTCCAAATTCCAGTACGGAGTCAAGAATGGATCGACATTATTTATACAATTATTAAAATAATGCAGTAGTCTGCATAACAGTAAATCTTCTATTTATTTTTTTTTTTTGTGAATAAAAATTCCAAATGGAAAGCAAGAGCAATATAAGAGGGGCTGGAGCCATGACTAATGAACAGAGAAAATTTATTTTAGTGCCAGGAATGTCCTGCATTGTTTATTCTGGACCCTATTTTGAAATTGGCATCTGTTGAAATTTGTGTGAAATTGGCCAAATTGCCAATTTCTGACCACTTTATTGGGTAGTTGAAATAGTGAATGGGCAGTTTCTTGTACTCAGTTGACAGACTAGAAGTAAATAAGTTTTTCAGGTATACATAAATACAGTTACATAGATTATCATACATAGCAGTGTATGTATAGAGAAACCTGGGATAACCCCGAAAAGTCAGACAAAGTGACTTATTTCCAGTACCTGGCTTGGGCTTGCCATATATGATTTTTGGGAAAATTTTTTTTCTCGGTTGCTTGTGGGCTATCTCATTGAAACTTGGGCAATGTATGATGGAAAGATGCTTCTTAACGTTTCAACAAAAATAAAAAAGACTGACGATAAATAAGGGAGTCACTTCTCAGCCATTAGCCGCCCCTTTGCAGTATATTTTCATATGGTTTTTATGGTTGTATTCTCATTTTTTTGGACTCATTTGAAGAATGGAAGATATATTACAGAAATAGACATGATTTTGATTGTTTCGTAACGAAAAGTACCTTGAAATTGAGCTCAAAGTAGCGAAATGTTCGATTTTTGCTGATGTTCAATGAACTGTGTAAGTCAAGTTGGTTAATTTTATTAAGTGTAATCTAACCTAACCACTCTGTAATTCGGCAAACTCAGTAATCCAGCACGCTACAGGTCCCAATGATGCCGGATTTGTGATGGAGGACCTGTATATAGCTGTTCCTCCCCCTTGCTGGTCTTTTCTACAGTTGTGTATGGCCATGTAGCCAGGAATGGTATAGACATCTGTAATATCAGGCTTAAGCCAGGTGTCTTGTGAGTGATGATTGATATATTGGAATGAAGGGAATTGAGTAATGCTGTGACTTTGTAGTTAAAGATGGTTATGTTATTGTTTGCACTGAGTAATGTCTTTGCTTGGTCTGCTGTATAGTAATTACAGTTGCTGTTTGATTCGTGTAATTCATTTAGTAAAAAGTTTACATCAGGATCTATGCCTGTAATCATAGGATGAGGGGTAATTTTACAAACTAGATGTTCTGAGTAAAATTATATAAGAGTTATATTGAATCTACAACTAGACTTATGAATAAGACTCTGTAATTATTCTAAAACTTGCAAAAATTTAAAAGAAAAAGGGATTATTATAGAATTAATAATTCAGTTATAGACTTAAGCATCTAATAGCACCTTAATTATTTTAACAAATGTGAGTTTATGAATGACAGTAGATATTTATAGCTAAAATAAAGGAGCTAGTGAATATAATGATAAAAGAATGTATTAAAAACAAAATCAGTAGCACCTGAGGTAGTCAATAGCACCTGAAGTACAGTTTTTTTTAATAAATGTGACTATATGGACAAGAGGGAAAAAATATTAACTCTCCTGAAAGTAGCCCTTTAATTGTTGTTAGAACTAGGAGTATAGCAATTACTGAATAAAGGGCAGTACAATGTATTAGTATATAGAGAATTATTTCTGGAGAAATGTAAAAAGGGACTAAATTAAGTAGTGGTAAAACAACCTTTAAATAGATTGACACTATGATATGAAATTAATCTGAGAGTAGGATTTGCCTTATAGCATAAAGTTTGAGCAATTAATACCACTAAGGAAATATTTGAGGTAGTTGATACTAGCTAGTGGAAGATGGTACAAGGAATTGCACAGTAGTGTAGTAGGAATATACTGTACACTAGTTTGTTATTTGTAGTTTGGGAGCAAAGGGAAAATTAGGTAAGATTATAATAGAATTATAGCAGTGCTTAATAGGAATAAATGGTAATACAGATACTATTATTAAAGAGTAAGTATCTTATTAACAAGTAATAAATTGTGAAAGGGAAATCTGGGAAGATGACACAAATTGGGTCACATAAGGATCTGTGTGGGACACATGGGATAATGAGGTAGTAAATACTATCCAGGAGGTGATTAGTAAGTAAGTAAGTTTATTCAGGTATACACAAATACAGTTACATAGAATTATCATACATAGCAGCATATGTGTAGAGAACCTAGGATAACCCAAAAAAGTCAGACAGAGTGACTTATTTCCATTGGGGTCCTTTTACCTTATTATTATAATATAAAGGTTATAATATTTTCTTATTATTCTATAATGAAGATAACATCTTATTATCATACTAAAAAGACTATCTACTACATGAGGGTCATTAAGACTATCTACAATACGAGGGTCATTACTAGGAATAAGGTAAAATTTACACGTATGTTAGCTAAAAATTAGAAAATCATTCTCTTCCCTTTCTGTAGCTACATTCATCAGACACCTTTTGGCACTCTTCTTGAACTGGTTCATGCTATGACTGGCTTTGACATGTGCGGGTAGTCTGTTCCATTCCTTTATTGCTGTACAATAAAAGGTGTTTGAAGCCTGGCCAATGACTGTGGGTACTACAAAGTTGTGCTCTCTCCCCCTAGTACTATGATTGCTTTGGTTCCCAACCTTGACAAAATTGACAGCAAGATTTTCTGGACACTGTTTGTGAGCAATTTTATAAACATGATTTAGCTTCAGTTGTTTTACTCTGTCTTCAACATTCAACATATCCAACTGCTGTAATTCATCCTGGCCTACATGTTCTCTTGGTCCCAGCCCCAGGATGAATCTTACGATTTTATTCTGGGTGATTTGCAGTCTATCTTTCAGTTTTTTTGTCAAGGCAGAGTACCATGAAGAGCAAGCGTAATCCATATGGCATTGTATAAGGGCTAGACATAGGGTCCTGCGAGCCTCAGTAGGTAGACACTGTGCTTGTCTATACAGGAACTTCAGTCTGGCATTTGCTTTCTTTACTGTGATGAATGGTTTGAAAAACCGACAAGTTGAAGATTGAGACACTTATGCAGCTTTCTTTACTACACTGTTCCCTATCAATTCTCCTGACATGCATGGGTCAAAGGGGATTCCCAGATATTTTACTGATGAAACCAAAGTGATGGGCTCCCCATTACACTGGACATTAAAATTATTTACCCTTCTCAGTTTATGTTTCGTGCCAAAGAGAATGGCTTCAGTTTTCCCGAGGTGTAACGATAGTTTGTTGTCTACTAACCATTTGCTGCAGGACTCCAGTTCCAGTGTTAAAACATTAGCTATATCTTGTGGGTCTTTACCTGACACTAACAGGACACTGTCATCTGCATACAGTAGGACTTTGCACTTGACACTGATAGGCATGTCATTGACATAACATAAGAATAATAAGGGACCCAGAATACTACCTTGGGGAACTCCACATGTTATCGGCAGGGGTTCTGATTCCGTTTTGTTGATTTTGACTATTTGTCTCCTGTTGCTAAGGTAGGACTTAAACCAGTCTACAGAACCTATACCGATAGCTTGAAGTTTCTTACATAATATATTGTGGTTGACAGTATCGAAGGCCTTTTGCAGATCTAAGGTTACCATACCTATGAGGTTCCCCTTTGACATTTCAGTTCTCAGGTAATCCATCAGATTAATTAGGGAGGTGTCGGTTGAGTAGGATCTTCTAAAGCCCAATTGATAGCTATGGAGAATGTTGTTGTCATTAAGGTACTTAACTACTTGAGAGTACACTGCCCTCTCTAGAATTTTAGATATTATACTGAGTATACTAACAGGCCTATAGTTGCTTACATCAGACCTACTATTTTTCTTGAAGACAGGAGTAACTCTGGCCTCCTTGAACCCCTCCGGTACGGTATTAGTGGTGATTGATAGATTTATTATGCGAGCAATAGGGATTGACAGTTCAGAAGCACCATCTTTTAGGAACTTAGACGGGATGTTATCAGGGCCTGTGCTCTTAGTTGGGTTTAACTTGCTTAGTTCTTTTGAATAAAGTCATGAGATACACTTACTAGTTGACAACTGTTTGGGGTTAACCCTTTATTGGTATAGTATGTTTGAAACTTATCAGAGTCAGTGTTAAAGGTATTTGATGCAGCTAGTAGTTTACTTACTAGTGTTGATGCAACAGATGTGTAGTAGGAATTAAAGCAATTTGCCACCTTAGATGTTTCGTGGCATACCTCATTATCGATAGTGAGTACTATGTTAGACCTATCTACTGGCTTATGGCTATACCCCAACTGTTTTAATTGTTGCCAGAGCTTTCTGGGGTTATGCTTATACTCTTCAATTTTTGAGCAATAGTGCTTTGCCTTTGCTCCTTTATAAGTCTCGTACTCTGTTCCTCACCCTTGGAATTCATTTAGTGCTGCAATATCCTGTCGTTTTTCTTTAAATCTTTTTAGCAGCTGGTCTCTGAATTTCATATTATCTAATATCTCAGTAGTCATCCAGGGTTCAGCTCTTCATTTAATCCTAACCTCTTTAACTGGTGCAATATTATCAAGGATGGTAGTGAACATTGTTTTCAATTTTTCCCAGGCATCGTTTACGTCCGTGCAACTTGTTATCTCTGTCCAGTCACAATTGTGTAGCCTATTTACCAGTGTTTCTTTACTGTAGTTTCTAGTTGACCTCATTTTTATTGTCCTGTGTAGGCCTATCCTATCCCTAGTGATTTTCCTGGTGCAGTAAATGATGAAATGATCACTAAGACCTGTGGTAATGACTCCTGACTGACTAATGTTCTCAGCGCGGTTACAAAGTTTGTGGTCAGTTAGGGTGGCTGAGAACTGTGTGATCCGGGTTGGTGTATTAATTAGTTGAGTGTAACTATTTAAACCTAGAATTTGCTTATACCTTTTGCATAGCCCGTTATTTTGCTGCTGAAAACAGATATTGAAGTCGCCCAGTATTATTGTCTCGCAATTGTTTTCAAGTCCGGACAATACTCTGGAAAAGTCTTCTAAGAACTGGTCCTGGGTAGGAGGGCGGTAACTAGTTCCTACTAAGATGGGTTTGGTCTTGGGAAGCAGCACTTCAAACCATAGAATCTCCAGTTTATTGTTATTTAAATCAGGTCTTGGGTTGTAAGTTAAGTCATTTCTAATGTAGGCACATACTCCACCACCCTTTCTGTTCCTATCTAAGCGTTTTATATTGTAACCTTCTATTTTGACCTCGTCGTCAGTCACTGTATCATCCAACCAGGATTCAGAGGTGGTTATAACTGCCGCCCTAATTTTGTTAGCTAGAATCCTAATCTCTGCCAATTTAGGAAGAAGTGATCTTGCGTTGACATGAATAAAGTGAAGGCCTGTTTTCATAAAACAATTATAATCATCAATATATGGCAATGGGTCATTTGTATTAAAATTAGGTAAATCAATGTCATCATTGCTAAAGGGTAACTGTGGCCAAAGTTTCATTTGTTACACCACAAAATGAATTCTGGCACCGTTGCTATAATTGTACATACATCCATCATGCACCCACCCCTTACACATTTTACATAAGGTGCCTTTTCTGTTTTTCATGCGTACTTTAGTACAGTGTATGCACCTGTTTGGTGGTGTTTGAGATAATAATAACTGTATTGTCTCACATTGACCTATGTATGCATTACATATGGAGTTAAGGTTATCATTCCTAGCTACTAGACCGTCATTATCACCGTCATTTATCTGTCTGTTTTGCCTCTGCACAATAGTTTGAGGTCCTGGATTAATTTGGATATCACCACTTAAGAGTGCTACAATAAGAGCTGTGTGCCACTGTTTTTGTTTGGGTATGCGGTGTTGCCAAACCTTGCGGCGATAGTGACATTTACTTTTCTGGTAGGGTGGCAGCTGTTGGGCTTTTACTGTCCAGGGCGCTATTACTCCATTCACCTTTTCCAGCCCTCATGACTGATTTCTTTCTTCATGGAATTGAAGAAGAAAGATAAATATAATTATGGCAGCCTGTACCCCCCCTAATGCCTGCCATTTTCACTCTTCGCTCTTTTACTCGTATACAATAATATTTATTTCTCTTTTCCAGTCCCTAGTACGCTTAGTATCTGCTTTAGCAATCACCCCTGAATTACTAGTAAATTTTCTTCTTCAAAACACTTTTCACTGCTCACTTTTCCCTTAACTTCACAAACCCCTTTCAGATTACCCCTTATTACACAATTCCCTTCCCACCTTACTTCACAGTCCGGCTTCACCAATTAGCTTATAACTCCTTTCCATTCTGGTAGACCAGAAAGGTTTAATCAATGGTTTTATCCTTCCAAATCCCCCTCAATTCCATTTATCGGGGGTTGTGTCGTGTTGTTGACTCCTGACCTGACTGCTGACTCAGCCATTTTTAAAACACTGAGGGAAGTAAACGCCACCTACAACCTGACTTTCCTTGAGTTTATAGATATATTTGGCGTTTTCTGCTATGATTCTCTCACTGTACACTGGTCAGCTGAATATAGGTCAGCTACTAAAACATTAGCCTTGACTGTTTAACTATTCACTTCTTTCCCACGACTGGCACTGAGGGATAACCGTCCTATAACCTTGGAGTTTTGAATTGTTGATTTGACGATGTCTCCTGTGTTTCCCTCTCGTTAGCACTGGTACAGGTGATATGATGGTCACAGACCGGGCCGCGGGGGCGTTGACCCCCGGAACTCTCTCCAGGTAAACTGTCAACAGATGAACGTCAGTAAAGATGAGAATTTCACTTTGCTAGTTGTACGTCTGGCAGTAGCTGCTGTTTGGATGCCGGTCAGCCATGTTTAAGTGCTCAGATCTTTCCCTCGTTTGGCACTGAGGAAAAAAGTCCTACAGACCTGTCATTTCCTTGGAGTTTTGTTGATCAGGTTTTCTGCCATGTTGTCTTCCCGTTGAACACTGGTGAAGTTGATATGGAGGTCAGTTATTTCATTGTAGTGGAAAACGTCTCATGTCTGGTTCACGTCTGGCAGCAGGTCTGATACTTGAATGCCGGTCCCTCTTTTGTCATATTTAGTCCATTTCGTTGTCGTCACCGTCAGTTTTTATGTCACTATAGGTTCCTTGCATGTTGTTGCAGCAGTACTTGCAATTTGGCCATCACTGGAGTTTGGATAGGCCCAGGGGACGGCAAGATATAGGAGCAGCCTTGTTGCTGCTTGCTGTGGCTGCGGCTACGTACAGGGATAGTACAGGGATTAGTTCAGTAATGGCATAATAACATACACTAACATAGTACATACAATGATTTGGTCACTAATATCAGTCAGACTCTGTAATGTTTGCATCATGAAGGAAGTTTGCTAGTTCATTTTCATTTGTAATATAGTACACACGACCTACATTTGTTTTTCTTACTAGAATTTGTCCATCACATACAAAGCACTGGTGAATTTTATCATTATTCTCACGTTTTAATTTTCTCACTCTGTACAGGAGGTTCTGTCGTTTTCTTGTGAGACACTCATTTATGTATACTGTATATCTTTTTTTGCTTTAATAGATGAACTTATTAGGTCTTTTTTTCTGTCTTGTGTGTGAAATCTGTGCATAACACTTTTTCTCCTTTGGTTCCCTAGTAACCGTGATTCTTTTATTTCCGACATTGGCACATTAACCTGTAGGTGGTCGCATATGATCTGGAGAGTTGTAGCTTTGCAGTTGGTGTGGTTTAATTCACTAGGAAAGAGTGAACTGTTAATCACTATTGCATCGGCTAGCTTATCTTGCTCTGCCTTATCATTTTGGTAAGCAAAATAATTGTTCAATTGGGTATCCATGTTTATTTTCCAGTCCTTGATGGCATCTTCAAGCTTCGTGTTTAGGGAAGCTATTTGATCTGTGTGACTGGCTATGACTGATTGGAGGGTCTTGCCAAAATCAGTCATGCCAGTTGATGTTAGCTGTTGTTCAAGGCTGTTGATCTTATTCTCAAGGCATCATGGCGAAGTAACTTAGATTCATGGTATGTTATTGTTGCGCGAAGAGACATATTTTCAGCATGAAGATTCAAGTTATCCGCCCTTAGGGTGGTGATGTAATTCTTTAGAGTGTCTGGATCATTAGTCATACCTGGGAGCATATCAGATGGGTTAAATCCTATGAAGGTAGATGTAGAGAGGGAGTCAGTCACGGTTGGTGTTGTTGTTGAGTCGCCTTGGTTGGTGGTTGAGGGGGAGGTGGCTAGACCATTAATTACCCAATAAAAGGCAGCAGTCAGAATGATAACAAATTCCCACTCCAGGCAGCATACTCCACCAATATTCAAAACTCTAAACTTACTCACCATACAAAACATCCATACTTATTTTTGTGCCTACTACATACATAGAACACTCAACTCAGATATAAACCCTCCCCTCAAACTTCTCCTTACCAACCTCAACAGAACACATGACCATAACACAAGGCACAGATCAGTCTTTGATGTTCCCCCATGTCCATCTCACACTATATAAAAACTCAATTCACATAAAAGGCCCAAAAATCTGGAATTCATTACCTGTGAATACAGTATAAAAGAAACACTGTCTGTTTATCTATTCAAGACTCTTGTAAAAACCACTTACTCAACCACAACTAAATAAATACTGAATAACTGAATCTCATAAATGTATAACCTGTGACCCTATCAAACTTTTTTTTTTTAATTACATTACCTAATAGAATACAGTGGACCCCCACATAACGATATTAATCCGTTCCTGAGATCTCATTGTTATGCGAAATTATCATTATGCGAATGAATTTTCCCCATAAGAAATAATGGAAATCAAATTAATCCGTGCAAGACACCCAAAAGTATGAAAAAATTTTTTTACCACATGAAATATACATTTTCCTACACACAAAGAGAAGGATACATGCACAATAGTAGAGTAGTACATGCAAAATATATATTGTGCATGTACTACTCTACTAAATGAAGAATAAATGACACTTACCTTTATTGAAGATGCAGCAATGACTGATGAGACACTGTGTCCTGGAGTGCCTTTTCCTCCTGAGTACTGTAGGTCCTGTTTGGCATTTTCTTCCAGAACAGCCTATCACACTGTGTATGCCACTACGATTCTTAAATCTCTCAAACCAACCTTTGCTGGCTTTAAATTCACCAATATGAGCACTAGTTCCAGGCATTTTTACCTGTTCACCTGGGTGTTAGTCGACTGGTGTGGGTTGCATCCTGGGAGACAAGATTAAGGACCCCAATGGAAATAAGTTACAGTCTTCGATGACACTGACTTTTTTGGGTTATCCTGGGTGGCTAACCCTCTGGGGTTAATTGTTTCTTGGTATTCTCAATAAGCCACACCAACAACGGTGCTACAGCAGCAGCAGCAGCAGCTGACAGTGCTACAGCAGCAGCAGCAGCAGCTGACAGTGCTACAGCAGCAGCAGCAGCAGCTGACAGTGCTACAGCAGCAGCTGACAGTGCTACAGCAGCAGCAGACGGTGCTACAGCAGCAGCAGACGGTACTACAGCAGCAGCAGCAGCTGACGGTGGTACAGCAGCAGCAGCAGCTGATGGTGCTACAGCAGCAGCAGCAGCTGACAGTGCTACAGCAGCAGCAGACGGTGCTACAGCACCAGCAGACGGTACTACAGCAGCAGCAGCAGCTGACGGTGGTACAGCAGCAGCAGCAGCTGACGGTGCTACAGCAGCAGCAGCAGCTGACAATGCTACAGCAGCAGCAGCATCAGCAGTTGACCATGGTACCACAGTATTTTGATAATATTTCTCACCCTTTTTACCACAGGGTTGGCACTAGAAGCTTTCTTGGGGCCCATGGTCACTTATTTTGCAAATAAAATCACCAAAAGCGCTGTAATAATACGAAATGTTCCGATTGTATGCTTGGATGTTACCGCGGAGGCTGGCTGGTAAACAATGCCACCGGTGGAACATGTGAGGCTGGCTCAGGCCTCACATAGACGCGTCTCGGACGAATAGTGTTGAGCGGGTTTTTAGCGGTATGCGAGGCAAAATCTTAGCGATAAAATGTATCGGTATGCGGATTTAACGTTATGTGATGCCAACGGTATGCGGGGGTCCACTGTACTCCATTCTCATGAATGGAGTATTCTATTAGGTAATGACCATATTTATTTATTTATTTATTTATTTATTTATTTTATAATTTGAACATACAGAGGTACAAAAAAATACAGGTAAGAGCAGCATGCCAAAGCCACTTGTATGCATTGCATTATGGGCTGACTTAAAATTATACTTAGGAAAACAAAAGAATGAGTAATCAGTGAAAAAACATTTTGAAAACGAAACAATAAAGCACAAATAGTATTCCAAAGACGGGTATATGGTTGCATGCATTACTGTACATTCTTTTAAATGGGTTTTCTGTGGTAGGTATTTAAAAAAACAAGTTGTTGGGGTTTAGGTTTAACATTTATGTGATTAATTTTTGAGAAAAATTTAGATATACAATTTATAGGTTCAGTTATTCAGTATTTATTTGGTTTTGGGGAGAAAGTGATTTTGAGAAGAGATTTAAATTTTATAAACAGGTATGTTTCTTTTATTTTACAGGAAATTGAATTCCAGTTTTGGGCCCTTTTTTTATGTGCATTGTTTTTTTGCTAGCTGAGATGGACACAAGGAACATCAAAGAGTGATCCGTCCCTTTTTTGTTATGGCAGTGTTTGTTGGGGTTTGGCGGGGAGATGTTTGAGGGGAGGGTTAATCTCGGGTTTAATGTTTTTGTATGAAATAGGTGCAGAAAAAGTTGGATTTTTGTAGGGGTTTTGTATGGTTTAGTGTTTTGAATTTTGGGTGGGTGTGCTGCGTAGTGGGAATTTGTTATCATTCTGACTGCAGTTTTTTTGGGGTAATTAGTGGTCTGAGATGGTTAATGGTTTTTGGGCCCCATGCAAAAAATTCCATGGGTTTTGGGAGTGGGGTAAAAAAAGAAGGATAAGGGCCAGGGGGGCTGACTGGGAACAAGTACCGTATCCGATGTATGCCAGGGTCTTGGAAATTTTTTAGAAATTTGTTGTAATGTGTAGAAATTTGAGTCTGTTATAAAGGTGGATTCTAAAATTTTCCCTCTGTTACTTTGTAAAGGGTGATCCTTTTATCATTTGTTAAGAGGGCTCTGTAGCTTGTTTTAAAAAATGAATGAAGTAGGTTTTGTCAAGTTTAGTGTAAGTTTGTTAGCCTACCCGGTAGATATTTTCCCTAATTCGGTTTTTTTACAGATTTGGGTAGTATACGGGTCAGGGAGAGAAGCGTATAAGTGTCATCTGCAAAAAGTGTGGGTTTGAGTAATTTCGAAAATTTGGTAGGTCTTTATGTATAGGGAAAGAGAAAGGGCCCCAAAGGGCATTCCCCGTAGGACACCCAACTGTAAATTTGGGGGTGCGGAAGATTTGCCCCATTTGCGTAAAATTTGGTTTGTTGCTGAGGTATGAATTGAGTAGTTGAGGGAGTGCCCCCTTTTTCCATAGGTGACAATTTTTTTGTGGAGCAAGTCTGGTCAACTGTAGTAAAAGCTTTACATAAGTCAAAGAAGTCCCCAGTGGGATTCTTTTTTTTTCCATTGCAGGTATATATGTTCTAGCCGGATAATGCTCATTAGTATTTTTTTTAGCCTGAATCAAATTGAGTATGTTTTGGGGATGAGGGAGGAGTGTTCGTTTAGAATTAATTTTTTAAAGATTTTTGAGAGGGGTGTAAATTTGGTATTGGCCTATGTTGTTAACTCTGTTTGGTCTCCCCCTTTATGGGTCGGGGACCCTTGCTTTTGAGAACTGTGGGAAGGGGGGGATTCAGTGGATTTGTTAAAAAAAATGTTGCAAGATTGGGGATGCACTTTTGGGCACTTTTGATTAAAGGGGGGGTAAGGTATTTAAATCTCCTGCCTTTTTTTTAGGCGTTAAATAAAGGGAAAACTTTGTATGGGTTTGTGGAGCTAGGAACGTGTGTTCGGGGGAGTTGCCAGTGAGGGAGTATTTTTGGGGGGGTATTGAGCTTGGGAGAAGAAAAATTGGTCTGTTGCTGTTTCTGGGGGGGTGGGAGTTGGGGTTCACGATTTTGCTAATTTTATCTCGCTTTTCGTTATCTTTTTTTTTTCCCCCGAATTTCTGATAGGGTTTTTCCGGGCTTTTTTATTCACCCCGAAGTTGGGTAATCTGCTCCCCCTAATACAATTTTTTTTTCCCTTTTTTCAGGCAGGGGTTTGGATTGAGGGGTAAAGTTTTGTTTTGGGTTTTGGTTAAAATGACCCATTCTGTACTGTTTTTTATATGGGTTTTGTTTTATGGATTTGAGAGCTGGGTGTTGCCCGGATGTTCAGTCTTTAGCTGTTT
>NC_069426.1:46768392-46894448 GCF_026875155.1 Cherax quadricarinatus | reverse complement strand
CAAAACAAAAAAAGCATTGGCTACGGTCAAAGCTGATCTAATCCACGCCTTCCTCTCGGTGAGTCCAACAAGGTTGTTTTCACTAAGTGATTCTCTCTCTGAATATCTTGTTCCTGTCATTGCCCTCAGCAGTTAAAATATCTTTCATATTATTGTGTTTGATAATAACAGGTGATACATTTGTAGTCTCATTTAAGTGCAGTCATCTTAACAATGGATAACATGCTCACAAACAGAGTACCATATATCGCAGCTTATTAGACATTTTTTTTTCCATAAAATGTCTCCAAAAACCATCCTATGTCTATAAGTTGAAGGTCAGTAATGGGTGCTATAAGTTTGGGGTGTGGGGTGGGCTGTAGCTCTTCCAGTTATGTCCAGTGCCAAGCCTTTGAAACTAAAACTGGTTTTCTAAGCTACGAAATATGGTATGTTTGTAATTACTGAAGATTGGCAAAGCTAGAGTAAGATGTTGAGATGTAGAACAAGAGGCCTGGGGATGCCAGAATGGAGATGACTATTAGACAGTGTGTAGGGAGTCACTTAAATGATATTACATCCAAGGGGGAAAAAAAAGGTGCAGATAAGGCGATAAAAGAGAGGCAAGAGCAAAAACAAGTGTGCTGGGTGTAAAAGCTTATTCCTCTATAAGCAATACTTCGCATTATCTATTTTTTCGAATAACTTTCATTATTCTCCATTGGGGAGTGGGGCAGAATTCTTCCTCTGTAAGCTGTGAGTGTCATAAGAGGTGACTAAAATGCCAGGAGCAAGGGCCTAGTATCCTGTATACATTACTGAACTTAAAAAAAGACACTTTTGTTTTTCTTTTTGGTCCACCCTGCATCGGTGGGACATGGTCAATTTGTTGAAAGATGAAGACCTTTCTGTATGTCCTTGGCCCTAATATCTCTCAAAAAGTCATGCTTGGGATTTTTACAGTTGGTACCTAAAGAAGAGTTGGCAACTTTTCTTAAGAGTGTGCCAGTTGTAAAACATTTTCTGAAAGTTTCTTTTGTGTACCCATAAGAATTTTGAACATCAAAATTATTTTTTTTTAACATGGTCATTTCCTACTGAGGCAGGGTGACCCAAAAAAAGAAAGAAAAACTTTCACCATCATTCATACATAATCACTGTCTTTGCAGAGGTGCTCATATGTCACTTCAAACAGCCAGTATCCCAAACCCCTCCTTTAAAGTGCAGGCATTGTACTTCCCATCTCCAGGACTCAGGTCTGGCTAACCGGTTTCCCTGAATCTCTTCACAAAATATTACCCTACTCACACTCCAACAGGTCGTCAGGTCCCAAAAACCATTTGTCTCCATTCACTCTATGTAACATGCTCATACAGACCTGCTGGAAGTCCAAGCCCCTTGCACACAAAACCACCTTTACCATCCTCTCCAACCTTTCCTAAGATGACCCCTCCCCCACTATCCACTACAGATTTATATGTTCTCTCCAAGTTATTCTACTTTGTTCCATCTTCAGCCCTCTGACTAATACTTTTAGTGACTCTAAGCCCCCTCCTAAATTCTCTGCATAATATTTACACCTCATATTGCCCTTGGACACAACATCTTCACTGCCTCCTCCTTGCTGCAGCATTTACAACCCATGCTTCACACCCATATGAGTGTTGGTACCACTATACTTTCATACATTCCTTTCCTTGCCTCCATGGATAACATTTTTTGTCTCCCCAGATACATAAAAGCACCACTCACCTTTTTTCCTTTATCAGTTGTATGGTTAACCTCATCCGTTATAAACCCATCTGCTGACAAGTCAACTCCCAAATATATGAACACCTTCACTTCTTCCATACTCAGTCTCTCCAATGTGATATCCAGTTTTTCTTTACCTAAATTATTTGATACCCTCATTACCTTATCTATCTATGTTCACTTTTAACTTTCTTCCTTTACACCTCCCAAACCATCCACTAACCTTTGCAACTTTTCTTTAGAATCAAAATTATTGTTATGATTATTTTTTATTCAGTGCAGTACTGTATTATGACCATGGGATGGTTCTTTTGAGAGATTCTGAAGACAAGTTGCAGAGGTTTGTAGAGGATTCTGAGAAGGTATGTAAAAGGAAATTAAAAGTGAAAATAGGAAAGAGCAAAGTAATAAGGGGAAACAAAACATCTAGGCAATGAAAGATTGGGATATCAGCTTGGAGGAAGGCAGTATAGAGGAAGTGAATGTGTTCACATATTTAGGAATGGACTTGTCAGCAGACGGATATATGAAAGATTAGGTAAACCATAGAATTATAAGAAGGGGAAAAAAAACGGAGGTTGGTGAGTTGAGGCATCTGTGAAGACAAAAACTTAGTCCATGAGGCAAAAAGGGGGATTTTCCAAAGTATAGTGGGGTGTGAAGTGTTGTCTTCAGAATATTGTGGTAAGAAAGAAGTCAGGGCGTCAGTGAAGATGTTGAGTTTTAAAGCACAATTATGAATGAATAATTGTTCAGAGAATTCGTAGCATGGAAATTAGAAGGCAAGAGGTTACCAAAAGTATAATAGAGTGCTGAGGATGGGGTTGTTGAAGTGGTTGGGCATTAGTAAAATAAAGACTAGGAGAGTATATAAATCTGGGATGCAGGGAAGGAGGGGATGGGAGTCATCCCCTGAAGGGTTAGAGGGGCATTAAAGGTTTTGAGTGCTAGGGGTTTGAACATCCAACAAGCTAATGTGAGCATGTTTGATGGAAGCAGAGGCAAGTGGGTTTTGTAACCTGATGGGATGTTGGAGTGTGAGCAAGGTAACATTTATATGGGGGATTCAGGGAAACCTGTTAGCTGGACTTGAGTCCTGGAGAATGACAGTGTCTGCACTCAAAAGAAAAGGTGGAGGTGTTGCAATTAGAGGATAATCTGATGGTGATGTCAGAACACCTCTGGAAAGATGGCAATTGAATGAATGATGGTGAATGTTTTTTCTTCTATGGTTCACCCTGCCTTAGCAGAGAATTGGCAAGATAAAAAAATCACACGCACACGTGCCTTCTCCTCTCACTCTCCTCTCTCATCCCCACATTCTCTATCTCTCTCTCTCTCTCTCTCTCTCTCTCTCCTCTCACTCTCTCTCTCCTCTCATCCCTCTCTCTCCCTCTCTCTCTCTCCCTCTCTCCTCTCCCTCTCTCTCCCTCTCTTCTCTCTCCTCTCTCGCTCTCCTCACCTCCCCTCTCTCTCTCCTCTTCACTCTCCCTCTCATCCTCTCTCTCTCCCACAATCGACTTCTCCTCCTCTCTCTCTCTCCATCTCTCTCTCTCTCTCTCAACTCTCCCTCCCTCGCCCTCCTCCCCCCCCCCCCACGGGGGGGGGGGGGGGGGAAAAAACACAACAACACAAACCCGCCACTCCCTCTCCAACTCTCCCTCTCCTCTCTCTCTCTCTCTCCCTCACTCTCCCTCTCTCTCTCCCTCCCTCTCTCCCCTCTTCTCTCCCTTCACTCCCTCCCACTCTCTCCCTTCCTCCCTCTATTTTCTCTCCCTCCCTCCCTCTCTCTCTCTCTCTCTCCCTCCCTCCCCTCCCTCCTCTCTCTCTCTCTCCCTCCCTCCTCCCTCTCTCTACCTCCCTCCCTCCCTCCCTCTCTCCCTCCCCTCCCTCCTTCTCCCTCCCCTCCTTCTCCCTCCCTCCTCTCCCTCCCTCCTCCCTCCACTCCTCTCCCCTCCCTCCCTCCCTCTCCCTCACCCTCCCTCTCCCTCCCTCCCTCCCCCCCTCCCTCCTCCCCCCCTCCTCCCCCCCTCCCTCCCTCCCTCCCTCCCTCCCTCTCTCCCTCTCTCTCTCCCTCTCTCCCTCACTCTCTCTCCTCCTCCCTCCGCTCTCTCTCTCTCGTATCCTCTCTCTCTCTCTCTCACCTCATCTCATCTCCTCTCTCTCCTCTCTCTCTCTTCTCTCTCTTTTTTTTTACACAGGGTTTGACAAAGGTTTAAGGATCCCTAGCTTTATTGACCGCTTATTTAAACCGGTTAAGGATTCCTAACTTTATTGGCAAAGCTAAGACTGTTACCCAGTACAACAGCTCATTTGAAAGCATTTTTTATTGTTATGAGACATACTAGTAGGGAAACAGATGAATTGGAGCAAAATCTGTGGCCAGCATTTTCATTTGATCAACTGCATTTATCTCGTTTGACATCATTATGCTTAACGAATGTGTTTCCATACTCAAGTCCATCCTGGGTATGTATGATATCAGATGGAGTGATGTTCTGAGAAGGGTACAGCCAGAGTGAAGGTTGCTGCTTTCTCCTCAACCTCTCTCCACCTCTCTCTCTCCTCATCTCTCTCTCTACTCTCTCTCCTCTCTCTTCACTCTCTTCCACCCCTCTCCTCCCCCTCTCCCTCCCTCTCTCATCCCTCCCTCCCTCCCTCCCTCCCCCTCTCTCTCTCCTCCTCCATCCCTCATCCCTCCCTCCCTCTCTTCTCCCTCCCTCCCTCCCTACCCTCTCCTCTCCCTCCCTCCCTCCCTCCCTCCCTCCTCACTCCCTCCTCCCTCCCTCCCTCCCCTCCCTCCACTCTCTTAAGACAGGCACTAGCGCCTCCATCTCTCCCTCTTCTCTCCCTCCCTCCCTCTTCTCCCTCTCTCCTCTCCCTCTCTACCCTCCCTCCCTCTCTCCTCCCTCTCCTCTCCTCTCTCTCCCTCTCTCCCCCCCTCTCTCTCCCCCTCTCCCTCTTCTCTCTCACTCTACTGTACCCCTCTCTCTCTTTCCCCCTCTCCTCCTGGTCCCCTCC
The DNA here is from genome assembly GCF_026875155.1 of Cherax quadricarinatus. Classification (NCBI taxonomy): domain Eukaryota; kingdom Metazoa; phylum Arthropoda; class Malacostraca; order Decapoda; family Parastacidae; genus Cherax; species Cherax quadricarinatus. Next base: position 46,889,696 of record NC_069426.1, on the reverse strand, counting down.
TCTCTGTCCCCTCTCTCTCAATCTTCTCCTGTCCCCTCTCACTCTGTCCCCCTCTCTCTCTCTTGTTCCCTCCCCCTCCTCTCTCTCTCTCTCCTATCTGTCCCCCTCTTCTCTCTGTTCTCTCTCTCTCTGTCCCCTCTCTCTCTCTCTGTCCCCCCTCTCTCTCTCTCTCTGCCATAACAACATATTAGAGTGAGAGATATGGGAGAACAAGTAAAATAAGCCCAGTGAAAGGGAGGGGCACCATCAGCACAGTAAGAGAACATTGTATCAACATCTGTAGGCCTTTGCTGTTTAACACTACCAGAAAATATCAGAAATACTGCCAGAACAAGTGTGGAAGTCTTCAGGGGGAAATTGGAAAAGTACCTCCGTCAATTGCCGGATCAACCTTTCTGTGATGGATACATGGGCCAGCAGGCTTCCAGCAGCAACTGCCTGGTTGATCAGACAAATAGTAAACAAGCCTGGCCTAGTCCCAGGAAAACTCTTGAAATTCGTCAAAGGTAAGGTAAAGGTGAGGTATGTCCTCTACGATCATAATACCTGCTATTTGAAAATAGATTGCAAAATTTCAAAAGTGTTACAATGAAAATGTGTTGCTTAGATGTGTGTTTCGAGGGAATGGTGTATACATATATACATAAGCACAGTGAAATCTCAAATAACACAAGAGCTCCATTCCTTGAAATACACACACTTAAGAAATTTTGTTATGTAATGTGAAAAAACATGGAAAAAATAGAGATAGGGTTTTGACACTAAAAGAAAGCTGAACAGATTTTTTAAAAATTTCTTATTTCATAGGAAATAATAAAGTTTTGACACTTTATAGTTGTCATTGTTTGTTGATTTAGAAATGTATGTTATGTATCTAAAGACCTAAATAAAGCTTATTACTACAGGTAGTAGGTGTAACAGCAAACCACCCAGGAAGTACTACCGTCCTGCCAGATGCCTGTGAAACAGAAACCTGTAACTGTTTTGCATGATGGTAGGATTGCTGGTTTCTTTTTCTGTCTCATAAACACACTAGATAACAGGGATATCTTGCTACTCCTACTGGCACCTTGGTCACACTCCACAGACACGCCCATGCATGATATATATACATACTCCTAGGTTTTTCTCCTTTTTCTAATAGTCTCTTGTTTCTTCTTTATTCTTCCTTTGTCATGGGGAAGTGGAAAAAAATCTTTCCTCCGTAGACCATGCGTGCCGTATGAGGCGACTAACAATGCCGGGACTATGGGCAGTAACCCCTTCCTCCTGTAGACATATCCTAAAAAAGAGAAGAAGAAAAACTTTATAAAACTGGGATTGCGTGAATGTGCGTGATGTAGTTGCAGAAGACAAGAAACAGATGATTGCTTGATTGTTATGAATGAAAAAGAAGTGGATTGTCCTGGCCCTAAGCTAAACAAAGCTGAAGGGGGAGGGGAGTTACGGTGGGGGGAGGAAATACATGGATTAAAATCTGGAGTATCCTGAAGAGTTAGAGGCAAAGGAAGGGTAGCGTAATGTTGAGATGCCAGTTAATGGAAGGAGAAAAGAGAAATATGAATGTGAAAAGTAAGAAATATGTGGATTAAAGTATAGGTTGGATGCGCAAAGTGGGTCCAAAATAAGCGTGTATGCACCTGGAGAAGAGGAATGCAGAGGAGATAGAGAGGATTTTGGGAGATGTTAAGTGAATGTATAGGAGCCTCTGAACCACGTTGAAAGAGTACTTGTGTAGGGGACCTGAATGCTAAAGTAGGAGAAACTTTTAGAGAGGGTGTGGTAGGTAAGTTGGAGTGCCAGTGTAAATGATAATGGGAGAACTTTGATTGAACTTTGTATAGAAAGGGGTTTAGTTTTTAATAGGTAATACATATTATAAGAAAAGAGGATAAAATAAACACAAGATATGATGGATAGGGCGAAATAACAGTAGATTTTGTTTGATTATGTATTGGTAGTAAGAACTGTTGAGTAACTTCAGTATGTACAAGTTTATAGAGGGGCACACAATAAAATCGATCACTTTTCTAGTTTGTGCTACACTGGAGTAAAGGTAGTGGGATACAAGGAGATAGAAGCAACAGGGAAGAGAGAGGTGAAGGTTTAAAAACATAAACGAGGGAGGGCCAGTTAGGTTAAAATTATAAACAGCTATTGGAGGATAGATAGCTAATGAAGAGCATAGGCAGATTGGGGTTCGAAGATAGTATGGGGTAGGTTTAAAAAATGTAGAGTTAGAGCGTTCAGCAGAAGTTTGTGGTTTACAGGAAAGTGGGTGCGGAAGGGAAGAGTAGCCAATTGGTGGAATGAAAGATGTAAAGAAGGAAGTAAGGGAGAAAAAGTTAGCATCGAGAAGTTTATTACAAAGTAAGATTGAAGCATGGAGGGAAAGAGTATCTGCAAGAAAAAGAGAGAGGTTTAAGAGAGTGGTGGACGCAATTATTTTTTGGTTTACAAAGAGATCAAATGAGAGAGTGGGTGAGATGTTAACAACAAATTTTGTTGAAAAATAAGAAAAGTTTTGGAGTGAGATGAACAAGTTAAGGAAGCCTAGAGAACAAATGGATTTGTTCAGTATAAAAATAGAGAGGGAGAGTTTTATTAAATGGAGAGTTAGAGGTATTGGAAGATGGAGGGAATTATTTTCTGAATTGATAAATGTTGATGAAGATAGGGAAGCTGTGATTTCGGTATAGAGGATAAGAAGAGTGGTGAAGCAATGTAAAAAGAGAGCAAATGAGAGAGTGGGTGAAGATGTTATCAACAAATTTTGGTTGAAAAGTAAGAAAAAGATTTGGAGTGAGATTAACAAGTTAAGGAAGCTAGAGAACAATGGCATTTGTCCAGTTAAAAAATAGGAGAGGAGAGTTATTAAATGGAGAGTTAGAAGGTATTGGTAAGATGGAGGGAATATTTTGAGGTATTGTTAAAATGTTGATGAAGAAAGGGAAGCTGTGGATTTCCGTGTATAGGGCAAGGAGGAATAACCTCTTGGTAGGAGTGAGGAGAGCCCAGTTGTAATGTGGGGAAAGTTTTCGAAGGCAGTAGGAAAATGAAAGGGTTAATGCAGCCGGGATTGATGGGATAACGATAGAAATGTTTAAAAGTCAGGTGTGGAAATAGATTTTTGGAGTGGTTGGTGCAATTATTTAATAAATGTATGGAAGAGGTAAGGTAAACCAAGGATTGCAAGAGAGCATGCATAGTTCCTTTGTATAAAGGCAAAGGGGACAAAAAGGAGAGTGCAAAAACTATAGGGGGATAAGTCTGTTGAGTCTACCTGGTAAAGTGTAGGTAAGTTATTATTGAAAGAATTAAGAGTAAGACGGAGATAACAAGGAGGCTTAGGAAAGGTAGGGGGTGTGTGGACCAGGTGTTTTTACAATGAAACATATAAAATGAACATTATTTAGATAAGGACAAAAGAGTTTTTGTGGCATTTATGATTAGGAAACGGCGTATGACAGGGTGGATAGGGGGGCAAATGTGGCAGATTGTTTGCAGGTGTATGGTGGTAGGGAGGTAGGGTTACTGAAGCAGTGAAGAGTTTTTAACGAGGATAGTGAGGCTAAAGTTAGAGTATGTAGGAATGAGGAAAGTATTTCCCAGTAAAAGTAGGCCCTTAGAAAGGATGTTGTGATGTCACCTGTGGTGTTTACTATATTTATAGATGGGGTTGTAAAAAGAGAAGTAAATGCAATGTCATGGCAAGAGGCCTGGGAGTTTAAAAGATAAAGAATCAAACAAAATGGGTAGTTGTCACAGTTGCTTTCTGATGACACTGTGCTCTTGGGAGATTCTGAAAGAGAAGTTGCAGAGATTGGTGGATGAATTTGTAGGGTTGCAAAAGAAGAATATTAAAGGTAATACAGGTCAAGAGTAAGTTAATGAAGGATACCATAAAGGATAAGGTGATGAAAGATTGGAATCTCATATTGGGGAAGAATAATGGAGAAGGTGAAATGTTCTGATATTTGGAGTGGACGAGTCAGCGGATGGGGTCTATGAAAGATGAGGTGAATCAATAGAAATGATGAGGGGAAAAGGGTGAGTGGTGCACTAAGGATCTGTTGGAGACCAAAGAACTTTGACCTTGGAGGCAAAGAGGGGAATGTAAGAGATAATAGTTTTTTTACCAATGCTCTTACAAGGGTGTGAAGCATGGGATGCTGAATGTTTGCAGCGAGGAGAAAGGCTGGAGGCAGAGAGATGTCATGTCGAGAGGGCAATGTGTGTGATGTTAATATAATGAGAGAATTCGTAGTTAGGAAGTAGGAGGAGGTGCGGGATTACCAAAAACTGTTTGTCCGAGGGCTGAGGAAGGGTTGTTGAGTGGTTCGGACATTTAGGTAGAGAATGGAGCGAAACAGATGACTTCAAGAGTGTAATCAGTCTGTAGTGGACGGGAAGGCGGGGTAGGGTCGGCCTAGGAAAGGTTGGAGGGAGGGGGTAAAAGAGGTTTTGTAGTGCAGGGGGGCTTGGACTTCCAGCGGCAATGCATGAGCATGGTTTTGATAGGAGTGAATGGAGACCAAACGGTTTTTTAATACTTGTACGAGCTGTTGGAGTGTGAGCAAAGTAACATTAATGAAGGGGTTCAGGGAAAACACCGGCATTCCACTTAGTCCTGGAGATGGGAATACAGTGCCTGCACTCTGAATGAGGGTGTTTAATGTTGCAGTTTAAAAACTGTAGTGGTAAAGCAACCCTTCTGGCAAGACAGTGATGAGTTGAAATAATGGTGAAAGTTTCTTTTTCGGGCCCACCCTGCCCTTGGTGGGAATCGCCAGATGGATAAAAAAAAAATACATTTACTAAAGTAAAGCCCCTGGAAAGATGGGGCTTGATGCAGTGTACTGGTATTATTTCTTCCGAGAGAAAATGGAGAGAGCTAATACTCCACCAGTTCAGGTTATTTTAGGTACAGGTCACATTAAGACAGTTATACATATTATCGTACATATTAACATGTGTAAATTACCTAGGACAACCCCAAAAAAGTCAGACACGTGACTCATTTCCACTGGGGTCCTTGACAATTATGAGTTTAATACACACACAGAACAGTTAAAAAAATGGCTAAAAGTAACAAGAAAATTTACCCTGTTTGTCACTTTTGTATCTCAAAGTCCTGACTAGTGTTTGGAAATGGTTTTTGTATCCCGCTCAATTTGAGCAGTGAATACCTGTGGATACAACTGCTTTCCATTGCCGATGGCTTTCCACATAAATTTCGCTATACAATTTTCTCATTTTATTTTAGTTAACACTCCCCGTTTATGTGCACAAAATGCAAAAAAAAAAACAAAAAAAAAAAGTTAAGTAAAAACAAAAATATATGAAAATATTGAGAGAATCAAATCAGAAGTATCACATGTAATTTTGTTAATTTAGGGTTGAGGGTGTGACACAGCCCTTAGGCTGTAAATTGCCTGGGTGCAACATCCCCCTAGGCCGTTCATTAATTGTTGGGTTGAAAAGGTTATGGAGGCCATGGCCTACAGCCCATTATAACCCAACTCAACACTGAAAAAACTTATCAGTGGAACCCCCGGTTTACGATCAGCTCCAATGCGCCCCAATTATGTAGTGTATTTATGTAGTGCGTTTGAAAGTATGTGAATCAAACTCGGTCAGTACAGGCACCATGAACATACTTCTGGAATGAAATAATCATTCGTAAACCGGGGTCCCCTGTAATAATGTTTCCTGACTAATTTCTCTATAAATATAATTTTGTGTTTTAGGCACTCATACAATGGAGTTATAAGAGTACTGTGTGTCACTGAAACCAATGAAACCATCTCTGGTGATGAGAAGGGAAGCATGAACAGAAGTTATTACATCACTCCTCCTGACAGACAAACATAAAAAATGGGATATAACATTAGGGGGGGGGGTCTATGACTAAATAAATAATGAACCAGGTGATTAAAGCTGCACACACACACACACTAGTATGCAAATTAAGGAGAAGATTATCAGAGGAAGTGGTGGAGCACCTGGAATGGAACGAGATTATAAACGCCAACCAGCCGGAATTCCATTGAAGGCAAATCCTGGTCACCAAACCTTCTGAGTTTTATGATAAAGTAACAAAGTAAACACGAGAGAGAGGTGGTGGGTTTTGCGTCTTCTTGGACTGCAAGAAGGCCTTTGGCACAGTTCCTCACACAAGAGAGTAGTGCAGAAGCGTAGAGGATCATGTGCATATAACAGGAAGGGCACTTGCAGTGGGATCAGAGAATACCTGACAGGGAGGCAACAACGAGTCTTGGTACGTGATGAGAGTCACATTGGGCACCTGTGACGAGCGGGGCTTCAACAAGGAGTCGTCCTAGGACCAGTGCAGATTTTGATATATATGAATGACATGGATGGAAGGGTTAGACTCAAAAGTGTCCCTGTTTGCAGATGATTTGAAGTATAATGAGGAGAATAAATCGGATGAGATCAGGCAGGGCTTCGAAGAGACCCTGGACAGACTGGACAACCTGGTCCAGCAACTGGCATTTCTTCTCCGAATTTAATTCCCGCCAAATGCAGAGTCAATGATAGATCAGGGAAGGCACAGAAGACCGCAGATGGAGTATAGGCCAGGTGGCAAAGATGCAAACCTCGCTCAAGGAGAAAATCTATGGTGTGAGTTAACACCGAGCATTCTCCGAAGCACACATCAACCAATAACGGCTGCAGCATAGGGCGCCTGGCAAACCTGAGAAACAGTATTCCAATAACCTTAGTAAGGAATTGTTCAATACCTTTACAACCGAGCCCATACTGGAGTAACACACCTGTTTTGGAACCGCACTTTGCTCAAGCAATTCAAGAACTAAAGGAAAAGTGCAAGGTAAGCCACAAGGTTAGTTCCATAGCTAAGGGGAATGTCTTATGAAAGAAAGGATAAGAAAACAGCCTGACAACACATGGAGGACAGGAGGGTCAGGGGAAATGATAACGACATATAAAAATACTGCACGGAATAGACAAGGTGACAAAGACAGCTTTCCATGGAGGGGACACAGAAAAACAAAACAGAGGTCACAATTGGAATTGAAGAAGTCAGAAGAGTCCAAAGGATGTTAGGAAGTATTTCTCGAGTCATAGAGTGACAGGCCGTGGAATACCCTAGAAAGAGAAGTAGTGGAGGCGGGAACCATACATAGTTTTAAAGGCGAGGTTTGCTAAAGTATAATGGAGTAGGGAGAGAGAGGAAGGACCTATTAGCAATCAGTAAAAGGCAGGGCCAGGAGTTATGACTCGACCCTGCAACCACAAATTAGGTGAGTACACACACCCCACCTTCCCGTTAACGACCTGAAAAACCCTCCTCTATCATTTCCACTATCCCCCCCCTCTTTCTCCTCTCTATCTCTCTCCCTACCAGACGTCTCACATCCAGTACTCTCTCTTTACCTATCTCTCTCCTCTCTCCCCATCTCTCCCCTCTAACATCTCCTTTCCCCTCTAACATCCTCCCCCCTCTCATTATCTCTCCCCTCTTTTCCCCATTTCCATCTCTCTCTTGTCTCTCTCTCTCTCTTCCCCTCTCTCTTCCCCCTAACCTCACTCTCCCCTCTCTCTCTTCCAATCTCCCCCTCTCTTCTCCCCTTCCCCCTGTCTCTCCCCTTCTCACTCTCTCTCCCTTTTCCCTTCACACTCTCCCCCTCTCTCCACCTTCCCTTTCTCTTTCCCTCTCTTTGTAGCTCTCCCCCCCTTTTCCCTTCTCACTCACTCCCCTCTCTTTTCCTTCTACCTTCCCTTCCTCTCTCTTTTCTCTTTCCAAAAAAAAATGGTGGAGACTTGAAGGATGGAACAAGAAGGAGAGAAAAATTAGGAGAGCTTTCCTGAAAAAAATGGAGACCGAGGTTTCTGTGGAAATTAGAAAAGAGGTTGGAGAAGGAAGAAGAAGCCTTGGGAGGCACAAGTTGAAAACGCAGTAGCCAGATAAGGTCCTAGAAATGAGGTAAACCAGGCTGAAGCAAGTTACAAGGCAACTGACAAAGATGACACAGCAAATGAAGCTGAGAGCCAAACAGGAAGGATGGAGTATGAATTAGCTAAGGTCATATCAGCCATGCCAGAAAGGCCAAGGAGTGAACGGGGAGAGCATCTGGTGCAGATGGAGATGGTGAATAGGTTTCAAATGCGGAGGCACAACCAATCTACCAAGAGCCACCAGGAAAACAACAGGGAAGAAAATGACCATGTACCGACAGGAACCAGAGTTACAGAGGAGAGGCATAGAGGAGGAACGGGCAAAAACAGTGTTTATCCATGGCTTCAGAGAGAGAGGAAAGGAACTCACAATGAAAGACTACAGGCAGAAATAAAGGAGATTGAGAACATCATCACAAAATAGGTGCCGAAAACAAGGACGAGATTTGTAAATTTATCAGAGAAAGGGGGGTAACTTGAAGGGGAGAAAAAGACCGATCAAGCTTATCTCAGGATGGAAACAGTGCGGAACCGGATCCTCCAAAGAGAAACCACGTTGAAAAGGTCAGTAAGGTACAAGAGGGAGTTCCTAGACAGAGACAAGAACACAAACAGAATGACAGCAGCTGAGGGATGAGGACCAAAAAGCGAAAGGAGGCTAGGAAAGAGAACAAGGATGGAACCAGCAGAGCCAATCAGAGCAGAGCAGAGCAGCAAGGGCAAGCACACCAGAACTTATCCTCATAACTCCACAACCATCACACCATCCCAACACAAAACATACAATCACTCACAGCTTCCACCCAACACCCAGCTATATATCCCCAAGTAAGCTACCAGGTCTCCCCCCTCACAGGCCCCCAAACCACAAGTTAGTTGGAAAGGAATCTGAAGGCATGGTACACAGACCAGAAATGTAATAACAAATAAGTGGGCATGATTAGCAACGAAAGAGTCAAAGAGGCATCGCCAGATATTATAGCTCTCACAGAAACCAAGCTTACAGTATTATAACAGATGCCACTTTCCAATGGGATACCAAGATTCCTGAGGCAAGAGAGGGAACAGGGGGGTGGAGGATTTGGCCCCTGCTGAATCAAAAACCATAGAACTTTGATGATCTGGAGAGAGGAGCCAGCGGAGCAAAACAAGTTATTACATGTGGGAACGTTTCACTCAGGAGGGTCCCAAGTGGTAATTGCAGTGATGTAAAACCCACCACAAGAGCAGGGTTTCTTTTCTGTTCATAAACACACAGATAACGGGGATATTTGCTACTCCTACTTGCACCTTGGTCACACTTCACAGACACGCACATGCATATATATATACATACATCTAGGTTTTTCTCCTTTTTCTAAATAGCTCTTGTTCTTCTTTATTTCTTCCATTGTCCATGGGGAAGTGGAAAAGAATCTTTCCTCCGTAAGCCATGCGTGTCGTATGAGGCGACTAAATGCCGGGAGCAATGGGCTAGTAAACCCTCTCTCCTGTAGACATTTACTAAAAAAGAGAAGAAGAAAAACTTTATAAAACTGGGATGCTTGAATGTGCGTGGATGTAGTGCAGATGACAAGAAACAGATGATTGCTGATGTTATGAATGAAAAGAAGTTGGATGTCCTGGCCCTAAGCGAAACAAAGCTGAAGGGGTAGGGGAGTTTCGGTGGGGGAAATACATGGGATTAAATCTGAGTATCTGAGAGAGTTAGAGCAAAGGAAGGGGTAGCAGTAATGTTGAAGGATCAGTTATGGAAGGAGAAAAGAGAATATGAATGTGTAAATTCAAGAATTATGTGGATTAAAGTAAAGGTTGGATGCGAAAAGTGGGTCATAATAAGCGTGTATGCACCTGGAGAAGAGGAATGCAGAGGAGATAGAGAGATTTTGGGAGATGTTAAGTGAATGTATAGGAGCCTTTGAACCAAGTGAAAGAGTAATTGTGGTAGGGAACCTGAATGCTAAAGTAGGAGAAACTTTTAGAGAGGGTGTGGTAGGTAAGTTTGGAGTGCCAGGTGTAAATGATAATGGGAGAACCTTTGATTGAACTTTGTATAGAAAGGGGTTTAGTTATAGGTAATACATATTTTAAGAAAAAGAGGATAAATAAGTATACAAGATATGATGTAGGGCGAAATGACAGTAGTTTGTTGGATTATGTATTGGTAGATAAGACTGTTGAGTAGACTTCAGGATGTACATGTTTATAGAGGGGCCACAGATATATCAGATCACATTCTAGTTGTAGCTACACTGAGAGTAAAAGGTAGATGGGATACAGGAGAATAGAAGCATCAGGAAGAGAGAGGTGAAGGTTTATAAACTAAAAGAGGAGGCAGTTAGGGTAAGATATAAACAGCTATTGGAGGATAGATGGCTAATGAGAGCATAGGCAATGGGGTCGAAGAGGTATGGGGTAGGTTTAAAAATGTAGTGTTAGAGTGTTCAGCAGAAGTTTGTGGTTACAGGAAAGTGGGTGCGGAAGGGAGAGTAGCGATTGGTGGAATGATGATGTAAAGAGAGTATAAGGGAGAAAAAGTTAGCATATGAGAAGTTTTTACAAAGTAGAAGTGATGCAAGGAGGGAAGAGTATATGCAGAAAAGAGAGAGGTTAAGAGAGTGGTGAAGCAATGTAAAAAGAGAGCAAATGAGAGAGTGGGTGAGATGTTATCAACAAATTTTGTTGAAAATAAGAAAAAGTTTTGGAGTGAGATTAACAAGTTAAGGAAGCCTAGAGAACAAATGGATTTGTCAGTTAAAAATAGGAGAGGAGAGTTATTAAATGGAGAGTTAGAGGTATTGGGAAGATGGAGGGAATATTTTGAGGAATTGTTAAATGTTGATGAAGATAGGGAAGCTGTGATTTCGTGTATAGAGGTTAAGAGAGTGGTGAAGCAATGTAAAAAGAGAGCAAATGAGAGAGTGGGTGAGATGTTATCAACAAATTTTTTGTTGAAAATAAGAAAAAGTTTTGGAGTGAGATTAACAAGTTAAGGAAGCCTAGAGAACAAATGGATTTGTCAGTTAAAAATAGGAGAGGAGAGTTATTAAATGGAGAGTTAGAGGTATTGGGAAGATGGAGGGAATATTTTGAGGAATTGTTAATGTTGATGAAGATAGGGAAGCTGTGATTTCGTGTATAGGGCAAGGAGGAATAACATCTTGTAGGAGTGAGGAAGAGCCAGTTGTGAATGTGGGGAAAGTTCGTGAGGCAGTAGGTAAAATGAAAGGGGTTAAGGCAGCCGGGATTGATGGGATAAAGATAGAAATGTTAAAAGCAGGTGGGGATATAGTTTTGGAGTGGTTGGTGCAATTATTTAATAAATGTATGGAAGAGGGTAAGGTACCTAGGGATTGGCAGAGAGCATGCATAGTTCCTTTGTATAAAGGCAAAGGGGACAAAAGAGAGTGCAAAAATTATAGGGGGATAAGTCTGTTGAGTATACCTGGTAAAGTGTATGGTATAGTTATTATTGAAAGAATTAAGAGTAAGACGGAGATGAACAAGGAGGCTTTAGGAAAGGTAGGGGGTGTGTGGACCAGGTGTTTACAATGAAACATATAAATGAACAGTATTTAGATAAGGCTAAAGAGGTTTTTGTGGCATTTATGGATTTGGAAAAGGCGTATGACAGGGTGGATAGGGGGGCAATGTGGCAGATGTTGCAGGTGTATGGTGTAGGAGGTAGGTTACTGAAAGCAGTGAAGAGTTTTTACGAGGATAGTGAGGCTAAAGTTAGAGTATGTAGGAATGAGGGAAATTATTTCCCAGTAAAAGTAGGCCTTAGACAAGGATGTGTGATGTCACCGTGGTTGTTTAATATATTTATAGATGGGGTTGTAAGAGAAGTAAATGCAAGGGTCTTGGCAAGAGGCGTGGAGTTAAAAGATAAAGAATCAAACATAAAGTGGGAGTTGTCACAGTTGCTTTTTGCTGATGACACTGTGCTCTTGGGAGATTCTGAAGAGAAGTTGCAGAGATTGGTGGATGAATTTGGTAGGGTGTGCAAAAGAAGAAAATTAAAGGTGAATACAGGAAAGAGTAAGGTTATGAGGATAACAAAAAGATTAGGTGATGAAAGATTGGATATCATATTGGAGGGAGAGAGTATGGAGGAGGTGAATGTATTCTGATATTTGGGAGTGGACGTGTCAGCGGATGGGTCTATGAAAGATGAGGTGAATCATAGAATTGATGAGGGGAAAAGGGTGAGTGGTGCACTTAGGAGTCTGTGGAGACAAAGAACTTTGTCCTTGGAGGCAAAGAGGGGAATGTATGAGAGTATAGTTTTACCAATGCTCTTACATGGGTGTGAAGCATGGGTGATGAATGTTGCAGCGAGGAGAAGGCTGGAGGCAGTGGAGATGTCATGTCTGAGGGCAATGTGTGATGTGAATATAATGCAGAGAATTCGTAGTTTGGAAGTTAGGAGGAGGTGCGGGATTACCAAAACTGTTGTCCAGAGGGCTGAGGAAGGGTTGTTGAGGTGGTTCGGACATTTAGAGAGAATGGAGCGAAACAGAGTGACTTCAAGAGTGTATCAGTCTGTAGTGGAAGGAAGGCGGGGTAGGGGTCGGCCTAGGAAAGGTTGGAGGGAGGGGGTAAAGGAGGTTTTGTGTGCGAGGGGCTTGGACTTCCAGCAGGCATGCATGAGCATGTTTGATAGGAGTGAATGGAGACAAATGGTTTTTAATACTTGACGTGCTGTTGGAGTGTGAGCAAAGTAACATTTATGAAGGGGTTCAGGGAAACCGGCATTCCGGACTTGAGTCCTGGAGATGGGAAGTACAGTGCCTGCACTCTGAAGGAGGGGTGTTAATGTTGCAGTTTAAAAACTGTAGTGTAAAGCACCCTTCTGGCAAGACAGTGATGGAGTGAATAATGGTGAAAGTTTTTCTTTTTCGGGCCACCCTGCCTTGGTGGGAATCGGCCAGTGTGATAAAAAAAAAAATACATTTACTAAAGTAAAGCCCCTGGAAAGATGGGGCTTGATGCAGTGTACTGTATATTTCTTCCAGAGAAAATGGAGAGAGCTAATACTCCACCAGTAAGGTTATTTAGGTACAGGTACACATTAATACAGTTATACATATTATCGTACATAGTAACATGTGTAAATTACCTAGGATAACCCCAAAAAAGTCAGACACGTGACTCATTTCCACTGGGGTCCTTGACTATTATGAGTTTAATACACACACTGATCAGTTAAAAATATGCTAAAAAGTAACAAGAATTTTACCCTGTTTGTCACTTTTGTTTCTCAAAGTACTGACTAAGTGTTTGGAAATGGTTTTGTAGCTCATTTGAGCAGTGAATACCTGTGGATCATCTGCTTTCATTGCCGATGCTTCTCATAAATTTCGCTATACAATTTTCTCATTTATTTAGTTAACACTCCCAGTATTATGTGCACAAAATGCAAAAAAAAAAAAAAAAAAAAAAAGTTAAGTAAAAAAAAAATATGAAAATATTGAGAGAATCAATCAGGAAGTATCACATGTATTTTTGTTAATGTTGGGTTGAGGGGTTGTGACAGCCCTTAGGCTGTCAAATTGCTGGGTGCAACATCCCCCTAGGCAGTTCATTATTGTTGGGTTGAAAGGTTATGGTGGCCATGGCCTACAGCCCATTAAAACCCAACTCAACACTGAGAAACTTATACAGTGGACCCCCGGTTTACGATCAGCTCCCAATGCGACCAATTATGTAAGTGTATTTATGTAAGTGCGTTTGTAAGTTATGTGAACAAATTCGGTCAGTACTGGCACCTGAACATACTTCTGGAATGAAATAATCATCGTAAACCGGGGGTCCACTGTATAATGTTTCCTGACTAATTCTCTATAAATATAATTTTTGTGTGTTAGGCACTCATAAAATGGAGTTATAAGAGTACTGTGTGTGCACTGAACAATGAAACCATCTCTGGTGATGAGAGGGAAGCATGACAGAAGTTATGACATCACTCCTCTGACAGACATACATAAAATGGGATTATAACATTACTATGACTATTAAATAATGAACCAGTGTGATTAAGCGTGCACACACACACACACTAGTATGCAAAGTTATGGAGAAGATTATCAGGAGGAGAGTGGTGGAGCACCTGGAATGGAACAAGAGTATAAACGCCAACCAGCACGGATTCATGGAAGGCAAATCCTGTGTCACAAACCTTCTGGAGTTTTATGATAAAGTAACAGAAGTAAGACACGAGAGAGAGGGGTGGGTTGATTGCGTCTTCTTGGACTGCAAGAAGGCCTTTGGCACAGTTCCTCACAAGAGATTAGTGCAGAAGCTAGAGGATCAGGTGCATATAACAGGAAGGGCACTGCAGTGGATCAGAGAATACCTGACAGGGAGGCAACAACGAGTCTTGGTACGTGATGAGATGTCACATTGGGCACCTGTGACGAGCGGGGCTTCACAGGAGTCGGTCCTAGGACCAGTGCTGTTTTTGATATATATGAATGACATGATGGAAGGGTTAGACTCAAAAGTGTCCCTGTTTGCAGATGATTTGAAGTTAATGAGGAGAATTAAATCGGATGAGGATCAGGCAGGGCTTCGAAGAGACCTGGACAGACTGGACACCTGGTCCAGCAACTGGCTTCTCGAATTTAATCCCGCCAAATGCAGAGTCATGAAGATCAGGGAAGGGCACAGAAGACCGCAGATGGAGTATAGGCTAGGTGGCCAAAGACTGCAAACCTCGCTCAAGGAGAAAGATCTTGGTGTGAGTATAACACCGAGCATGTCTCCGGAAGCACACATCAACCAGATAACTGCTGCAGCATATGGGCGCCTGGCAAACCTGAGAACAGTATTCCAATACCTTAGTAAGGAATTGTTCAAGACACTGTACACCGTGCCCATACTGGAGTATGCAGCACCTGTTTGGAACCCGCACTTGATCAAGCAAGTCAAGAAATTAGAGAAAGTGCAAAGGTTTGCAACAAGGTTAGTTCCAGAGCTAAGGGGAATGTCTTATGAAGAAAGGTTAAGGAAATCAGCCTGACAACACTGGAGGACAGGAGGGTCAGGGGAGACATGATAACGACATATAAAATACTGCACGGAATAGACAAGGTGGACAAAGACAGGATGTTCCAGGGAGGGGACACAGAAACAAGAGGTCACAATTGGAAGTTGAAGAGTCAGATGAGTCAAAAGGATGTTAGGAAGTATTTCTTCAGTCATAGAGTAGTCAGGCAGTGGAATACCCTAGAAAGTGATGTAGTGGAGGCGGGAACCATACATAGTTTTAAGGCGAGGTTTGATAAAGTTAATGGAGTAGGGAGAGAGAGGACCTAGTAGCAATCAGTAAAGAGGCAGGGCCAGGAGTTATGACTCGACCCCTGCAACCACAAATAGGTGAGTACACACACACACCTTCCCGTTAACGACCTGAAAACCCTCCCTCTAACATTCCACTATCCCCCCTCTCTTTCTCTCTCTCTATCTCTCTCACTACCTGTCTCTCTTCCTGTCTCTCTCTTTACCTATCTCTCTCCTCTCTCCCATCTCTCCCCTCTAACATCTCTTCCCCTCTAACATCTCTCCCCCTCTCATTATCTCTCCCCTCTTCCATTTCCCATCTCTCTCTTCTCTCTCTCTCTCTCTCCCCTCTCTCTTCCCCTAACCTCTCTCTCCCCTCTCTCTCTTCCATCTCCCCCTCTCTT
The DNA here is from genome assembly GCF_026875155.1 of Cherax quadricarinatus. Taxonomy (NCBI): domain Eukaryota; kingdom Metazoa; phylum Arthropoda; class Malacostraca; order Decapoda; family Parastacidae; genus Cherax; species Cherax quadricarinatus. Next base: position 46,874,067 of record NC_069426.1, on the reverse strand, counting down.
CCCCTTCTCCCCTGTCTCTCCCCTTCTCTCTCTCTCCCCTTTTCCCTTCTCACTCTCCCCCTCTCTCCTACCTTTCCCTTCTCTTTCCCTCTCTCTTGTGCTCTCCCCCTTTTCCCTTCTCACTCTCTCCCTCTCTCTTTCCTTCTACCTTTCCCTTCTCTCTCTTTTCTCTTTCAAAAAAAAAATGGTGGAGACTTGAAGGATGGAACAAGAGTGGGAGAGAAAATTAGGAGAGCTTTCTGAAAAAATGGAGACAGAGGTTTCTGTGAAATTAGAAAAGAGGTTGGAGAAGGAGAAGAAGAATTGGGAGGCACAAGTTGAAACTGCAGTAGCCAGGATAAGGGTCCTAGAAGATGAGGTAAACAGGCTGAAGCAAGTTACAAGGGCACTGACCAAAGAAGACACAGCATATGAAGCTGAGAGGCCAAACAGGAAGGATGGAGATATGAATTATGCTAAGGTCATATCAGCCTGCCAGGAAGGGCCAAGGTGTGAAAGGGGAGAGCATCTGGGTGCAGATGGAGAGGGTGATAGGTCAAATGCGGAGGCACAACCATGCTACCAAGAGCCACTGGAAAAAACAAGGGAGAAAATGACCATGTACAGACAGGAACCAGAGTTACAGAGGGAGAGGCAATAGGAGGAGGAAAGGGCAAAAACAGTGTTTATCCATGGGCTTCAGGAGAGAGAGGAAAGGACACACACTGAAAGACTACAGGCAGAAAGAAAGGAGATTGAGAACATCATCACAATATAGGTGAAGAAAACATGGACGAGATTGTAAATTTTCAGAGAATAGGGGGGTACTTGAAGGGGAGAAAAAGACCGATCAAGCTGATTCTCAGGATGGAAACAGTGCGGAACAGGATCCTCCAAGAGAAACCACGGTTGAAATGGTCAGGATGGTACAAGAGGGTGTTCCTAGACAGAGACAGAACACAAACAGAATGACAGCAGCTGAGGGAGAGGACAAAAAAGCGAAAGGAGCTAGGAAAGGAGACAAGGATGGAACCAGCAGAGGCCAATCAGAGCAGAGCAGAGCAGCAAGGGCAAGCACACACAGAACTATCCTCAGAACTCCACAACCTATCACACCATCCCAACACAAACTACAATCCATACTCACAGCTTCCACCCAACACCCAGCTATATAATCCCAAAGTATGCTACCAGGTCTCCCACCCTCACAGGCCCCCAAACCACAGTGTTGGAAAGGAATCTGAAGGCATGGTACACAGACGCTGATGGAATAACAAATAAGTGGGAGGAGTGGCACGAAAGAGTCAAAGAGGCATCGCCAGATATTATAGCTCTCACAGAAACCAAGCTTACATGTATGATAACAGATGCCATCTTTCCAATGGGATACCAGATCCTGAGGAAAGAGAGGGAACAGGGGGGTGGAGGAGTGGCACTGCTGATCAAAAACCGATAGAATTTTGATGATCTGGAGAGAGGAGACAGCGGAGAAACAAGTGATTACATAGTGGGAACGTTTCACTCTGGAGGTCCCAAGGTGGTAATTGCAGTGATGTATAACCCACCACAGAGCAGGAGGAGGCCAAGGCAAGAGTATGACGAGAGCAATGGAGCAATGGTTGACACACTGGCTGCAGTGGCCAGAAGAGCTCATGCATGCAGGGCAAAGCTCCTGATCATGGGTGACTTTAACCACAAGGAGATCGATTGGGAGAACTTGGAGCCACATGGGGGCCAAGATACATGGAGGGCTAAGATGATGGATGTAGTACTGGAAAACTTCATGTACCAACACATAAGGGACACTACAAGAGAGAGAGGAGAGGAGAGGATGAACCAGCAAGACTGGACCTAGTATTCACCTTGAGTAGTGCAGATATTGAGGACATCACATACGAAAGACCCCTTGGGGCCAGCGATCATGTGGTTTTAAGCTTCGAATACACAGTAGAGCTACAAGTGGAGGGGGAAGCAGGAAGGCCAGGACGAATGAAGCCAAACTACAAGAAAGGGGACTACACGGGAATGAGGAACTTCCTGAACAGGGTTCAGTGGGACAGAGAATTGGCAAGGAAGTCAATTAATGAGATGATGGAATATGTAGCAACAATGTGCAAGGAGGCTGAGGAGAGGTTTATACCCAAGGGTAACAGGAATACTGAAAAAGCCAGGATGAGCCCATGGTTCACCCAAAGGTGCAGGGAGGCAAAAATCAAGTGTGCTAGGGAATGGAAGAAATATAGAAGGCACAGGACCCAGGAGAATAAGGAGAGCAGTCGTAGAGCCAGAAATGAATATGCACTGATAAGAAGGGAGGCCCAACGACAATATGAAAACGATATAGCAGCGAAAGCCAAATCTGACCTGAAGCTGTTATACAGCCACATCAGGAGGAAAACAACAGTCAAGGACCAGGTAATCAGGCTAAGGAAGGAAGGAGGAGAGACAACAAGAAATGACCATGAAGTAAGTGAGGAACTCAACAAGAGATTTAAAGAAGTGTTCACAGAGGAGACAGAAGGGGCTCCAGAAAGACAGAGAGGCGGGGCACACCACCAAGTGCTGGACACAGTACACACAACCAAGGAAGAAGTGAAGAGGCTTCTGAGTGAGATAGATACCTCAAAGGCAATGGGGCCAGATAACATCTCTCCATGGGTCCTGAGAGAGGGAGCAGAGGAGCTATGTGTACCCCTAACAACAATATTCAATACATCTATCGAAACAGGGAGATTGCCTGAGACATGGAAGACAGCAAATGTAGTCCCAATCTTTAAAAAAGGAGACAGACATGAAGCACTAAACTACAGACCAGTGTCACTGACATGTATAGTATGTAAAGTCATGGAGAAGATTATCAGGAGAAGAGTAGTGGAACACCTAGAAAGGAATGATCTCATCAACAGCAGCCAACATGGTTTCAGGGACGGGAAATCCTGTGTCACAAACCTACTGGAGTTCTATGACATGGTGACAGCAGTAAGACAAGAGAGAGAGGGGTGGGTGGATTGCATTTTCTTGGACTGCAAGAAGGTGTTTAATACAGTTCTACTCAAGAGATTAGTGCAAAAACTGGAGGACCAAGCAGGGATAACAGGGAAGGTACTACAATGGATCAGGGAATACTTGTCAGGAAGACAGCAGCGAATCATGGTATGTGGCGAGGTGTCAGAGCAGGCACCTGTGACCAGCGGGGTCCCACAGGGGTCAGTCCTAGGACCAGTGCTGTTTCTGGTATTTGTGAACGACATGACAGAAGGAATAGAATCCGAAGTGTCCCTGTTTGCAGATGACGTGAAGTTGATGAGAAGAATTCATTCAATCGAAGACCAGGCAGAACTACAAAGGGATCTGGACAGGCTGCAGACCTGGCCCAGTAATTGGCTACTGGAGTTCAATCCCACCAAGTGCAAAGTCATGAAGATTGGGGAAGGGCAAAGAAGACCGCAGACGGAGTACAGTCTAGGGGGCCAGAGACTACAAACCTCGCTCAAGGAAAAAGATCTTGGGGTGAGTATAACACCAGGCACATCTCCTGAAGCGCACATCAACCGAATAACTGCTGCAGCATATGGGCGCCTAGCAAACCTCAGAACAGCATTCCGACATCTTAATAAGGAATCGTTCAGGACCCTGTACACCGTGTACATTAGGCCCATATTGGAGTATGCGGCACCAGTTTGGAACCCACACCTAGCCAAGCATGTAAAGAAACTAGAGAAAGTGCAAAGGTTTGCAACAAGACTAGTCCCAGAGCTAAAAGGTATGTCCTACGAGGAGAGGTTAAGGGAAATCAACCTGATGACACTGGAGGACAGGAGAGATAGGGGGACATGATAACGACATACAAAATACTGAGAGGAATTGACAAGGTGGACAAAGACAGGATGTTCCAGAGATTGGACACAGTTGGAAGTTGAAGACACAGATGAATCACAGGGATGTTAGGAAGTATTTCTTCAGCCACAGAGTAGTCAGTAAGTGGAATAGTTTGGGAAGCGATGTAGTGGAGGCAGAAACCATACATAGCTTTAAGCAGAGGTATGATAAAGCTCACGGTTCAGGGAGAGTGACCTAGTAGCGACCAGTGAAGAGGCGGGGCCAGGAGCTTGGACTCGACCCCTGCAACCTCAACTAGGTGAGTACACACACACACACACACACACACACACACACACACACACACACACACACACACACACACACACATACACACACATACACACTCACACTCACACTCTCATTCTCTATCTCTCTCTCATTCTCTATCTCTCTCTCTCATTCTCACTCATTCTCTTTTTTTTTACACAAGGTTTGACAAGGTTAAGGATCCCTAGCTTTATTGACAAGCTATTTACAGGTTAAGGATTCCTAACTTTATTGACAGGCTAAGAGCTCTTACCTGCATATTTCTCTCTCTCAAGTATAGCATTTAACATTTTTTTGAGGACTGCACTGCAATATTTAATGTAAGAAACATTCACACCAATCATTAACATATTACTGTTGATGACCCTGTTCAGGGCAGGAAAAATATCAGAGCTGGAACAAATACAGAGATCATTTATGGCCCACATAGAGATAATATAGCATTTAAATTACTGGGAATGCCTTAAAATCTTAAATATGTACAGCCTTTTCTCAGTGCTGTAATATGATGGCTTTGAAGCCAGTGTCGGTCCTGTAATATTACACCAAAATTATAGTGGCTTCAGATTGTGTGGGAGAAAGCTGGATGGCCTATATATGAGAGAATGGGTCTGCTTGGTTAGTGTGCACAATATAAAAAAAAATCCTGCAGTAAGGAGTGCATAATAAGAGAAAAAATGTGACCTTGTTTTTGGTTTAACCCTTTGAGGGTTTTGGATGTACTAGTACGTCTTACGCGTAGGGGTTTTTGACGTACTAGTACGCACAAATTCTAGCGCCGTCAAATCTCACAGGAAAAGGCTGGTAGGCCTACATGTGAGAGAATGGGTCTGTGTGGTCGGTGTGCGCGGTAGAAAAAAAATCTGGGACCCAGTGGTGCATTGTGGGAACACCATCTTAGTAAACAATGTCCACCATGCCTCGCGGTAAGAAGCTCCTCACTCCTCGGCGAATTGGGACACTTTTGTTCCCCAGTGACAGTTCTAATACAGATGGAAGTGCCAGTGAAGATGAGTTTCAAGGTTTTGGTGAGGTTTTGACCGAAACTAATGACCATAATATCGGTAATAGTGAGGAAAACCCAGATGACCCTCAGCCTTCCACCTCTGGTGCTGGGCCGTCTTGTTCACGTTCAGTTGTACCAGAATCCAAGAGGAAACTTCTATTTTCCCAAATCCCAGACTCAGATGAGAGCATGGGTGATGATAGTGATAGTGAATATGAACTACAAGCTCTTCAAACTAGTTCCAGTAGTGATAGTGAAGTGCAATATTCCCCAGTGAAGCGTCAGTATATACGATGATATATGCGCTCTGGTAGTGTGCCATATGCTATTCCAAGGGGAAGGAGTGCATCTCGGAGTACATCCCGTGGCTGTACAACAGGAACAGAGAGTGAAAATGACGATGATACTGTTGCAATTGGGATGGAACATGTGCGGGGTGGTAGTGGTGCCGGCGGTGAGGCACCAGCAGTGGACCATGCTGCCACCCACGCTGCTGCCTCAGCTGATCTACAACAAAGGCCACCATCCCCCACCCACCCACCACACCAGCCTCCACAACCACCTGTCATTGTCCAGTACCCACCAGCAGACCGCACCTGGGATTGGCAGGAAGCTGTCAATTTTGTTCCAAATGCCCACCAGTTTGATGACAGCCAAAGTGGAATACGGCCATCTTGTACATTTGGGAACAATGCCACTGAACTGGAATGTTTCGAGTTATTCTTTGACGAACCACTGATGGAAAGTATTGTCATGGAAAGCAAAATATACTACGAGTACACCATGGCAAACACATTACTTTCACCAAAATCACGTCTACACCAGTGGAAGGAGGCAACTGTGGCTGAGATGTATCTTTTCTTTGCCGCAATAATGCTTATGCCACATGTGTATAAGCACAAAGTGAAATCATACTGGTCAACAGACCGCCTGATTGCAACCCCGGGTTTCAGTGATATAATGCCAGTGAATCGATTTGTGCTAATGTTACGTATGCTTCATTTCTCAGACAAAACCAGGCCTAACAGAACTGACAGGTTATATAAGATTAGGAATGTGTTTGTGTATCTGAAAGAGAAATTCAGTACGCATTTTTATCCCTTCAGGAAGCTTGTAATTGACGAGTCTTTGATTCTGTTCAAAGGAAGACTCTCTTTCAAGCAGTACATACCAAGCAAGAGGAAATGCTTTGGTATAAAGTTGTTTGTGCTTTGTGATTGTTACAGTGGTCTGGTATTGGATATTATTGTGTACACTGGAAGTTATACATTGCAAAATACCAGGAAGTTATTGGGCATCTCAGGTGATGTGGTTAGAACAATGATAGAACCATACCTTGGTAAGGGGCATATATTATATACAGATAACTGGTACACAAGCCCCTCAGTGATTTTTTGCGAGTGAACATGACAGATGTGTGTGGCACAGTGCGTGCAAATCGGAAACATATGCCCAGGTTTGACGCTGGCACTCGTAGAGGTGAGGTGCAGGCGTTTGCTGCCAATGACATCATGGCATTTCGGTGGCATGACAAACGAGATGTCACACTGTTGTCATCAGTTCACCCTAATGAAATGGCAGACAGTGGCAGGCAGCATAGAGAGAGCAATGAACCCATTCTAAAACCTGCAGCTGTGATTGATTACACCTTCAACATGCGTTCAGTGGACAAATGTGACATGCAGATTGGGTTTGCTGATTGTGTTCACAATAGTTATAAGTGGTACATCAAACTGTTTTTCCATCTTCTGGACATTTCCATGCTCAATGCTTATAATATGTATAGGATGAAGACCAGAAACAAACCACAGTACGGCGAATTCTGTTTGTCTGTCATCAGACAAATAGTATTCAAGTACCAAGGAACAGCACCTGCAATTGACCACCCACCAAATTATCAACAACTACCTGCTTGTCTGAAGCATGGTGATCACTTCCTGGTAAAACTGCCTGCTACTGCTTTCAAGAAAAAGGCTCAGAGGAGGTGTTATGTCTGTGCACATACAAAAAAACGCCCACAACAACGCAGAGACACTCGTTTTATGTGTGAGGAATGTAAAACTCCACTGTGCATGACACCATGTTTCAAAGAGTTCCACAGGCTGCAGAACTTCTAGAAACATTCCCTGTGACTGTATATGTGTATATAAAATATAGAAAAATAGTAATAAGCAACATTTCATATCGTTTGTTTGTGTAAATATTTTTTGTAAACAAAATAATGACAACAGTGTTTACGCCCTTATTGTGTAGTATTGAAAAAGAAATAACTTACAAAATACTGATCATGTTGGCCTCTGAGGCCATAAAAGTTACTCAGAAAAAGAAAAATTGAAAAATAATTGAAAATAGTACATAAAAAAGTAAATAGAAAAATAGCGGGTGACGGCAGTCGGCGATGTTACCAGATGTTCAATTTTGGCAAACTTCACGCCTCCATATCTTGGTAAGTATTGATGGTAAAAAATTTTTGTTTAGCCTATAATATTTAGAAAAAAAAAAAAACTATTTTTTCATAAGAAAAAATAATTTTTTTTTTTTTTTTAAATTTGGCTGACCCTGAGAACGAGTTTCGGAGAGGGCCTGTCGACCCTCAAAGGGTTAAAGCAGTGGCTTTGCGGTGTATTTTCGTATGGTATTTATGGTTGTATTCTCATTTTTTGTCTCATTTGATAGAAAGGAAGATATATTACAGAAATAGAGGTGATTTTGAATGATTTATCAACTAAAAGTAACTTGAAATTGAGCTCAAAGTAGCAGAAATATTAGATTTTTGACGATGTTCAAGAGTAAACAAATCATGTCACGCGTCCAATACTTGTCAACTGGTGGGTCTAATATGCATTCATGAATGTGCTGATATTAATTATACAATTATTACAGTTATGCAGTGGTCTGAATAACAGTAGATCATCTAATTTTTTATGTAAATAAAAATTCAAAATGAAAAGCAAGTGTAATATAAGAGGGCCTGGAGACATGACTAATGAACAGAGAAAATGTTATTTTAGTGCCAGGAATGTCTGCATTGCTTATTCTGGCCCCTATTTTAAAATTGGCCTTGAATTTTGTGTGAAATTGGCCAAATTAGTAATTTCTGATCTATTTTTGTGTAGTTGAAGTAGGTAAATGAGCATTTTTTTTTTGTACTCAGTCGATAGAATAAAAGTATTTCTAGTGAAATAGCTATGAGTTTGGTCGAGTGGAACAAAGGAATTTGCCCAAAATAGGGCTGAAAGTGGGCAAAATCGCCGATGCGTAAATATCACCGAGACTGCTAATTCTGTGGGAGCGTAATTTCATAAGTTTTTCGTCAAATTTCAAACTTTTGGTTTCATTACCTTCAGAAAAAATTCTCTAGCATTTCATGAGTTTTTTTTTTTTTAAATTCTTCGACACGATGAGCAAATTTGTAAGCAGGGGTCTCAACACTCAAAGGGTTAGTGATGGAGTTCTGTTCCTAAGAATAGGTCAGTAAGCAAATTGGTCATTAAGTGAGGATCATACTATACTGGTAGTGGGTTTGTGTCAACCATCTTTAGATATTTTTTTAACCCTTAAACGGTCCAAAGAGATCGACGTTCAAATTCGTAGTGCGACAAAAGTAGATCTACTTTTTTTACATATTTTCAAATATAACAAAAAAAAATGTAGATAAAAGTTTTTTTTACACGTTTTCAAATGTAAAACAAAAAAGAAGATTGCATTTTTTTTACATACTTTCAGATGCTGAAAAAATGTATATATACGTTTGGACCATTTAAGGGTTACTGTCACCTTTGCACCATTTATAACATTTCTAGCATATTTTTAAATATTTATACAGTAGTGTACTGTATACTGTTATAAACAGAATAGAGGAAATCAACTCTAATATACATTACTTATGTTTGCATACTGGTTGGAGATCTGGTCGTAAGTCCAAGCTGTCGGTAAATGAGTACGTCGCTTAGGGAGAAGAGGCGGTACTCACTGTTGTGGGAGAGAGAGAGAGAGATACATTATAACATATACTGTATTTTATGGCTTTCGAAGATGCGATTTTTTTTCCCAAAATAAGTCTCAAAAATTTACCCAGCATCTACACTGGGATAAGTGTAGAGGTCTTCAAGAGGAACCTGGACAAGTATCTTCACCAGGTGCCACATCAGCCAGGCTGTGATGGATATATGGGGCAGCAGACCACCAGCAGCAACAGCCTGGTTGACCAGGCAAACACCAGACGAGCCTGTCCTGTGGCTGGGCTCCGGGAGTAGAAAAACTCCTGGAACTCATCAAATGTAAAGGTACAACATACAACACATCATAGTAGCTATGGTAGCAATGACAACACCCCAAGTGATTTTTTTAGTGGTAGGAAATGAAGAAAGAAAATGGAAAGAAATAACCAAAGAGTCCACCACCTTGGAGCCTTGTTAGACTGGAGGCACAGCCAGTGGCCCCTCCAGACTCACAACTACTGATGCCAACAACAAAATCCCCCAACAAACATGCAACACAACCTCATTTATATTTGCTAATATACAGGGCCTCAAGCCATCCACCAACAACAAAATACCTTTCATTAGTGGACTTCTCTGTGAAGGCTGCACTGTTTGCAGGCTTCACAGAGACCCATGCAAAAGATTACTTTGACAGTAAAATATGGATACCTGGATACAACCTTTTTAGATGTGACAGAAAGAACAGGCAACAAGGGGGGGTTGGCCTGTATGTCAGAGTCGCTTATTTGCACAGAGATACTGAACACCACAAATGATGTAGTTGAAGTTCTGACAGTAAAAATCGAGAACCAAAACTTAGTCATTGTACTTGTAAGTAAGCCACCAGATACAACTTCCCAACAGTTCAAGGAACAACTATCAAAAATTGACTCCTGTCTGGAAAACTTTCCAACCCCATCCCCAAACATCTTGCTGCTTTGTGACTTCAATCTAAGACATACAAAATGGAAGAATATAGCAAATAACATTGTAGCAGAAATAATCCCTGGAGGCAGCTCAGATGAAAAGTCACACACACAGGAGCTGCAGAATTTCTGCAACAGATACACCCTAAGTCAGCAGATAGTGGAGCCAACAAGACTGGAGAATGCACTTGACCTTATTTTCACAAATAATGAGGACCTGGTAAGAAACATAGTATCAAAAACAAATTCTGATCACAATCTAATTGAAGTCCAGACTTACATGCACAGGAGTCCTGATCAGCAAAATGCATACAGCTGTGAGGGTACCTTTACCAAATTCAACTTCAGCAACACGAACATCATCTGGGATCAGGTAAACTATGCCCTAAATGAAACATGCTGGGAGGATATCTTAAATTTCATGTACCCTAACCAATGCCTTGAAAAGATCCTCCTCCTGGTAGCTGACGTATGTTCTAGGTACATTCCTATAAGAAAAAAGAAAAGAAGAAGTAAACTGGAGAGAGAGACTCCCTCTACAGGAGAAGACAAAGAATCACTGACCTCCTCAAGAATGCCAGATTATCTGATACATGGAAGGAAGTGCTAACCAGGGAAGTGGAAATTATTGAGCTAAAGTTAAAGGACTCATACAGGATCCAGGAGAGACAAGAAGAGCTAAAAGCGATTAGTGAAATTGAAAGAAATTCGAAATATTTCTTTTCATATGCCAAAAACAAGGCAAAAACCACTTCTAGTATAAGGCCCCTGCTCAGACAAGACAGATCCTACACAGACGACAAAGAAATGAGTGAGATACTGAAATCACAATGTGACTGTGTTCATTGAGCCACTAACCAGTCTGAAGATAGACAATCCAAACAATTTTTTCATGAATGAGCCTCAAAACCCTGCCAATGTATGCCAAATTTATGACATAACCCTAACTCCACTAGACTTTAAGAAAGCCATCAACGACATGCCCATGCACTCAGCCCCAGGCCCAGACTCTTGGAACTCTGTGTTCATTAAGAACTGCAAGAAACCCCTTTCACGGACCCTAGGTATGCTATGGAGAAGGAACTTAGATACAGGCGAGATTCCACAGTCACTAAAAACAACAGATAGCCCCACTCCATAAAGGTGGCAGCAAAGCAGTAGCTCAGAACTATAGACCAATAGCTTTAACGTCCTATATCATAAAAATCTTTGAAAGAGTTCTAAGAAGCAGGATAGCAAACCACCTGGACTCCCAAAAATTGAACAACCCAGGGCAACATGGTTTCAGAGCAGGTCACTTCTGCCTTACGCAACTGCTAGACTACTATGATATGGTCCTAGATGCACTGAAAAACAAACAGAATGCAGATGTAGTATACACAGATTTTGCAAAAGCCTTTGACAAGTGCGACCATGGTGTAATAGCACACAAAATGCATGCTAAAGGGATAACTGGCAAAGTAGGCAGATGGATCTTCAACTTTCTAACCAATCGCACACAAAGACTAGTGGTAAATACAGTTAAATCAGATGCTGCCACAGTACTTGCACCTATCCTGTTCCTTATTCTTGTATCAGACATAGACCGAGATGTATCATCCTTTGCAGATGATACTAGGATCTGCATGAGAGTGTCATCCATTGAGGACAGCAAAGCTCCAAGCAGATATAAACCCAAGTTTTCCAATGGGCAACAGAGAGAAATATGATGTTCAGTGAAGACAAATTCCAACTACTCCGTTATGGAAAACTGGAGGAAATAATAGCTAGGACTGAGCATACTACAAACTCCAATCACACAATAGAGCGAAAAAGTAACGTGAAGGACCTGGGTGTGGTAATGTCCGAAGACCACAACAATGCCACTATCACATCTGCGAGGAAACTGATAGGATGGATAATGAGAACATTCAAGACTAAGAGATGCTAAGTCACTGATGATCCTTTTTAAATCACTTGTTCTCTCTAGGCTGGAATACTGCTGTACATTAACATCCCCATTCAGGGCAGGTGAAATTGCAGATCTAGAGAATGTACAGAGAACCTTTACTGCATGTATAAGTTCCATCAAACACCTTAAACTACTGGGAATGCCTGGAAGTACTTGACTTGTACTCATTGGAGCGCAGGCAAGAGAAATATATTATAATCTACACCTGGAAGATTCTGGAGAGACTGGTCCCTAATATGCACACAGAAATCACTCCATACTAAAGCAAAAGACTTGGCAGGCAATGCAACATACCCCTAGTGAAAAGTAGGGGCGTCACTGGTACACTACGAGAAAACGCAGTAAGTGTCCAGGGCCCAAGACTGTTCAACAGCCTCCCACCAGCAATAAGGGGCATTACCAGTAGACCCCTGGTTGTCTTCAAGAGGGAGTTGGACAGATACCTAAAGATGGTGCCAGATCAGCCGGGCTGTGGTTCGTACGTTGGATTGCCTGCGGCCAGCAGTAACAGCCTCGTTGATCAGGCCCTGATCCACCGGGAGGCCTGGTCATGAACCGGGCCGCGGGGGCACTGATCCCCGGAATACCCTCCAGGTAGACTCTAGGATATCAAAGGTAATGGTAAAGAGAATGATATAGGAGAGAGAGGTGCCCATTGAATTTTTTGGTCACAGTATTGCATACACCAACAGTGTTTGATACCTGCATATGTAATGCACAATGCAACATGAAATAAGTATATGAGGTAATTCACATACAAGTTAACATTACATTTGAAGCAGTGAAAGGTAACATGGAAAACTTTTCAGATTTATGAGAATGTTTTTTATCATATATCTTGTATGACTTACGTATACATGTATGGCAGTAATTGTTGGTTAAGGCTGCATGCACACACATTACCATGATATATAGATATATATTTTTAGGTTGCATTTCAGTGACAAACAACAAATTTTTAAGACAACAGTACAGACAGTCAGGGTATATAAATGATGATCATAATGCCAGAACCTAGTGCTTCCAGGCCTTCTCATTTTTCAGACCTAATACACATCTTAAAAAAAATAGTTTTAACAGTGGAGAATGCCCAAGTCTAGCTCAACTTCTAATATACCACCTGTAGATCTTGCTTGTCATGATAGCTAATTTCTTTATTCTTTGTTAGGTGTATGAGGCAGTACATTGGGTGCAGATGTAGTGTAGTTTGGGGTGGTGAGGGAGTTTTGTCAGATGGTGGATGAGTCTGATTATTTGGGAAGTACGATACCTTGCTTGTCAGGTCGTCAGGTCAAGGCATAAACTATGTTACTGTTGTGGAGGTCAAAACTAATAACTGAGCCAGAATTGTGGAGGTTAATAAAAGATGGTCAAAAAATGAGGTTGGTGCGAAGAGTTGTGGAGGTCAAGAGGGAAGATCAAAACTAAGGTTGTGGTGTTATTCTGGAGACTAAGTGATGTACCACAGGCTGAAGGAGTCCTAAATATACTGGCTGTGGGGTCTTAGCACAACACAGGCCAAAGGAAGTGGGAGGGATTCTCAATACAGTATAAATTATTATTCTCATATCAAAAAAGGCGCTAAATCTTTTCATTATAAAATAGCTCATGGAGGGCCCCAAACACTAAAATAGGTGTGGAATCTGGAAACTAACAAGGCGCACATTGGAGTTGCAGGTGGCAGAGCTGAGCCACAGTGTAACATCACCCATGAGTTTCCGTGTGGAGTACAAACGCGGCAGTACGGGTCCCGCCATGTTCCAGCGCCACGTCAGGTTCCAAGTGGATATCACGCCGGTGTGTTCTCCCAATGACCCCAACCCGCTCTACGCAATTAACTTCATCCTCCTCTCTGGTATGATGGGTAATGAACCAACACGCGTATTTTTTTCCGTAGTATCCCGCTTCACAGCTTAAAGCTTATCAAACTTAAGGTGAGCTTGTACACTCATCCACACTTTAAGTCCCTCTCTCTACTTAAATGACAAAGAATAGGAATGTTCTCTTAATATGTTGCTCTGATTTTTTGTTTGGTCAAATATTAGAGCAAGTTGTATAGGAATTGTGTACAGCTGAGGAATTCTTTGAGTCTGGTTGAGGTGTACTTTTTACCAGTGTTCTCTTAGGTAAAGTACAGTAATGTGGTTCATATGATGGGTTATGTGGTTTCAACAAAATAATTATAATTAAGTACCATAACGTAAGGTGTTAATAAGTTTCAGCACATTTGTTCCAGCTGCAGGTCTGTACTACACAACATAGTAAGTTGGTAGACATCAGCCTTCCTGAGAGGTATTACCATCCTGTCATGAGTGTGAATTGGAAACCTGTTAGATGTTTTGCACTTTTGTGGAATTGTTGGTCTTTCTTGTGTCTCATGAATGCATAAGATAACAGATAATCTTACAAATTCTTACCATACATTTAGTATAGTCCGTACTCTCCTTTGTTTCTTAATAGTTCCTGGTATTGTTATTTTCAATTTAGGCCTCATCCGAGACTGGGTCACATAGGTGATAATCCTCGCAACCATATACAGATATGGTACCTGTCTCAGTGGCTGACCTGCACTACTATACAACTGCCTTTGCTGCTAGTCTGCCATTACCACCTTTGAGTGATTGTCCTGGTTTTTAAAGAGCATGTAAAATATATTTCCGATCTCTCCTTCAAAATCCTGGTGACCTTATCCTGGAAGCCCTATTCTTTAAAGTCCTTCCTTCAGTTCACTATGACTTAGCTGAATTTGACTTGTTATATCAACTTTGACTTGACTCTTAAGCACATGAAGCCACCCTTCACACTTACATCCCTTTAACGTAAGCATCCCTTTGCCATGTAGCACTAGATTCATCATGATTTATGATAGTATGCTCTGTCCTTCATGGCTGGAAGATGGCTGTAGTCATTCATCATGCTCAGTTCACTGATTCATTGATCACCAAAACAGGAGTTGGTGTAAAAAATAGAATATCTAGCAAGTTCATAAAGGTTTAAGGGAGGAGGGGAGGGAGTATGCATTAGTTGCTGGTATAAAAATAAACATACTTAGGAGTGTGTGCTCTACTTTAAACAGCTGTTGTCATAATAACCCTTCTAATACCAATGAGAGGCAGAAGATTCTCTTTTTTACCTAATGTACTCTCTTCCATATGTGTCTGTATACAGTTACTGTACCTGCAGTGTACACACTACAGCTGTATACACACTAAATAAACCTGTGTGTGTGTGTCTCATATGAACTGCAGTGCTGTACCTTATCTTCTCTCTTATCTGTTAGTTTTTTGGCCACTGTTTTTTTTATAACTGTTGGCAGAATTGTATTAATCTAGCATCTTTTTGTGATTTTACAAGTACTGTATCTTTTTTTGTACAAATTTGCTACAAAATCTATTGAACAGATTTTTTTTATATATCTGTTAATTGATTTTATCATATATCATTTTTTTAGTATTTAATAGCAAATAGATATTTTTGGTGAAATACTTTTAAAAAATTTCAAGCTTAATTTGCATGGCAAATAATCATACTGCTTTAGGAAGTTTTGTCAGACATTTTTTCTAGATTTTTTCTGCCCAGTGTTTAGTTGCATTGCCTGCATGCTAGAGACCTTTCCAAGGGCTCTATCTCACAAGAAAAATTTTCAGGAAACATCCGACGGTTCCGGCGAATATGTGAACACATCCAGGCACAGGTGTGCAGCCGTCGACCGCCTGCCTCTCCCAGGGTGGGTCGCAAATTCACCACCGAACTCTCTGAGTCATCCTCATGTGGCTCAGATACCTCAGAGAGACTCTCCCCCTTCCCTCCAGGAAAACAGGTGTGTGTGTGTGTGTGTGTTTGTTTGTCTCTAACTTCATGTATATACATGTGTTGTATATATAAAATAACTTTGATATATCTCACCCTCCTAATGAGTCATTAACCCAGTTGTTTTGTTAAAAGGTTGAACAGATTAAAAATACATGGCCTGCCATTACACATAACATTGTACTTATTTTTTTCAAATCTCTGGTGTTTGCAGACATCAGTCATTTCTTTCATAAGTTAAATGTGTAAGGCATTTCATAATTAACACAAGCATTCTGCACATTGACAGTATACACATCTGCTTTGTTTGAATAGTTATGGATATTTGGACAAAATCTTCCTGTGTTTGCCCTCAGTCATAACTCTGTACAGTACACAGCACATGCCTGTAACCTTAGTTATCCTTAGCTATCTCGATTGTTTGTATACAAAACCGTAAAAACAGTGAAAATGTAAAATTGCAGCATTTATACCTTAGAACTTCAAAATGAAAGGAAAATACAGTAGCAGCAAATCCTTGATTTAACAGACCTTAATTTAATGGACTCTTTGGGACAAAATCTGATGGATCAGTTGATTTTAAAACAATAGACAAAGTGCACTAGTTATAGAATTGTCCATTATTGTTATGATCACAGCAAAACAATTTCATCTCTGCCCATCACAATTGTGATTACCTGTCATCCACTTCCCCAGTCCCCATTAGACCATTAAATTGAGAGATAAAGTTCAAAGGAAAGAGACCTTTCCTCCTCAGAAAGAATAAAAAGTCACAGTACCATAACTAGAACAACATACAAATAGCCCTCACTTAGGAGATTGAAATGTGACTGTTTCTGTTCAAGTTGAACCATTAACAAGTTACATAGTGGCCAAGATACAATATTTTAACCCTTTAACTGTGGCACACATGGAAATTAAATTTCCTGCATGTGTGTGTCAAGATTTTGAAAAAAAAAAAATCACTTGTCTTACAAATAGAAAGAGTGCATGAAAAAAAAGAGTACATGAAAAAAATTAATGTAAATGTGAAAAAAGATATAGACAGAAAGTTGGTTTAATTAACAGAATATGAGAACCACTAATAGTGCTGGGAGTGCCAGTATCACAGGTGAGAAATATACTGGTTATAAACAAATGTGAGAACAATTGATGGGGAGGAAAAGACCATGAATTTACATGGAAGATAAACTAGTGTGGGAAAAGGTAACTAATTTCGTATTTCTTAAGAAAAATTAAATTTCTTAGATAGCCTACCTCTTATCTATGAAAAATTGGCAAAGCTCTTCATAACAGCATACATGAGAAGAGAGAAAACATTCACATTCAGGAAAACATACTCGAACTGTTCAAAGATAGAAAAACGTTAAAATAACCAATGAAGATGACAGAATACCAGTAGAAAGTAGCATAACAAGAAAAGAGGAGAAGGAAGTGAAGGAAAGCTAGAAACTGATACAAAGTAAAGTGATAACCAAACAGAAGCATGAAGTACAGAAGTTGTCACAAACAGTGACAACACAGGAAAAATTCAAATACTATGCTAGAGCAACATGTAAATATGAATTTGAATGTCATGAACACCCCAGGAAATGCATAAGTATGCTACAAAAAGGAAAGTGCTGCTTATGGAAGAACTGAAGCTTCTATCACCCTAAGATGTACTCACCTATTTGTGGTTGTAGGGGTTGAGACATAGCTCCTGGTCCTGCCTGTATTGTACTGTGCCTTAAAATGTCTACTATTTCATGTGAGAAGCTAAACATTTCCAATGGAAATCTTTATTAGGCACAAGGATAAACAAGACAAAAGAAAGAGAATAGAAAAAGAAAACAAAAGGGGCTCAAAATAGTCAAGGCAGAGTTGGAAAATGTTCAACGGTCATACAGTACCAGTATAGAATCAGTAAAACATCTAATCACAGAACTGTTGAAAATGCTTCAAAGCACTTGGCTTGTTCTCTCGAGAATGAAGATAAATACCTAATACAGTAATATATACGTACATGGAAGATATTTGAGGTCCTGATCCCTCATGTGCACACTGCTATACTATACCAGCTTCCTGGAGTGAAAAATATAGGAGAAATGTAGATTAAACTCAGTAGACAAACAAGCCATTATATTTCCCACATCAGGAAATTTCAAAAAGCAGTACAAAAAAAAATTCAAGGCATTAAGCACTGGACGTGATGATCAATGCTTGAGTCCTGTAGTCCTGTAACTACAAGTAATCCTAGCATTAATGTAGATTATTACATTTAAATCCCCTACACTTCTTACAATAATGTAGGTAACTGTAACATCCACAAAACACAGACCAATGAAAATATTTAAAAAATGTCAAACATTTAAGACGAGACATGAGAAGTATAGCTCTGCTGCTGTAGCTACATATAGGTAGTCAAACACACACTTCTCACAATAACAAGTTTAACACAAGATCCACATTTGTTTATTGTGATATAAATGCTATAGACTAGTTTTCAACTATATTTTCTTAATTAGCAATAATTTGTCTGGTCCATAGGCTGGAAATGGCCTTCAGTTTGCAACGTATTTATCAAAGTCTTTGTTCTCATGATTTCACAGATGCTTGAATTGTGCAGCAGTTGATTACGTCAGTACATCATCGCAAAAAACTTTATACTGTAAGGTGTTTTAAAAAGTCCCTCATGTTCATTTTTGTATTTAGTCATATTATAATCTACGGGGCTGAGTGACAGTTGACGTGTTACAGACTGAGAGCGACGTAGAGAGTGACGTGTCCCAATCAGAAGGCAAGAACCTATCAAGTGGCCGGGGTGGCCGGGATTCACCCCAAGGCAATGTGTCGAACGGGCGCAGCACTTCGGATCCTGAGACACAACAGCTTGGCTCACCAGAGCTGGCCACGTAGTCCAGGGCCCCCACTGGTAGTGCCGCCAGAACCAGCGCCCTACTGCCACCACCCTTCCTGCCAGGCGGCCCTTGTGACCAGGATCCGCGTTCCGTCAAGAACATTTGCTCATCAGGACAGAATAATGTTAGGGATGCATAATGCTATGACAAATGGTTAGAGTATGATTGCCAATGTGATTAGATAAACCTTGTCCATATAATTATGTATGGTAAGCAGACAAACTTTGAAGTTACTTGTTTTACCCCTAAGGACGAATGAACTAGATAGTGCTTGCTGGTATGATCAGTGTTGTGTTTTGTCCAGGGATGGTTTCTTCTGAAAATGCGAAAAGATACTTTCAGCTTTCAAATTTTCTTGTCGATAGGCTTCCTAACATCATCTGATTTTGGTGGAGTAAGGTACAGTACTGTGAATTATTGCTTGCGACTATGTTATTCTCATTTTATACCACATTTAGAGTGTTTTATAGGGTATAGCCAAAGCGACGAAACCAACAACCATTAATTATTTCCTATGCGAGTCTGTAGCATGCCAAAATGATTTGGTTTTGCAACAATTGACAGTGGAAAGCTTCTCCAAACTGAAATCGTCCGTAGAGCGCTGACCTAGGAATAACAAAGTCTGCACGCTTGCAACAGCAAAAACTGAATTTTTTTTCCTAAGGCGGAGCCCTGTTTGCCGCAGCGTTTGTGTACTTGGGACTGTACCTAAGGACAGAGTAAATGTGTCATCACTGCACTGGCTGTGTTGGCCAGCCTTACCAACGTTATGTTGTTACTACCAATGTAATCTTATATTTACTAAAAAAAAAAAAAAGATTTACACCATTAAATATTTAAGTGAAAAAAAAAAAAAGTGTGTGAAGTGAGGTTGAAACTGATGTTCGTGAAAGGTGGCTAAAACTTCAGGGATACAACTGCGTCACCAGGCAACAAGTTGTGACTTCATCCATTGAACTGTCATTCTCCACCACTCCCACACCTCAGCAAAGCGACCAGGAGCCCTGAAGTCACCTGAACTCATTATCTGTCACTCCCACACCTCAACCGTGATATCAACCAGTCTTCTTTAGGTGTATTCAAGAAGAATACCATATTTCTTCCAGCCGAATATTTATGTAATCAGTCTTGGTATGACCATCTGGTAGTTATTTTATTACTACTTTTGTTCCTGCTCATTAAGAATTTCTACACAAATATATAATTGTAGTATAAGTTCTGAGTTAGTTAGCTTGAACTATCAATTCTGAGTTACTTTTAACTATGAAGAGTGATGAACTCCTATGTGAGCCTATGAGAACTATACCAACAAACACTCTGTCATGAGAATCTGATTCAAAGTGTCTGACAGCAGCTTTAACTGTTTATGTTCTCATGACTGCTAATAATTATAACGTTAGGTATATGTAGCTTGGTAGTAAATCAACTCTTTTGAACACACACTTATCACCATTCATGATTAACTTGTAAACACTGGTGCTTGGCTTTTTATCCGAGACAGATGTAATATCATTCAAAATTGGGCATAAGTGTTTTCCATTCTAGGTAACTGCTCACTATTTTGGTCAATTTTCATTATCAATGGGTAAACTTTGACCCTGCTTGGACACCAGTCTCTCACTAGCAGCACAGAAAGAACCATGGATAATTAAAAGTACAAGTATTTTTAATATTTTTCATAGGCTTGCATCATTTTACACTAAAATACTAGTCAGCGAGCACGTGCTTGGGCCATTAATAAGTTTTTTAATAAAGTCCAACCTACTGAGAAGTAAAAGTAACCAACTTAGTGTAGCAGTCAGTATTGAGCGCTTCACTTGCAGCCTCACCACCATTGTATCACAGTACACTATAGTATGTGTAATTTCATTGATGAGTCTTTTGCTAAAATCTAAAAGCAAGTATAAATACACATATTTGGTAAATGGTGAGGCAAATTCCATGGTCAGATGCAGTTTACAGTAAACATCCCATCCTTCAGCTACAAGAATTTTTGTGAGATTAGAAAGACCTTAGCAGACCATACTCAGAATGCTGATTATCAAAAAAATTTCTTTGACTAATATACAGTATTTATAAGACTTGACAACAGGAATAGTTATGTATTAAAGGTCTATAGAAAACTGTACAAAAATAATGAAATTTTGTAGTAACAGACTGAGCACATATTATATTTATTAATTAAGGGTAACTAAAGTACTATCATTAGAGTGCTCATGAAGTTACATCTTAGGTATACATAAATTTAAATAAAACAGCTAAGGTGGTGGGAGGGCCTTGAATTGAGGTGATAGAAGCACAATATGTTGATGACCACACTTCCTGAAATTAAAACATTCCATTCATCGCACACTTCATAATTGTTTGTATTTGAAAATCTGATTCGATGTAATTAGCATTCTTTGCTGCTTGATACCAGATCTAACCTAATTTTGATTAATTATTTTCTGAGTTATATAATCTAAATGAAAGTTGGGCATTATTAATTATTTTCTGAGTTATATAATCTAAATGAAAGTTGGGCATTATTTAGGCATGGAATTATCAAGGAAAGTTAATTATAGCTTTAAATATTGTTAGAAGCAGAATATATACAGTGATTTAAATATTCTTGGTAGTGCAGTCCCATTTTATACAGCCTGTTTTGTACAAGTCTTTCCTCCATTCATGGACTCATCTTCATTGCTGTCTTCTTATTACAGCAGCCACTTAGAATATATGCCGGGTGGATCCGAAAATGAATTCTCGATCATTTGGATTATACGTGACACTCTTTTGACTAGCCGGAAAGCTCTACTACTCGGGCAGCATCACTGAAAATCCAAGCGACTATAAGTTTTCTTTTTCTGATCGCACCCAATGTCTACAAAGTTTGGCGATTCTCACAAGCCAACGAGGAGGCCTTCATAACCCTTACCTTTTCCTGCAGCCCATGTGTAGCCAGGGCCAGCCAGGTAGGCCCTTAAGGTGACAACAGCTAAAATCACCGTGTAGCAGGGCACCCTTAATGGGGCACCAACGCTGACAGGCTCCAGGACCCAGCAAAGCTGCACGTCCTCGCAAAGTCCTGTGGCGAGGACAGTGATGTCTGACCTCAGGCCGAGTCCTCCACAGTTTAATTTTTCTATACACATCACCTTAAAATTTAGCCTTACTGGAGGATTCTCCCAGGTCATTCATAGCTGACCTCGCCACACAGTGTAGAGAAGCACAATGTGGAGATGCGGGGTGATAAGGGGCAGCCCCACACGCTGAGAGTCGTCAAGTTATAGCGTCCAGTTAGGTCTATGCTCTCAAGGTTTTGTCCTGACATGGTGTGTGTAAGTTTTGTAAATATTACTTTGTAAGAAATATGCTTGTTAAGTCTGTATTATACTAATATAAATACCAGTATCTAGGATATATCAATCCTCTCTTTTCCCCCTTCCTTTTGTAAAATATCTCATTATTTTATAATCAGTTCTAAAAATACTTGAAGTAATATCTATGTTCTGTAATATAGTGTAGAGTGTTAGTGATAGTCACAAATATGAAAAAAATGAGTTATTGCTCTTTAAAACAAAATATATAGGCATTCAATGGCCTTATTTTTATATTTCAAATGTCATTAGCTATATAGCCTCCCACTTACCATACCTGCAATGCTTTTGGGCTGGGCTGTCTTTTGTTTTATGTACTTAACCCTTTCACTGTCAGTCCGGTAATTTTTTTTTTTTTTTCAACAAACCGGCCGCATCCCACCATGGCAGGGTGGCCCAAAAAGAAAAACAAAAGTTTCTCTTTAAATTTAGTAATTTATACAGGAGGAGGGGGTTACTAGCCCCTTGCTTCCGGCATTTTAGTCGCATCTTACAACACGCATGGCTTACAGAGGAAGAATTCTGTTCCACTTCTCCATGGAGGTAAGAGGAAATAAACAAGAACTAGAAAGAAAATAGAAGAAAACCCAGAGGGGTGTGTATATATATGCATGTGTATATACATGTATATGCAGTGTGACCTAAGTGTAAGTAGAAGTAGCAAGACGTACCTGAAATCTTGCACGTGTATGAGAGAAAAAAAAGACATCGTGTAAAACAATTACAGGCTTCCGTTTTACACTCACTTGGCAGGACAGTAGTACCTCCCTAGGGGGTTGCTGTCTACCAACCTACTGCCTGTAAGTCTGGTAATACTATGCCAAAATTCAAGCAGCTTCCTATCTTGAGGGAGAAAGCTGGTAGGCCTACATATGAGAGAATGGGTCTGAGTGGTCTCGTGCGCAGTCTTAAAAAAAAAAATCGTGCAGCACGCAGTGCATAATGAGAATAAAAAAAACTCAGACCGTGTTTTTGGTTTAGCCCGTAAACGGTCCAAGCAGATCTACATTCACGTGTAGTGCTCCAAAAGTAGATCTACATTTTTTTTAAATATTTTCAAATATAACAAAAAAAAAAAGTAGATCAAAGTTTTTTACACATTTTCAAATGTAAAAAAAAAAGATCTACTTTTTTTACATACTTTCAAATGTTGAAAAAATGTATATATACGTTTGGACCATTTACGGGTTAAAACAGCGAATTTGCGATGTATTTTCGTATGGTACTGATGGTTGTATTCTCATTTCCTTGGTCTCATTTGATAGAATGGAAGATATATTACAGAAATAGAGATGATTTTGAATGGTTTACAGAATAAAAGTACAGTGGACCCCCGGATTATGTAATTAATCCGTTCCAAAAGAAATAATGGAAATCCAATTAATCTGTTTCAGACACCCAAAAGTATTAAAAAAAGTGTTTTCTACATGAAATATACATTTCCTTTCACAGAAAACAATGATACATGAAGAATAAAACAATAATAACATCACACTATTGAAGACATGGTGATGTATGGAAGACGAGAGGAGGGGAGAGGATAGAGGAGTTTACAATTGTTTGGAAGGGGAATCTCCTTCCATAAAGACCTCAGGTACCAAGTCCTTATCCTGGGTTACTTCCCTCTGTTTTTTAATGACACTAGGACCAGCTTGAGTGTCAATGGACCCGTCACTCAAAAAAGTGTTCCAGAGATGTCTGTTTCTGGCGTATGTTAGGAATTCTGTTGGGAGACAGGACAAGATAGTCCTTCAATATGACACTAATATCAGCTCTACGGCTTATTTATCTAGCACAATTCATCTAATATGACATAATAAACAATATTAATAACAGAAACATGATATATAATCTAGAATGAATAAAATATGGCATTAAGAATTATTAGTATTACATAATATTTAGCGCTTCTTTTTGATTATAATAATAATAATTACATAATATTTCCTGTCTGCCTGGCAACCACACTTCCATAGCATATATACAGCATCTTTATATGCTATGTAATGTGTTTCTTATATAATTTTGAAGAAAATATCATAGATGGATTAATGAAAATGTCTAAATTGATGTAGCATAAGACATTTAATGTGCCCAAGAGTGATTATTATTACGTAGTATTACTATGGCGTTAAGACTAGAGGGACACACTTAGTGATTTTAATGTGCACCTGCACATCAGCACAGCGTGTAAGTATATTTCGGTACAGGTACAAAAGTATTATGAGAACACACATAAAATATGCAATAACTTTAAAACACTTGAAATTTTGGAAAGTTTCCAGACATAATAGAGGTGTGCTCACAGAGAATGTAAACAAACCAGGTGGCACACACTGTATTTGAAAGACTGCTCACCGTATAGAAAGTTTGGGTCATAATTTGAAATTGCTGTATTAGAGGAACGCCATAAAGTGGGGCCCTACTGTACCAAAAATAGCACTGGTCCTAGAACTGACCCCTGTGGGTCCCCCAGTGTGTGTGTGTGTGGGGGGGGGGGGGTGTAGTGTGTGTGTAGTGTCTGTAAGCACCTATTCGTGGTTCCAGGACTTGAGTCATAGCTCCTAGCCCCACCTCTTCACTGATTGCTACTAGGTCCTCTCTCTCCCTGCTCCATGAGCTTTATCAAACCTCGTCTTAAAACTATGTATGGTTCCTGCCCCCACTATGTCGCTTTCTAGGCTATTCCACTACCTGACAACTCTGTGACTGAAGAAGTACTTCCTAACATCCCTTTGACTCATAGGAGTCTTCAACTACCAATTGTGACCCCTTGTTTCTGTGTCCCATCTCTGGAACATCCTGTCATTGTCCACATTTTCAGTTCCTCACAGTATTTTATATGTCATTATCATGTCTCCCCTGACCCTTCTGTCCTCCAGTGTCGTCAGGCCGATTTCCCTTAACCTTTCTTTGTAAGACATTCCCCTTAGCTCTGGAACTAGCCTTGTTGCAAACCTTTGCACTTTCTCTAATTTCTTGATGTGCTTGACCAGGTGTGGGTTCCAAACTGGTGCTGCATACTCCAGTATGGGCCTGATGTCTATGGTGTACAGAGTCTTGAATGATTCCTTACTGAAATATCAGAATGCTATTCTCAGGTTTGCCAGGCGCCCATATGCTGGAGCAGTTATCTGGTTCATGTGTGTTTCCGGAGATGTGCTTGGTATTATACTCACCCCAAGATCTTTTTCCTTGAGTGAGGTTTGCAGTCTTTGGATACTTAGCTTATTCTCTGTCAGCGGTCTTCTTTGCCCTTCCCCGATCTTCATGACTTTGCATTTGGCGGGGTTAAATTCAGAGAGCCAGCTGCTGGACCAGGCTTGTAGCCTGTCCAGGTCTCTCTGTTGTCCTGTCTGATCCTTGACTGATTTAATTCTTCTCATTTACCTGTCTCATGGGCAGCCAGCCTGTGGGTCAGGCCATTGTCTTTGTGGGGAAGGCTTAGCATCTTCCCTTCTTCCCCCCGACCCTCTCATATCTCGGTTCTCCATACATACATGTCCCATAGCATTCTCAGTTCTGTGTTTGTGAACTGATTTTTTATCTTTTCATCATATCTTGTGTTTGCATAGTAATCATTGGCACTCAAGAGGAATGTGAATGATGCTGTAAGTGGTGAGAAAAAGTTTATGCATTCAAGGCTTGGTGTTATGAAGACAACTGATACATTAGATAAGCTTAAAAGTGGTGCACGTGTAGTGGAGATGGTGGGAGCCAATGGCCTTTATGAAGCATCGGTTCATTTAACTGAAAGGAATGAAGAAAATAATATGGGCTTGTGCAATGAATAAACCAGGTTGCCACCTTCTGAAAAGAATGACACATGGGTCACGTCAGCTAAATGACAGAAAACTTGTTGACTGAGTGGACTGAACAAACAACAAAGAAAGGTTCACCACTTAATTTCATCTTAACCCTTTCAGGGTTGAGAGGCACTCTCCTAAACTCGTTCTCAGGGTTGAAAATTTTTTGGGAAAAAAAAATTATTTTTTCTTATGAAATGATAGAGAATCTTTTCCCGATCATAATGACACCAAAGGTATGAAATTTTATGGAAAACTTACGGAATTATGCTCTTGCAAAGTTAGCAGTCTCGATGTTGCATCGGCGATTTCGCCCGCTTTGAGCCCTGTTTTCGGCCAATTTCAGTGTACTAGTCGACAAAAATCATATCTATTTCGTTAGAACTCCATTTTTTCTATCGAATGAGTACAAGAAACCACCCATTTACCGATTTCAAGTATCCAATAAAGTGGTCAGAAATTTGCAATTTTGCCAATTTCACACAAATTTCAGAAGATGCCAATTTCCAAATAGGGTCCAAAATAAGCAAGACAGACATTCCTGGCACTAAAATAACATTTTCTCTGTTCATTAGTCATGTCCCCAGGCCCCTCTTACATCTCTTTTGCTTTCCACTTTGAATTTTTATTCTCACAAAAAATAGAAGATTTACTGTTATGCAGACTACTGCATTAGTGTAGAAATGGTATAAATAATATCAGTGCACTTGCGAAAGAACATTAGACTCGCCAGTTGACATGTATTGGACGCTTGGCTTGATTAGTTTACTTTTGAAATTTGGTAAAAATTGAACATTTCTGCTACTTTGAGTTCAATTTCAAGGTACTTTTCATTATGAAACCAATCAAAATCATCTCAATTTCTGTAACATGTCTTCCATTCTATAAAATGAGACCAGGAAAACTAGAATACAACTATAAATACCATACGAAAATACACTGCAAAACCAAAAACAAGGTCGGAGTTTTTTTTCTCGTTATGCACTGTATGCTGCAGAATTTTTTTATACTGTGCACACTGACCACATAGACCCATTCTTTCATATGAATGCCTACCAGCTTTCTCTCACTAGATTTGAAGGCGCTAGAATTTAGGAGTTCTAGTACGTCAATAACCCTGGTGCGTAAGCCGTACTAGTACGTCGGAAACCCTGAAAGGGTTAATAAGGATAAAAACAGAGTACAGTGGACCCCCGCATAACGATCACCTCCGAATGCGACCAATTATGTAAGTGTATTTATGTAAGTGCGTTTGTACGTGTATGTTTGGGGGTCTGAAATGGACTAATCTACTTCACAATATTCCTTATGGGAACAAATTCGGTCAGTACTGGCACCTGAACATACTTCTGGAATGAAAAAATATCGTTAACCGGGGGTCCACTTTATTTCTTATTTATAAATTACATGTACATACATTGTGAACAGTGGTGGTGGCTCCTGCTGCCGCCTCCACCACCACTAATATGTACAGCTTCTCTCAGTGGCCCTTATAAACCCAACAACAACACTTCCACCACTTACTCCTCTCATACATTATGACATACTATTATCGAAATAGACGATTTTCGAATCAATTTTCCCCATAAGAAATAATGTAAATACAATTAATCCGTTCCTGACACCCAGAAGTATTAAAACAAAAAATTTTTTTACATGAAATATAGATGTAGTACATAAACAGTACAATGGGACATGATGAATGAAACATTAACAGCATAACACTTACCTTTATTGGCAATTCTTCTTAGTGTATGGAAAACTGGAGGAGGAGAGAGATTGAATTACTGTTTGGAAGGGAAATCCCCTTCCATCAACACCTCAGGTACCAAGTGCTTTACTGGGGTTACTTCTCTTCTCTGTTTCTTAATGCCACTAGGACCAGCTTGAGAGTCATTGGAGTCCTGTCTCGCAAAAAAACTGTCCAGAGAGCTCTGTTTCTGGCGTCTCTTTAAAACTTCCCTAAAATGGGCCAAGACTCTGTCACTGTACAAGTTGCTGATATGGCTTGCAACATCCTTCTCAGGGTGATGTTTCTCCATAAATCTTTCCATCCTACCCCACATTTCAAAAATCTCCTTAATTTCTGAAGAAGGCACCGTCTTCCATCTCTCTTCCTCCTCCTCTGCAGCAAGATTCTGAGCTGTGATCTGTTGCTGTTCCTGCTGAAGCTCTTGCAGCTCCTCAGTGGTTAGCTCTTCACTGTGGTCCTCCACCAACTCTTCCACATCCTCCAAACTCACATCCAACCCCATGGAACTCCCCAATGCCACAATAGATTTCACAACTGGCATAGGCTCATCAGGGTCAGCCACAAACCCTTCAAAATCCCTCTTGTGGACACAATCTGGCCACAATTTTCTCCAAGCAACAACAGCTTCCTTGATTTCCTTTTTCTTGGCCACGATGGAAGATATAATTGTATGGGGTTTGTTATACATCCTGGCCAGTTCGGCCACACGTACGCCACTTTCATATTGTTCAATGATGTTTTTCTTAAATTCAATTGTATTTCTCACCTTCTTTACTAAAGGCTTGGCACTAGGAGCTTTCTTTGGAGCCATGGTAGCTTATTTAGCACTTGCAAGCACTAAAATGAATGGAATATTACAAAATATTTCGTATGAACACGTGAGGGGACCGTCGCTCACTGGTAAACAATGGCACACTGGCTGGGAAGGGAGACAGAGGTGGCTCAGAGCCATGAGTACGCATCCAGGACGAAGGATGATTAGCGAGTTAACAGACCATTTGTGAACCAATGTTTAGACGAAATAACGTGACGATTTCCGAAATGGACGACTTTCAGGCCGGACAATTATTGAGGGACCACTGTATTTTATTCATTCTAGAGTATATATCATGTTTCTATGTTATTAATATTGTTTATTATGTCATATTAGATGAATTGTGATAGATAAATAAGCCTAGAGATTATATTAGCGTCATATTGAAGCATAATAAACTCGCCTCCCTCTTCCCTCCTACCCGTCTTCCATACACCAACAAGAGTCAAATCCTGAGGTGTCTCCTGGTGTCGCAAAATTTCCGAAAAAAAAATTATTTTTTCTTATGAAATGATAGGGATTCTTTTCCCGATTGTAATGATGCCAAAAAATGAAATTTGATGGAAAGCAGATGGAATTATGCTCTTGCGAAGTTAGCGACCTCGGCAATATTTACGAATCGGCGATTTCGCTCACTTTGAGACCTATTTGCGGCTAATTCCATTGTTCCAGTCGACCAAACTCAGAGCTATTTCTTTAGAACTTCATTTTTTCTATCGATTGAGTACAAGAAACTGCCCATTTACTGATTTCAACTAACATGGTCAGAAATTTGCAATTTGGCCAATTTCACGAAAATTAAAAAATATGACAATTTCAAAACAGGGTCCAGAATGAGCAATGCAGACATTCCTGGCTCTAAAATAACATTTTCTTTGTTCTTCAGTCACATCTCCAGGCCCCTCTGATATTACTCTTGCTTCTATTTTGAATTTTTATTCAAACAAAAAATAGAAGATTTACTGTTATGCAGACTACTGCAATATTGTAATAATCGTATGAATCATGTCAACCCATTCATGACTGCATATTAGAATGGCTACTTGGACATTTATTGGAAAATGACATCATTTGTTTACTTTTGAACATTGGCAAAAATCAAACATTTCCCCTACTTTGAGCTCCATTTCAAGGTTCTTTTCATAGTAAAACCAATCAAAATCACACCCTCTTTCTATAATATATTTTCCATTCTATCAAATGAGACCAAGAAAACGAGAATATAACCATAAATACTACATGAAAATAGACCACAAAGTCAGCATTTTAATTAAAAAAACGATCGGAGTTTTTTTTCTCATTATGCACTGCGTGCTGCAGGATATTTTTATATAATGCACACTGACCACACAGATCCATTCTCTCACATGTGGGTCTATCAGCTTTCTCCTGCTTGATTTGAAGCCGCTAGAATTTATGAGTATATATACACGTCAAACACAGTGTCTCGTAAGACATATATATACGACCGAAACAGTCAAAGGGTTAAATGTTCATTTATTCATTTTATTAGTGCTTTGTATTTATTTGTCATTGTTTTCTGTATGTAAATCTATATTTAATCTTCAAAAAAATAATTTTTTGTTAATACTTTTGGGTGTCTGAAATGGATTAATTGGATTTCCATTATTTCTTATGGGGAAAATGGATTTGCCAATCGTAAATTTCACCATTCGGCAAGCTCTCTGGAACGGATTAATCACGAAACTTGGAGGTCCACTGTAATTCGTTCCAGACACCCAGAAGTATCAACAACAATTTTTTTTTTTTACCTTAAAGATAGATTTACATGCAAAAAATAATGAACATTACACATGACACTTACCTTTATTAAAGGCTGTTGTTGATGGATGGAAGACAGGGAGGAGGTGAGAGGGAACAGAGGTTATTGTTTGGAAGGGAATCCCCCTCCATAAGGATTCTAGGTACCAAGTCCTTATCAGGGGTCACTTCCCTAGCTTAAATATAGATTTACTTGCAGAAAAGAATGACAAATAAATGTAAAGCACTAATAAAATGTATAAAACAACATTTAACATCACACCTACCTTTATTGAAGTCTCTTGTTGATGTATGGCAGAAGGAGGGGAGGCGAGTTTATTGTTGGAGAATATGACACTAATATCAACTCTACTGCTTATTTATCTATCACAGTTCAACTAATATGACATAATAAACAATATTAATAACACAGAAACATGACATATACTCTAGAATGAATAAAATAAGTCATCATGTATGTCACGACTGGTGTTGTGTTGTTGTTGTTGGGCGTATAAGGGCCATAGAGAAAATAAGCCATCCATAATGGTGGTGAAGGCTGCAGCTGAGGCAGCAGTATTTTCTGTAGCCGTACATAACTCCAACAACATTGTAGTTAGTAGAATCACTGAACAAGGCACCCTCTACCACCATCACTACCACCCTACCATCACAACCACTACCATCCTCTACCACTATCACTACCACCATTACTACCACCCTTTACCACTTTCGTATTTTTTTACGAACTTTTTCTTGAATTATATTGTGTTTCTCACATTCTTTACCAAAAGGCTGGCACTAGAAGCTTTCTTTGGGCCCATGGTGGCTTATTTAGCAATCGCACACAATAAACAAGTGCCAAAAACAATGGATTATTATGAAATGTTTTGTATGACCTGGCACGATATGTTCACTCACCGAGAAACAACGCTACACTGGCTGAGAATGTGTGTGGGAGGTGGCTTTGTCTGCGCGCTGGGCACTGAACAGGTTCCGTACAATGGATGAAAGAGGTAATCAACAAAAACGGAAGCCAAAAGTCAGCCAAAACCGAAATCGGCGATAACAGAGATCGACGAAAACAGAGGGTCCAATGTATATGTGTGTAATATAAAATAATATATATATATAAAATATATATATATATATATATATATATATATATATATATAATAATATATATATATAATATATATAATATATATATATATACAGTGGACCCCCGGTTAACGAACTTTTTTCATTCCAGAAGTATGTTCAGGTGCCAGTACTGACCGAATTTTTTCCCATAAGGAATATTGTGAAGTAGATTAGTCCATTTCAGACCCCCAAACATACACATACAAACGCACTTACATAAATACACTTACATAATTGGTCGCATTTGGAGGTGATCGTTAAGCGGGGGTCCACTGTATATGCCCTCCTATGCTCAAGTGTACAAAACATTTATACCTTCTATTGTGAATATATACATAATACTTAACATGCTTAGAAAGTTGCAACAGACACAGTACAGAAAACAAATACCTATGGCTTCTCATGTGTGTTTGACTCAACCTGACAAAATTTTATGAATAAAAAGAATTATATATATATAATATATATATATATATATATATATATATATATATATATATATTATATATATATATATATATATATATATTATATACAGTGGACCCCCAGTTAACGAACTTTTTTCATTCCAGTAGTACAGTGGACCCCCGCATAACGATTACCTCCGAATGCGACCAATTATGTAAGTGTATTTATATAAGTGCGTTTGTACGTGTATGTTTGGGGGTCTGAAATGGATTAATCTACTTCACAATATTCCTTATGGGAATAAATTCGGTCAGTACTGGCACCTGAACATACTTATGGAGTGAAAAAATATCGTTAACCGGGGGTCCACGGTATGTTCAGGTGCCAGTACTGACCGAATTTTTTCCCATAAGGAATATTGTGAAGTAGATTAGTCCATTTCAGACCCCTAAACATACACGTACAAACGCACTTACATAAATACACTTACATAATTGGTCGCATTTGGAGGTGATCGTTAAGCGGGGGTCCACTGTACATATGTTGTGCTGAATATGTAAAACTCATTTAAAATTAAGTCATTTCTAAAATTTTCTCTTATATGTTTAAAGATATATTTTTTTCATTAATGTTGATGTAAAAATTTATAATTTTGCACCAAAAGGAACCAAGAAAACTTACCTAACCTTATTATGACAAGCGCAATTTATTTTACACTAACCCAACTAAATATATTTTAGATTTGTTTACAGTAATTTAATACTAAACAAACACAATGAAATATATTTTTTTAGTTAGGTTCAGAATGATTTTGGCGAAATTCTTGCATACACAAATTTTCACTTGTTCTATGTGGAAAGATGAGCGTTGCTATTTAAGCCAAGATCGCAAGTTCTGCCTATTTGGCACGACATATATATATATACATACATATATATATATATAATATACATATATATATACATATATATATATATTATATATATATATATATATATATATATATATATATATATACTGAGTATACCAGGAAAAGTGTACGGTAGGGTTATAATTGAAAGAATTAGAGGTAAGACAGAATGTAGGATTGCGGATGAGCAAGGAGGTTTTAGAGTGGGTAGGGGATGTGTAGATCAGGTGTTTACATTGAAGCATATATGTGAACAGTATTTAGATAAAGATAGGGAAGTTTTTATTGCATTTATGGATTTAGAAAAGGCATATGATAGAGTGGATAGAGGAGCAATGTGGCAGATGTTGCAAGTATATGGAATAGGTGGTAAGTTATTAAATGCTGTAAAGAGTTTTTATGAGGATAGTGAGGCTCAGGTTAGGGTGTGTAGAAGAGAGGGAGACTACTTCCGGTAAAAGTAGGTCTTAGACAGGGATGTGTAATGTCACCATGGTTGTTTAATATATTTATAGATGGGGTTGTAAAGGAAGTAAATGCTAGGGTGTTTGGGAGAGGGGTGGGATTAAATTATGGGGAATCAAATTCAAAATGGGAATTGACACAGTTACTTTTTGCTGATGATACTGTGCTTATGGGAGATTCTAAAGAAAAATTGCAAAGGTTAGTGGATGAGTTTGGGAATGTGTGTAAAGGTAGAAAGTTGAAAGTGAACATAGAAAAGAGTAAGGTGATGAGGGTGTCAAATGATTTAGATAAAGAAAAATTGGATATCAAATTGGGGAGGAGGAGTATGGAAGAAGTGAATGTTTTCAGATACTTGGGAGTTGACGTGTCGGCGGAATGGATTTATGAAGGATGAGGTTAATCATAGAATTGATGAGGGAAAAAAGGTGAGTGGTGCGTTGAGGTATATGTGGAGTCAAAAAACGTTATCTATGGAGGCAAAGAAGGGAATGTATGAAAGTATAGTAGTACCAACACTCTTATATGGGTGTGAAGCTTGGGTGTAAATGCAGCAGCGAGGAGACGGTTGGAGGCAGCGGAGATGTCCTGTTTAAGGGCAATGTGTGGTGTAAATATTATGCAGAAAATTCGGAGTGTGGAAATTAGGAGAAGGTGTGGAGTTAATAAAAGTATTAGTCAGAGGGCAGAAGAGGGGTTGTTGAGGTGGTTTGGTCATTTAGAGAGAATGGATCACAGTAGAATGACATGGAAAGCATATAAATCTATAGGGGAAGGAAGGCGGGGTAGGGGTCGTCCTCGAAAGGGTTGGAGAGAGGGGGTAAAGGAGGTTTTGTGGGTAAGGGGCTTGGACTTCCAGCAAGCGTGCGTGAGCGTGTTAGATAGGAGTGAATGGAGACGAATGGTACTTGGGACCTGACGATCTGTTGGAGTGTGAGCAGGGTAATATTTAGTGAAGGGATTCAGGGAAACCGGTTATTTTCATATAGTCGGACTTGAGTCCTGGAAATGGGAAGTACAATGCCTGCACTTTAAAGGAGGGGTTTGGGATATTGGCAGTTTGGAGGGATATGTTGTGTATCTTTATATGTTTATGCTTCTAGACTGTTGTATTCTGAGCACCTCTGCAAAAACAGTGATAATGTGCGAGTGTGGTGAAAGTGTTGAATGATGATGAAAGTATTTTCTTTTTGGGGATTTTCTTTCTTTTTTGGGTCACCCTGCCTCGGTGGGAGACGGCCGACTTGTTGAAAAAAAAAAAAAAAAAATATATATATATATATATATATATATATAATTCTTTTTATTCATAAAATTTTGTCAGGTTGAGTCAAACACACATGAGAAGCCATAGGTATTTGTTTTCTGTACTGTGTCTGTTGCAACTTTCTAAGCATGTTAAGTATTATGTATATATTCACAATAGAAGGTATAAATGTTTTGTACACTTGAGCATAGGAGGGCCCCCTTAAACAGCAGGTTAGATTCCAGGCTACCACTGCAAAGCGAATCAAAAGTCCCCCCCCCCCCTCTCTCTCTCTCTCTCTCCCTCCCTCCCTCTCTCCCTCTCCCCCCTCCCTCTCTCTCTCCCCCCCTCTCTCTCCCCTCCTCTTCTCTCCCCTCTCTCTCCCCTTCTCTCTCCCCTTCTCTCCCCCCTCTCTCTCTCTCTCTCCCCCCTCTCTCTCTCTCTCTCTCTCCTTTTCTCCTCTTCCCTCTCTCTCTCTCCCTCTCTCCCCTCTCTCTCCCCTCTCTCTCTCTCTCTCTCTCTCTCTCTCTCTCTCTCTCTCTCTCTCTCCCTCCCCCTCTCTCTCTCTCCCTCTCCCTCTCCCCCTCTCTCTCCTCTCCCTCTCTCTCCCTCCCTCTCTCTCTCCCCCTCCCCTCTCTCTCTCTCCCTCTCTCTCTCTCCCTCTCCCCCTCTCTTCTCTCCTCCCCTCTCTCTCTCCCTCTCTCTCCCTCTCTCTCTCTCTCCCCTTTTCTCTCCCCCCCTCCCTCTCCTCTCTCTCCTCCTCCTCCTCTCTCCTCCCCCTCCTCCCCCTTTTCTCTCCCTCCCTCCCCTTTCTCTCTCCCTCCCTCTCTTCCCCCCTCCCCTTTTTCTCTCTCCCCTCCTTTTTTTTTTTTTTTTTTTTTTTTTTTTTACACAGGGTTTGACAAGGTTAAGGACCCTAGCTTTATTGAAGCTATTTACGGGTTTAAGGTTTCCCAAATTTTTATTGGCAACTAAAGCTGTTACCTCATCAGTCATTTGAAAGCATTTTTTTATTGTTATGAGACAACAAGTAGGGAAAACGGGATAAATTTGGGAGCCACTGTGGGCCCTTTTTTCTTTTGATAAACTGCGAAACTCATTGACATCTTTATCTGTCGAATTGTTCCATACTCGAGTCACCCTGGTATGTATGTTTCAGATGGAGTGATTTTTGGGAGGGGGTACAGCCAGAGTGAAGTTGCCGCTTTCGCCCGTTTTGTGGCATAAAAGCTTGTTTCCCCCTGTCCTCGAAGGGGATCCAAGTTTTGGGTTTTTTGACAATTGGCCCTTGTACATAACAGAAGGCCACCCCACCCCTCCTATTTTAAAGGGCTCTGCTAAAATGACAGATCTATCCAGGATGGGTCCAGGCGAGAGATAGAGCTTGCTCTGTTCTTACTCTGTAAAGCAGTCGCGATGAAGGGGGGGAAGGAAAACCAAAAAGTGGAGCAACTAAAGGGGTGAGCTACGTGCCTCTACAGATCTTGAAACCCCCTCTGTCAACAGATCGAGATAGGGGCGAAGTGCTGTAATTTCCGGCCCCTTTTTTGAAGATTTAAACAGGTTCTTCAGGGTTGTTTGGATCAAATTTCCCCCCAAAGGGATTCAATTTTTTTTCTCCGGGTCCCAACATCCTCCCATTCTCCTTACTACTGCACCAGCATTACCATCATTGGCAGGCGATCATCATTTGCGTTTTTCTCGGGTGAAATGTTACTTGCCATCTTTTCCCCCAAACTGATATAGCTCTCAGCTGGTGATTGATGTAGTTAGAGCATGCATTTCTTCTCTTGGATAAATGAATGCAGTGTACAGTCGTCTGCATATGCATGTGATTCTGGGGTGAGATGAAGAAGGTCGTTGAAATAGACATTCCAAACAGTGGGCCCAGCACACTCCCTTGTGGAACGCTTGCCCCAATGGGTGCCTTGCTGATTCCGTTCCCTTGAGGACACCTTAAAACTACCCTGAAGGGAATCCTGGGGAATAGCGTGAGCCTGCAATTCCCGTGCTTGAAGTTTTGCTAAAAGCCTGGTGCACACCCGTCGAAGCGCCCGCAATGTCCCGTGCTACCCCCAGCTATTTGGGTTCATCCAGTGACTGGGCCCCTTAGTGGAAGGTTTAACAACAATCGCAGCAGAGTAACCCTTTCCCGAAGCCATATTGACGATCACAAAGTAGGAGTGGTTTGTCAAAAAAATCTGTCATTTTTCTTTTTAGATTATTGTCTCAAAGGGTCTTACAGTGATTGACAGGAGTGACACTGGCTGTAGTTCTGATTTCTGCTTGCTCTTCTTTTTTTGAACAGGGGCAACATTTTGCCTCTTTCCATGGAGAGGGCCATTTTTCCTGTACTAGGCGTGCAAAGATGCGAGTTAGAGGTGCTGCAGCGGTTGCACATCTTCTCAACAACTTTGGGGTCAAATTTTCTGGGCCCACAGCCTTTTTTTGTCAAGTGATTTAAGAAGGAAATCACCTCCTCCTGCCTTATTGCACCCCTGACAGTTTTGACACGTTCTTGCAGCTAGCCAAGGGGGGTCCCTTGCTGGATCAGGAACTTGCATTTTGGTAGCAAAGTGTTCAGCAAAGAGGTCCGCTTTCTCTTGACTACTAGAAAGAGGTGGTCCCATCCTGTCGATTTAGGGGTTTGGAATAAGTTCATCAGGCGGGATAAACCTTGTCTGTCCTTGACCAGGGACCACGGGTTTTGGAGCCTACCCTACCTGATGCTAATTTTCTTTTAGTGTCCAACTCCCATTTAGCAATGGCCCACTTTTGAACACCACCCATATGCCTACAGGCTTGCATGTGCAAGTTCCTGTTATAGGTGGTAGGATGTCTCTTTTACCTTCGCCATGCTTTGTACTTAGCAGTAGCAGCTCTCTACAACGAAAGCCAAACCAAGGCTGATCTGTAGGCTTCGTCACATATTGCTGGTGAGGAATGTGTTCTTGTTGCAGATTAAGGATGTGCTCAGTGAAGGCTTTCACTTGGTTGTCAACATCCCCTGGAGAAGAGCATTCCAGTCGGTGGGGGCGAGCTCAGAGCAAAGGGCTGGCCAATTACCTCTTTCCCATAGCCGGTTGTGCGTGTGGACTTCTCACCTCGATTCTGTTGGGATCTTAAGTGTGGTAAAAACAGCCTTGTGGTCAGACGATCCAAGTAGCCGAGGGGTTGACAAGTGACTAATGCCCCCTTTTGCCAGATCACTCACTACTGGGTCAAGGGAGGAGCCAAGTATGAGTAGGGAAATCAACAAAGTTTCTCATGTCAAACCTGCAAAAGGTCATAAAAGTCCCTCTGTATAAGGTGCTGGTTGGGTCACCAACAATTAAATATTTTTACAGTTGTTTGTAGCAGAAGGGAGTAAAAAATTTCC
Organism: Cherax quadricarinatus; assembly: GCF_026875155.1. Lineage (NCBI taxonomy): Eukaryota > Metazoa > Arthropoda > Malacostraca > Decapoda > Parastacidae > Cherax > Cherax quadricarinatus. Next base: position 46,836,319 of record NC_069426.1, on the reverse strand, counting down.
ATTAGGAATTGATAGGGTCGCTGTTCCCTGAGGTCTGTACATTGCACATTAGACAGAGGGACAGGGTTTAACAAGCTTAAGAACATCATTCAAGATGTGTAGGGTGGGAACTCTTTCTGGGCATGAACACTTTTAGAGAACACACAGCAAAACCCCCCTCATTGCCCTTTTCCTGCCCTTTTTCATCCCGAGGTGTACCTCTCTCTCTCTCTCCCCCCTCTCCTCCCCTCCCTCCCTCCTCTCTCTCCCTCTCCCCCCTCTCTCCCCCCTCTTCTCTCCTCTCTCCTCTCTCCCCCCTCTCTCTCTCTCTCTCTCTTCCCTCTCTCTCTCCCCTCTCTCTCTCTCTCTCCCTCCCCTCTCTCTCCCTCCCCTCTCTCTCTCTCCCTCCCTCTCTCTCTCCCTCTCTTTTTTTTTTTACACAGGGTTTGACAAGGTTAAGGATCCCTAGCTTTATTGACAGCTATTTACAGGTTAAGGATTCCTAACTTTATTGGCAAGCTAAGAGCTGTTACCTACATCAGCTCATTTGAAAGCATTTTTATTGTTATGAGACATACAAGTAGGGAACAGGATGAAGTTGGAGCCATCTGTGGGCCAGCATTTTCATTTGATCAACTGACGTTATCTCATTGACATCATTATGCTGTACGAATGTGTTCCATACTCGAGTCATCCTGGGTATGTATGATCTCAGATGGAGTGATGTTCTGGAGAAGGGTACAGCCAGAGTGAAGTTGCTGCTTTCTGCCCGTCTTGTGGCATAAAAGCTTGTTTCATGCTGTCCTCGAAGTGGATCCAAGTGTGGTATTTTGACAATATTGGCCTTGTACATAACAGTAAGGCCACCCACATCCCTCCTATGTTGAAGGCTCTGCTGAAATGACAGATCTATCCAGGATGGGTCCAGGCGAGAGATGAGACGTCTTGCTCTGTTCTCTACTCTGTCAAGCAGTCGCAGATGAGGGGGGGGGCAGGCAAACCAAGAAAGTGGAGCATACTCAAGGTGTGAGCGTACTTGTGCCTTGTACAGGATCTTGCAACCCCTACTGTCAAGCAGATGCGAGATACGGCGAAGTGCTGTAAGCTTCCTGGCTGCCTTGTTTGCAAGATTTACAACATGGTTCTTCATGGTTAGTTTGGAGTCAAATTTCACCCCAAGGATATCAACTTCTTCTCCAGTGCCAACATCGTCCCATTCATCCTTACTACTGCACCAGCATTACCATCATGGTGCCTAGAGACGATCATCATTTGCGTTTTCTCAGGTGCAAATGTTACTTGCCATCTATTTCCCCAAGCTGATATAGCTCTCAGCTGGTGATTGATGTAGCTTAGAGCAGCTGGCATTTCTTCTCTTGGATAAGTGAATGTCAGTGTACAGTCGTCTGCATATGCATGTGATTCTGGGATGAGATGAAGAAGGTCGTTGAAGTAGACATTCCATAACAGTGGACCCAGCACACTTCCTTGTGGAACGCTTGCCCCAATAGGATGCCTTGCTGATTCCGTTCCATTGAGGACTACACTTAGAGATCTACCATGAAGGTAATCACTGAGGAGACATAGCGTAGAGCCTGCAATTCCCAGTGCTTGAAGTTTTGCTAAGAGGCCCTGGTGCCACACCCGGTCGAAAGCACCAGCAATGTCCAGTGCTACCACACAGCTGACTTTGGATTCATCCCTCTCTCTCTCCCTCTCTCTCTCTTCCTCCATCTCTCTCTCTCTCTCTTCCTCCCTCTCTCTCTCTCTCCCTCTCTCTCTCTCCCTCTCCCTCTCTCCCTCCCTCTCTCTCTCTCCCTCCCTCCCTCTCTCTCTCCCTCCCTCTCTCTCTTCCCTCCCTCTCTCTCTCTCCTCCCCTCTCTCTTCCCTCCCTCCCTCCCTCCCTCCCTCCCTCCCTCTCTCCTCCCCTCCCTCCCTCCCTCCTCTCTCTCTCTCTCTCTTCTCTCTCTCTCTCTCTCTCTCTCTCTCTCTCTCTCTCCTCTCTTCTCTCTCTCTCTCTCTCCCTCCCCCTTTCAAATCCATTTAAAAGTCTGATAACCTGCATACACTATCATATATTGAGTGAACAACAGTTAGGCCTAAATAATGCATGTATAATACACACATTACTTACCTTAAAATATTTTCATCCTTAGCTTATAGTGAGTGGTAAATATATTTATTGCAGGAAGTCTGAATGAAGAATGGGTATAATTGAGAATCGCTGCATTAACGAAACACTGTAATGCGGGCTCTCCTGTAGGTGTGTGTATATAGGGGTAGCACCAAACTTTAGGGGTTGTACAACTCCTGTCAGGATTTATTAGTTCTTATAAAAAATTCCCAATTTCCAACATCTGAGGAAAGAAAATCAACGGGAGTTTCACTCCAGCTTCCAAAATATATTTCTCCATGAACTCTTCCTATTAATACAATATTGTTTTTCCATTTTCCGTATTTAATGAGTATACAAATTCCACTCAACCCTAATAATATTGTCTACAAAGTAGACAATATTATACAGACCTAGTTGACACAATTGGCATACTTTATAGAAAGCCCCTGGTTATGCAGAGCATTTTAGGAAGCCCAAGTTAATCTTGTTCCTCAGGATGTGACCCACACCAGTCAGCGGTCACCAGTCACTGCTATGTAAACAGGCAGCAGGTGTAAACATGCCCATTGTTTCACCCATGCCAGGGATCAATCTTGGACCCTAAGTGAAGCTGAAGATGCTACCAAGCCACTAGCACAAAAGTTAGTGTGGGTGTATAAATATACATGTGTGCACACTATTATAATTTTGTAAATCTTGGTGGAATTCACATATAAAAAATTTATTGGAAGAATCAATGGAGAAATATATTTCAAAAGTTGGACTGAAACTTTAATTGATCTTTATTTAATTAAATGCAGAAAGTTGGGAAATTTTATAGAAACTAATAAAATTTGACAAGTGCTGTATGACCCCTGAAGTTTAGTTTTTTTCCTAATAATGTTTGAAAGTTTGAGTAACATTCCCACACATTTTTTCCTTGGGTGCTGAAAATGGTAAATCTTGTTGGGGTTCTGAAAATTTTTTAAAGCTTGAATGAAATTTGCATAGAAATTGTAATTGTAATTTATTTACAATGAGGAACTTTAATGGCTAACTACAGAACTTTGAACTCTCAGAGGAGGTGCCTTGATGCAGGCAAGTAGATCTTGATACAAGGAACTGGACATCCTCTCGTTCCTTGGACTCCTGAAGAGAGGTTCTTTGATGTTGGCCCCTCAAGGAAGGTTCCTTGATGCTGGTGAGGGGCTCTTGATCTATGGAATTGGATCTGTGTGCCAGTTCCCTGAATACCTTCCACATCCCCCCCCCCACAGGTGCTGTATAATCCTGTGGGTTGAGCACTTCCCCCTTGATTATAATAATAATCTTTGATGTTGGTGAGGGGCTCTTGACCTAAGGAATTGGACCTGTACTTCAATTCTTGAACTGAGTCTTGAGACCCTACCATTCTCCCCTGGTACTGTATGACCCATATGGGTTTAATGCTTCTCATTAATGTAATTATTACTTGGATCAAACTTGAATACTACCTGTACCCCAGGTGTTACATGACCACCTACAAGATTAGCACTTTCCCCTCCTGATTAACCCTTTGAGGGTCGACAGGCCCTCTCCGAAACTCGTTCTCAGGGTCGGCCAAATGTAAAAAAAAAAAAAATTATTTTCTCTTATGAAAAGATAGAGAATCTTTTCCCGATCATAAAGACACCAAAAGTTTGAAATTTGATGGAAAACTTACGGAATTATGCTCTTGCAAAGTTAGCAGTCTCGGCGATGTTTACGCATCGGCAATTTTGCCCACTTTGAGCCCCATATTCGGCCAATTCCACTGTACTAGTCGACAAAAAACATGAATATTTCGCTAGAACTCCATTTTTTCTATCGAATGGGTGCAAGAAACTACCCATTTATGAAATTCAACTATCCAGTACAGTGGTCAGAATTTAGCAATTTTGCCAATTTCACACAAATTTCAAAAGATGCCAATTTCCGAATAGGGTCCAGAATAAACAAGAAAGACATTCCTGGCACTAAAATGACATTTCCTCTTGTCATTAGTCACATCTCAAGGCCCCTCTTATATTCTTTTGCTTTCCGCTTTGAATTTTTATTCTCAGAAAAAATAAGATTTACTGTTATGCAGACTACTGCATTAGTGTAAAAAATGGTATAAATATTATTGACGCACTTGTGAAAGAATATTAGACTCACCAGTTGACGTGTATTGCACGCTTGGCACGATTTGTTTACTTTTGAAATTTGGTAAAAATCGAACATTTCTGCTACTTTGAGCTCAATTTCAAGGTACCTTTCATTGTAAAACTAGTCAAAATCATCTCAATTTCTGTAATATGTCTTCCATTCTATAAAATGAGACCAAGAAAACTAGAATACAACAAATACCATACGAAAATACAGTGCAAAGTCGCTGTTTTATTCCAAAAAAATTGTCAAAGTTTTTTTTTTCTCATGCACTGTGTGCTGCAGGATTTTTTTTAGACTGTGCACACTGACCACATAGACCCATTCTTTCATATGAAGGCCTACCAGCTTTCTCCCACTAGATTTGAGGGCGCTAGAATTTAGGCATACTAGTACGTCAAAAACCCTGGGTCGTAAGCCGTACTAGTACGTCCGAAACCCTCAAAGGGTTAAAATGCAATTTGATGCTAAATATTTAATTTTTATAGAAAATGGGGTGCAGTGCTGTATGACCCTGGTGGGTTTAGCACTTAGTTTTGATTATAATACAGTGGGCCCTCGGTCCTCGGCTGTAATCCGTTCCAGAAGGTTGGCTGAAAACCGAAATAATATTTCCCCTAAGAATTAATGGAAATACAATTAATCCGTTCCAGACAAAAATATTCACAAAAAAATATTTATTTAACAATTATATAAATATTACATAACTTTATTGAAGACTAATTCTGGCTTCTGGAAGATAGGGAGGAGGAAAGAGGGAAGGCTTAGTGTTTGGAAGGGGAATCCCCCTCCATAAGAACCTCAGGTACCAAGTCCTTATCTGGGGTTACTTCCCTTGAGAGTCACTGGACTCCTGTCTCACTAAATAACTGTCCAGAGTGCTCTATTTCTGGCATCTTTCTAAGATTTCCCTGAAGTGGGACAGGGTTTTGTCACTAAACGTGTTGCAGATATGGCTCGTTTCAGCTTTTTGGTACTTCTCAACAAAACTTTGCACATCATTCCACTTTGCACAAATGTCCTTAATCAATGAAGAAGGCACCTCCTTCACTCTCTCTTCCTCCTCCTCTGAATCAAGTTCCTCAGCTGCAGGTCTGTTGCTGTTCGAGTTGAAGCTCTTGCAGCACTTCAGTGGTTAGCTCTTCTCTTTGGTCCTCCACCAACTTCCACATCCTCACCACTCCCCTCCAACCCCAGGGACTTCCATGCCTTATGATTAGCTTTCCACATCACACACAATCTATTCTTCATGTCAGTGTTTTTCTTGAACACACTGGGATTTTCTGAGTGATACACGAGTATCCCCACTAGCATTACAACACAACAAAAGAGTAAACCTGTCTTTCATAGGCTTGTGTCCTGGCAGTGCCTTTTCCTCCTGGGTAATGTAGGTCCTGTTTGGCATTTTCTTCCAAAACGGGCCCATTTCATCACAACTGAACACTTGTTGGGGTTCGAATCCTTCAGCCTTTACATAGTCCTGGGATTCGCAAACATACTTTTCAGCTGCGCATTTGTTAGAACTTGTAGCCTCACCGTGCCTTTCAACACTGTGAATGCCACTACACTTCTTAAATCTGTCAAACCATCCTTTGCTGGCCCTAAATTCACAAACTGCAGGACTTGTTCCAGGCATTTTCTTCGCAAGATCCTCATGCACTTGCCTTCTCACAAATAATCGACTCCACAACACTGTTTCCCACTAATTCTTTTTCCTTAATTCACAATAATAATAACTTTTCCATCTCTTCCATTATTGGTGGCCTTTGTTTAGTTAGAAAAGTTACTCCTTTTGCAACATTAGTGTCCTTGACTTGTTCTTTCTTTGCCAGGATGGATGTAATTGTTGATTTATTCTTGCTGTAGATCTTGGCAAGTCCTAGCACCCTCATGCCACTCTCATATTTTTCAATCACTTCACGCTTAAATTCCATGGTGTGTCTCACTTTGTTTACCACAGGAACTTTCTTTGGAGCCATGGTTACTTATTTCACATTTGCACTGCAAAAATAACACAAACTACAATGGGAAATAAGCGAAATGTTTGGATGTATGAGCAGAAGCTTCCTCAGCCACCAAGAGAGACAGCCAAACTGACATGCAAGCGGGCCCAGCCGGCAGACGGATGCGTCCCAAACGACTGATCACCGAATTAATGGCTGATAACCAGGCGCTGAAAAACCGGCCGATCACCGAGTTGGCCAATAACAGAAGCGGCCGATAACCAGGGGGTTCACTGTAATTTTTGATTATAAATATATATATATATATATATATATTAATATTACAGTGGACCCCGCATACCGATTTTAATACCGTGCAAGAGGGTCATTGTTATGAGAAATAATCGGTATGCGAATGAATTTTCCCCATAAGAAATAATGGAAATCAAATTAATCCGTGCAAGACACCCAAAAGTGTGAAAAAAAAAAATTTTACCACATGAAATATACATTTTCCTACACACAAAGAGAAGGATACATGCACAATAGTAGAGTAGTACATGCACAATATATATTGTGCATGTACTACTCTACTAAATGAAGAATAAATGACACTTACCTTTATTGAAGATGCAGCAATGACTGATGAGACACTGTGTCCTGGGAGTGCCTTTTCCTCCTGAGTACTGTAGGTCCTGTTTGGTATTTTCTTCCAGAACAGGCCTTATCACACTGTGTATGTCACTACGATTCTTAAATCTCTCAAACCAACCTTTGCTGGCTCTAAATTCACCAATATGAGCACTAGTTCCAGGCATTTTCCCTGTTCACCTGGGTGTTAGTCGACTGGTGTGGGTTGCATCCTGGGAGACAAGATTAAGGACCCCAATGGAAATAAGTTAGACAGTCTTCGATGACACTGACTTTTTTGGGCTATCCTGGGTGGCAAATCCTCTGGGGGTTAATTGTTTCTTGGTATTCTCAATAAGCCACACCAACAATGGTGCTACAGCAGCAGCAGCAGCTGACGGTGGTACAGCAGCAACAGACGATGCTACAGCAGCAGCAGACGATGCTACAGCAGCAACTGACGATGTTACAGCAGCAGCAGACGATGTTACAGCAGCAACTGACGATGTTACAGCAGCAGCAGACGATGTTACAGCAGCAGCAGACGATGCTACAGCAGCAGCAGCAGCTGACAGTGGTACAGCAGCAACAGACGATGCTACAGCAGCAGCAGACGATGCTACAGCAGCAGCAGACGATGCTACAGCAGCAGCAGACGATGCTACAGCAGCAGCAGACGATGCTACAGCAGCAGCAGACGATGCTACAGCAGCAGCAGACGGTACTACAGCAGCAGGAGCAGCTGACGGTGGTACAGCAGCAGCAGCTGACAGTGCAGCAGCAGCTGACAGTGCAGCAGCAGCTGACAGTGCAGCAGCAGCTGACAGTGCAGCAGCAGCTGACAGTGCAGCAGCAGCTGACGGTGGTACAGCAGCAGCAGCAGCTGTACCACCAATAGTAGCGATGGTTGATTGGGGTTGATTATACAACCTGGCCAGCTCGGAGACACGCACTCCACTTTCATACTTATCAATGATCTTTTTCTTCATCTCCATAGTAATTCTCACCCTTATTGCTGTAGGGTTGGCACTAGAAGCTTTCTTGGGGCCCATGGTCACTTATTTTCCAGAAAAAATCACCAAAAACACTGTAATAATACGAAATGTTCCGATTGTATGCTTGGATGTTACCGCGGAGGCTGGCTGGTAAACAATGCCACCGGCGGAACATGTGAGCGTGGCTCAGGCCGCACATTGGATGCGTCTCGGACGAAGGGCGCTGAGCGGGTTTTTGGGCGGTATGCGAGGCAAAATTTTAGCGATCAAAGCGTCCGGTATGCGGATTGTCCGTTATGCAAGGCGTCCGGTATGCGGGGGTCCACTGTATATGTATTTTGTATTATTCCATTGTTTTTAGTGCTTGTAACTGCTAAATAAGCCACCATGGGCCCAAATAAAGTTTTTAGTGCCAGCCCTCTGATAAAGAAGGAAAGAAACACAATAAAATTCAAGAAAAAACTCATAGCAAAGTGGAGGAGGAAGAAAGAGGGGAGAATGTGCCTTCTGCAGTGATTCAGTGATTCTACGATATGTACAATACTAGAGCAGCAGGTATCAATAAAGGCTATAGTGCCAGCCAGCGATAAAGTGTAGAATTAACAGTGTAGCAAGTAAGTTAAGCGAGTAAGCGATAGAAAAACGACACGAAAGGAACTCTCCAATGTTGTTGGATGTGTATTGAGCTGCTGAACATAATGCCGGCTTGCTATCTTCCACCACCCTAAACCTCTGCCAGCATCTCCTCCATCAAACTAATTAAACTAACATCTCCTCCAAGGTAAGTGTAAATATAAAAGTGTAAGTATAAAAGTAAATATAAGTGTAAATATAAAAGGATCCCAATGGAAATAAGTAAGTCGCTCTGACTTTTTTGGGTTATCCTAGGTACCTTACACATATGCTGCTATGTATGATGATCTATGTACACAACTGTATTTGTGTATACCTGAATAACCTTATTTATAAATTAAAATGTAAATCTTTCTTATTTATAAATTAAAATATAAATATTTCTTATTTATAAACTACATACACTGTTTAAGTGTGATAGTGTTGGTGGGTTCTGCTGGTGTCTCCACCACCACCACTATGTACAGCTTCTCTCGGTGGCCCCTATAAACCAACAACAATACTTCCATCACTTTACTCCTCTCATACATTATGACATATTTTATTCAGTCTAGAGAATATATCATGTTTCTATATTATTAATATTGGTTATTATGTCATATTAAATGAATTGTGATAGATAAATAAGCCATAGAGATGATATTAGCATCATATTCAAGCATAATAAACTCGTCTCCCTCTTGCCTCCTACGTGTCTTCCATACACCAACAAGAGTCTATAAAGGTAAGTGTAATGTTAAATGTTCATTCATCCATTTTTTTAGTGTTTTATATTTATTTGTCATTGTTTTCTTTATGTATATCTATATTTAATCTTTAAAAAAAATAGCTTTTGTTAATACTTTTGGCTGTCTGAAACGTATTAATTGGATTTCCATTATTTCTCATGGGAAAATTAATTTGGCTAAAGGCAAAATCAGTTAAAGGCAAGCTCTCTGGAATGGAATGATGCCTTTACCCGAGGGTCCACTGTATTCTGATAATTATACTTATGTGTACTTATACCTAAATATACTTGCACACTGTGCTGGCATGCAGGTACACATTAACCCTTTCAGGGTCGAGAGGCCCTCTCCTGAACTTGTTCTCAGGGTTGAAAATTTTTCAGAAAAAAAATGTTTTTCTTATGAAATGATAGAGAATCTTTTCCCGATCGTAATGACACCAAAAGTATGAAATTTAATGGAAAACTTACGGAATTATGCTCTCGCGAAGTTAGCGGTCTCGACGATGTTCACGCATCGGTGATTTCGGCAACTTTGAGCCCTATGTTCAGCCAATTTCAGTGTACTAGTCCACAAAAATCATATCTATTTCACTAGAACTTCATTTTTTCTATAGAATGAGTACAAGAAACCACCCATTTACCGATTTCAACTATCCAATAAAATGGTCTGAAATTGGCAATTTTGCCAATTTCACACAAATTTCAGAAGATGTCAATTTCCAAATAGGGTCCAGAATAAACAAGACAGACATTCCTGGCACTAAAATAACATTTTCTCTGTTCATTAGTCACATCCCCAGGCCTCTCTTACATCTCTTTTGCTTTCCACTTTGAATTTTTATTCTCACAAAAAATAGAAGATTTACTGTTATGCAGACTACTACATTAGTGTAGAAATGGTATTAATAATATCAGCGTACTTGTGAAACAATATTAGACTCACCAGTTGACGTGTATTGGACACTTGGCATGATTTGTTTACTATGAACTTTGGTAAAAATCGAACATTTCTGCTACTTTGGGCTCAATTTCAAGGTACTTTTCTTTATGAAAGTAATCAAAATCATCTCAATTTCTGTAATACATCTTCCATTCTATAAAATGAGACCAGGAAAACTAAAATACAATCATAAATACCATACGAAAGTACACTGCAAAGTCGCTGTTTTAAACCAAAAACACGGTTAGAATTTTTTTTTTCTCATTATGCACTGTGTGCTGCAGGATTTTTTTTATACTGCATACACTGACCACATAGAACCATTCTTTCATATGTAAGCCTACCAGCTTTCTCTCACTAGATTTGAAGGTGCTAAAATTTAGGCGTACTAGTATGTCAATAACCCTAGTGTGTAAGCCGTACTAGTACGTCGGAAACCCTAAAAGGGTTAAGATTAACTAAGCAATGATATATTCAGTGGAAAAAATTACAGTAAACAAATTACAGCATGAAGTACAAATGAGTGTATTTCAAATAAGCAACATTAATGTTGTACAAATTTGTACCATAACAATGTATAATATAATCCGATCAAATCGAGTAAAATCAATGATTTGTAGTGCTGAGACAGGTCATATGGTCATTAGATGAGTTACTGTGCATTCAAGAGAATGGAGTATTCTATTAGGTAATGTAATAAAAAAAAAACATAGTTTGATAGGGTCACAGGTTATACATTTATGAGGTTCAGTTATTCAGTATTTAATTAGTTGTGGGTGAGTAAGTGGTTTTTAAGAAGAGTTTTGAATTGATAAAGACAGTACAGTGGACCCCCGGTTAACGATATTTTTTCATTCCAGAAGTATGTTCAGGTGCCAGTACTGACCGAATTTGTTCCCATAAGGAATATTGTGAAGTAGATTAGTCCATTTCAGACCCCCAAACATACACGTACAAATGCGCTTACATAAATACACTTACATAATTCGTCGCATTGGGAGGTGATCGTTAAGCGGGGGTCCACTGTATTTCTTTAACCTTTTGAGGGTTTTGGCCGTACTAGTACGGCTTACGACCCAGGGTTTTTGAAGTACTAGTACGCCTAAATTCTAGCGCCCTCAAATCTAGTGGGAGAAAGCTGGTAGGCATACATATGAAAGAATGGGTCTATGTGGTCAGTGTACGCAGTATAAAAAAAATCCTGCAGCACACAGTGCATAATGAGAAAAAAAAAATTTGACCGTGTTTTTGGAATAAAACAGCGACTTTGCACTGTATTTTCGTATGGTATTTATTGTTGTATTCTAGTTTTCATGGTCTCATTTTATAGAATAGAAGACATATTACAGAAATGAGATGATTTTGACTGGTTTTACAATGAAAAGTACCTTGAAATTTAGCTCAAAGTAGCAGAAATGTTCGATTTTTACCAAAGTTCAAAAGTAAACAAATCATGCCAAGCGTCCAATACAGGTCAACTGGCAAGTCTAATATTCTTTTGCAAGTGCGCCAATATTATTTATACCATTTTTTACACTAATGCAGTAGTCTGCATAACAGTAAATCTTCTATTTTTTGTGAGAATAAAAATTCAAAGTGGAAAGCAAAAGAATGTAAGAGGGGCCTTGGGACATGATTAATGAACAGAGGCAATGTCATTTTAGTGCCAGGAATGTCTTTCTTGTTTATTCTGGACCCTATTTGTCGACTAGTACAGTAGAATTTTGTCGACTAGTACAATGGAATTGGCCGAAAATAGGGCTCAAAGTGGGCAAAATCGCCGATGCGTAAACATCGCCGAGACGGCTAACTTCGCGAGAGCATAATTCCGTAAGTTTTCCATCAAATTTCATACTTTTGATGTCATTATGATCGGGAAAAGATTCTCTATCTTTTCATGAGAATTTTTTTTTTTTTTTGAAATTTGGCCGACCCTGAGAACGAGTTTCTGAGAGGGCCTGTCGACCCTCAAAGGGTTAATATTCACAGGTAAAGAATTCCAGATTTTTGGGCCTTTTATGTTCATTGAGTTTTTACATAGTGTGAGATGGACACGGGGAACATCAAAGAGTGATCTGTGCCTTGTGTTATGGTCATGTATTCTGTTGAGGATGGTAAGGAGAAGTTTGAGGGGAGAGTTTATATCCGAGTTTAGAGTTCTATGTATGTAGTAAGCACAATAATAGGTATGGATGTTTTGTACGGTGAGTAAGTTTAGAGTTTTGAATATTGGTGGAGTATGCTGCCTGTAGTGGGAATTTGTTATCATTCTGACTGCAGCCTTTTGTTGGGTAATTAATGGTCTAAGATGTTTTATTTTTGTTGAGCCCCATGCACAAATTCCATAGGTGATATAGGGGTAAATGAGTGAGTCATACAGGGCCAGGAGGGCTGATTGTGGAACATAGTACCATATCTTCGATAGTATGCCTATGGTCTTGGAGAGTTTCTTGGAAATTTGTTGTACATGTGTTTGAAATTTGAGTCTATTATCAAGGTGGATTCCTAAGAATTTTCCCTCTGTGAGCTTTGTGACAGGTGATTCACTTATCATTATGTTAAGAAGAACATCTGCAGTTGTTCCCAAATTGAATAAAGTAGGTTTTGTCAATACTGAGAGTAAGTTTGTTAATCATCATCCAGGTAGATATTTTCTGTAATTCGGTATTTACAGTATTGGCTAGTATGACTGGGCTTGGGTGAGAGAAGACGTATGCAGTGTCGTCTGTGAATAGTGTGGGTTTGAGTAGTTGCGATGCATTTGGTAGTTCGTTTATGTAAATGAGAAAGAGAAGAGGTTCACGGACACTTCCCTGTGGGATACCAACTATAATGGGCTGTGTGGAAGAGTCTGCTCCATTTGTGTACATATATTGGCTTCTGTTGCTAAGGTATGACTTTAGGTAGTTGAGGGAGTGCCCTCTTATACCACAGTGTGATTTTATGTGCAGCAAATCATGATCATGGGTTCGAATCCTCAGCTAGCTGCAGTGTTGTTATTGATATACACCTACCATCTGACTTACGACCTGCTCGACATACATCCACCCGACTTACGACCATACGTCTGGCAGCAGGGCTGGGCCGGCTGATGCATACCACTGTACGATATTTGACCGCTACTCCCAGCAACAGGCCATGCAGGCAGCATCACTTTGAGTTACCCTGCCCTATCAACAGCATCATACTGTATTAACTGTACTAACTGGACAGTAAATTTCACCATGGCCCCTAAGAGGAAGTCTGACTCTTGCACCGGAGAGTGTGGCAAGAAGGCAAGAAAGGCTCTTACTCTTGACCAGAAGATCAAAGTACAGTGGACCCCCGGTTCGCGATGCTATCGGTATCCGATAAATCCGGTAGCCGATGCATTATATCACCAAAAATTTGCCTCAGTTCCCATTACAAAACCCGGTATGCGATGCGATTCATACAAGACGTGTCCACGTGTGGCCTGAATATGGATAACATTCCATATTATCACTGTTTTTGGTGCTTGTTTCTCCAAAATAAGTCACCATGGGCCCCAAGAAAGCTTCTAGTGCCAACCCTGTGGTAAAAAGGGTGAGAATTAGTAAGGAAATTAAGAAAGATTTTGAAGGGTTTGGGGCTAACTCTGAGAAGCCTATGCCAGTTGTGGAATCCATTGTGCCTACTTCAAAGATTAAGGAAATGTGTGCACAGTGGGTTGAAGTGCAAACCTTTATGGATGAAAATCACCCTAACACAGCTATTGCAAGCCGTGCCGGTGACTCTTACAATGACAATGTTGTAGCCCATTTTAGACAAATCTTAAAGGAACGAGAGGTACAGAGCTCTATGGACAGATATGTTGTGTGACAGAAGTCCAGTGACTCTCAAACTGGTCCTAGTGGCATTAGAAGAAGAAGGGAAGTAACCCCGGAAAAGGACTTGCTACCTCAAGTCCTAATGGAGGGGGACTCCCCTTCTAAACAATAGGTTCAACACTCTCCCCTCCTCCCATCCCATCAATCATCACCAGATATTCATTAAAGGTAAGTGTCAATTATTCTATTGTTATTATTCTATTGTTATTGTTGTTATTGTAATTATTATTTATTATTATTTTTATTATCACACTGGCCGATTCCCACCAAGGCAGGGTGGCCTGAAAAAGAAAAACTTTCACCATCATTTGCTCCATCACTGTCTTGCCAGAAGGGTGCTTTACACTACAGTTTTTAAACTGCAACATTAACACCCCTCCTTCAGAGTGCAGGCACTGTACTTCCCATCTCCAGGACTCAAGTCCGGCCTGCCGGTTTCCCTGAATCCCTTCATAAATGTTACTTTGCTCACACTCCAACAGCACATCAAGTATTAAAAACCATTTGTCTCCATTCACTCCTATCAAACACACTCATGCATGCCTGCTGGAAGTCCAAGCCCCTCGCACACAAAACCTCCTTTACCCCCTCCCTCCAACCTTTCCTAGGCCGACCCCTACCCCGCCTTCCTTCCACTAGATTGATACACTCTTGAAGTCATTCTGTTTCGCTCCATTCTCTCTACATGTCCGAACCACCTCAACAACCCTTCCTCAGCCCTCTGGACAACAGTTTTGGTAATCCCGCAGCTCCTCCTAACTTCCAAACTACGAATTCTCTGCATTATATTCACACCACACATTGCCCTCAGACATGACATCACTGCCTCCAGCCTTCTCCTCGCTGCAACATTCATCACCCATGCTTCACAGCCATATAAGAGCGTTGGTAAAACTATACTCTCATACATTCCCCTCTTTGCCTCCAAGGACAAAGTTCTTTGTCTCCACAGACTCCTAAGTGCACCACTCACCCTTTTCCCCTCATCAATTCTATGATTCACCTCATCTTTCATAGACCCATCCGCTGACACGTCCACTCCCAAATATCTGAATACATTCACCTCCTCCATACTCTCTCCCTCCAATCTGATATCCAATCTTTCATCACCTAATCTTTTTGTTATCCTCATAAACTTTACTCTTTTCTGTATTCACTTTTAATTTTCTTCTTTTGCATACCCTACCAAATTCATCCACCAATCTCTGCAACTTCTCTTCAGAATCTCCCAAGAGCACAGTGTCATCAGCAAAGAGCAACTGTGACAACTCCCAATTTATGTGTGATTCTTTATCTTTTAACTCCACGCCTCTTGCCAAGACCCTTGTATTTACTTCTCTTACAACCCCATCTATAAATATATTAAACAACCACGGTGACATCACACATCCTTGTCTAAGGCCCACTTTTACTGGGAAATAATTTCCCTCTTTCCTACATACTCTAACTTTAGCCTCACTATCCTCGTAAAAACTCTTCACTGCTTTCAGTAACCTACCTCCTACACCATACACCTGCAACATCTGCCACATTGCCCCCCTATCCACCCTTTCATATGCCTTTTCCAAATCCATAAATGCCACAAAGACCTCTTTAGCCTTATCTAAATACTGTTCACTTATGTGTTTCACTGTAAACACCTGGTCCACACACCCCCTACCTTTCCTAAAGCCTCCTTGCTCATCTGCTATTGTGGCATGCAAAGAGTACGTAACCTTTATTCGGCGCATGTACACACCCTCATTTACAGGCTATCTCCCCCAACCAGCGAACCAGGTTGCTAAGAGTTGATGATGGGGCCCCGTCGTTCAACTAGTGACCAGGTTCTAGCCAATAAGAAGATGGTTTTGGCAATCGCAGAGGTTATGTGGGTACCGCTCTCCTGTCTGCCCTTGTCATTCCCATTCTAGAGCTGGTTGAAGCACGGTCTGCTATCTTGTGGCTTCTATTTCTGCTTTGCTTACCGTGGAGTGCACTATACTTATCACTGTACATAGTGTACATATTGCTGTTCTAAATTGGTGAAGGATAATATAAGTCTAAACTTTTTCTACTGTGTTTATTTGCTCCCATTACACCCGGGGTAACAGGCCATTTGGAATCCTGGGTTGTAATATGGGTAGCCTGTCCGAGAGTTGAGCTGGACTTAGAGAAACGGTTGAGCTTAGGGTGAAGCTCGTAGCAGGAACATTGTGCAGCTTGCTGTCTGGCATTGCTTTACAAATTTTGCGTGTCAGTTGTTACTAGCCTGTTCGGTGTGGAGAATTTTGCAGTCAGCTTTGCTTGTATGTGTATTCTGCAATCGTACTGTGCATAGCTAAGCGTGTTCTGCAAATTAACATGTTACGTTGGGGTATTCTGCAATCGTACTGTGCATAGCGAATAACTTATGCCACCTAGACGAGTCAGACGTCTGGTGTCGGCATATACTTTGCATAACCTACCTAAATTGTCCCTACAGCGTTGTTGGCAAATTGCTCGTTCCATTGGCATTACATACAAACGCACTCTCACAGCTGCGCAACTGCGTTCACTGATTGCTGACAAACTTATAGAAGAAGAGATGGCACATCAGACTCCTCCCTCTACGGGAGCTAGGGCAAAAGCTACTATGTTCTCGCAGGAGGAAGATGATACACCTACGGAGCAAAATGGTCAGTATAGTGCAGCTGGGTTGTCTCAGGGTGAATCAGCGTCGTTGGCACTTGAGCTGGCAAAAATCAATCTTGAGCAAACTAGGGAACAGAGAGCATTCGCAAGGAAGAATTTGATAGGGAAAGAGAAAGGAGGCAGTTTTCGCATTCTGTAAATAATTTTAGTTTACAGAAAGCAGTACAGTTTGTTCCCCGCTTCAATGAGGCCGAACCAGAGCAATTTTTCGAAAGCTTCGAAAATCAGGCTCGAGCCTTGAGGTGGCCGGAACAGCATTGGGCATCGTTGGTTCATACAGCATTATTGGGTAAGGCACAAGAATTCACGTCAGTATTAAATGACGTTGAATTTTCTGATTATCAAGTAGTGAAGACCACAGTGTTGGGAGCATATACGTGTATCCCAGCCAAATACCGCAAGAGTTTCAAATTGGGCAGACGACAGCTTGGTCAATCCCTAGTCGACTTTGTGAGACAGCAAACCAAAGCTTTTACCAGCTGGTATAAAGCAAGTGGTGTCTCTACCTTTGAGGAGCTGGTGCAGCTTATTCTGATTGATAACCTGCTGGAGTCTGTGGGACCAGAGGTTCGAGTCTTTCTGCAGGATCGTGACTTAACCACTGCATTGGAGGCAGCCAGGTTGGCTGATACCTTCGAAACTAACCGCTCCTTGTCCGAGCGGTCCCGTCTCTCTTTTCAACAGCCTGGCATCAGCAGAGATCGTCAACCTTGGAGAATGAAGTGCCAGCCAGAGGGAGAACGTCTACGTCAGCCAACCAAGTCACCTGGTGAGCCACGCTTCTCAACATATGGTCCACCTGCGGAGAGGCAAACTACTCATGGTGCATCTCGACAACAGTATCCAGAGAGACACCAGCCAGAACGACACCATTTGCAACGTCAACAGGGAGTAAAGGGCAAGCCTGTCGTCTGCTTCAGGTGCAATAAAGTAGGTCCACTACCTAGGTCAAAATCTGGAAATCAGTATTTATTTACGATTATGGATAAAGTAACCAGATACCCTGAAGCAATTCCCATGCGTAGTATTAATACTAAAGCTATTCTCAAAGCTTTAACAAAATTCATTTCTTGTTTTGGCATTCCTAAAACTATTCAAAGTGATCAAGGTACTAACTTCACTGCCAAAGCATTTAGGGAAGTATTAACTAGGTTAGGGATAATCCACAACTTATCCACTGCCTATCATCCTCAGTCCCAAGGCGCCTTGGAAAGATTCCACCAGACATTAAAAACAATGAAGTTTTTGCATGCACTTCCCTACAGACTGGGATGAATCACTACCTTTGTTGCTGTTCTCAGTACGAGAAACGGTGCAAGAGTCTACAGGGTATAGTCCTTTTGAGCTGATCTTTGGGCACAATGTACGAGGTCCTCTTCAGGTGCTCAAAGAAGGATGGATGGGAGAAGACGTTAGTTCAACACTCTACAATCCGTCTTCAAGGTTGCAGGTGGCACGTCAGTTAGCCAAGGCTAACCTAAAGACAGCTCAAAGCAAGATGAAACAGAGGTATGACAGAAGTGCACAATTCCGCTCCTTCCATCCAGGAGACAAGGTGTTGGTGCAGGAACCTATACCTGGCCACACCTTGAAAGCTAGATTTACGGGACCTATGCAGATTTTAAGTAGATTATCTGATGTAAATTATGTGGTAGCTCCCATTGAT
Source organism: Cherax quadricarinatus (assembly GCF_026875155.1). Classification (NCBI taxonomy): domain Eukaryota; kingdom Metazoa; phylum Arthropoda; class Malacostraca; order Decapoda; family Parastacidae; genus Cherax; species Cherax quadricarinatus. The sequence goes on along the minus strand of NC_069426.1, from coordinate 46,818,027 downwards.
AAGACCTCAAAATCTAAAACTTACCACATTTATCAGTTAAAGTACTTCCATACACCAGATAAAGTCCCAGTAATGACTCTGTCCTCTACCTCTGAGGACAACTCTGACTCTTTGCACTCTATCTCTGAAATTAATATTAAACTTTCAAATTCTGTCCTCCTCAAGGATCCTAGCCCTTTAATGGAGAGATTATCTGAAACGCAAGCAACAAATTTAACTGAGCTTCTACAGTCATATCCTAATATTTTTTCGGATGTGCCGAAAAAATGTATGTTAGGTTACCATGATGTAGATGTGGGAAACTCTAAACCAATTAAACTCTCCCCCTACAGAGCTAATCCTGAAAAGCAAAGGCTACTTCAGCAGGAAGTAGAATTTTTGTTAAAGCATGGTTTAGTGGAGGAGTCGTCTAGTCCATGGGCTTCACCGTGCATCCTTGTGAAGAAGGCTGATGGAGGGTTTCGTATGTGTACAGACTACCGTAAGGTGAACGAGGTCACAATTACAGATGCTTACCCTCTTCCTCGTCTGGATGACGTAATTGACTTTGTGGGTAAGGCGATGTTTGTGTCCAAATTAGATCTCCTTAACCCTTTGAGGGTTTTCGTCGTACTAGTACGTTTTACGCGTAGGGGTTTTTGACGTACTAGTACTCATAAATTCTAGCGGCCTCAAATCTAGTGGGAGAAAGCTGGTAGGCCTTCATATGAAAGAATGGGTCTATGTGGTCAGTGTGCACAGTCTAAAAAAAATCCTGCAGCACACAGTGCATAATGAGAAAAAAAAAACTTTGACCATTTTTTTTTAATAAATCAGCGACTTTGCAGTGTATTTTCGTATGGTATTTATTGTTGTATTCTAGTTTTCTTGGTCTCATTTTATAGAATGGAAGACATATTACAGAAATTGAGATGATTTTGACTGGTTTACAAAGAAAGGTGCCTTGAAATTGAGCTCAAAGTAGCAGAAATGTTCGATTTTTACCAAACTTCAAAAGTAAACAAATCGTGCCAAGCGTCCAATACACGTCAACTGGTGAGTCTAATATTCTTTCACAAGTGCACCAATAATATTTATACCATTTTTTACACTAATGCAGTAGTCTGCATAACAGTAAATCTTATATTTTTTTGTGAAAATAAAAATTCAAAGTGGAAAGCAAAAGAATATAAGAGGGGACTTGAGACATGACTAATGACTAGAGGAAATGTCATTTTAGTGCCAGGAATGTCTTTCTTGTTTATTCTGGACCCTATTCCGAAATTGGCATTTTTTGAAATTTGTGTGAAATTGGCAAAATTGCTAAATTCTGACCACTGTACTGGATAGTTGAATTTCATAAATGAGTGGTTTCTTGCATCCATTCGATAGAAAAAATGGAGTTCTAGCGAAATATTCATGTTTTTTGTCGACTAGTACAGTGAAATTGGCCGAAAATGGGGCTCAAAGTGGGCAAAATCGCCGATGCGTAAACATCGCTGAGACCGCTAACTTTGCGAGAGCATAATTCCGTAAGTTTTCTATCAAATTTCAAACTTTTGGTGTCTTTATGATCGGGAAAAGATTCTCTATCTTTTCATAAGAGAAAATAATTTTTTTTTTTTTTTAAATTTGGCCGACCCTGAGAACGAGTTTCGGAGAGGGCCTGTCGACCCTCAAAGGGTTAAAGGCTACTATCAGGTACCTTTGACAGATAAGGCGAAGGAAATCTCTGCCTTCGTAATTCCAGGAGGACATTATCAATACACAGTTACACCCTTCGGAATGAAAAATTCCCCCTCTTCATTCCAGAAACTTATCCATCAGGCTATTAAAGGACTTGAAGGCACGGCAGCGTACCTAGATGATATTGTTGTGGTGTCTGATACTTGGGATCAACACCTACTTAGACTTAAGGCTCTGTTTGAGACCTTTAAGAGTTCCCATTTAACAGTTAATTTATCTAAATCTTCCTTTGGCCAGGCCACTGTCACTTTTCTAGGCCATGAAGTAGGTAGTGGTAAAGTTGCACCTAAACTTGCTAAAGTTCTTTCTATTAAAGATTATCCAGTTCCTCATGATAGGAAATCTCTTCAACGTTTCCTAGGCATGATAGGATTTTACAGAAGATTCTGTAAGAATTTCTCAAATATTGTAGCCCCTCTTACCTCTCTTACCAGTCAAAAAGTTCCCTTTAATTGGACCTCAGACTGTAACACTGCTTTTAATAAAGCAAAAAGACTATTGTGCACTGCACCCATTCTCTTGTCTCCAGACTTCTCCAAACCTTTTTCATTACAGGTTGATGCTTGTGAGTCTGGGGTTGGGGCAGTACTATTACAAATCGGGAACAACGAGTTGCAGCCTGTAGCATACTTTTCAGCCAAGTTCCAGCCACATCAGAGGGCTTACTCTACCATTGAAAAAGAAGCCCTCGTGCTGGTACTGGCTTTGGAGCATTTCGATGTTTATGTGGGCCAGACATCGCAGGTGGTCACAGTCTACAGTGATCACAATCCTCTAGTATATCTCCAAGCCATGAAGAACCACAACACAAGGCTTATGCGCTGGACGCTAAGGCTGCAACCCTATAATCTGTCCATTAAATATATTGCCGGCAAAGAAAATATGTTGGCAGACTCTTTATCTAGAGTATAATATTTTATTTAGGTTAGGATGTTATTTGTGGTAACCCCTTTTCATGCTCTTTTTTTTTATCCCCTGGTGTGGGGTTTTTTTTTTAGTGAGGGGATGCGGGCTACCGTCCGCCTGTATCTTGGACCTATGCTAGCCTGTCTGACTGCTGTCTCACTCTAAGTTTAGGGTTTGGCTTTTGGTCACAAGAAAAGCTGAGCTCTATCTAAGAGTTGGATGGTGGAGAGGAAAGGCGGTCCCATTATTTTGTGCCATGGCGGCACGGTTACCACTGGGAGGTGGCAGCCTAATCCTGAGCCTTCTCGGGGTGGGGGTGTGGCATGCAAAGAGTACGTAACCTTTATTCGGCGCATGTACACACCCTCATTTACAGGCTATCTCCCCCAACCAGCGAACCAGGTTGCTAAGAGTTGATGATGGGGCCCCGTCGTTCAACTAGTGACCAGGTTCTAGCCAATAAGAAGATGGTTTTGGCAATCGCAGAGGTTATGTGGGTACCGCTCTCCTGTCTGCCCTTGTCATTCCCATTCTAGAGCTGGTTGAAGCACGGTCTGCTATCTTGTGGCTTCTATTTCTGCTTTGCTTACCGTGGAGTGCACTATACTTATCACTGTACATAGTGTACATATTGCTGTTCTAAATTGGTGAAGGATAATATAAGTCTAAACTTTTTCTACTGTGTTTATTTGCTCCCATTATACCCGGGGTAACAGGCCATTTGGAATCCTGGGTTGTAATAGCTATCCTATTCTCCGTCTTACTCTTAATTCTTTCAATAATAACTCTACCATAAACTTTACCAAGTATACTCAACAGACTTATTCCCCTATAATTTTTGCACTCTCTTTTGTCCCCTTTGCCTTTATACAGAGGAACTATGCATGCTCTCTGCCAATCCCTAGGTACCTTACCTTCTTCCATACATTTATTAAATAATTACACCAACCACTCCAAAACTATATCCCCACCTGCTTTTAACATTTCTATCTTCATCCCATCAATCCCGGCTGCATTACCCCCTTTCATTTTACCTACTGCCTCACGAACTTCCCCCACACTCACAACTGGCTCTTCCTCACTCCTACAAGATGTTATTCCTCCTTGCCCTATACACGATATCACAGCTTCCCTATCTTCATCAACGTTTAACAATTCCTTGAAATATTCCCTCCATCTTCCCAATACCTCTAACTCTCCATTTAATAACTCTCCTCTCCTATTTTTAACTGACAAATCCATTTGTTCTCTAGGCTTCCTTAACTTGTTAATCTCACTCCAAAACTTTTTCTTATTTTCAACAAAATTTGTTGATAACATCTCACCCACTCTCTCATTTGCTCTCTTTTTACATTGCTTCACCACTCTCTTAACCTCTCTCTTTTTCTCCATATACTCTTATTCTATTGCATTAAACTTAATATTTCATGTGCTAAAAGTTTTTTTTTCATACTTTTGGGTGTCTTGCACGGATTAATTTGATTTCCATTATTTCTTATGGGGAAAATTGATTCGCTTTCTGATAATTTTGGTTTACGATGAGCTCTCAAAAGCATTTCGGGATCTCCACCTCTCCCATTCCACTGTGTCAACAATACTTAAGGATAAAGACCATATCAAAGAAGCAGTGAAATCTTTGGCCCCTATGACATCGACAGTTATCACAAAGAAACGTGAAGGCCCAATTGCCGAGATGAAAAAAAAGGTCAGTGTTTGGTTAGAAGATTATCGGCAGAAAAAAGTGGATGTGATGCTTTCTGAAGTGCAAAAAAAAGCAAAGAGTTTGTTTAACATGTTGAAACAACGTGCTGGTGAGGGATATAATCAAGAATTCATTGCAAGTGATGGGTGGTTTAGGAGATTTCGTCAGTGATACCAAATTCATTATGTGGTAGCGAAAGGTGAGGCAGCTACTTGTGATGAAGAAGGTGCAAAAAACTTTGTTGCTGAGTTAGATCATTTAATAAAAGAAGAAGAGTATTTGCCAGAACAAATATTTAACGTTGATGAAACTGGCCTGTACTGGAAAAAAATGGCTTAAGGAACGTATGTATCTAAGGAAGTGAAGAGTGTGTCAGGGCATAAGGTTATGAAACAAAGGGTTTCACTGCTGCCTGGGGGGAATATTGCTGGTTTCAAATTAAAACCCTTCTTAATTTACATGGCCGAGAATCCCGTGCTCTCAAAAACGTAAACAAGCATACACTCCCAGTGCATTATTGATACAATCGTAAGGCATGGATGACAATGGCCTTATTCGAGGATTGGTTTTTAAACTGTTTCATCCCAGCTGCATGCCAGTACTGTCAGGACAAAGGAGTCCCTTTCAAAATTCTTTTAGTTTTAGACAATGTGCCTTCCCACCCTCCTCACTTGGACGATCTAGACCCTAATGTACGAATGGTGTTTATGCCTCCCAACACCACCCCACTCATACAACCCATGGATCAGGGGGTTATTTCAACATTTAAAGCATACTATCTGCGCATATCTTTTGATCAAGCTATCGAGGCCATTGATTCAGACCCAGAACTAACTCTAAGAGATTTTTGGAAGGAGAATAACATTTATCAGTGCATCAAAAACATAGCAAAATCATGGGAGTCTGTCACAGCTAAGTGTATGAACGGCGTCTGGAAGCAGTGTAATGCCCGGTTTCCTCAAGATTTTCATGGCTTCGACAGCGAAGAAGAGTTAAGCGTGGTGAGAGGTGTGATTTTAAAACTGGCTAACTCGAACTTGAATGTGATGTGGATGAGATTGAAGAACTTTTGACAGAAGTTCAAGAGTTAACGAATGAAGAACTCCTGATAACAGAAGAAGAAAGAAAAGCAGGACAAAGACAGAGAGAAGACAAACAAAAAGAAGAGGAGCCAGAAAGGAGGTCCTCGGTGAATGAATTATCACAGTGTTTTTCATTGATAAACCAAGGGCTACGAAAATTGGAGAATATGGACCCTAACATTGAAAGGTTTGTCAATACTGAGAGAATCGTACAGGATGCAATGCGTCCATACAGAGACATTTATAATGAAAAGAAAAAAAAAGGAAAATTCAAACAAATCTCTGTATGTTTATCAAGAAGAGTGCTCCCCCACCTCCTCGCACCCCTACCCCTTCAGAGGAAGAAAGTATAGACGATCCCCAACCAAGCACTAGTGGGCTGTAAATGTGTCCCAATCCTTATTTGTATTTCATTTATACTGTATTTCAATATTTTGTACTTTTCTGTTAATGCAGTTTCATTTATACTGTATTTCAATATTTTGAACTTTTCTGTGCATTCAGTTTCTTACATTTGAAGTGAATTCGAACATTGTTCTGTATGAAAATGTTCTCAGAAATAAATAAATGTTTATGCTGTACACAGTGTTTCTCCTAAACCTTACAGTATAAAATATAGTACTAAAAAGTAAAGTAAAAAAGGAGATACCAAAATGAAACAATAAAATAAAATCGTTACAATAACTGTGATGTTGATATTCAGTGGTAAGGTTCGACTTACATCCATTTTGACTTACGACTGGTTGGTGGGAACCAAGCTTGGTCATAAGTCAGATGGTAGGTGTATATTATTGGAATACAGTATAATGTTGAGCATTGGTGAAAGTAGTTTACAGAATGAGAATGCTACAATATGGTGTAAGACAGTATAGTTTTGTGCAGGTATTTATACTAAGTTATGTATGAACTTTGGGTATTTAAATTTTGAAGTGTTAAGATTTAGGTAATAGGGAGATGTTAATTTAAGTATTGAGTATTTAATATTTAGTTTAGTTTAAGAAGATGGTTTTTGAGAAGAGACTTAAATTGATGTTCAGACCAGGTTACTTTAGTATTTACTGGAAATGAGTTCCAAATTTTGGGGCCCTTTATGTGCATAGAGTTCTTACATAGTGTGGTGTGGACACGGGGTACATCAAAAAGTGATGTGTCTTGTGTTATGGTCGTGCGTCCTATTAAGGTTGGTAAGGAGAAGTTTGAGTGAAGGGTTTATGTTTGAGTATAGTGTATTATGTATGTAGTAGGAGCAAGAATAATTATGGATGTTCTTTGCAGTGAGTAGTTTTAGACTTGAATATTGGTGGAGTATAATTTCTGGAGTGAAAATTTGTTATCATTCTGACTGCAGCCTTTTGCTGGGATATTAGTGGTCTTAGGTGATTTAATGTTGTTGATCCCCATGCACAAATTCCATAGGTGAGATAAGGGTAGATGAGTGAGTGACACAGTGCAAGGAGAGCTGATTGTGGAACATAGTACAATGGACCCTCGACTTACGAACTGCTCCCAACTCGAACAATTATGTAAGTATATTTTTGTAAGTACTTTTGTAAGTGTATTTGTGGGGGTCTGAAACGGACTAATCTAATTTACATTATTCCTTATGGGAGCAAATTCGTTCGGTAACAGCACTCGAACAGCCTTCTTGAACAAATTAAGTTCGTAAGTCGGGGGTCCACTGTACCGTATCTTTGATAGTATGCCTACTGTCTTAGAGATTTTCTTTGAAATTTGTTGTATATGGGTCTGGAATTTAAGGCTACTGTCAAGGTGGATTCCTAGGAATTTTCCCTCTGTGCGTCTTGTGATGGGTGATCCATTTAGCGTTATGTTAGGTAGAACATTTGTGGCTCTATTTCCAAACTGAATGAAATAGGTTTTGTCAGTATTGAGTGTAAACTTGTTAGTCATCATCCAGGTAGATATTTTTTGCAATTCAGCATTAACAGTGTTGGCCAGTATGACTGAATTTGGATGGGAGAAGACGTATGTAGTGTCATCTGCAAATAATATGGGTCTGAGTAGCTGTGATGCCAAGGACACTTCCTTGTGGGGCCCCAACTTTAACTGGTTGTGTGGAAGAGTTAGCTCCATTTGTGTACACATACTGGCTTCTGTTACTAAGGTATGACTTTAGGTAGTTGAGGGAGTGCCCTCTTATACCATCGTGTGTTAATTTAATTTGCAGAAAATCGTGGTCAACTGTATCAAAAGCTTTACGTAAATCAATAAAGATTCCTAGCGGGACTTCTTCTCGAGAGCGGTGTTATTTTTTATTTATTTATTTATTTATTTATTTATTTATTCATTCATTTTTTATTTGGACATGATACATAGTTTAAAAAAGAAATATGGTTGGGGTTTGTAATGCAATAGCCCCTTGTATCAGAGCATTTGGCTGGCAAAAATTTAAACCTAAGATTAACTAAGCATGATTTTTTTCAGTGAAAAATTTTACAGTAAACAAATTCAAACATGAAGTAAAAATTATTTCAGATATGAAGCTTTAAAAATTGTAAAAATTTTGAGCTTTAAACAATGTATAAAATAATCGAAGAGATCGAGTAAAATAAATGATTTGTGGGGCAAATTCCAAACAAAATGAGTAATGCAGTTGCTCCCAACGTAAAAAAACCCTACAAGATTTACGGAGACTATGTTTCCCTATTTGACCCATTGGACCAACCCCAACCCCCTTTAAAAATCAGGCTAATTAAAGATAAACCACAGACCATACCCTACTTTCCTCATAACATCTTGGTAAATTCCCCCAAAGACATACTAAAGTCACCTTCAGACTTCACAATAGGCACCTTTAATAACTTCCAACAGCAGTAACAAACATTGACGGCAAGAGCAAAAAAAATTATTCAGATTTTGTGAATGTTTAAAAATTTTCTAAAAAAGACCCCCCTATAACAAGCACTGCCCTAAAAATAAAAAGATGAACAAGAACTGAACAGTCCCTGGCTAACACCCAGCATTTCAAATCCCTTTAAAAACAAAACACCCAAAATTAAAAACATACAGAATGGGCATAACCAGAGACCAAACAAAAAGTTACTCCCCAACCTAACCTGCCCGATAAGAAGGGCAAAAAAAAATTTTATTATGGGGCAGATTATCCAACTTACGGTGATATAAAAAAACCTGGAAAACCTATCAGAAATTTTGGGAACAAAAAAGATATCACGAAATGGAGATAAAATTAGCAAAAAAAGAGAAACCCCAATCCCCAAAAGAAACGCAACAGATCAATGATTTTTCTCCCCAACTCAGATACCCCACCAAATGACTACCTCCTGGCAACTACCCGAACACATGTTTCCCAGCTCCGGAAAAACCCAAACAAAGTCTTCCCTTTTTATCAAAAGCACTAAAAAACAAGGCAGGAGATTTAAAACCTTACCACCCCTTTTTTTAAAAAAAATGTCACAAGTGCTATACCAATATTGCAAAAACTCTTTAACAAAACCCCGAATCCTCCCCTTCCCTACAGTTCTCAAAATAGCAAGGGTCACCCGATCCAAAAGGAGGAGACCAAACAGAGTTGAAAAAAACTATAGGCCCCAAAATCCAACTTTTCACCCTCTTCAAAAATCTTTGAAAAATTAATTCATAAACGAATCTACTCCTACCTCATCTCCCAAAACATACTCAATTTGGATTCAGGCCTAATAAAAATACTAATGATGCTATTATACACATGCTAGAACATATATACACTGCAATAGAGAAAAAAGAAGTCCCACTGGGGATCTTCATTGACTTATGTAAAGCTTTTACTACAGTTGACCATGACTTGCTCCACATAAAATTGTCACACTATGGTATAAGAGGGCACTCCCTCAACTACCTCAATTCATACCTCAGCAACAGAAGCCAATATGTGTACGCAAATGGGGCAAACTCTTCCGCACACCCAATTACAGTTGGTGTCCTACAGGGAAGTGTCCTTGGCCCTCTTCTCTTTCTCCTATACATAAATGACCTACCAAATGCTTCGCAATTACTCAAACCCACACTATTTGCAGATGACACTATATACGTCTTCTCTCACCTGAGCCCAGTCATACTAGCCAATACTGTAAATACCGAATTATGGAAAATATCTACCTGGATGAGGACTAACAAACTTACACTAAACATTGACAAAACCTACTTCATTCAGTTTATTAACAGAGCTACAGATGTCCCTCTTAACATAATGATAAAAGGATCACCTATCACAAAGATAACAGAGGGAAAATTCTTAGGAATCCACCTTGATAACAGACTCAAATTTCATACACATATACAACAAATTTCTAAGAAAATTTCCAAGACCGTAGGCATACTATCGAAGATACGGTACTATGTTCCACAGTCAGCCCTCCTGGCCCTATATCACTCTCTTATTTACCCCTATCTCACCTATGGAATTTGTGCATGGGGCTCAACAACCATTAACCATCTCAGACCACTAATTACCCAACAAAAGGCTGCAGTCAGAATGATAACAAATTCCCACTACAGGCAGCACACTCCACCAATATTCAAAACACTAAACCATACAAAACCATACAAAACATCCATACTTATTACTGCACCTATTACATACATAGAACATTTAACTCTGAGATTAACCCTCCCCTCAAACATCTCCTTGCCAACCTCAACAGAACACATGACCATAACAAAAGGCACGGATCACTCTTTGATGTTCCTCGTGTCCATCTCATGCTATGCAAAAACTCAATGCACATAAAAGGCCCTAAAATCTGGAATTCATTACCTGTAAATATAAAAGAAACACTACCTGTTTATAAATTCAAGTCTCTTTTCAAAGATCACTTACTCACCCAAAACCAAATAAATACTGAATAACTGAACCTTATAAATTGTATATCTTAAATGTTTCTCACAATTATATCACATAAATGTTAAACCTAAGACCCAATCTAACTTTGTTATTTTTTAAATACACTACCTAACAGAATACTCCATTCTACTGAATGTACAGTAATGCATGCAACCATATGACCTGTCTTTGTAATACTCATTTGTGCTTTATTGTTATCTGTTTACAATAATGTTTTATCACTGATTACATCATTGCTTAGTTAATCCTAAGTTAATTTTAAGTCAGCCCATAATGCAATGCATACAAGTGGCTTTGGCATGCTGCTCTTACCTGTATTTTTTTGTACCTCTGTATGTTCAAATTATAAAATAAATAAATAAATAAATAAATAAATAAATATGGTCATTACCTAATAGAATACTCCATTCATGAGAATGGAGTACAGTGGACCCCCGCATACCGTTGGCATCACATAACGTTAAATCCGCATACCGATACATTTTATCGCTAAGATTTTGCCTCGCATACCGCTAAAAACCCGCTCAACACTATTCGTCCGAGACGCGTCTATGTGAGGCCTGAGCCAGCCTCACATGTTCCACCGGTGGCATTGTTTACCAGCCAGCCTCCGCGGTAACATCCAAGCATACAATCGGAAATTTCGTATTATTACAGCGCTTTTGGTGATTTTATTTGCAAAATAAGTGACCAGGGGCCCCCAAGAAAGCTTCTAGTGCCAACCCTGTGGTAAAAAGGGTGAGAAATATTATCAAAATACGGGTGGTACCATGGTCAACTGCTGATGCTGCTGCTGCTGTAGCATTGTCCAGCTGCTGCTGCTGCTGTAGCACCGTCAGCTGCTGCTGCTGCTGTACCACCGTCAGCTGCTGCTGCTGCTGTAGTATACCGTCTGCTGGTGCTGTAGCACCGTCTGCTGCTGCTGTAGCACTGTCAGCTGCTGCTGCTGCTGTAGCACCATCAGCTGCTGCTGCTGCTGTACCACCGTCAGCTGCTGCTGCTGCTGTAGTACCGTCTGCTGCTGCTTTTAGCACCGTCTGCTGCTGCTGTAGCACTGTCAGCTGCTGCTGTAGCACTGTCAGCTGCTGCTGCTGCTGCTGTAGCACTGTCAGCTGCTGCTGCTGCTGCTGTAGCACTGTCAGCTGCTGCTGCTGCTGCTGTAGCACCTTTTGTTGGTGTGGCTTATGAGAATACCAAGAAACAATTAACCCCAGAGGGTTAGCCACCCAGGATAACCCAAAAAGTCAGTGTCATCGAAGACTGTAACTTATTTCCATTTGGGGGCCTTAATCTTGTCTCCCAGGATGCAACCCACACCAGTCGACTAACACCCAGGTGAACGGTAAAAATGCCTGGAACTAGTGCTCATATTGGTGAATTTAAAGCCAGCAAAGGTTTGGTTTGAGAGATTTAAGAATCGTAGTGGCATACACAGTGTGATAAGGCCTGTTCTGGAAGAAAATGCCAAACAGGACCTACAGTACTCAGGAGGAAAAGGCACTCCCAGGACACAGTGTCTCATCAGTCATTGCTGCATCTTCAATAAAGGTAAGTGTCATTTATTCTTCATTTAGTAGAGTAGTACATGCACAATATATATTTTGCATGTACTACTCTACTATTGTGCATGTATCCTTCTCTTTGTGTGTAGGAAAATGTATATTTCATGTGGTAAAAAAATTTTTTCATACTTTTGGGTGTCTTGCACGGATTAATTTGATTTCCATTATTTCTTATGGGGAAAATTCATTCGCATAATGATAATTTCGCATAACAATGAGATCTCAGGAACGGATTAATATCGTTATGTGGGGGTCCACTGTATTCTATTAGGTAATGTAATTAAAAAAAAAAAGTTTGATAGGGTCACAGGTTATACATTTATGAGATTCAGTTATTCAGTATTTATTTAGTTGTGGTTGAGTAAGTGGTTTTTAACAAGAGTCTTGAATAGATAAACAGACAGTGTTTCTTTTATACTGTATTCACAGGTAATGAATTCCAGATTTTTGGGCCTTTTATGTGAATTGAGTTTTTATATAGTGTGAGATGGACATGGGGGAACATCAAAGACTGATCTGTGCCTTGTGTTATGGTCATGTGTTCTGTTGAGGTTGGTAAGGAGAAGTTTGAGGGGAGGGTTTATATCTGAGTTGAGTGTTCTATGTATGTAGTAGGCACAAAAATAAGTATGGATGTTTTGTATGGTGAGTAAGTTTAGAGTTTTGAATATTGGTGGAGTATGCTGCCTGGAGTGGGAATTTGTTATCATTCTGACTGCTGCCTTTTATTGGGTAATTAATGGTCTAGCCACCTCCCCCTCAACCACCAACCAAGGCGACTCAACAACAACACCAACCGTGACTGACTCCCTCTCTACATCTACCTTATAGGATTTAAAAACCCATCTGATATGCTCCCAGGTAGACTAATGATCCAGACACTCTAAAGAATTACATCACCACCCTAAGGGCGGATAATTGAATCTTCATGCTGAAAATATGTCTCTTCGCGCAACAATAAAATACCATGAATCTAAGTTACTTCGCCATGATGCCTTGAGAATAAGATCAACAGCCTTGAAAACAACAGCTAACTTTCAATGGCATGACTGATTTTGGCAAGACCCTCCAATCAGTCATAGCCAGTCACACAGATCAAATAGCTTCCCTAAACACGAAGTTTGGGAAGATGCCATCAAGGACTGGAAAATAAAAAATGGAAAACCCAATTGAACAATTATTTGCTTACCAAAATGATAAGGGGCAGAGCAAGATAAGCTAGCCGATGCAAAGTGATTAACAGTTCACTCTTTCCTAGTGAATTAAAACCACACCAACTCCCAAAGCTACAACCTCCAGATCATATGCGACCACCTCAGGTTAATGTGCCAATGTCGGAAATAAAAAGAATCACGGTTACTAGGGAACCAAAGGAGAAAAAGTGTTATGCACAGATTTCAAACAAAGACAGAAAAAAAGACCTAAAAGTTCATCTATTAAAGCAAAAAAAGATAACAGTATACATAAATGAGTGTCTCACAAGAAAACGACAGAACCTCCTGTACAGATGAGGAAAATTAAAACGTGGAATAATGATAAAATTCACCAGTGCTTTGTATGTGATGGACAAATTCTAGTAAGAAAAACAAATGTAGGTCGTGTGTACTATATTACAAATGAAAATGAACTAGCAAACTTCCTTCATGATGCAAACATTACAGAGTCTGACTGATATTAGGGGACCAAATCATTGTATGTACTATGTTAGTGTATGTTATTATGCCATTATGAACTAATCCCTGTACTATCCCTGTACGTAGCCGCAGCCACAGCACAGCAGCAACAAGGCTGCTCCTATATCTTGCCGCCCCCTGGGCCTATCCAAACTCCAGTGATGGCCAATTGCAAGTTACTGCTGCAACAACATGAAAGGAACCTATAGTAAACATAAAAACTGACGGTGACGACAACGAAATGGACTAAATATGACAAAGAGGGCCCGGGCATTCAAGTATCAGACCTGCTGCCAGACGTGAAACCAGACATGAACGTTTTCCACTACAATGAAATAACTGACCTCCATATCAACTTCACCAGTGTTCAAGGGGAAGACAACATGGCAGAAAACCTGATCAACAAAACCCCAAGGAAATGACAGGTCCTGTAGGACTTTTTTCCTCAGTGCCAAACGAGGGAAAGATCTGAGCACTTAAACATGGCTGACCGGCATCCAAACAGCAGCTACTGCCAGACGTACAATTTAGCAAAGTGAAATTCTCATCTTTACTGACGTTCATCTGTTGACAGTTTACCTGGAGAGATTTTCCGGGGGGTCAACGCCCCGCGGCCCGGCCCCTGTGACCATCATATCACCTGTACCAGTGCAAAACGAGAGGGAAACACAGGAGACATCGTCAAATCAACAATTCAAAACCCCAAAGGTTTTTAGACGGTTATCCCTCAGTGCCAGTCGTGGGAAAGAAGTGAATAGTTAAACAGTCAAGGCAAATGTTTTAGTAGCTGACCTATATTCAGCTGACCAGTGTACAGTGAGAGAATTTCATAGCAGAAAACGCCAAATATATCTATAAACTCAAGGAAAGTCAGGTTGTAGGTGGCGTTTACTTCCTCAGTGTTTTAAAAATGGCTGAGTCAGCAGTCAGGTCAGGAGTCAACAACACGACACAACCCCCGATAATAAGGAATTGGGGGGGATTTGGAAAGGATAAAACCATTGATTAAACCTTTCTGGTTCTCCCAGAATGGAAAGGAGTTATAAGCAAATTTGGGTGAAGCCGGACTGTGAAGTAAGGTGGAAGGGGAAATTGTGAATAAGGGGTAACTGAAAGGGGTTTGTGAAGTAAGGGAAAAGTGAGCAGGGGAAAAGTGTTTTGAAGAAGAAAATTTTACTAGTAATTCAGGGTGATTGCTAAAGCAGATACTAAGCTTATAGGGACTGGAAAAGAGAAAAAAAATATTATTGTATACGAGTAAAAGAGCGAAGAGTGAAAATGGCAGGCATTAGGGGGGGTACAGGCTGCCATAATTATATTTATCTTTCTTCTTCAATTCCATGAAGAAAGAAATCAGTCATGAGGCTGGAAAAGGTGAATGGAGTAATAGCGCCCTGGACAGTAAAAGCCAACAGCTGCCACCCTACCAGAAAAGTAAATGTCACATCGCCGCAAGTTTGGAAACCCACCGCATACCCCAAACAAAACAGTGGCACACAGCTCTTATTGTAGCACTCTTAAGTGGTGATATCCAAATTAATCCAGGACCCAAACTTTTGGGGCAGAGGGCAAAACAGACAGATAAATGACGGTGATAATAAACGGTCTAGTAGCTAGGAATGATAACCTTAACTCCATATGTATGCATACATAGGTCAATGTGAGACAATACAGTTTTTATTATCTCAAACACCACCAACAGGTGCATACACTGTACTAAAGTACGCTTTGAAAAAAAAAAGGCACCTTATGTAAAATGTGTAAGGGGTGGGTGCATGATGGATGTATGTACAATTATAGCAACGGGTGCCAGAATTCATTTTGTGTGTAACAAATGCACTTTGGCACAGTTCCCCTTTAGCAATGATGGACATTGATTTACCTAATTTTAATACAAAAGACCCATTGCCATATATTGATGATTATAATTGTTTTATGAAAACAGGCCTTCACTTTATTCATGTCAACGCAAGATCACTTCTTCCTAAATTGGCAGAGATTAGGATTTCTAGCTAACAAAATTAGGGGCGGCAGTTATAACCACCTCTGAACCCTGGTTGGATGATACAGTGACTGACGACGAGGTCAAATAGAAGGTTACAATATAAAAACGCTTAGATGGGAACAGAAAGGTGGTGGAGTATGTGCCTACATTAGAAATGACTTAACTTACAACCCAAAGGGACCTGATTTAAATAACAAAAAAACTGGAGATTCTATGGTTTGAAGTGCTGCTTCCCAAGACCAAACCCATCTTAGTAGGAACTAGTTACCGCCCTCCTACCCAGGACCAGTTTTAGAAGACTTTCCAGAGTATTGTCCGGACTTGAAAACAATTGCGAGACAATAATACGGGGCGACTTCAATATCTGTTTTCAGCAGAAAAAATAACGGGCTATGAAAAAGGTATAAGCAAATTCTAGGTTAAATAGTTTTCACTCAACTAATTAATACACCAACCCGGATCACACAGTTCTCAGCCACCCTAACTGACCACATTACTTTGTAACCGCGCTGAGAACATTAGTCAGTCAGGGGGTCATTACCACAGGTCTTAGTGATCATTTCATCATTTACTGCACCAGGAAAATCACTAGGGATAGGATAGGGCCCACACAGGACAATAAAAATGAGGTCAACTAGAAACTACAGTAAAGAAACACTGGTAAATAGGCTAAAAATTGTGACGGACAGAGATAACAAGTTGCACGGACGTAAACGATGCCTGGGAAAAATTGAAAACAATGTTTACTACCATCCTTGATAATATTGCACCAGTTAAAGAGGTTAGGATTAATGAAGAGCTGAACCCTGGATGACTACTGAGATATTAGATAATATGAAATTCAGAGACCAGCTGCTAAAAAGATTTAAAGAAAACAGACAGGATATTGCAGCACTAAATGAATTCCAAAGGGTGAGGAACAGAGTACAGAGACTTATAAAAGGAGCAAAGGGAAAAACACTATTGCTCAAAAATTGAAGAGTTATAAGCATAACCCCAGAAAGCTCTGGCAACAATTAAAACAGTTGGGGTATAGCCATAAGCCAGTAGAAAGGGCTAACATAGTATCACTATCGATAATGAGGGTATGCCACGAAACATCTTTAAAGGGGGCAAATTGCTCTTTTAAATTTCCTACTACAATCTGTTTCATCAACACTAGTAAGTAAACTACTAGCTGCATTTAAATACCTTTAACACTGACTTGATAAGTTTCAAACATACTAAAACCAATAAGGGTTAACCCCAAACAGTTTCAACTAGTAAGTGTATCTCATGACTTTATTCAAAAGAACTAAGCAAGTTAAACCCAACTAAGAGCACAGGGCCCCGATAACATCCCGCTAAGTTCCTAAAAAATGGTGCTTCTGAACTGTCAATCCCTATTGCTCGCATAATAAATCTATCAATCACCCCTAATACCGGTACCGGAGGGGGTTCAAGGAGGCCAGAGTTACTCCTGTCTTCAAGAAAAATAGTAGGTCTGATGTAAGCAACTATAGGCCTGTTAGTTATACTCAGTATAATATCTAAAATTCTAGGGGAGGGCAGTGTACTCTTCAAGTAGTTAAGTACCTTAATGACAACAACATTCTCCATAGCTATCAATTGGGCTTTGAAGATCCTACTCAACCGACACCTCCCTAATTAATCTGATGGATTACCTGAGAACTGAAATGTCAAAGGGGAACCTCATAGGTATGGTAACCTTAGATCTGCAAAAGGCCTTCGATACTGTCAACCACAATTTTTATGTAAGAAACTTCAAGCTATCGGTATAGGTTCTGTAGATGGGTTAAGTCCTACCTTAGCAACAGGAGACAAATAGTCAAAATCAACAAAACGGAATCAGAACCCCTGCCATAACATGTGGAGTTCCCCAAGGGAGTAATTTTGGGTCCCTTTATTATTTTATTGTTAGTCAATGACATGCCTATCAGTGTCAAGTGCAAAATCCTACTGTATTGCAGATGACAGTGTCCTGTTAGTGTCAGGTAAAGACCCACAAGATTTTTGCTAATGTTTTAAAAACTGGAACTGGAGTCCTGCAGCAAATGGTTAGTAGACAACAAACTATCGTTACACCTCGGGAAAACTGAAGCCATTCTCTTTGGCATGAAACATAAACTGAGAAGGTAAATAATTTTAATGTCCAGTGTAATGGGGAGCCATCACTTTGGTTTCATCAGTAAAATATCTGGGAATCCCCTTTGGGCCCATGCATGTCAGGAGAATTGATAGGGAACATGTAGTAAAGAAAAACTGCATAAGTGTCTCAATCTTCAACTTGTCGGTTTTTCAAACCATTCATCACAGTAAAGAAAGCAAATGCCCGACTGAAGTTCCTGTATAGACAAGCACAGTGTCTACCTACTGAGGCTCGCAGGACCCTATGTCTAGCCCTTATACAATGCCCTATGGTTACGCTTGCTCTTCATGGTACTCTGCCTTGACAAAAAACTGAAAAATAGACTGCAAAACACCCAGAATAAAATCGTAAGATTCATCCTGGGGCTGGGACCAAGAGAACATGTAGGCCAGGATGAATTACAGCAGTTGGATATGTTGAATTTTTTGAAGAAAAGAGTAAAACAACTGAAGCTAAATCATGTTTATAAAATTGCTCACAAACGTGTCCCCGAATATCTTGCTGGGCCAATTTTGTCAAGGTTGGGAACCAAAGCAATCATAGTATAGGGGGAGAGAGCACAACTTTGTAGTACCACAGTCATTGGCCAGGCTTCAAACACCTTTTTTTGTACAGCAATAAAGGAATGGAACAGACTACCCGCACATGTCAAAGCCAGTCATAGCATGAACCAGTTCAAGAAGAGTGCCAAAAGGTGTCTGATAATGTAGCTACAGAAAGGAAGAGAATGAATTTCTTAAATTTTTAGCTAACATACGTGTAAATTTTACCTTTTTTCCTAGTAATGACCCTCGTATTGTAGATAGTCTTAATGACCCTCATGTAGTAAAATAGTCTTTTTTGTATGATAATAGATGTTATCTTCATTATAGAATAATAAGAAAATATTATAACCTTTATATTATAATAATAAGGTTTAAAAGGACCCCAATGGAAATAAGTCCACTCTGTCTGACTTTTTGGGTTATCCTAGGTTCTCTACACATATGCTGCTATGTATGATAATTCTATTTTAACTGTATTTGTGTATACCTGAATAAACTTACTTACTTACTAATCACCTCCTGGATAGTATTTACTACCTCATTATCCCATGTGTCCCCCCACGATCCTTATGTGACCCAATTTGTTTTCATCTTCCCAGATTCCCTTTCACAATTTATTACTTGTTAATAAGATACTTACTCTTTAATAATAGTATCTGTATTACCATTTATTTCCTATTAAGCACTGCTATAATTCTATTATAATCTTACCTAATTTTCCCTTTGCTCCCAAAATACAAATAACAAAAATAGTGTACAGTTATTCCTACTACCCCTACTGTGGGAATTCTTGTACCCTCTTCCACTAGCTAGTATAACTACCTCAAATATTTCCTTAGTGGTTATTAATTGCTCAAAACTTTATGCTTAAGGCAAATCCTACTCTCAGATTAATTTTCATATCATAGTGTCAATCTATTTAAAGGTTGTTTTTACCACTACTTAATTTAGTCCCTTTTTACATTTCACCAGAAATAATTCTCTATATATACTAATACATTGTCTGCCCTTTATTCAGTAATTGCTATACTCCTAGTTCTAACAACAATTAAAGGGCTACTTTCAGGAGAGTTAATATTTTTTCCCTCTTGTCCATATAGTCACATTTATTAAAATACTTCAGGTGCTATTGACTACCTCAGGTGCTACTGATTTTGTTTTTAATACATTCTTTTATCATTATATTCACTAGCTCCTTTATTTTAGCTATAAATATCTACTGTCATTCATAAACTCACATTTGTTAAAATAATTAAGGTGCTATTAGATGCTTAAGTCTATAACTGAATTATTAATTCTATAATAATCCCTTTTTCTTTTAAATTTTTGCAAGTTTTAGAATAATTACAGAGTCTTATTCATAAGTCTAGTTGTAGATTCAATATAACTCTTATATAATTTTACTCAGAACATCTAGTTTGTAAAATTACTCTCATCCTATGATTACAGGCATAGATCCTGATGTAAACTTTTTACTAAATGAATTACACGAATCAAACAGCAACTGTAATTACTATACAGCAGACCAAGCAAAGACATTACTCAGTGCAAACAATAACATAACCATCTTTAACTACAATGTCACAGCATTACTCAATTCCCTTCATTCCAATATATCAATCATCACTCACAGACACCTGGCTTAAGCCTGATATTACAGATGTCTATACCATTCCTGGCTACATGGCCATACACAACTGTAGAAAAGACCAGCAAGGGGGAGGAACAGCTATATACAGGTCCTCCATCACAAATCCGGCATCATTGGGACCTGTAGCGTGCTGGATTACTGAGTTTGCCGAATTACAGAGTGGTTAGGTTAGATTACACTTAATAAAATTAACCAACTTGACTTACACAGTTCATTGAACATCAGCAAAAATCGAACATTTCCGCTACTTTGAGCTCAATTTCAAGGTACTTTTCGTTACGAAAACAATCAAAATCATGTCTATTTCTGTAATATATCTTCCATTCTATCAAATGAGTCCAAAAAAATGAGAATACAACCATAAAAACCATATGAAAATATACTGCAAAGAGGCGGCTAATGGCTGAGAAGTGAACTCCCTTATTTATCGTCAGTCTTTTTTATTTTTGTTGCACGTTAAGAAGCATCTTTCCATCATACATTGCCCAAGTTTCAATGAGATAGCCCAACAAGCAACCGAGAAAAAAAATATTTACCAAAAATCATATATGGCAAGCCCAAGCCAGGTACTGGAAATAAGTCACTTTGTCTGACTTTTCTGGGTTATCCCAGGTTCTCTATACATACACTGCTATGTATGATAATCTATGTAACTGTATTTATGTATACCTGAATAAACTTATTTACTTCTAGTCTGTCAACTGAGTACAAGAAACTGCCCATTCACTATTTCAACTACCCAATAAAGTGGTCAGAAATTGGCAATTTGGCCAATTTCACACAAATTTCAACAGATGCCAATTTCAAAATAGGGTCCAGAATAAACAATGCAGACATTCCTGGCACTAAAATAACATTTTCTCTGTTCATTAGTCATGGCTCCAGCCCCTCTTATATTGCTCTTGCTTTCCATTTGGAATTTTTATTCACAAAAAAAAAAATAAATAGAAGATTTACTGTTATGCAGACTACTGCATTATTTTAATAATTGTATAAATAATGTCGATCCATTCTTGACTCCGTACTGGAATTTGGACTGGCAGGCGGACAGGTATTGGACGGTGACGTCATTTGTTTACTCTTGAGCTTCGCTAAAGAATAGAACATTTTTGCTACTGTGGGCGCAATTTCAAGGTACTTTTCGTCATGAAAACAATCAAAATCATATCTATTACTGTAATATATCTTCCATTCTATCAACTGAGACCGAAAAAATGAGAATATAACCATAACAACCATATAAAAATATACCGCTAAGCAGCCGCTAATGGCTGAGAAGTTAACTCCGCTATTTAAGGTCTGATTTCTTTCATTTTTGGTGTATGTGAAGAAGTATCTTTCCATCATACATTGCCCAAGTTTGATTAAGATAACCCAACAAACAACTGAGAAAATAATAATAATAATAATATAATAATAATAATAATAATAATGATAATAATAATGATAATAATAATAATATCTTTATTTACTACACGTACATGTACAAGGTATACAGGCCTAGCTGACATCAGTAACATACTACTGTATAGAAAGGCACTTGTTATGCTGAGTATTTCAAGAAAATTAGGTCAGTGTCCCAGGATAACATCCACACTAGTCGACTAACACCCAGGTACCCATTTACTGATGGGTATACATAGACAACAGGTGTAAAGAAACACACCTAATGTTTCTACCCTGGCTGGGAATCAAATATTTACCAAAAATCATATATGGCTAACCCAAGCCAGGTACTAAAAATAAGCCACGTTGACTTTTTTGGGGTTATCCTAGGTTCTCTAAACATATGCTGCTATGTGTGATAATCTATAGAGAGAAAATAACTTTTTTGCAGTTAGAATGATAACAAATTCTCACTACAGGCAGCACACTCCACCAATATTCAAAACACTCAACCTACTCACCATACAAAACATCCATACTTATTACTGCACCTATTACATACATAGAACACTTAACTCTGATATTAACCCTCCCCTCAAACATCTCCTTGCCAACCTCAACAGAACACATGACCATAACACAAGGCACAGATCACTCTTTGATGTTCCTCGTGTCCATCTCACGCTATGCAAAAACTCAATGCACATAAAAGGCCCTAAAATCTGGAATTCATTACCTGTAAATATAAAAGAAACACTACCTGTTTATAAATTCAAGTCTCTTAAGAACATAAGAATGAAGGAACACTGCAGAAGGCCTACTGGCCCATGCGAGGCAGGTCCAAGTCTCCTACCGGCTTAAGCCAATGCACCCAACCTAGTCAGGTCAGGTCACATTGACTTAAGGGAGGAACACGGCAACCGACCTGGTAGCACAAGCTATCAGGTCCAACTCACACCCACCCACATCCACTCATGTATTTATCCAACCTATTTTTAAAGCTACACAACGTTCTGGCCTCTATAACTGTACTCGGGAGTTTGTTCCACTCATCCACAACTCTATTACCAAACCAGTACTTTCCTATATCCTTCCTGAATCTGAATTTTTTCCAACTTAAAACCATTGCTGCGAGTCCTGTCTAGGCTAGATATTGTTCAGCACACTATTTACATCCCCTTTTTTTATTCCTGTCTTCCATTTATACACCTCAATCATATCCCCCCTAATTCTACGTCTTTCTAGAGAGTGCAGATTCAGGGCCCTTAGTCTATCCTCATAGGGAAGGTTTCTGATACATGGGATCAACTTTGTCATCCTCCTTTGTACATTTTCCATTTTCTTAAAGATCACTTACTCACTCAAAACCAAATAAATACTGAATAACTGAACCTTATAAATTGTATATCCTATATGTTACTCACAATTATATTACACAAATGTTAAACCTAGGACCCAATCTAACTTTGTTATTTTTTTAAATACACTACCTAACAGAATACTCCATTCGACTGAATGTACAGCAATGCATGCAACCATATGACCTGTCTTTGTAATACTCATTTGTGCTTTATAGTTATCTGTTTACAATAATGTTTTATCACTGATTTCATCATTGCTTAGTTAATCTTAAGTTAATTTTAAGCCAGCCCGTAATGCTATGCATGTAAGTGGCTTTGGCATGCTGCTCTTACCTGTATTTTTTGTACCTCTGTATGTATGCTAAAATTACTAAATAAATAAATAAATATGGTGGAGTACGAGTGTATATCATAGTTAGCCCTGTGCTATACTCTGTTTTCTCTAATATAAGCCCCAAGACAAAGGATAGGAGAATGGTACTTGTTTAACCAAATCCTCTTCATACCTCCGTCAAACTGCTCGGTGTTATGCCAAATATTATTCATTCTGGAGTATTTAACATGTTTTATGTTATTTATATTGTTTCTTATGTCATATTAGACCAATTGTGATAGGCAAATAAGCTGTAGTGTTGATATTAGCGGAATAATAAAGCATATTCTCCTGCTTCATGAGACTGAGCTCATGGCAACCGACAGTGGCTTCAAAGCCACCTTATCTTTAATGGATAATGTACTGTATAGGTGCTTTACATAATGAGAAGCATTTCTTTTATTCATTGGAACCATGGCTAGGGCTAAAAGTAAGCAGGTTAAAACAATATATAGAGAAAAAGAAATTGGAATGACTTATGCAGCAAGTAGCACCACCAAACAGTACCAGCAGGTTGGTGTGGTGACCCTGGAAATTTTAAATTATGCTAGCCAAAATTAGTGCCGAATAACTGAAGGAACCGAATAGCTGATTGCCGGATTTGTGATGGCGGACCTGTACTACTCAAATCAACTTGAATGTATCAATAAATCTTGCACAAGGGACAAACATGGAGAATATATCATAGCCAAATTTAAAATCAAAAGACCTACAAAAACCCCTCACAGTTATAAACATCTACAAAGTACCACAGTCAAACATTTACCACTTTGGTGAAAAACTAGGAAACATGATTACTGATGCACACATGAATAAAGACCACCTACTACTAACAGGAGATTTCAACATAAACATACTACATGACCAGGACCCACAAGTAACCGAATTCACAAACACAATGAGTAACTGCCTGTTGCTACCAGCAATGTCTAAACCTACAAGAATCACCGAGACAAGCATCTCCTTAATAGACCACATCTGGACAAACACCATATCCCCTTTAAAATCAGGCATAATCAGACAACACTACAGACCACTACCCAATAACTAATCTGGGCAAACTGCCACAAGACATTACTAAAGTAACCTTCAGACTACATAACAAGACAGCAGTTAACAACTTTATAGCAGCTATGAATAACATCGATTGGCAAAATGAGCTCGAAACATATACAGATATGAATGAATGTATTAAAAATTTTCTAAAAATAGCCCAAAGCCTCTATAACAAACACTGCCCCAAAAAACTAAACAGATCACAGCAAATAGACTGAATAATCCCTGGCTAACACCAAGCATCCTCAAATACATTAACACAAAGAACAAATATGAAAAGCAGTATAGAATGGGTCAAATAAATAGAGAACAGTCTAAACGTTACTCGTCAGCACTTATCAGCCTCATAAGAACATCTAAAAAATTGTATTATGAAAATAGATTACATAACATCAAAGATGATATGAAAAAAACCTGGAAAACTCTATCTGAAATTCTTGGAACTAAAAAGTTATCCACAAACAAAATAACCAAACTAACAAAATCAGATGAACCCCTACTCACACCAACTGAAACAGCAAACAGACTCAATGTTTTCTTCTCCACCATAGGAAAAAATCTAGCAAACAAAATACTAAACTCAAACACCCATCCATCAGACTACCTCATAGGTACCTACCTGTGGAAAATTGCATTTATCTGAATGTATCATTATGTACATAACAGTAAATGAACAAAGATAATTATTATTTATCAGTTAGACAAGTAGGAATTTGGGACAC
Organism: Cherax quadricarinatus; assembly: GCF_026875155.1. Classification (NCBI taxonomy): domain Eukaryota; kingdom Metazoa; phylum Arthropoda; class Malacostraca; order Decapoda; family Parastacidae; genus Cherax; species Cherax quadricarinatus. The sequence goes on along the minus strand of NC_069426.1, from coordinate 46,793,268 downwards.
CTAGGTCGCAAAAAATGTCCCCCTTCAATACCTACCACTGTCATATCCACAAGTTGCTCTGGACCTATTAATTATAAATAAAAGATACATCACCAGGAATTCTGGTAAATATATAAATTTGTGACTGTATATTAAAAATAATAATGATTATATAATATATATATATATATATATATATATATATATATATATATATATATATATATATTATATATATATATATATATATATATATATATATATATATACACATTTATACAACAGAAAGAGAATATCTTAATATCACTCACCAATTTGACTGGAGATTAATGTGTATCATACTCAGAAAACCTCACTGTCTATCTATGAAAATAACACTGGCCAGGTTACTATATAAGACTTATATGAGGTTCCTGGAGCTGTCTTGTCCAGTCGCCTGATATCTCAAGTTATGCAGGAATGCACATCCAACAATTTCGCCTCCTATTTGAGAGGTGTCAACCCAATTTTAACCTCTAGAGCACGAAAAATTCTCCCCATTGCACTAACGTTGTATCCAATTCAAAATAACAATGGCGAGTCTCGTCTGCACAGACGCAGGCTCAGTTTCCCATTTTCTATGACAAACATTATTAAATACAGTATGGCCATCTATTTACATATAACTACTGTATTTCTGGAAAATATATACAGTATTTTCCACATTACCCAAATACGCTATTCCTAGCTCCAACCAACCCCATAGAAGTTACGCTCGTCATAGACACCCTTAAAAACAAGGCAGGAGACATAAACAACTTGCCTGCTTTTATGTACAAAAAAGCTTCTCAAGTATTGTCACCAATTATTGCAACGCTCTTTAACAAATCCATTGAATCATCTACCTTCCCAACAATCCTCGAAATAGCGAGGGTCACTCTGATCCACAAAGGAGGTGACCAACCTGACTTAAATAACTATAGACCAATATCTAACTTACCACTGCTCTCTAAAATCTTTGAAAAATTAATTCATAGATGGATCTATTCCTACCTCGTTTCACACAACATATTAAACCCTTGTCAGTTTGGATTCAGGAATAATAAAAGCACAGATGATGCTATCATACACATGCTAGAACTAATATATACAGCACTTGAAAAGAAAGAAGTCCCGCTGGGCATTTTCATTGATTTACGTAAAGCTTTCTATACAGTCGACCATGAAGTGCCGTACTCCAAATTAATGCACTATGGTATCAGAGGCCACTCCCTCAACTACCTAAAATCATACCTTAGTAACAGAACTCAATATGTGTATGCAAAGATGCAAACTCTTCCACCCAACCAATCACAGTAGGAGTCCCACAAGGAAGTGTCCTTGGACCACTCCTCTTTCTCATCTACATCAATGATCTACCAAATGCATCACAGCTACTCAAACCCATATTATTTGCAGATGACACTATATATGTCTTTTCCCACCCAAACACAGTCATACTAGCAAACACAGTCAATGCTGAATTACAGAAAATATCTGCCTGGTAGGTAGGTAGTAGGATGGAGTAGTAGTAGGTTGGTAGACAGCAGCCACCCAGGGAGGTACTACTGTCCTGCCAAGCGAGTGTAAAATGGAAGCCTGTAATTGTTTTACATGATGGTGGGATTGCTGGTGTCTTTTTTCTGTCTCATAAACATGCAAGATTTCAGGTACATCTTGTTACTTCTACTTACACTTAGGTCACACTACACATACATGTACAAGCATATATATACATACCCCTCTGGGTTTTCTTCTATTTTCTTTCTAGTTCTTGTTCTTGTTTATTTCCTCTTATCTCCATGGGGAAGTGGAACAGAATTCTTCCTCCGTAAGCCATGCGTGTCGTAAGAGGCGATTAAAATGCCGGGAGCAAGGGGCTAGTAGCCCCTTCTCCTGTATATATTACTAAATTTGAAAGGAGAAACTTTCGTTTTTCCTTTTGGGCCACCCCACCTCGGTGGGATACAGCTGGTATGTTGAAAGAAGAAAGATCTGCCTGGATGTTGACTAATAAACTTACCCTGAAATACTGATAAAACCTATTTCATTCAGTTTGGAAAAAAAGCTGCAAATGATCCATTTAACATAATGCTAAACGGATCATCAGTCACAAGACTCACAGAGGGAAAATTCCTAGGTATCCACCTTGACAGTAGCCTTAAGTTCCGGACACACATACAACAAATCACCAAGAAAATCTCCAAGACTGTAGGTATACTATCAAAGATAAGGTACTACGTTCCACAATCAGCTCTCCTGGCACTGTACCATACACTCATATACCCTTATTTTACATATGGAATTTGTGCATGGGGATCAACAACACCCAATCACCAAAAACCCTCATAACCTAGCAAAAGGCAGCAGTAAGAATGATAAACAAATTCTACTCCCGCCAGCTACTCCCGCCAATTTTCAAAAATCTGAATCTGCTCACCATTAAAAAATCCATACTTATTCATGTGCTACTACATTTAAAAGAACAAAACACACAATATAAACCCTCCACTCAAACTCCTCACCCCAAACCCAAACAGAACACTGACCACAACACAAGACACAGATCTCTTTTTGATATACCTCGTGTCCATATCACACTGTGTAAAAACTATGCACATAAAGGGCCCTAAAATATGGAATTCATTACCAGAAGATATTAAAGAAAAACCAGTCTGAAAATCAATTTAAGAATCTTCTCAAAAGCCATTTAAAACACCCAAGGACAAAATGCTAAATACTCAGTACACATTTACTCACTTATGTACTCCCACATCATAACTTCAACAATCACTTTGAACCTTCTATCCATTGTTGACAGGAATATAATTGAATCATTGTTTTCACAAAAGCATTTTAGACTATATGAATATATCTTTTATCTTATACAAATTTGATTCACTTATAATTAATAATCTTTTTGTACAATATGATATACTCCTTTGTGTAAAGTAGTCAGTAAGCCATAATGGCCCATAATGTCTGGGCATAATAGAGGCTCTCTTTGCATTGCAACCCACTATTGTAAATATAAAATCTGAATGTACTGTTTGCAAGACATACAATAAATAAAAATAAATAAGTAAAAATAAAATGTGTACAACAGCATCATTTGTGCTTTTATTAGTATACAATGAAGCTGGTAAAAAAAACTCCTAATCCAAGCAACTGGAGCTTTTTTTTCCTTTCCTCCAATCAAACGCAATTATATTTCCAAGGCGATGCATGCCCCCTAGGATTTAACGCTTCTCTATGATTCCAAATAATAATTCAATTTTTCAAGCTGTTTCTTTTTTTTTCTTTGTTTGGTTTATAAGAGCCAGCGACAGCTTACGCCGTACTGAACCCAACTTCCCGATGTTCGGGGAAGATTTGTTGCACAAAGCTGGACGATGATTCAAAAGGAGCAAAAGTTAATTTGTAAATATAAAAAAGAAACTTGAAATGACTAACAGGGAAAATTGGGTAGTTGGATCTATAACCTAACAAGTAGAACACAAAGAGTAACAGTAAACACCATGTCCTCCTATACTGATGATACCAGAATTTTCATGACTGTCATCCATCAAGACATTGCAAATCTTCAAGCGGACATCAGGGAATCGTCTCATTACGATTTAGTGAATCAAATATGAAATTCAATGAAGACAAATTTCAATTACTCCACTATGGAAAACTAGAGGAAATAAAAACTGTATCGAAGTATAAAACAAATTCTAACCACACAACAGAGCAGAAAAAATAAGGGCCTGAGAGTGATTTATTTATTTATTTTTTTTATTTATTTATTTACAATTTGAGCATACATACAGAGGTACAAAAAAATACAGATAAGAGCAGATCCAAAGCCACTTATACTATGCATTAGCATTTTGGGGGTGGCTTAAAATTAACTTAAGATTAATAAGCAATGATGAAATCAGTGATAATACATTATTGTAAAAAGATAACTATAAAACACAAATGAGTATTAAAAAAGACAGGTCATATGGTTGCATGCATTGTTGTACATTCAGTCGTATGGAGTATTCTGTTAGGTTTACCTGGAGTTTTACCCGGAGAGAGTTTCGGGGGGTCAACGCCCCCGCGGCCCGGTCTGTGACCAGGCCTCCTGGGGGATCAGCGCCCGATCAACCAGGGCTGTTGCTGCTGGCTGCACGCAAACCAACGTACGAGCCACAGCCCGGCTGATCAGGAACTGACTTTAGGTGCTTGTCCAGTGCCAGCTTGAAGACTGCCAGGGGTCTGTGGTAATCCCCTTATGTGTGCTGGGAGGCATTGAACGTTCGGGCCCCGCCTTATTGTATGGGCTCTTAACGTGTAGTGACACCCCCGCTTTTCATTGGGGGGAGGTGCATCGTTTCAAGTCTTTTGCTTTTGTAGTGAGTGATTTTCGTGTGCATTCTAGGCCTTTTGTGTATCCATATGCTCTCGCGACTACCTCGTCACGGATGGATATGGGGTGCACAATAAAATAGCCACTTCGGTGGCAAAATCTAAAACTCTAATCACTATGATGCGATTGGTAAGCATCAGGTCGAAGGGCGTTCACTGGGGCCATAGACGAAAAAAATGGTTTATGGAAAAATCGCCTGCATATACCTTTGACACCATGATACTGATGTTAACTCGAATCTGCGGATGAGTGAATGTGGCAAGTTCTTTCTGACATAGCATCACCACAACAGTTGGTTTGTTATAAGCTGCATATCCAGGCAAGTTTGGGGGATGGTGCTCATCTTTCAATCTACATTCCGTGCAAACAGATGACATCAATATTCTTGGTTGCACTAAATATGATGTAATCAGGCCAACCGCTTCCTGAAGGAAAGCAATGTTCCATGAAAAAAGATTTTGTCAATGTATCCCATCGTAGTGAGGTCTTACAACTCTCTTGCTCATAAGGTGGTAAAACTATTATGCTTTGACTACAGTGTGCAGACACTTAAGAGTAAATAGATAGTTTGTAGTTTTATCTTCAGAGACCTTTATTTTATGCATTTTTCGGCATATTGACAGCAGTTAAAGGCAAGTTTTGAAGGCAGGTCACTGGCTTCTTTTCTCACCAAATTGTGGAAACTGATACGGAGATTGCATGCACTTTGACATTATCACCATGCTCAAGGAGCTCATCATCCTGATTACATATTTTATTAAAACTTGACAGGATTGTTCAAGATGCTCTATTTTTTTCTGGAAAATTTTTTATAATATGAGGAAGGTAAGGGCGAATCCAATGCCTCTCCGGAGGCATGGCACTTTGGGGTTTAGGTTAGTGCTTTTCTTTAAACCTATCACCCTTAACAGGTACCTGGTTAATTAGTGGTACTCTGTTTCATCATTCATTGCAGGTAGGTCCTGTGTATCTGGATCAATCTCCAATTTCTGGGGGGGTTACCTGTGGTGGTGTCCGACTGACCTGTTGTAGTTGTGTGTATTGGGAAGAAATGACAAACACATCCCGTGTCTTCCTTTGCAGATGACACCGAATATTGCATGTCAGTTGTCTTCCATTGCAGACACTGCAAGGCTCCGACGCGCGGAACATCAACCAAATTTTCAGTGGGCTGCAGATAAACAGTATGAAGTTCAACGATGAAGAAATTTCAATTACTCAGATATGGTAACCACGAGGAAAATTAATCTTACAATCAGAGTAAACAAATTCTTAGGCCACAAATTAGAGCGAAACACCAACGTCAAAGACCTGGAGTGATTCATGGCGGAGGATCTCTCCTTCAAGGACCAAACATGTATCGATCGCATCTGCTAGAAAATTACAGGATGGATAAGAGAACCTTCAAAACGAGGGATGCCAAAGCCCCTGATGACGCTTTCGGTCACTTGTTATAATCTAGGTGGAATATTGCTGCACACTATCAGCACCTTCATGGCAGGTGAAATTGCTGGACCTAGAAACAGTACAGAGAACCTTCACGGCGGGCCCATAACCGGAGATAAAACACCTCAAAATACTGGGAGCGCTTGTTGTTCTGAACTGTATTCTGCAAGAAACGCAGGCGGGGAGAGATACATGATTAATACACCTGGAAAATCTAGAGGGTAGTACCGAACTTGCACACGAATATCGCTCTTCCACTACACGCAAAGCAAAAGACTGGCAGACGATGCAACATCCCCCAATGAAAAGCAGGGTGTCACTCTTAGCACTGTTAAGAGACCATACAATAAGTGTCAGGGCGCCCCGAAGACTGTTCAACTGCCTACCCAGCATACATAAGGGGGATTACAACAGACCCCTGGCAGTCTTCAAGTGGCACTGGACAAGCACCTAAAGTCGGTACCAGTGATCAGCCGGCTGCTGGACTCGTAGCTTGGTTTTCGTGCAGCCAGCAGTAAACAGCCTGGTTGATCAGGCTCTGATCCACCAGGAGGCCTGGTCACAGTCCGGGCCGCGGGGCGTTGCCCCCGGAACTCTCTCCAGGTCAACTCCAGGCCCATATTCAGGTGTAGCTCATAGGTATCTGTATGTGGCAGACCAGTAGGTCCACATGTGCTTAGCAGGGATCCCGATGGGCTGATCCTCCACAGCTGGTGTGTGTGATGCATTCTGTATCACCAGAATCTTGTCAGTGAGGTGGGTTCTTGCACACTTTGACAGATGTTTCCGGTCTCAGATCTGGCGCGTGGTAGACTGGATGGCCTCATTCCTCAGTTACCATGAGGACTGTTATCTGGTTACTCGAAGGTTGCTTGGGTTCCCTGACTGCAGTTTTGTGGGAGAAACTGTACTCCCAACTTCTTTACAGTTAATACAGACTTAAATTTTTGGCTGTCGGGACCCTACTGTGGCATTGCTCTAGGGAATGTTTCCAGCACACTCTACCCACAAGTAGTAGTATTCACAGTCTAACTGCAACATGCCATAGTGCTGCATTTGGCTAACACCTACGTTTAGGGGTAGGTACACTTCGATGTTTAGGAAATGTAAACCATGCAACCCGCAAATATTCCAGGGGGAGGTGGCACAGGACCACACCCAACTGGCAATAATTTGGGATTTATTTAAGTCTTTTAGGCTTGACTGATAGCTCATGAGAGTCAAATGGGAAGGGTCCATGCAGAGAGGATATCCAAAGATTATGATACCTGACCCATTTTTTAAAGTGGTGAAGTGTTTTGATGGAGGTCGGAGCAGCTTAATTACCACCCATAGGTGTACTAAGTAGATCATTGATCAGTTCTGCATTCTGTTCCACTAAACACAAGGTGTGTGTGTTTATTCCTAAATGGATCCTTGTGTTAGGATGCTTGCTTTACAGCTTCATTAGCCATGCACAATTAGCAGGCAGCAGGGTTGTTGTCAGGAGTTCAGCTTAACACCATTCTTCCTTTGGAAGAAAAGAACTTCTTGCAGCCTCTGTGCACCAAAGGACGTTTAGGTGTCACATTTGTGTACGAGATCAAGTGAGTCTGAGTACGTCGACGTCTAGCCCTTTCTCATTTTCATCTTGCTGGGCGGGCTATGTATTGACAGTTCGGGCCCCCTGACATTATTGTATGGTCTCTTAACGTGCTAGTGACACCCCTGCTTGTTTATCATTGGGGGGATGGTGCATCGTCTGCAAGTCTTTTTGCTTTGTAGTGAGTGTTTTTCGTGTGCAAGTTCGGTCACTAGTTCCCTTAGGATTTTCCAGGTGTATATATCATGTATCTCTCCCTCCTGCGTTCCAGGGAAGACAGGTTAGGAACCACAAGCGCTCCACAGTATTGAGGTGTTTTATCGCCGTTATGCGCGCGTGAATTTCTCTGTACACCTTTCTAGGTCGGCATATTTCACTGCCTTGAAAGGTGCTGTTAGAGTGCCCAGCAATCTTCCCGCTAGATAAGAACAAGTGACCTGAAGAGTGTCATGCATGGGCTTGGCCCCTCCTAGTTTTAGAGGTTTCATTATCCATCCTGTCATTTTTCTAGAGAGGATTGATACAATGTCTTTAGGGGGGGACGGGAAAAAATATTTGACGTTTATTTATGGAACAAGATTACCATCATTTTTGGTGTACTATTAGAAGTTATATAGAACCTCCTGTGTGATGTTTCAAAATATCGGCCCAGAAAGGAAATGAAATATGCAAAATCATACGAAGGCAAATGACATTTGGCAGTACTCAAAGTCTAAGTGGTACTTGGAAAAAGTGGTTTTTCTGAACACTTTCTGCTGGATAGAACACTACTAATACCATCATATGTAAGTCCCCAAATTTATATAAGAAATCTTATCTTCAGCTAAAAAAAATAATAGTTTCATAACTTTTTTTGACATTTTGGAAGTTTGTCGGTCTTGTTGCTCAAACAAATTCTTGAAACTATTTGGATCTTTCAGAAAGGTTTACGTGTTCAACTTGTAAAGCCCATCATTCCTTCTATGTTTGTTGTGAAAATCAAGTCAATTCATTCATAAATAAGAGAATGGATGGGTCGTAAATCGGTAAATAACTTACTTTCGAGCAATAGGCCCCCGAAGCGGCGGCACCCCCGTCTGCCAATCGGGAAATCTAATTTTTTCCCCCGAAAAAATTGACTTTATTTTACACTTTTTGCGTGACAACGAGAGTTTATTACGTTAACCATTGTAAAATCGTTTTCTCTCATCACTGATGAGAGAGGGGGGACCCTCTCTTCACCTTCAGGGGAAATATCGATAGAAATTTTATTCCTTGGGCGCATATTATGCTAATATTTTTTTTTGAGTTGTACTTTTAGTTAATATGCTATTATTATATTGCTATTATATCATAATAGATCAATTGGGATAGATAAATAGCCTTATTAATTGATATTAGCTTGGGTATGGAAATTTTTCTTTTTTGTTGGCTGGAGGTGTCGGCCATTTTGTGCATATTCCCCAGGGCGTTCCCAGATTGGTTCCCTGTCACATAATTCGCCACTTGGATGATCTCAGATGGTGAATTTGTATATTATATTAGACATAAAGCTGTACCGAAAACGAATAAATGAACGGGGGAAAAAGTAACAAAAGTCACCCACCGCTGGTCAGCGCTTCTTACGCAACATGTTGCGTCAGCGCTGTCACATGCTGTTATAAATGGCTGTAATTCCCTTTTAGAAATAATCGACAAGGTTAATAATTATACCAGCGTTTAGCCAGAAAGTTCAGCTATTTTTTGGTAACAATAACTCAGTTTTCATATATTTTCGAATTTATTTTTGCTCCGCGCGCGGGAACCTTGGATGGCCCCTTATGTTCCTTGAAGGTGAGATCCTCCGACATAATCACTCCCAGGTCTTTGACGTTGGTGTTTCGCTCTATTTTGTGGCCAGAATTTGTTTTGTAATCTGAGAAGATTTAATTTCCTCTTGTTTACATATTGAGTTAATTGAAATTTGAAATTTAAAAAAATAATAAAGTTAGATTGGGTTTTAGGTTTAACATTTATGTGATATAATTGTGAGAAACATTTAAGATATACAATTTATAAGGTTCAGTTATTCAGTATTTATTTGGTTTTGGGTGAGTAAGTGATCTTTGAGAAGAGACTTGATTTATAACACGGTAGTGTTTCTTTATATATTTACAGGTAATGAATTCCAGATTGTAGGGCCTTTTATGCTGCATTTGAGTTTTTTGATAGTGTGCGATGGACGCATGACGGAACCTCAAGAGTGATCTGGCCTTGTGTTATGGTCATCGTGTTCTGTTGAGTGTTGGCAAGGATGTTTGAGGGGAGGGTTAATATCAGGTTCTTAAGGTGTTCTATGTAAGTAAATAGGTTGCTGCCAGTAATAAGTAGGATGTTTTGTTTATGGTGAGTAGGTTTAGTGTATTGAATATTGGTGGAGTGTGCTTGCCTGTGTGAGAAGAATTTGTTATCATTTAACTGCAGCCTTTTGTTGGCGGTAATAGTGGTCTTAGATGGTTAATGGTTTTGTTGAGCCCCATGCACAATTCCATTGGTGAGATAGGGGTAAATAAGAGAGTGAAAGTGATTTAGGGCCCCAGGAGGGCTGACGGTGGAAACATAGTACCGTATCTTTCGATAGTTGCTACAGTTTGGAAAATTTTCTTAGAAATTTGTCTGTATATGTGTATGAAATTTGAGTCTATTATCAAGGGGAATTCCTAAGAATTTTCCCTCTGTTAGCTTTGTGATAGGTGATCCGTTATCCTTCTGTTAAGAGGGGACATTCTGTTAGCCTCTGTTACCAAGATGAAAGAAAAGTAGGTTTTGTCTAATGTTTAGTGTAAGTTTGTTAGTCTCATCCAGGTAGATATTTTCTGTAATTCGCGTATTTACCAGTATTGGCTAGCGTGACTGGGCTCGAGGGTGAGAGAAGACGTCATGTAGTGTCATCTGCAAATAGTGTGGGTTTGAGTAATTGCGAACAGCATTTGCAGGTCATTTATGTATAGGAGAAAGCGAAGGGGCAAGAGCCACTTCCCTGTGGGACCCCACTGTATTGGTTGCGCAGGAAGAGTATTGCCCCCCCATTTGCGTTTACCAATATTGGCTTCTGTTGTGATGTATGATGAGGTAGTTGGAGTGAGTTGTCCTTTATACCATAGTGTGACAATTTTTAGTGGAGCAAGATCATGGTCAACTGTATCAAAAGCTTTTACGTAAGTCAATGAAGATCCCCAGTGGGACTTCTTTTTTCTCTGATTGAGTGTATATATGTAACTAGCATGTGTATAACTAGCATCATTAAGTTTTTTTATAGTACTGAATCCAAATTGCAGGGGTTTTTGAGTATGTTTTGGGAGATAAGGTAGAGTAGATTCGTTTATGAATATAATTTTTCGAGATTTTGGAGAGAGTGTGTAAGTTGGATATTGGCTATAGTTATTCAACTCCTGTTTGGTAAGTTCCTCCGTTTGTGGATCGGGGTGGTGACCCTTGCTATTTTGAGTACTGTACGGAAAGGTGGAGGATTTCTATGATTTGTGTTTCTTAAAGAGTGTTGCAATGATTGGTGATAGCACTTGTGACAGTTTTTTGCTATATAAAGGGTGGTAAGGTATTTAAATCCCTGCCTTGTTTTTTAGTGCGTGATAATTAAGGGAGACTTCGTTAGGGGTTAGTCGGAGGCTAGGAACAGTAGAGTTTCGGGGTAGTTGCCGGTGAGGTTAGTCATTTGGTGGGCTATCTGAGCTTGGGATTATATTGGCAAGGTTTTGTCCTATAGTGGAGAAGATATCATTGAGTCTGTTTGCTGTTTCCTGTTGGTGGAGTTGGGGTTCATCTGATTTTGCTAATTTTATTTCGGCTGTTTCGTGATATCTTTTTGGTTCCAGAATTTCTGATAGGGTTTTCCAAGGTCTATTTGTATATCACTCGTGAGTTGGATAATTCTGTTTCATAATACAATTTTTTTGGCCTTCTTATCAGGTGGTTAGATTGACGAGTAACGTTTTGTTTGGTCTCTGGTTATGTGTCATTCTGTACTGTTTTTCATATTGGTGTCTTTGTATTTATGAGATTTGAGAAATGCTGGGTGTTTGCAGGGATGTTCGTCTCTTAGCTGCATCTGTTTAGTTTTTTAGGGCAGTGCTTGTTTATAGACGGTATTGGGTCTTTTTAGAAAATTACTTCATACATTTCGTCAATATCTGTATAGATTTTCTAGCTCTTGTGTGCCAATCAATGCTTGCTACTGCTGTTGTAAAGTTATTAGGCTGCTTATTGTGACGTCTGAAGGAGAACTTTAGTAGTGTCTTGGGGTAGTTTACCAAAGAGTTGTATGAGGAAAGTAGGGGAGAGGTCTGTGGTATATCTGTAATTATGCCTGATTTTTTAAAGGGGATATGGTGTTGGTCCAGATGTGGTCAAGTAGGGAAACACTAGTCTCTGTAACTCTTGTAGGTTTTGTTACTGTTGGTAGTAACATACAGTTACTCATTGTGTTTGTGAATTCAGTAACGTGTGGGTCCTGGTCTTGCAGGATAATATCATAAAATATCACTTTCCCGTAGCTCGGTTGCTAGCGCACTCAGCTCACACACTGAGGTCCGGGGTTCAATTTCCCAATAAGGCAGGAAACATTTGGACGTGGTTCTTCAAGGCACCTACCATCCATGTTAACCCATCAGTTAAAATGGTTACCGGGGCCTCGGTTGAGCGACTGGTGTGGGGTCTCGTGCTGGGACAAAAATTTACCTAATTTGCCCGAAATGCTTATCATAACAAGCGGCTTTCTATACGGTAGTATGCCACTGATGTACTTGTAGAAATATATTATTATGTACATGTAGAAATATACTACTACTATTTATTATTATAGCCTTATGAGATCTTACCAGTGACTCTTGCTAGGAAAATGATTCAGGTTCAGATCAGTTTCATGTATTTCTTGCAAGTTGTACATTGAGATATATATTTAACATAATGGGGTTGCAGTGCAAAGAGAAGCCTCTATTATGCCTTGAACATTATGGGCTAACTTATTCAATGGTCTTACTGACTACTTAATCACATAAAAATTATCATAGTTTGTACAGTAGTTCTATTCATAATAAGTGAATCTCAATTTACACCACACAAAGGATGATTTCATGATAGGATGGATAATGAGACAGCCTTCAAAAAATAGGGATGCCAAGCCCATGATAATTATTTTCAAATTAGTTTGTTATTCTCTAGTGGAATATTGCTGATGCAATAACGCCTTCGCCAAGGGGGGCGAAATTGCTGACCTTGAAAATACTAAGAGAAATATTATGGCAGTATCAATACGAAAAAGCCCTAATTTCTGGAGAACGGGTGAAGTCCCTTGACTTGCACTCCCTGGAATGCAAGCGAGAAAGATACATGATATGTTATTTGCTCCTGGAAAAATCCAAGATGAAGCTAGTACCAAATTGAACACGAAGTCACTCCTACGAAAGTTAAAGACTTGGCAACATCTTCCAATAAAAAGCAGGGCGTCGTTGAGAAAAAACCCACTAGTAACAACATCGTAAGTGTCAGGGGCAAGATTGTTCACCTGTCCTAACCCAGTCATTAAATAGAGACTACAGTGCCCTGTGGCCTGGGGCAAATGCTCTCGTTTCACACGGCCGGAGGGTTCAGTTCCATTCCCGGCAGAAGAGGTGAGAAACATTGGGGTTTTTCCTTACACACCGTTGTCTGTTCACCATCCAGTAAATGGGCCCCAAGGGTTAACAGGAATACATATTGGGATTTATTCTACATATCTATAGTTCACTTATCTGTTACAAGCAAATTTAGGAAATTGCTGTAGTATATGCTGGTATTTATTTTCATTAATAGATATACTTGACTGTCCACATAGGTTAATTATTACTGTCTGTCTCTGTATTCTTCAATTAGTGAACAATTACAGCATACTTTAGCGTTCATAAGACAGTGACCATATGCCTCATTCAAATAATTTTACATTTAGTTTGATCGTCTCTGTGTGTCCTTCCCAAAACCTGCCAGAAGTACTTTGTAACCAAGCTAAGCCTAGGGCAATACAACATCAGTCAGTCTGTTCACATTTGCACGTTGCTCCATATAAAACATACTTATCTACGTTCATGTTATCATTGTGGATATAGATCTACTCAGGCTTCTAACTTGCATTCCTATAACACTAATTTTCATATTTTACTTCTTCCTAATATCTTTCCTAATGCTAGACACGTTATACCAAAGTTATATTCTACATTATCCTTACTGGGACTCTTCTTGGCTAACATATCAACTTTATCATGAAGGAGTAATCCAATGTGTGATGGGAATCCATAGCAATTGTACATTAATTCCTTTGTCCCTAACTTTTTGAGTATTTATACCTGGCTTCTCAAATGAGCATGTTGTTGGAAGTCATTATATGAGTCAAGAGCCTTCAATGATGACATAGAATCTGTTAATGATGATAGAGTCAAGCTCAGTGTTCATTGGTAGCTTTAGCGCCATTAGGATTGGCAAAAAATTCAGTTTGCCTGTGTAGACGCCAGGTTTGTTAATTCTTATGCCTAACTCAACTCAATTATTAATCGTTCTAACTAGGGGAGGGTGGCAACAGAGCAGATGCAAGCCCTGCCAGAAGACTCACTGTTTAGATCCATCCGTGTATATAACTTGTGATAACTTATTACTACCAGCTAGGTGAGAAATTTCTCTTGAGCAGTTGCTTTTAACAGAGATTTAAGGAAGGGATTTACTAGCAATGAGGCTTCTTGGGAGGGACTTGTAGGTATGTGATATTAACATGAACAAATCTTCCATGGAGGGCGTGAAATGCTCTTGTGGTATACAGTTGTACCCAGTTTCATGCAGGTTAAAACATTACTGCAATTGCAGTTTTTCCAACAATACATTTAGCTCTGTGTGTTTTAACTCTCAGTACACTTGGTTAAGATTCACTGATGACAGTGTCTGGTTCCTTTCCTCAACATTCTAATACCGAGTACAGTGTTAATCTCAAACAATCCTATCACTGATCTAGAATAACAAGCTCCTTCTCCTCATGTTAGAACTTTTGTAGATCTGGGACAGCCATAGAATAATTCTGAGAGCTTTCATTTTGGATTAACTCCAGGGTCGGACGAGAAGAACTTTCTCATAGCTAATATCAACATGGGAGCAGCATAATCAAATTAATGGACACTAAATAGGCTAAGTACATCATTCTCACGATTCTCACATAGCACATAGTTGGTTGTTGTTAGCAGCAACAGCTTTAAGAGCATTTAGCCTAGCTTTGCATTTCTTGTTTAGTTGTGTATAGTGGATTGTGTAAAGGGTACAGCTACAACCGAGATATCATGTAGTTTTAACGTAGCTAATGATTTCACCCTGCAAATAGATGGGAGTGGGGGATGTCGTTTGCTTGTTAATTTATTATGTTTAGAGAAGATATTATGTGGCCTAGTCGATTACAAATTGCTTTTTGAAACTTCATTAAGAATGGTATGTTCATCTTCTTATGCCTGTTGTATGGATCATGTTTCATCCAGCATGCTTATAGCTATCTGTTTGGTTGAGGCAGGTAGGCATTTAGGAGAGCATTAATATCAGAATATTAAATAGCATGGGACTAAGAAACTCCTCCTGCGGTGTACCGCTAAAGGACATTTCTTTAGAATCATTGTGAAGCCTTGGTAAAGGGACAGAGGATACTCTATTTGACAGGTATCCTCTTATCCAGCAGGAGTAAGCTACCACCAATATTCATTTTTGGCTAGTCATGTAGTATAACGGTTCTGTTCGCACTATCAAATGCAGATTTTAGATCAAGAAAAGTGGAAAACTAGTATGAGGTTTGTGCAGTGAGAAAGGTCGGACCAAATACGTTCTGCACACTTTTACCTTCATGAAACCATAGAGGTAGGGGGAAAGTTGGTGTCTGATTCTGTAGTACAGTCTGTTATGCATCATTCCTTTCAAAAGTTTTACAAAGAACAACTAGTTTAAGGAGTCGGCCTAAATATATCAGGCTGTTGGGGCTTAGGGATAGGCACAATGAGACTCATTGGTCCAGGAAGTAGGAAGAACGCCCTCAATGTAACTGAGATTTTCAGTGCCAACAAGGGATTTTCAGGCATCGAGCCTTAGAGTTCTGAGAATATCATAGGTTATACCATCCTCCAAGGATGCAGTTGATCCGCCTTTGGGTAATGCATTATCTAAAAGTTTCATACTCTGTAAACCTGGAGTTTACCTGGAGAGGTTTTCGGGGGTCAACAGCCCTCGCGGCCGGTTGAAGACCAGGCCCTTCCTGGTGGATCAGAGCCTGATAAAAAACGGCTGTTGTGCTTGGCTGCACGCAAAACCAACATACGAGCACAGCCCACCGCGCTGATCCGGAACGATTTAGGTGGCTTGTCCATGTGCCTGCTTGAAGATGCCAGGGGTCTGTTGGTAATCCCCCTTATGTGTGATGGGAGGCAGTTGAACAGTTCGGCGCCCCTGGACACTTATTGCACTTGGTCTTTACGTGCTAGTGAACACCCCTGCTTTTCATTGGGGGGATGGTGCTCGTCTGCCAAGTCTTTTGCTTTCGTAATGAGTGATTTTCGTGTGCAAGTTCGGTACTAGTCCCTCTAGATTTTCCAGGTGTAATATAATATGTATCTCTCCCTCCTGCAGTTCCAGGGATTACAGGTTAGGAACCTCAAGCGCTCCAATAATTGAGGTGTTTTATCTTCCGTTATGCGCGCCGTTGAAAGTTCTCTGTCATTTTTCTAGTCGGGCAATTTCACCTGCCTTGAAGGTGCTGTTAGTGTGCAGCAATATTCCAGCTAAGATAGAACAGTGACCTTGAAGAGTGTCATCATTGGGCTTGGCCTCCCTAGTTTTGAAGGTTCTCATTATCTATCCCTGTCATTTTTCTAGCAGATGCGATTGATACAAAAGTTATGGTCCTTGAAGAGTGAGATCTCGTCAATGATCCACTCCCAGGTCTTTGAGTTGGTTGTTTCGCTCTATTTTGGGGCCAGAATTTGTTTTGTACTCTGATGAAGATTTAATTTCCTCATGTTTACCATATCTGAGTAATTGAATTTCTCATCGTTTTGAACTTCCTATAGTTTTCTGCAGCCACTGAAAATTTTCACTTTTGTTGATGTCTGCCTGGAGCTTTGCAGTGTCTGCCAATGGAAGACCTGTCATGCAGATTCGGGTTTGTTCATTGCAAAGGAAGACTCGTTGCTGTGGCTGACATCCTTGATTCTATGTTCGGATATAAGGATGAGGAACAAGATTGGCGCGAGTACTGTGCCTTGTGGAACAGAGCCTTTTCACGTAGCAGCCTCGGACTTTATCTGTGACGATACTCTCTGTGTTCTGTTAGTGAGGAAATTATAGATCCTCGACCGACTTTTCCTGTTATTCCTTTAGCACGCATTTTTGTGCGCTATTACGCCATGGTCCACACTTGTCGATAGGCTTTTGCAAAGTCTGTATATATTACATCTTGCATTCTTTTTTCTTCTAGAATGCATTTAGGACCTTGTCGTAGCTGGTCCAATAGTGAGACAACAGGAGCGACCTGTTCTAAACCATGTTGCCCTGGTGTGTAACTGATGGGTTTCTAGATGCGCGGTGATCTTTGACTTCTTAGGACCCTTTTCAAAGATTTTTATGATTGGATGTTAGTACTATTGTCTGTAGTTCTTCTTTGCTGTTGCTTTATGCCCCCTTTTGTGGAGTGGGGGCTATGTCTGTTGTTTTTAGTAACTGAGGGACGGACCCCCGTGTCCATGCTCCCTCTCCTTAGGATGGGTAAAAGTTCAGTGATAGGGGCTTCTTGCAGTTCTTGATGAACACAGAGTTCCACGAGTCTGGCCATGTGGGCGGCAGAGTGCATGGGTATGGTCATTTATCGCCCTGTTCGAAGTTCATTTGGCGTCAGGATCACATCGGATAGGCTTGTGTTAATCAAATTTTGTGGCTCTCTCATAAAAATTCATTTTGATCTTCGACTCTCTGTCCTGGTTCGAGCGGCTTGCATAAGAACTGAGTCAGATTGGGACTTGAGTAGCTCACTCTTGTATTTCCTTGCTGTCATTCTGTGTAGGAAATCTTTTAAGTAGGCGGCCCAAAATAATGGACGTTGTTCACGATTTTGAATTGCTTAGGAGAAGAAATACTTTGGGCTTTCTTTCGATTTTACATTTATGGCTTTTGTTCTTCCGCGATTCCTGACACCTAAAGGATCTTTTAGCTTATGTTCGATGCTTGCTATTCTCTGCCCAGTGTCTCCCTACGCATTTTCAGAATATTGACCTCTTTTCGCCGCTCTGTTTATTCTTTTCCGTGCCTGTAAAGGGACGGCGCCTGTCTCTTTCTGTTTTTCATCTACTCCTCCTTTTTCTTCGAGGAATAAGACTGTGCATACATCGAGTGCACCGGTTAATATGTTCTAGCATAAGTTTGGGTCTGTGTTGCTTAGTATATTTCCCAGCTTTAATCGGTAGGGCCTTGGTTACTTCGGTCCCATTTAATGTTTTTGTTATTGAAGTTGAATTTGGTTGAATGCTCCATCGTGACTAATCTCATTATGTCGGTCTGGGGCTCCGCGGCATAATGACTGAACTTCAATTATGTTGTGATCTGGAGTATATTGTTTTGTGATTGTGATATCTTCTTATCAGACTCATCATTGTTAGTGAAGATGAGGTCAGTGTATTCTCCGAGCTCTAGTAGGCTCTATATTGCTGGTTTATAAATTGAACTTTTGTGCAGAGATTTAAAAGCTGCGTGAGTGTGAGTTTCATCAGAGCTGCCTCTCTCGGCTGTAATTACGCAACAATATTATTCTGAGCTATATTTCCTCCATTTTAGGTGCCTAAGTTGTAAATCCCCCAGAGTAAGATGTTGGGTGAGGAGCTGGAAGGTTCTGCCAGGACAGTGGTCATTTTTAACAGCTGTTCCTGGAATTGCTGGGGATGTTGCATCCCGGAGGCTTGTAGAATATCACAATGGCACTAGGTTTTGGTTTCGGCCTTTTGCTAAAACTTCCACGACATCATTTGAGGCATTTAGCCGTTTCTGTGCAAACAGTGACTCTGCATTGTACAGGCAACCCCCCCTTTTGCCTGATTACTCTGTCACATCTGTATAGGTTGAACCTGAGGATCCATATTTTCGTTGTCAAGTTGATCCTTTATGTGGGTCTCAGGTGATGAAAGCCAGCGACATTGGCTCTTTGCCCTCTGCAAGCAGTCGCGGATGAAGTATTTTGTTTGTTTGATGCTGGCTTTAGACCCTGTATATTGCTAAGAAGAATGTTATCGGGATGGTGGTATTGTTGGTACTGGGGGGGGGGGTTTTTTTCCCCGGCATTAGTATCTGTATCTGTTGTTTGGAGTGTGAGGCCATTCGACTGTGGTTCCACTCCAGGAATGACGGATTTGGTGTATCGTACGATTCTGCACCATTTCCTGCCGTTTTATTTTCTTACTGGCAACTAAAAAACCTCTCCCTCTTGAGTGGCTGTGGCTACCCAGGTTTTCCATGGCCTGGATGTTTTGTATTTTTTGTCCCCTTTAGATGGTATGCCCCCCTGGCAATTTAAGTTATAGCACTGTCTTTCTGTATGAAGGAGGGTACACAGTTCAGAGGTGAAAAAGCTTACAGGAAGGGAGAGTTTACATTTTCATAGTCTGTCAATTATGGGCATGGCATTTCCTAGGGTGGTCTTAGTTGGGCACGTCCCAATCTGTTTTTCAGATTTGACCATGCCAGCAGATACCGAGTGTGCATAGTATGCTGCTCAGGCATGTTTCCGTTTGCCTTGGGTTTCTGTGACTGTATTCCCTGTTGGTGCATGTTTCTGTCTTCCTTCTATCCTCCCTAGCACCAACAATGGAGCTTCCCACACTCTCTTCAACTGCACCTCTCATCAATATTTTGGCTCATAAAATTAATCAGTTTCAACATTTCTTCAGAAGTACTATCTAAATTTTTTCTAATATGAGATGGAAGGTTTTCAATGCCTGGATGTTTTGGACAGTCATTTATGGGTCATTTGCTTTTTCAAAAAGGAAAGGCATGAGGCAAATTGCAGTCTTTTTCTGGTTATTTTATTTATACCTTTCCAAGCCAAACTCAAAGGTGGTGGGACTTTAAGCCACTAACAAACTAGTTCCCATTCCTGTTGATAAGTTCTATCTTTCTATTCCTTGATCTTGTTAGTGCAGACTTGGAACGTTCTGAGCAGGTCTGGGGCTTTACATTCACGGTATGCTTTACAATCCTCCTAGCTGACCTCCCTCATGTGTTAGATTGCGCAGCTGTGGATCATTATAGTATTTACATTAGTTTTTTTTCGTTATTTATAGTGGAGGGTCTCTTGTTTCTGTTTCCTGCCACTTGATCTGTGAGAACACTTCAATAGCGTAATTAAAATCATCATTAAATTTTGTAATGTGCCAAATGAGGCTCGTTAATTTTATACCATTGATCCAGTGGTTATTAAAATGTCTTTCTGTGTTCTGGTTTTTGTGAATAAGTTTCCTCTTTCTGTATTTTATGCTCTCCTTGATTGCTTGGGAGATGTTGTGACTCAAGATTGGACAGTTGTTAGTCTTGGAAAGTGATCAGATTTGTTTATTTTAAGGGGGGAAAAAGATTTTTTCATCATATGTCAGCTGTCATGCATCGTATACGGATGTATTAAATCCAAGACAACAGATCTGTATGCACCATATATGTGCGTAGGCTCAGTAGTGCCCACAATTCGAACATTATCTATGCTCATTTAGCAATGTCACTGTTTTGTCCATTAGGTGTGGCTGTTCTGTTATTAGACCACCCATTTCTTTTGTTGGCATTAAATCTCCTAAGAATGATGCAGGACAGGTATATTATAATGTGTCTAGATGAATAATATTAGGAGGAGTAAATAATGAAGATGATTGTTATAGGAATGCAGGTTAGAAGCTGAGTAGATCTAAAACCCACTATGATACATGAAACGTAGATAAGTATGTTTATGGAGGCAACTTGCAATGTGAAACAGACTGATGATGTTGTAGTGCCAGCTTAGGCTGGTTGCAAGTACTTCTGGGCAGTTTGGGAGACACACAGATGATGATCCAAACTAAATGTAAATTATGTGATCTAGGGCATAATGGTTCACTCTCTGAACACTATGTGCTTAATTGTCATTATTGAAGGAATACAGAGACAGACAGTATACATAAACTAGTTGACATGTCAAGTATCTTATAATGCAAATAAGATACAGTCTATATAAGCAATTCTAATTTGCTGTGTAACAGATAAGTGAACTATAGATATGTAGATATAAAATCCATATGGTATTCCAGTTAACCCTTTGGAGGCTAGTTCTAGGCCTTTTGTGTATCCATATGCTCTCGCGACTACCTCGTCACGGATGGATATGGGGTGCACAATAAAATAGCCACTTCGGTGGCAAAATCTAAAACTCTAATCACTATGATGCGATTGGTAAGCATCAGGTCGAAGGGCGTTCACTGGGGCCATAGACGAAAAAAATGGTTTATGGAAAAATCGCCTGCATATACCTTTGACACCATGATACTGATGTTAACTCGAATCTGCGGATGAGTGAATGTGGCAAGTTCTTTCTGACATAGCATCACCACAACAGTTGGTTTGTTATAAGCTGCATATCCAGGCAAGTTTGGGGGATGGTGCTCATCTTTCAATCTACATTCCGTGCAAACAGATGACATCAATATTCTTGGTTGCACTAAATATGATGTAATCAGGCCAACCGCTTCCTGAAGGAAAGCAATGTTCCATGAAAAAAGATTTTGTCAATGTATCCCATCGTAGTGAGGTCTTACAACTCTCTTGCTCATAAGGTGGTAAAACTATTATGCTTTGACTACAGTGTGCAGACACTTAAGAGTAAATAGATAGTTTGTAGTTTTATCTTCAGAGACCTTTATTTTATGCATTTTTCGGCATATTGACAGCAGTTAAAGGCAAGTTTTGAAGGCAGGTCACTGGCTTCTTTTCTCACCAAATTGTGGAAACTGATACGGAGATTGCATGCACTTTGACATTATCACCATGCTCAAGGAGCTCATCATCCTGATTACATATTTTATTAAAACTTGACAGGATTGTTCAAGATGCTCTATTTTTTTCTGGAAAATTTTTTATAATATGAGGAAGGTAAGGGCGAATCCAATGCCTCTCCGGAGGCATGGCACTTTGGGGTTTAGGTTAGTGCTTTTCTTTAAACCTATCACCCTTAACAGGTACCTGGTTAATTAGTGGTACTCTGTTTCATCATTCATTGCAGGTAGGTCCTGTGTATCTGGATCAATCTCCAATTTCTGGGGGGGTTACCTGTGGTGGTGTCCGACTGACCTGTTGTAGTTGTGTGTATTGGGAAGAAATGACAAACACATCCCGTGTCTTCCTTTGCAGATGACACCGAATATTGCATGTCAGTTGTCTTCCATTGCAGACACTGCAAGGCTCCGACGCGCGGAACATCAACCAAATTTTCAGTGGGCTGCAGATAAACAGTATGAAGTTCAACGATGAAGAAATTTCAATTACTCAGATATGGTAACCACGAGGAAAATTAATCTTACAATCAGAGTAAACAAATTCTTAGGCCACAAATTAGAGCGAAACACCAACGTCAAAGACCTGGAGTGATTCATGGCGGAGGATCTCTCCTTCAAGGACCAAACATGTATCGATCGCATCTGCTAGAAAATTACAGGATGGATAAGAGAACCTTCAAAACGAGGGATGCCAAAGCCCCTGATGACGCTTTCGGTCACTTGTTATAATCTAGGTGGAATATTGCTGCACACTATCAGCACCTTCATGGCAGGTGAAATTGCTGGACCTAGAAACAGTACAGAGAACCTTCACGGCGGGCCCATAACCGGAGATAAAACACCTCAAAATACTGGGAGCGCTTGTTGTTCTGAACTGTATTCTGCAAGAAACGCAGGCGGGGAGAGATACATGATTAATACACCTGGAAAATCTAGAGGGTAGTACCGAACTTGCACACGAATATCGCTCTTCCACTACACGCAAAGCAAAAGACTGGCAGACGATGCAACATCCCCCAATGAAAAGCAGGGTGTCACTCTTAGCACTGTTAAGAGACCATACAATAAGTGTCAGGGCGCCCCGAAGACTGTTCAACTGCCTACCCAGCATACATAAGGGGGATTACAACAGACCCCTGGCAGTCTTCAAGTGGCACTGGACAAGCACCTAAAGTCGGTACCAGTGATCAGCCGGCTGCTGGACTCGTAGCTTGGTTTTCGTGCAGCCAGCAGTAAACAGCCTGGTTGATCAGGCTCTGATCCACCAGGAGGCCTGGTCACAGTCCGGGCCGCGGGGCGTTGCCCCCGGAAATCTCTCCAGGTAAACTCCAGGCCCATATTCAGGGGTAGCCATAGGTATCTGTAGTGGCAGACCAGTAGTTCCCCATGTGTAGCAGGGATGGTAGCTCCTCCCCAGCTGGTGTGTGTGATGGCATTCTGGTATCACCAGAATCCTTTGCAGTGAGGTGGGGTTTTTGCCCCACTTTGCAGATGTTTAGTTCAGATCTGGGTGTGGTGACTGGATGGTCATCCTAGTTACCCTTGAAGGACTGTTATCAGGTTTTTCATCGAAGGTTGTTGGGTTTGACTGCGTTCTTTGGGGGGAAATGTAACCCAATTCTTTACGTTAATCACTTAAAATTTTTTTGGCTGTCAGGGCCTACTGTGCATTCTCTAGTGGAAAGTTTCCCCGCCACACCCCACCAAAATGTAGATTCACAGCTACTGCAACATGGCCATAGTGCTGGCATTTGTAACACCTTCGTTTAGGGGGTAGGTACACTTCGATGTTTAGGAAAACGTAAACCATGCACCCAAATATTCCGGGGGAGGGGGCACAGGACCACCCAACTGGCAATAATTTGGGATTTTCCTTTAAGTCTTTTAGGCTTGATGATATGCTCACTGAGAGTCAAATGGGATGGGTCCATGCAGAGAGGGTATCCAAAGATTATGATACTGACCCATTTTTTAAAGTGGTGAGTGTCTGATGGAGGTCGGAGCAGCTTAATACCCCCATAAGGTGTACTAAGTAGATCATTGATCAGTTCTGCATTCTGTTCCACAAACACAAAGTTGTGTGTGTTTTTCCTAAATTGGATCCTTGAGTTAGGATGCTTGTTTACAGCTTCCATTAGCCATGCACACTTAGCAGGCAGCAGGGTGTTGTCAGGGAAGTTCAGCTTAACACATTCTTCCTTTGAAGAAAGACTTCTTGCAGCCTCTGTGCACCAAGGACGTTTAGTGTCACATTGTGTACGAGTCAAGTGAGTCTGACTACGTCGACGCTCTAGCCCTTTCTCACTTTTTCTTTTTGTTTACTTTTAAAGGTCTGGAAGCTATCATCATTTCCATCACCTGCAGAAATAGGTTCCTCTATGACAGTTGCCATGTTTGCCAGTGATGATATCTGGTGTAAGACTCACAATGTTTGCCAGTAGAACAACATAGATAACAACTCAGAGCTACATTCGAATACTTCGTCCAGCTCCCTGGTGGTTGGCCACGTGCCCACAATGCTGCAGGCATTTCCTCTCTGGATCGCAACACTGAGTCTCTGAAAGAGGAAGCTGGCCGCCCTGTGGTCCTTGGTTTCCATGATGAGCTTTTCACCCAGTTCTCTGAGAAACTATAGAGCACATTTGCCCGTGCTCCAAGTGTCTCCGACCCTATTGGGATGAAGTTATAGAAAGGGGGAAAGGCCTTCATATTTGTGGGTCTTCTGGGTCTTCCTGTGGCTGGCAGCTCCACCCCTTCAGCTACGGAGTATGGCAAGTATGTCTTCCATTGTGGCGGCACAGGTGTAGTCCCAAGTAATCTGCTTACCATCCTTCCAGGGTAGCATAGTGGCTCCATCAGGATGCTTTTGACTTCCATCAGACCTCTGCACTTGGGGTTCCCATTGAGCTGGGCAACAGACAGTGGCGAGGCTTCTCTTTATGATGTCGTTGACCTCCTCATGTCTGGCATACCTCCCTTCTGATGTGTGACACACGAGACCATGAAGTCCGAATTGATCAGCCGTTGCCCTGCCGCAAATACACCTATGTTCGGCGAGGATGGGGCTGGCTAAGTGAAAAGCAACACCAAACCCAATGGCCTATGGGTTGAGTCGAGTGCCCAGGGAGGAAAATTGGGAACAGTAGAAGGAAATTCTTCTGAGTGTGGTGCATTCACCGCTAGGAGACGAGCTTTGTCCTTTCCTGAAATGTTGGTGAGCAGTGTGTTTGGGGATTTTTTCCATGATCGGTTTGTCCCAGTGGGACTGTTTGTGCTCTATGGGAAGAGCTGATCTATGGAGGAATCTGCAAGGATGTCCCCCCGCATGGTGCTTCAGTGAAATTGGGGTCTTTTAGCTCCCACCGGTCTCTTAAGGA
>NC_069426.1:46541540-46767892 GCF_026875155.1 Cherax quadricarinatus | reverse complement strand
GCAAAAAGGTAAGGGTTTATAAGGCCCCCTCTTGGGGGCTTGTGAAAATCCCAAATTTTTGAGACATTGGGGCGATCAGAAAAAAAAAAACAAAAGTCGTTGGATTTTCAGTGAGTGCCCCGAGTATAGAGCTTTCCGGCTAGTCAAAAAGGGTAAACGTATAACCCAAAAATGATCGAGAATTTCATTTTCGGATCCACCCGCATATATTCTAAGGGCTGCTGTAATAAGAAGACAGCAATGAGATGATCCTGAATGGAGGAAAAACTTGTACAAAACGGGGCTGTAAAAAGGGGACTGCACTCCCAAAAATTTAAACACTGTTATTTTTTCTGTTCTAAAAAAATTTTAAAGCTATAATTTAAATTTTTCCTTGATTTCCATGCCTAAATAATGCCCAACTTTCATTTAGTTATTTTAAACTCAAAAAAAAAAAATTAATAATGCCCAACTTTCATTTAGTTTAAATAACTCAAAAAAAATAATTAATAAAAAATAGGTTAATCGGGTATCAAAGCGGGCAAAGAATGCTAATTACATCGAATCAGTTTTTCAAATAAAAACAATTATGAATGTGCGATGAATGGAATGTTTTAATTTTTCAGGAAGTGTGGTCACCCAACAATTGTGCTTCTATCACCTCAATTCAAGGCCCTCCCACACCTTAGCTGTTTTTTTAAAATTTTATGTATACCTAAGATGTAACTTCTGAACTCAAAATGATAGTATTTTAGTTACCCTTAATTAATAAATATAATATTGCTCAGTCTGTTATCAAAATTTAAATTATTTTTGTACAGTTTTCTATAGACCTTTAATAAAAAATTTTTTCCTTTGTCAAGTCTTAAAAATACTTAATTAGTCAAAGAAATTTTTTTGATAATCAGCATTTGAGTAGGTCTCTAAGGTCTTTCTAATCCACAAAAATTTTTTTTGTAGCTGAAGGATGGGATGTTTTTCTGTAAACGCATCTGACCATGAATTTGCCCCCACCCTTTACCAAATATTTTATTTAACTTGCTTTTAGATTTTAGCAAAAGACCATCAATGAAATTACCATCATAGTGTACTTTATACAATGGTGGTGAGGCGCAAGTGAAGCGCTCAAAACTGGGTGCTACACTAAGTTTTTTTACTTTTACTTCTCAGTAGGTTTTGGGCTTTATTAAAAAACTTATTAAAAGGGGCCCAAGCAGTGCTCGCTGATAGTATTTTAGTGTAAAATGATCAAGCCTTGAAAAAATTAAAAACTTGTACTTTTAATTTCCATGGTTTTTTTCTGTGCTGCAGTGGGGCGGGTGTCCAAGCAGGGTCAAAGTTTACCCATTAAATGAAAATTGACCAAAAAATGTGAGCAGTTACCTAGAAGGGAAAAAAACATTATCCCCAAATTTTTGAATGATATTAAAAATTCTGTCCGGATAAAAAGCAAGCCCCAGTGTTTAAAATTTAAATCATAATGGTGATAAGTGTGTGTTCAAAAAGTTATTTACTCCCAAAGCTACATAAAACCTAACGTTTTTAATTATTAGCATCTGAGAACATAAACATTTTAAAGGCTGTCAACACTTTGAATCAGATTCTCAGACAGAGTGTTTTTTTTGGTATAGTTCTCATAGGGGCACATAGGAGTTCATCACTCTTCATAGTTAAAAGTAACTCAGAAATTTAAGTTCAAGCTAACTAACTCAGAACTTTTAAAACTACAATTATATATTTGTGTAGAAATTCTTAATGAGCAGAACAAAATATAAAAAATAAAACCAGATGGTTATACCAAGATGATTTACATAAATTTCGGCTGGAAGAAATATGGTATTTTTTCTTGAAAACACCCAAAGAAGAGGGGTTTATACACGGTTGGGTGTGGGATGACAGAAAATGAGTTTAGGGGGACTTTTAGGGCTCCCGGTCGCTTTGCTGAGGTGTGGGGGGTGGTGGAGAATGACAGTTCAAGGATGAAGTCACAACTTGTTGCCTGGTGACCAGTTGTATCCCTGAATTTTTGCCACCTTTCACAACATCATTTTTCAACCTCACTTCACACACTTTTTTTTTTTTTACTTAAATATTTAATGGTGTAAATCTTTTTTTTTTTTTTTAGTAAAAATAAGATTACATTGGTAGTAACAACATAACGTTTGGAAGGCTGGCCAACACAGCCATGCAGTGATGACACATTTACCCCCTGCCTTAGGTACAGTCCCCCAAATACACCAAAAAAGCTCGGCAACAGGGCTCCGCCCCTTTGGAAAAAAAAAAACAGTTTTTGCTGTTGCAAGCGTGCAGACTTTGTTATTCCAGGCACGTCTACGGACATTTCAGTTTGGGGGAAACTTTCCACTGTCAATTGTTGCAAACCAAATCATTTTTGGCATGCTACAGACTCGCATAGGAAATAATTAATGGTTGTTGTTTCGTCGCTTTGGCTATACCCTATAAAACACTCTAAATGTGGTATAAAATGAGAATAACATAGTCGCAAGCAATAATTTCACAGTACTGTACCTTACTCCACCAAAATCAGATGATGTTAGGAAGCCTATCGACAAGAAAATTTGAAAGCTGAAAGTATCTTTTCGCATTTTCAGAAGAAACCATCCCTGACAAAAAACACAACACTGATCATACCAGCAAGCACTATCTAGTTCATTCGTCCTTAGGGGTAAAACAAGTAACTTCAAAGTTTGTCTGCTTACCATACATAATTATATGGGACAAGGTTTATCTAATCACATTGGCAATCATACTCTAACCATTTGTCATAGCATTATGCATCCTAACAATTATTCTGTCCTGATGAGCAAATGTTCTTGACGGAACGCGGATCCTGGTCACAAGGGCCGCCTGGCAGGAAGGGTGGTGGCAGTAGGGCGCTGGTTCTGGCGGCACTACCAGTGGGGGCCCTGGACTACGTGGCCAGCTCTGGTGAGCCAAGCTGTTGTGTCTCAGGATCCGAAGTGCTGCGCCCGTTCGACACATTGCCTTGGGGTGAATCCCGGCCACCCCGGCCACTTGATAGGTTCTTGCCTTCTGATTGGGACACGTCACTCTCTACGTCGCTCTCAGTCTGTAACACGTCAACTGTCACTCAGCCCGTAGATTATAATATGACTAAATACAAAAATGAACATGAGGGACTTTTTAAACACCTTACAGTATAAAGTTTTTTGCGATGATGTACTGACGTAATCAACTGCTGCACAATTCAAGCATCTGTGAAATCATGAGAACAAAGACTTTGATAAATACGTTGCAAAACTGAAGGCCATTTCCAGCCTATGGACCAGACAAATTATTGCTAATTAAGAAAATATAGTTGAAAACTAGTCTATAGCATTTATATCACAATAAACAAATGTGGATCTTGTGTTAAACTTGTTATTGTGAGAAGTGTGTGTTTGACTACCTATATGTAGCTACAGCAGCAGAGCTATACTTCTCATGTCTCGTCTTAAATGTTTGACATTTTTTAAATATTTTCATTGGTCTGTGTTTTGTGGATGTTACAGTTACCTACATTATTGTAAGAAGTGTAGGGGATTTAAATGTAATAATCTACATTAATGCTAGGATTACTTGTAGTTACAGGACTCAAGCATTGATCATCACGTCCAGTGCTTAATGCCTTGAATTTTTTTTTGTACTGCTTTTTGAAATTTCCTGATGTGGGAAATATAATGGCTTGTTTGTCTACTGAGTTTAATCTACATTTCTCCTATATTTTTCACTCCAGGAAGCTGGTATAGTATAGCAGTGTGCACATGAGGGATCAGGACCTCAAATATCTTCCATGTACGTATATATTACTGTATTAGGTATTTATCTTCATTCTCGAGAGAACAAGCCAAGTGCTTTGAAGCATTTTCAACAGTTCTGTGATTAGATGTTTTACTGATTCTATACTGGTACTGTATGACCGTTGAACATTTTCCAACTCTGCCTTGACTATTTTGAGCCCCTTTTGTTTTCTTTTTCTATTCTCTTTTCTTTTGTCTTGTTTATCCTTGTGCCTAATAAAGATTTCCATTGGAAATGTTTAGCTTCTCACATGAAATAGTAGACATTTTAAGGCACAGTACAATACAGGCAGGACCAGGAGCTATGTCTCAACCCCTACAACCACAAATAGGTGAGTACATCTTAGGGTGATAGAAGCTTCAGTTCTTCCATAAGCAGCACTTTCCTTTTTGTAGCATACTTATGCATTTCCTGGGGGTTCATGACATTCAAATTCATATTTACATGTTGCTCTAGCATAGTATTTGAATTTTTCTGTGTTGTCACTGTTTGTGACAACTTCTGTACTTCATGCTTCTGTTTGGTTATCACTTTGCTTTGTATCAGTTTCTAGCTTTCCTTCACTTCCTTCTCTCTTTTCTTGTTATGCTACTTTCTACTGGTATTCTGTCATCTTCATTGGTTATTTTAACGTTTTTCTATCTTGAACAGTTCGAGTATGTTTTCCTGAATGTGAATGTTTTCTCTCTTCTCATGTATGCTGTTATGAAGAGGGTTTGCCAATTTTTCATAGATTTAAAAGGTAGGCTATCTAAGAAATTTAATTTTTTTTAAGGGAAATCGAAATTAGTTACCTTTTCCCACACTAGTTTTATCTTCCATGTAAATTCATGGTCTTTTCCTCCCCATCAATTGTTCTCACATTTGTGTTTATAACCAGTATATTTCTCACCTGTGATACTGGCACTCCCAGCACTATTAGTGGTTTCTCATATTCTGTTTAATTAAAACCCAACTTTCTGTCTATATCTTTTTCACATTTACATTAATTTTTTTCCCTGTTTCTCTTTTTTTTCATGCACTCTTTCTATTTGTAAGACAAGTGATTTTTTTTTTTTCAAAATCTTGACACAAAACTGCAGGAAATTTAATTTCCATTTGGGGCCACAGTTAAAAGGGGTTAAAATATTGTATCTTGGCCACTATGTAACTTGTTAATGGTTCAACCCTTGAAAAGAAACAGTCACATTTCAATCTCCTAAGTGAGGGCTATTTGTATGTTGTTCTAGTTATGGTACTGTGACTTTTTATTCTTTCTGAGGAGGAAAGGTCTCTTTCCTTTGAACTTTATCTCTCAATTTAATGGTCTAATGGGGACTGGGGAAGTGGATGACAGGTAATCACAATTTTGATGGGCAGAGATGAAAATTGTTTTGCTGTGATCATTAACAATAATGGACAATTCTATAACTAGTGCACTTTGTCTATTGTTTTAAAATCAACTGATCCATCAGATTTTGTCCCAAAGAGTCCATTAAATTAAGGTCTGTTAAATCAAGGATTTGCTGCTACTGTATTTTTCCTTTCATTTTGATAGTTCTAAGGTATAAATGCTGCAATTTTACATTTTCACTGTTTTTTACGGTTTTGTATACAAACAATCGAGATAGCTAAGGATAACTAAGGTTACAGGCATGTGCTGTGTACTGTACAGAGTTATGACTGAGGGCAAACACAGGAAGATTTTGTCCAAATATCCATAAAATATTCAAACAAAGCAGATGTGTATACTGTCAATGTGCAGAATGCTTGTGTTAATTATGAAATGCCCTTTCACATTTAACTTATGAAAGGGAAATGACTGATGTCTGCAAACACCAGAGATTTGAAAAAAAATAAGTACAATGTTATGTGTAATGGCAGGCCATGTATTTTTAAATCTGTTCAACCTTTTAACAAAACAACTGGGTTAATGACTCATTAGGAGGGTGAGGATATATCAAAGTTATTTTATATATAAACACATGTATATACATGAAGTTAGAAGACAAAACAAACACAACACCCACAACACCTGTTTTCCTGGGAGGGGAAGGGGGGGAGTCTCTCTGAGGTATCTGAGCCACATGAGGATGACTCAGAGAGTTCGGTGGTGAATTTTGCGACCCACCCCGGGAGAGGCAGGCGGTCGACGGCCCCCGCACAACCTGTGCCTGGATGTGTTCACATATTCGCCGGAACCGTCGGATGTTTCCTGAAAATTTTTTTGTGAGATAGAGCCCTTGGAAAGGTTCTAGCATGCAGGCAATGCAACTAAAAAACACTGGGCAGAAAAAATCTAGAAAAAATGTCTGGACAAAACTTCCTAAAGCAGTATGATTATTTGCCATGCAAATTAAGCTTGAAATTTTTTAAAAGTATTTCACCAAAAATATCTATTTGCTATTAAATACTAAAAAAATGATATATGATAAAATCAATTAAAAGAAAATATTAAAAAAAATCTGTTCAATATTTTTTACAAATTTTAAAAAAAAAAACCAGACAAAAATCCCCAAAAAGAGTTTTTAATAAAAAGAACTTAAAAAAAAAAAGGGCCCCAAAAAAAATGAAAAAGGAGAGAAGAAAGGGTACAATCTTTATTGGAAAAACACCTTTTTTTGGGTAAAAGCAGGGCCTCGGAAAAAAGGCCAAAATTTGGGGAAAATACATAGGTTTAAAAAAAAAGAGTTTTCCTGCTCTATTGGGGAAAGGGAAGGGTTATTATAAAAAAAGTTTTTTAAATTAGAGCAAAAAACCCACTCCAAAATTTTTTTTTTTTAAAACCCACAAAACCCCAATTCCCCCCTCCCTTAAACCTTAAAAACGCTGATTTCAACCCCCAAACTTTTTTTGGTGACAAAAAACAGGGGAAAATGGCTGAAATATTAACCATCTTCGTTAGGGACAAAATTATAAAAAATTTTTGTGAACTTTTTACTTTAAAATCTTATTAAA
The DNA here is from genome assembly GCF_026875155.1 of Cherax quadricarinatus. Taxonomy (NCBI): domain Eukaryota; kingdom Metazoa; phylum Arthropoda; class Malacostraca; order Decapoda; family Parastacidae; genus Cherax; species Cherax quadricarinatus. The sequence continues at coordinate 46,761,154 of NC_069426.1, read as the reverse complement.
AAAGAATGTAAGGGTCCTTTTTTCAAGATCAAGAAATTTTAAACGTCAAATTCCCTTTAAACCATTGCTAAAAATTTAAAGAAAAAAAAAAGCAAAATTTTTAAAGAACAAATTTATTTTTGTCTTTAAAAAACCGGGGACTTAAAGGTGGAAAGGGGCAGATTTTAAGAAAGGGCTTGAATGTGCAGGTACCTAACGGTAAATCGTTTGGGTTTTAAAATTACCCATTACCAGGGGAGGTAAATTAAAAATAACTGGGGCTTTTAAAGAAACAAGGGGTCGGATATACTAAATGATGGTGTTTTTGAAAGGAACGTTTTTTTTGGCTTTGAACAAAAGAAAAACCAAAACCCAAAAAAGTGCCCTCGGGTTTCCAATTCACTCCAAGGGTTCCTTGGGGGGGTTTTACCAAACTTATTTTGGGTTTTGGCCCTCCAGGGGGAAAAAAAATTTTGTTGAAAATTTTAAAACCCTTTTTTGGTATTAATTATAATTTTATTTTGTTGAAACCCTCCCACTTCCCTTTTCTGTTTTCCTAAGACCCACGGTAAAAAAAGACCTAAAACCGACTCAAAGTTTCCTCGGGTTAACACCAAAATTGTTTAATTTTGACCCAAAAAAAAAACAAAAAACTTTGGAACAAACCTATTTTTCATTTTAAATAAAAAATTAAAAGTTATAGTTTTACCTCCCCAAATTTTAAAAGTTTAAGCTTAAAGGGGGGGCCCGGGGAAAAAAAAAGGTTTGGCTTCCAAATAAAAAAAATATTTTTCAAACCTTTGGGGGAAAACCCCTAACCCCCCAAAACCTACTTCCTAAACATGGGGGGGGACCCGTACTCCCCTTTTTCCCCCCAACAAAAATGGGGGAAATTGGGCTATCTCCCCACCAAAACTAAAGTGGGTTTTTATTTGATTAAACCTAAGGGGGTTTTCCCCTTACTTTTTTTTTTAAAAAAAGTTTTGGTTTTTTGTTGGGAAAAAATAAAGAGGAACCCTATTTTTTGGCCTTTTTAAAGACACCTTTTTAAAAACCCTTCAGCCTGTGGTTCTTAGTTTTTCCGAATAACCCCCAAATTATTTTTAATCTTTTTGTCACAACCTTACCAACTCTTTTTGCCTTTTTTAAAAACCCCCCAAAATTCTCATTTTTTTTTCCCCCCAAAAAAATTTAAAAGTTTTTCCTTGTAACCTAAAACGGTTGAAAATTAAATTAACTTTTAATTGAAAAAACTCCCCCCCCCATACATACATTTGAAAAATGTTTCCCTTACATAAAAAAAGGAAATAAAACTTTTGAAAGAAAATTTACGGGGGTAAAAAAATTCAATTGGGCATCTCCCTTTTTCTTTTTTTTTAATTTTTGGGGTTAAAAATGGGGGGAAGGGGGGGGAAGCCGGCGGCTTATGCCACTTTTTTCCCTGACGGGGCTGTACGGGTTTTAAAAAAATTTGTTGGCCAAAAGCAACCAAAATAAACATTATCTGGAAATTTGGATCGTCCAACTTTCCCCTGAAGAAAAACCCGGGGGTTTTTAAAAAAAAACATTTTAAATCTGAAAAGTTTTCCTGCCCTTTTCCTGCCGTTTTCTGTATGTAATTTACCCCCAAAACTTTTTCATGGTTTGTTTCATTGCTTTAAAAAACTTTTGTTTGTATGATACTGTGAAAAAAAAAATTAAAAGGGGACCTTCTCTCCAATCTTTTTTCCTTTTATTTTTTTTTGGGGTTTTTTTTTTATTCCCCCCCCTTTCTGCCCGGGCCCCCCAAGGGTAAAGTCTTTACTTCCAGGCATAAAAAAAGTAGAAAAAGGGTTTGATCTCCCCATCTTTAGGTTCTGTAAAATTCTTTTGAAGCCAATTTATGCCCTTATTGTGGGGGGGAGGGGGTAACCTTTCCCCTGGAACTTATTTTTTTGATTCATGCCCCTTTTTTTAAGGGGGAGGAGTAAGGGTTTTTTTTTGTAGGGGGGAGGTTTTAAGGGAATTTTGGGAATTTGGGGGAAAAAAATTTTTCCGGGTAATGAGTAAGAAAGTTTAGGACCCTAGTTTTAGGTTTAGGAAAAAAAAAAAGGGAATTTTTAAGAGAATTTTAGTAAAGGGAATGTTAAAAAAAAGAGAAGGAGAAAAAAGGAAAAAAGGATTAATGGGAAGCATCTCTTAGTCTTGAATTTTCATTATCCATCCTATTTTTTTCCCTGCGGGTGGATAGTGGCATTGTTGTGGTCTTCGGCATTACCACCCCGGCCTTCACGTTCTTTTTCGCCTATTGTTGTTTTGGAGTTTGAGTATGCTCAGCCTAGCTTTTTATTTCCCCCAGTTTTTCCAAAGGAAGTATTTGGAATTTGTTTTAAATGAAATCAATTTCTCTCTGTTGCCCTTGGAAAATTTGGGGGTTTATATCTCTTGAGCTTTGCTGCCTAAATGGTGAACTCTCATGCGTCCTATATCATCTGCAAAGGATGAACATCTCGGTCTATTCGATACAAAAAATTGGGAACGGATAGGTGAAAAGTACTGTGGCAGCATTGATTTAACGTTTTTTACCACTAGTCTTTTGTGGATTGGTTGGAAAGTTGAAGACCCATCTGCCACTTTGCCTTTTATCCCTTTAGATGAATTTTTTGTTGCATTACCCATGGTCGCATTTTCAAAGTTTTGCAAAATTGTGTACACATCTCATTCTGTTTTTTTTTTCAGTGCATCTAGGCCCATACATAGTAGTCTACAGTTGCGAAAGGAGAATTTGACCTGCTCTGAAACCATGTTGCCCTGGGTTGTTAAAATTTTTGGGAGTCCAGGGGTTTCTATCCTGCTTCTTAGAACCCTTTTTTAAAAGGGGTTTTTTTATGATATAGGACGTTAAAGTATTGGTCATATTTTTCTGGTATGCTTTGTGCCACCTTTATGGAGGGGGGGGCATCTTTTGTTTTTAGGGGGGCTGTGGAATCTCGCTGTATCTAAGTTCCTTCTCCATACATACCTAGGGTCCGTGAAAGGGGTTTCTTGCGTTCAAATAAAAAACACAGGGGTTCCAAGAGTGGGCCTGGGGTTTGGGCATGGGCATGTCGTTGTGGTTTTCTTAAAGTCTAGTGGAGTTAGGGTTATGTCAAAAAATTTGGCAAAAATTGGCAGGGTTTTGGGGCTCATTCTAAAAAAAAAAATTTGTTTGGATTGTCTACTTCAACGGTTAGGGGGCCAATGAAACATCACTTTGTGTTTTCAGTTCTCATCTTTTCTTGTCGTTTGTGGGACTGTCTTGTTGAGGCGGGGCCCTTTTTTACAGAAGTGTTTTTGCCTTTTTTTTTGGTATGAAAAGAAATTTTTCGAATTTCTTTAAATTTTCACTAATCGCTTTTGCTCTTTTTGCTCTCCTGGACCCTGTTGAGCCCTTTAACTTTAGCTCAAAAATTTTCCCATTTCCCGGTTTAGCACTTCCCCCATTATCAGATATTGGCATTCCTTGAGGAGGCAGTGATTCTTTGCTTCCCCGTGAGGGGTCTCTCTCTCCAGTTTACTTTTTTTTTTTTTTTTTCTTATAGAATGTACCTAAAACATACGTCAGTCCCCGGAGGGGGATCTTTTAAGGCTTGGGTTGGGGTACATAAAAATTTTAAGTATCCTCCCGCAGTTTCATTTAGGGCATATTTTCCCTGACCCCAGATGATGTTCGTGTTGTGAAGTTGAATTTGGTAAAGGACCTAACACTTATCTTTTTGGGTGTCAGGACTCCTGTCATGTAAGCGGACTTCAATTAGATTGTGATCAGAATTTGTTTTGATATTGTTTTTACCGGCCCTTTTATTTGTGAAAATAAGGTCAAGTGCTTTCCCCAGTCTTGTTGGCTCCACTACGTGACTTGGGTGTAACTTTTGCAGAAATTCGAGCCCTTGTGTGTGATTTTTCATCTGAGCTGCCTCCAGGGATTATTTCTGCACAATGTTTTTGCTATATTCTTCCATTTTGTATGTCTTAGATTGAAGTAAAAAGCAGAAAGAGTTTGGGGTGGGGTTGGAAATTTTTCCAGAAAGGAGTCAATTTTTGATAGTTGTTCCTTGAACTGTTGGGAAGTTGTATCTGGGGGGCTTACTTACAAGTCAATGACTAAGTTTTGGTTCTCGATTTTTCTGTCGAACTTCAACTACATCATTTGTGGTGTTCGTATCTCTGTGCAAAAAGGACTCTGACATACAGGGCCCCCCCCCCCTTGTCCTGTTCTTTCTGTCACATCAAAAAAGGTTTTTATCCAGGTATCCATATTTTACTGCAAAGAAATTTTTGAGGGGTTCCTTTGAAGCCTGCAAACAGTGCACCTTCAAGAGAAGCCACTAATGAAAGGATTTTGTTTTGGTGGATGGCTTGGGGCCCCTGTATATTAGCAAATATAAATGGGTTGTGTTGCATGTTTTTTGGGGGGTTTTTTGTTTTTGGGCATCAGTTTTTGTGGTTGGGAGGGGCCATGGCTGTGCCCCCATCAAAACAAGGCCCCAAAGGGGTGGACTCTTTGGTTTTTCTTCCTTTTTTTCTTCATTTCCTACCACTAAAAAAATCACTTGGGTTGCTTGTACCAAATCACGAGGGTTTTGTATGTGTCCCTTTTTAACATTTGAGATTTCCAGGATTTTTCTACTCCCGGACCCACCACGGGGACAGCTCGTTGGGTTTGCCTGGTCAACCAGGCTGTTGCGTGGTGGCCCTGCCCCCCATAATCCTCACGCCTGGCTGATGTGGCACCTGGTAAGATACTTGTCCGGGTTTCCCCTTTTTGAGACCTCTACCTTACCCCATGTAGGCTGGGTAAATTTTTGAGACTTTTTTTGGGGAAAAAAAAAATCCCCATCTTCAAAAACCATAAAAACAGTATATGTTTAATGTATTTTCTCTCTTTCTCCCAAACAGTGGTCCCCCGCCTTTCTCCTAAGCGACGTACCATTTACCGACGTTTGGATTACAAACCGTTTCCCCAACCCGTAGCAAAATAATATGTATTTTAGAGTTGTTTCCCTTTTCTGTTTTAACGTATACGACACTACGTAAAAATTTTTAAAATAGCAGAAATTTTTTAAAATGGTGAAAAGGTGACAGAACCCTTAAAGGTCCAAACATATATACTTTTTTCAGATCGAAGTATGTAAAAAAAATGCAACTTTTTTTGTTTTAATTTGAAAACGTGTAAAAAAAAAATTTTATCTACTTTTTTTTTGTTATATTTAAAATATGTAAAAAAAAATAGATCTACTTTTTTGCAAATACGAATTTGAAACGTCGACTCTTTGGGCCGTTTAAGGGTTAAAAAAAAATCTAAAGATGGTTGACACAAACCCATACCAGTATAGTATGATCCTCACTTAATGACCCCCAAATTTTCTTTCTGACCTATTCTTAGGGAAAAAATCCCTCCCTTTTGGTGTTAACCCCTCCCTTTCAAATTTGTCAGGGAAAAAAAAAAAAAAAAAAAAAATTTTTTAAAAAGCAAAATTTTTTTGAAAATAAAGAAAAAAAAGTTTAAAAATTTCAAAAAAAAAATTTTAAATTTTCCCCCCAAGAATTTGCATTCTTTTTTTTTGCACCTTTTTTCCACTTTCACCTATTTTCAAAATTTTTTTTTTCCCACTGACCCAAAAAAATTGTATTTACTAAAAAAAATAAATTTTTTTTTTTAAAGGGGGATCAAAAAAAAAAAAGCCATTTTTTTAACCAAATTTAAAAAAAAAAATTTTAAAAATTTTTAAAAAAAATTCCTTTCAACAAAATTTCCCCGGCCCAATTTTTAAATGGGGGAGATAAAGCAAGGGGGAATTCCTGGGGACTAAAAAAAATTTTCTTTATTTTAGTCATGTTCCCGGGGCCCCCTTAATTTTTTTAATTGTTTTTATTTTAAATTTTATTTCATAAAAAAATTGAACCTTTTTAAATTAGGGCCCTGCATAATGTTTTTTTTAATTTTTTTAAAAATTTTTAAACGCACTTTCTAATCAATTAAAAAAGTTGAAAAAATAAAAACCGGGGGGTATTTTTTTTATCTTGGAAAAAAAGAAAAAAACTAATACTCAAATTTACCAAACAAAGTTACTTTAGTTTTTTTAAAAACTTTTAAAAAAACTCTTTTTTGTTTAATTTTTTTTTAAAAAAAAAAAAAAAATTAAAAAAAAAATAAATTTTCCCTAAAAAAAAAATAAACCACCCCTTAAAACCCCTAGGGGGGAAGGTTTTCCAAAAAGTTTTGGGGCAGGGGCCAAAAATTTAAAAAAAAAAAAAATTTTTTTTTTTTATAAAAAAATATTTTTTTTTTTTTTTCTTAAATTTTTTTGGGGTAACAAAAATTTTTTAAAATTTTTTTTCCAAAAAAAGGCGTAAAAAATTGCCCCAAAAATTAAAAAAATTTAACACCCACTTTGGGGCAACCCCATTTTTCTATTTTTTTTTTTTATTTACTAAATTTTTAATTTTCAAATTTTTTTTCTGGAAATTTTTTTGGTCAAGGCCAAATGAAATTTTTTAATTAAAATTTTTTTTTTCCCTTTTTGGGCGAAAAACATTTTCTTATTTTTTACAAAAAAAATTTTTACCAAAAACGTTGAAAAAGGGGGTTTTTTATTTTTTTTTTTAATTCCCTTCGTCCCGGGTGTTTCTGAAAAATTTTTTTGCAGCCGGGGAATTTTTTGGAAAAAATGGGGGTTTGCCCTGGTTTTAATTCCCCCAAATAAAACGAGTGTTTTCGGTTGGGGCTTTTTTTTATTGTGACAAAAACCCCCCCCTTGAGCCTTTTTCTTTAAAGCAGTGAGGGTTTTTTTTCCCGGAAGTTATTTTTCTTTTTTTTTTTTTTGATTTTTGGTTTTTCAAAAGCGGGCTGCCTTGGGGCTGGGTACATTTGTCTGATGACAACAAAAAGAATTTCCCCTTTTTTTCGGGGTTTTTTTCGGCCCCCCACCCATTTTCTTTTTTTAAACTTTGGGGGAAAGGTTCCAGAAAAATGGAAAAAAAAATTTATGTACCACAAATTTTTTTGTGAAACCAAATCGAAAAAAATTGCTTACGTATGCCATGTTTTAAGGGAATCAAAACCAAAATCGGTTTTTTAATGGGGTTTTCCCCTGTCCCTTTTTCTCCCGGCCACGTTCCCCTTTTTTTGGGGAAAAATTTACAAACAATTAAATTTTTTTTTGTTTTGGGCCCCCCACCGAAAACAAGATGTCATTCCCCAAAAAAAAAGCCCGATCCCTTCAGTACCAAACCCTTTTTTTTCCGATTTGGGGCCCTTGCCCAAAGGCATGTACTGCAAAAAAAACATTAGGGGTTTTCCGAAAGTTTAAAAAAAGCCCCTTACCAGGGATGGTTCACTTGTTCTAACCCCATTAAAGAAATGCCCCCCAAAAAATTTTATTTTGCCCCAATTTCTTTTCCTGTCACTATTTTAAAAGAATGTCCAAAAACCAAAAATTTTTTCCAAAAAATTTTTTCCCCGTTTGGGGTTTTGGAAAAAAAACTTTCCTTTGAAGTCAAAAAAAGGCTTCCCAAAATTTTCGCTTTCCCGAAAAGGGGTTTTAAAAAAAAATCGACATTTTTCTTTGTTTTCAAAACAAATTTTAACTTTTTTGGTTTGAAGGGGCCTTTGGGTTTTTTTTTGAGGGTGAAAAGAACCCTTGCCAAATGTTTTAAAGGCAATAACGAAACCCTTGCAAAATTTTACGGGCTTTTACCGGGATGATTTTCTTTGTGCATCCCCTTTTGGAAAGCATTTTTTGCCAAAAAGAAAAAAAAAAATCTCGAATTGCTCCCTTCACTGGGTTTGACTATTTTTTGAATAAGTTTTTTGCCTTTTTTTTTTACTCTATTTATTTTTCTTTTATGGGAAAAAACCCCCCAGGGTTTCTCAAAGGAAAAAAACTGAAAAAAACCCCCCCAGGGGGAAGGCCCTTTGTCAAATGGGTTTTCCACTTTTGGGATAAACGGTATTTTTTAAAAAAAAAATTGGCCTTCCTGCCCTCCATCGGGGTTTTTCTGGGGGGTAAAAGGGCCCCCTGCGGTGGTTTTGGGGGTTTTGGGGGGGTGGGGGGATGTCCCTTTTTTGTTCACAGGCACCTGGGTCAGGGTTTTTCCCCGCGGGGCCCCGCCCCCACTTTTCCCCCCCCCCAAAGTTTTCCCCCAATTTTAAAAAAAATACAACGTCCCACTCTTGCCGTTGTTTAACCCCAAGTTCCAAAAACACTTTTTCCCCCTTAAAAAAGCAATTACCTCAGGGGTTTTTTTATGTATAACGCCTTCCCTAAAAGCACTTCCCCAACACACGGGGAACATTTAAAATTTGGTTAATTTTAACACCCCTTTAACCCCCTTTTACTGAGGGGATTTTAAAAATAAGTTTTTTGGATTTCGTTTTCAAACTAAAATGGGAAAAGGGGGGCCCCCCCCGATCTGGGGTAAACGGGTTTTCCCATATTTGTATATGGGGATTTTTTTAAAACCTCACCCAAAAATTTAAAATACTTAGGATTTCCCCTAAGCTTTTCCCTGGGGCAAAAAAGTGCCTTCCAGGGGTAAAAAGTTTTTACCCGGAAACCCTTAAAAAAAGTTTATAAGAGGGTTTAAAAAGAAAAATTTGGGGGATTTTTTTTTTTGGAAAAAAAAAGGGTTTTTGGGGGGGGGAAATTTTTTGTGGTTTGACCCTTTTGGGGTTTGGGTCAGAAAATCCCCCCCTCCTGCGTACTTTTAAATCCAAAAAAACCCAAAGGGGTTTAAAAAAAAAACCCGTAAAATTTTTTTTCTTTTATTAATCCTTTCCAATTTTTTTTTATATTGTGGCAAATAAAACCCAACACCCTTTTTCTTTTTACCTCCAGTTTCTCAACACCCCCCCCCGAACCCTATAAAATTTTGGGGGTTATCAGGCCCCCACTTTTCTTCAAAAAACTCTTTTTTCAAACCTGAGAAAACTTATTTGTAGTTTTTTGGGGACCCGATTTTTTCTTTTTTTCTCTTTGGGGGGGCCAAAATGTCCTGAAATTTTTTGCCCAATTTTTTTTTGTAAACGGGTCAAACAATTTATTTAAAATTGGGTGAAGTTTTTACCCAAAAAATTTTGCAAATTTTAGTCTTTAAAAAAAAGTTTTTGTATACTAAAAAGAAAAAATTTTTTAGGGGGGAAACTCCTTGCCCAATTTAAAAGTTAGGTCCTTCCTTAAAAATTTTCAAAAAGCTGGGGGTTTAACCTTTCAAACCTTTGGGAAAAAAAAAGGGTTTTGAGTGGGGAGAAAATGAAATAGGAAAAAGGGGGAAAGGGGGAAAATTTATTTTTTGTATGGTGTTATGGTGGTTTGGTTTTTGGGGGGGGTTTTGGGTGGTTTTTTGGGGTCCCACCTTTTGATTGCGGGGTCATCCAAAATTCCCCCCCCCTCCCTGGGGTACTTTGGTTACCCTCCCCCGGGCCTAGTTTTTTTTATCTCTTAAAAAATGTATTTTTCTGCCTCCAAACAAACCCCCCCAAAAACTTTCCCTTTCTGGGAAATTTTTTGGGCTATGGAAAAATTCCTAACTCCTGTTTTCTCTGTTTTAATTCCCTGGTTTTCCCTCTCTCACCTTCTTTTTCCACCCTTTCAACCTCCAGTTTTTGAAAAGGGCGTTTTTTGTCCCCCATTCTTCTTTTTTAGGGTGGGGCATTTGGGGGTTTCCTTTTAAACCTCTCCCGTGGGGGGAAAATTTTTTTTTGGGGGGCTTCTTTTTTCAAAAATTTGATTTTAGTTTTTTTCCCCTTGGTTTTGGGGTTTTTCCCAAAAAATTCCCTCCCTTTGGGGCCAAGACGGTTGTCGGGTCCTGCGACCTTTTGTTCGGGGGGCTTTTTATTTTGTGGCCCATTCCAGGTTATTTTTTGTTTTTCCCCTTTTCCCCGGGTTTTTTACTCCCCAAAATTTTTTCCTTGAGGGGGTTTTTAGTCTTGGCCCCCCCCGCTGTATTCCCTTTTCTTTTTCTTTTTCCCCCCCCTCTTCTGATTTCATTGGGGGGAGAACTCCTACCTTACTGGGCCCTTCCCTTCCAGACCCTTTTTTTTGCCCCCTTCGATTTTAAAAAGAAATTTTTCATTTTTTCCGGGGTTAAATTTTCAAACGGGATTGGAATTTATTCCTTTTTAAAAGTTTCCAATCCAGAAAAAGAAGGGCCAGGAAATACCCCCTGTGGGGGGGCCCCCCTTTTAGGGTTTTCTTTTTTGCCCCCTCCCCCCTCCATTGATTCCTGTGTTTCCGGGAAAAAATTTCCCCTGCCCCGGGGTCCTTCCCTGTTCCCCTTTGGGCCTCCGGTTTTTTATAAAACTTTGGTAAAACTTTTACACCTTTTTCCCCGTTTTAGAAAAATCAAAAAAACCCCCCCCTCTTTTTTTTTATCTGGGGCCCCTGGGGAAAAACTCCAATTTTTTACCGGTTTGTCCCTGAAAAAGTTTTCTGCTGGATGAGTTTTTTTCCTTTTTTTTGGTGGTCCCCTTTTTCTCCATAACCCTCTGCTCCCCTTTCGGGGCCCCCTGGAGGGGTTTTTTATCTGGCCCATTCCTTTGAGGTATCTATCTCACTCAGAAAGCCTCTTCACTTCTTCCTTGGTTGTGTGTACTGTGTCCAGCACTTGGTGGTGTGCCCCGCCTCTCTGTCTTTCTGGAGCCCCTTCTGTCTCCTCTGTGAAACACTTCTTTAAATCTCTTGTTGAGTTCCTCACTTACTTCATGGTCATTTCTTGTTGTCTCTCCTCCTTCCTTCCTTAGCCTGATTACCTGGTCCTTGACTGTTGTTTTCCTCCTGATGTGGGCTGTATAACAGCTTCAGGTCAGATTTGGCTTTCGCTGCTATATCGTTTTCATATTGTCGTTGGGCCTCCCTTCTTATCAGTGCATATTACATTTCTGGCTCTACGACTGCTCTCCTTATTCTCCCTGGGTCCTGTGCCTTCTATATTTCTTCCATTCCCTAGCACACTTGATTTTTGCCTCCCTGCACCTTTGGGTGAACCATGGGCTCATCCTGGCTTTTTCAGTATTCCTGTTACCCTTGGGTATAAAACCTCTCCTCAGCCTCCTTGCACATTGTTGCTACATATTCCATCATCTCATTAATTGACTTCCTTGCCAATTCTCTGTCCCACTGAACCCTGTTCAGGAAGTTTCCTCATTCCCGTGTAGTCCCCTTTCTTGTAGTTTGGCTTCATTCGTCCTGGCCTTCCTGCTTCCCCCTCCACTTGTAGCTCTACTGTGTATTCAAAAGCTTAAAACCACATGATCGCTGGCCCCAAGGGGTCTTTCGTATGTGATGTCCTCAATATCTGCACTACTCAAGGTGAATACTAGGTCCAGTCTTGCTGGTTCATCCTCCCCTCTCCTCTCTCTCTTGTAGTGTCCCTTATGTGTTGGTACATGAAGTTTTCCAGTACTACATCCATCATCTTAGCCCTCCATGTATCTTGGCCCCCATGTGGCTCCAAGTTCTCCCAATCGATCTCCTTGTGGTTAAAGTCACCCATGATCAGGAGCTTTGCCCTGCATGCATGAGCTCTTCTGGCCACTGCAGCCAGTGTGTCAACCCATTGCTCCATTGCTCTCGTCATACTCTTGCCTTGGCCTCCTCCTGCTCTGTGGTGGGTTTATACATCACTGCAATTACCACCTTGGGACCTCCAGAGTGGAAACGTTCCCACTATGTAATCACTTGTTTCTCCGCTGGTCTCCTCTCTCCAGATCATCAAAATTCTATCGGTTTTTGATCAGCAGTGCCACTCCTCCACCCCCTGTTCCCTCTCTTTCCTCAGGATCTGGTATCCCATTGGAAAGATGGCATCTGTTATCATACATGTAAGCTTGGTTTCTGTGAGAGCTATAATATCTGGCGATGCCTCTTTGACTCTTTCGTGCCACTCCTCCCACTTATTTGTTATTCCATCAGCGGTCTGTGTACCATGCCTTCAGATTCCTTTCCAACACTGTGGGGTTTGGGGGCCTGTGAGGGTGGGAGACCTGGTAGCATACTTTGGGATTATATAGCTGGGTGTTGGGTGGAAGCTGTGAGTATGGATTGTAGTTTGTGTTGGGATGGTGTGATAGGTTGTGGAGTTCTGAGGATAGTTCTGTGTGTGCTTGCCCTTGCTGCTCTGCTCTGCTCTGATTGGCCTCTGCTGGTTCCATCCTTGTCTCCTTTCCTAGCTCCTTTCGCTTTTTTGTCCTCTCCCTCAGCTGCTGTCATTCTGTTTGTGTTCTGTCTCTGTCTAGGAACACCCTCTTGTTACCATCCTGACCATTTCAACCGTGGTTTCTCTTGGAGGATCCTGTTCCGCACTGTTTCCATCCTGAGAATCAGCTTGATCGGTCTTTTTCTCCCCCTTTAAGTACCCCCCTATTCTCTGAAAATTTACAATCTCGTCCATGTTTTCTTCACCTATATTGTGATGATGTTCTCAATCTCCTTTCTTTCTGCCTGTAGTCTTTCAGTGTGTGTCCTTTCCTCTCTCTCCTGAAGCCCATGGATAAACACTGTTTTTGCCCTTTCATCCTCCTATTGCCTCTCCCTCTGTAACTCTGGTTCTGGTCTCGGTACATGGTCATGTTCTCCCTTTGTTTTTTCCAGTGGTCTTGGTAGCATGGTTGTAGCCTCCGCATTTGACCTATCACCCTCTCCATCTGCACCAGATGCTCTCCCTTTCACTCCTGGCCCTTCCTGGCAGGCTGATATGACCTTAGCATAATTATATCTCCATCCTTCCTGTTTGCCTCTCAGCTTCATATGCTGTGGTCGTCTTGGGTCAGTTGCACCTTGTAACTTGCTTCAGCCTGAGTTTGACCTCATCTCTAGGACCCTTATCCTGGCTACTGCAGTTTCAACTTGGGTTGGCCCTCCAATTCTTCTTCTCCTTCTCCATCTCTTTTCTTAATTTCACCAGTAACTCTGTCTTCATTTTTTCGAAAGCTCTCCTAATTTTCTCTCCCACTCTGGTTCATCCTTCAATTCCCCACCTTTTTTTTTTTGAAAGAAAAAAAGAGAGAAAAGGGGAAGGTGAGGAAAGAGGAGGGGAGAGAGTGAGAAGGGAAAAGGGGGGGGAGGCACAAGGAGAGGGAAAGAGAGGGAAAGGTAGGGGGAGGGGGGGAGTGAAAAGGGGGAAAAAAAAAGGGGAGAGAGAGAAAAGGGGGGAGAGAAGGGGGAAGGGGAAAGAGAGGGGGAGATGGAGAGAGGAGGGGAAGAGAGGGGGGGGAAAGAGAGAGGGGAAGAGAAGGGGAAGGAAGAGGAGAAAAAAGGAGTGGGAAAATGGAAGGGGGGGGTAGATAATGAGGGGGGGGATGTTAGGGGGAAAGAGATGTAGAGGGGAGAGATGGGAGAGAGGAGGAGTAGGTAAAGGGAGCAGGAAGAGAGACAGGTGTGAGGAGATAGGAGAGAGAAAGAGGGGGGGGGTAGGGGAATGTTTTAAGGGGGGGGGTTTTCAGGTCGAAAACGGGAAGGTGTGTGTGTTACTCCCCTATTTGTGGTTGCAGGGGTCGGTCAAAAATCCGGGCCTCCCTTTTATGATTCTATGGCCCTCTCTCCCCCTACCCCATTAATTTTATAAAACCCTCGTTAAAAACTATGTATGGTTCCCGCCCTCCACTAAACATTTTAGGTATTCCACTGCCTGACTACTCTAGACTGAAGAAATACTTCCTAACATCCTTTTGACTCATCAGACTCTTCAACTTCTCAATTGTGACTCTGTTTCTGTGTCCCCTCCCTGGAAAATCCTGTCTTTGTCCACATTGTCTATTACGTGCAGTATTTTATATGTCGTTAGCATGTCTCCCCTGACCTCCTGTCCTCCAGTGTTGTCAGGATGATTTCCTTAACCTTTCTTCAAAAGACATTCCCCTTTGAGCTCTGGAAACTAACCTTTGTTGCAAACCTTTGCACTTTCTCTAATTTCTTGACTTGTTGATCAATGTGCGGGTTCCAAAGACCAGGTGCGGCATACTCAGTATGGGCGACGGTGTACTGTGTCTTGAACAATTCCTTTACTAAGGTATTGGAATACTGTTCTCAGGTTTGCCAGGCGCCCATATGCTGCAGAGTTTTCTGGTTGAGGTGTGCTTCGGAGACTTGCTCGGTGTTTTACTCACACCAAGATTTTCTCCTTGAGCGAGGTTTGACATGTCTCTTGGGCAACCTAGCCTATCACTCCTTCTGCGGTCTTCTGTGCCTTCCCTGTCTTCATGACTCTGCATTTGGCGGGATTAAATTCGAGGAAGCCACGATCTGCTGGACAGGTTGTCCTGTCTGTCACAGGTCTCTTCTGAAGCCCTGCCTGATCTCATCCGATTTAAATTCTCCTCTTTTTAAATTCATTACATCTGCAAACAGGGACCACTTTTGAGTTAAACCCTTCCATCATTGTCATTTTTATTATCAAAAACATGCCACTGGTCCTAAGGTCCGTCTCCTGTGAAGCCCGCTTCGTCACAGGTGCCCAATGTGACATCTCAATCACGTTCCAAGACTCGTTGTTGCCTCCCTGTCAGGTATTTCTCTGAGGCCACTGCAGTGCCCTTCATGCTTATTTTTTATATGCACTTATCCTCTAGCTTCTGCATAATCTCTTGTGCAGGACTGTGCCATAAGGCCTTTTGCAGTCAAGGAAGCGCATTTCACCCACCCCTCTCTCTCGTGTCTTACTTCTGTTACGTTATCATTAAACTCCGAAGGTTTGTGAACACAGGATTTGCCTTCATGAATCAGTGCTGGTTGGAGTTTATACTCTTGTTCCATTCAGGTGCTCCACCATCTCCTCTGATAATCTTCTCCATAACTTTGCATACTAGTGTATGTAGTGTGTGTGCACGCTTAATCTCACTGGTTCATTATTTAATAGTCATAGTAATGTTTTAATTCTCCATTTTATGTTTGTCTGTCAGAGGTGTGATGTCATTAAACTACTCTGTCATGCTTCCCTACATCACAGAGATGGTTTCATTGTTCAGTTGCACTCACAGTACTCTTATAATCCATTTTATGAGTGCCTAACACACAATAATTATATGTATTAGAGAATTAGTCAGGGGAAACATATACAGTGGACCCCCGGTTTATGATGATTTATTTCATTCCAGAGTAGGTTCAGGTGACAGTACTGACCGAATTTTGTTCACATAACTTACAACGCTCTTACATAAATACACTTATAATTGGTCGCATTTGGGAGCTGATAGTAAACCGGGGGTCCACTGTTATAAGTTTTCAGGTTGAGTTGGGTTTTTATGGCTGTAGGCCCATGGCCACCATAACCTTTTCAAACCCAACAATAATGAAATGCCTAGGGGGATGTTGCACCAGCAATTTGACAGCCTAAGGGCTGTCACAACCCCTCAAACCCTAACTTTTACTAAATACATGTGATACTTCCTGATTGGATTCTCTCAATATTTTCATATTTTTTTTTTTCTTAAAACTTTTTTTTGTTTTTTTTTTTTTTTTTTTGCTTTTTGTGCACAGAATACTGGGGCGTGTTAACTAAAATAAATGAGAAAATTGTATAGCGAATTTTATGAGGAAAGCATCAGGATGAAAGCAGATTGATCCACAGGTATTCACCTCAAATGAGCTTCAAAACCATTTCCAAATCTTAGTCAGTACTTTGAGAAACAATGAGTGAAAAACAGGGGTAAAATTCTTTTTTCTTTTTAGCATATTTTTAACTGATTCAGTGAGTGTATTAAACTCATTATAGTCAGGGACCCCAGTGGCAAATGAGTCATTCGTGTCTGACTTCTTTTTGAGGGTTATCCTAGGTAATATACACATGTTACTATGTACGATTATATGTATAAACTGTATATTTATGTGTACCTGTACCTAAATAACCTTATACTGGTGGAGTATTAGGCTCTCTCCATTTTCTCTGGAAGAAATAACAGTACACTGCATCAAGCCCCATCTTTCCAGGGCTGTTCTTTAGTAAATGTATATTTTTTTTTATCACACTGGCCGATTCCCACCAAGCAGGGTGGCCCGAAGAAAGAAAAACTTTCACCATTATTCACTCCATCACTGTCTTGCCTGAAGGGTGCTTTACCTACTAGTTTTTAAAACTGCACACATTAAACACCCCTCCTTACAGAGTTGAAGGACTGTTACTTACATCTCAGGCCTCAAGTCCGGGTCATGCCGGTTCCCTGAACCCCTTCATAAATGTTACTTTGCTCACACTCCAACAGCAGGTCTGAGCTATTAATTATAAAAACCATTTGTCTCTCATTTCACTCCTATCAAACATGTCTTGCATGACCTGCTGGAAGTCAAGCCCCTTCTGCCACAGAAATCCTCACTTTACTCCCCTCCTCACAACCTTTCCTAGGCGACCCCTACCCAGCCTTCCTTCACTACAGACTGATACAATCTTGAAGTCTCTCTGTGATTCGCTCCATTATCTCTAAATGTCCAGAGAACCACCTCATACAACCCTTTCATCAGCCCTCATGGAAAATATCAGTTTTGGTAAGCCCGACCAACCTCCTCCTTACTTCCAAACTACGAATTCTCTGCATTATATTCACATCACACGTGCCCTACAGGACATGACATCCTCCATGCCTCCAGCCTTCTCCTCGCTGCAACTAATTCATACCACATTGCTTCAAACCCATGTAAGAGCATGGTAAAACTATAATCTCATACATTCCCTTTCCTTGCCATACAAGGAGGAACAATGTTCTTATGTTCCACAGGGACTCCTAAGAGACACTCACCTCCTTTTCCCTCATCAATTCTATGATTCAACCTATCTTTCATTGACCCATCCGCTGAAAGTCCACTCCCTTATACAGAATACATTCACCTCCTCCTTACTCTCTCCCTCCAATACTGATATCCAATCTTTCATCACATATCTTATTGTTATCTCTAACGCCTTACTATTTTCCTGTTATTCACCTTTAATTTTGCTTCTTTTGCACACCCTACCAAAATTTCATCCACCAATCTCTGCCAACCTTCTCTTCAGGTATCTCCTAACGAGCTCGTGTCATCAGACAAAAGCAACTGAGTGAACAACTCCCATTTATGTTTGATTTCTTCTATCTTTTAGCCTTCCAGCCTCTTGCCAAGACCCTCTGCTTTTTATTCCTTTACATACCACCATCTATAAATATTAAACAACCACGGTGACACTCATCACCATCCTTGTCTAGCTACTTTTTACTGCGGACAATAACTTTCCACCTCATTCCTTCTTTCTACTAACTTTTGCCTCACTATCCTCGTAAAAATCTTCACACTGCTTTACGTAAACTACCTCCTACACCTTATCACATGCACAAATCTGCCTCATCATTGCCCCCTATCCACCTGTCATACGCCTTTTCCCAAATCCATATAATGCCCACATAATACTCTTTAGCCTTATTTTACTATACTGTTACTTTTATATGTTTCATTGTAAACTCCTGTGTTCCACACACCCCCTACCTTTCCTAATGCCTCCTTGATTCATCTTCCGTCTTACTCTTTATTCTTTCAATAATACTATACTCATATACACTTTAACCTAGGTATACTCAACAGACTTATTCCCCTTATAATTTTCTGCACTCTCTTTTTGTCCCCTTTGCTTTATATAAGGATACTATGCATGCTCTCTGCATCAATCCCTAGGTACCTTACCCTCTTCCATACATTTATCTAAAATATTTGCACCTAACCTACTCAAAAACTATATCCCCACCTGCTTTTTAAACATTTTCTTTCTTTCATCCCTATCCACAAAAAAAAAAATAATTTTCCCCGGCTGGCCTTATCTCTCTTCATTTTACCTACTGCCTCGCCGAACTTTCCCCACTTCACAATGGCGCTTCCTCACTCCTACAAGATTGATTATCCTCCTGCCCTATACACGAAATCACAGCTTCCTTTCTTCATCATACTTTTAACAATTCCTCAAACTATTCCCTCATCTTCCCTATACTCTAAACTCTCCATATTTAACTAAATCTCCTCTCTCTCACTATTTTTAACTGACAATATCCATTTGTTTCTCTTAGGCTTCATTAAACTGTGTTAATTCACTCCAAAATATTTTTTCTTTTTCAACAAATTTGTGGATAAACATCTCACCACAACTCTATCATTTGCTCTCTTTTTACATTGCTTCACCACTCTCCTTAACCTCTATTCACGAAAAATCACAGCCTTCCCTTTTCTTCATCAAATTTTATAACAATTCCTCACTAATATTCCCTACCATGTTCCCAATACTCTAACTTTCCATTTAATAACTCTACATCTACTACATTTTGACTGACAAATCCATTTGTTCTCTTGGACTTCCTTAACTTGTTAATCTCACTCTCCTAAACTTTTTTCTTATTTTCAATACAAAATTTGTTGATAACTCTCAACCTACTCTCTCATTTGCTATATTTTACAGTGCTTTCACTCCTATCTTAACCTCCTCTCTTTTTCTGCATCTACTCCTTCCCTCCTTGCATCACTTCTATTACTTTGTTAAAAATTTCTCATATGCTAACTTTTTCTCCTTACTACTATCTTTACATCTCATTCCACAATCGCTACTCTTTCCCTTCCGCACCACTGTCCTGTAACCACAACTTCTGACTGAACACTCTAACACTACATTTTTTAACACCTACCCCATACCTCTTAGACCCTTTGCCTTATGCTCTCATTAGCCCATCTATCACTCCAATAGCTGTTTATATCTTACCTAACTGACCTCCTTCTTTTAGTTTATAAACATTCACCTCTCTTTCCCTGATGCTTTCTATTTCCTTGTATCCCATCTACCTTTTACGCTCAGTGTAGCTAAATCTAGAAGTGATCTGTTATATTGTGGCCCCTCTATAAACATGGTACATCCTTGCAAGTTCTAACTCAACAGTCTTATTCTACCAATACATAATTCCAACAAAACTACTGTCATTTCGCCCTACATCATATTTGTATACTATTTATACTCTTATTTCTTAAATATATGTATTACCTATAACTAAACCCCATTCTATACCCAAAAGGGTTTCATTCAACAGGTTCTCCATTATCTATTTACACCTGGCACTCCAAAACTTACCCTACCACTCCCTCTCTAAAGGTTCTCTACTTTAGCCATTCAGGCTCCCTACCACTCGATTACTCTTTCACCTTGTTCAAAGGCTCCTTATACTTTCACTTAAACATCTCCCTAAATCTCTCTTTCTCTCGGCTTTACCTCTCTCTCCAGGTGCATAACACGCTTTATTATGACCACCTTTGTTAGCATACAACCTTTATTTAATCCACTCATAATTCTTGAATTTACACATTCATATTCTCTTTTCTACTCCTCTCCATAACTCGATCCTTCACATTACTGCTACCCCTTCCTCTTTGCTCTAACTCTCTCAGATACTCCTAGATTTTAATCTCACCATGTATTTCCCCCCACCGAATCCCTACCCCCTTCAGCTTTTCGTTTTCGCTTAGGGCCAGGACATCCCAACTTCTTTTCATATAACATCAGCAAATTCATCTGTTTCTTGTCATCTGCACTAAATCCGCACCATTCAAGCAATCAGTTTTATATAGTTTTTTCTTCTTCTCTTTTTTAGTAAATGTCTACAGGAGCTGAAGGGGTTACTAGCCCATTGTCTCCCGGCATTTTAGTCGCCTCTTACGACACGCATGGCCTTACGGAGGAAAGATTCTTTTCCATCTGTCCCATGGACATGGAAGAATTAAAGAAGAACAAGAGTATTTAGAAAAAGGAGAAAAACTAGATGTATGTATATATATATGCATGTGCCGTGTCTGTCGAAGGTGTGACCAAGGTGCAAGTCGGAGTAGCAAGATATCCCCCTGTTATCTAGTGTGTTTATGAGACAGGAAAAAGTAAAATCCCAGCAATCCTACCATCATGCAAAACTCAGTTAACGGTTTTGTTTCACAGTCATCTGGCGACTCGGTTAGGACTTCCCTGGCGGGTTGTCTGTCTACCCCTACTAACACTGTATTAATAGCTTTTGATTTGACTTTAGATTACATAACATACATTTCTAAATCAACAAACAATGACAACTATAAAGTGTCAAAACTTTATTATTTCCTATGAAATAAGAAATTTTTAAAAAATCTGTTCAGCTTTCTTTTAGTGTCAAAACCCTATCTCTATTTTTTCCATGTTTTTCACATACACTAATCACAAACGATGACCCCTTGACATGTAGTAGTGTAAGTGTAACATTTCAAGGAATGGAGCTCTTGTGTTATTTGAGATTTCACTGTGCTTATGTATATATGTATACACCATTCCCTCGAAACACACATCTAAGCAACACATTTTCATTGTAACACTTTTGAAATTTTGCAATCTATTTTCAAATAGCAGGTATTATGATCAGTGAGGAATACCTCACCTCTTACTGACTTTGACGAATTTCAGATGTTTTCCTGGGACTAGGCCAGGCTTGTTTACTATTTGTCTGATCAACCAGGCAGTTGCTGCTGGAAGCCTGCTGGCCCATGTATCCATCACAGAAAGGTTGATCCGGCAATTGACGGAGGTACTTTTCCAATTTCCCCCTGAAGACTTCCACACTTGTTCTGGCAGTATTTCTGATATTTTCTGGTAGTGTTAAACAGCAAAGGCCTACAGATGTTGATACAATGTTCTCTTACTGTGCTGATGGTGCCCTCCCTTTTTCACTGGCTAGGCTTATTTTACTTGTTCTTCCCATATCTCTACTCTATATGTTGTTAAGGCAGAGAGGAGAGAGAGGGGGGACAGAGAGAGAGAGAGGGGGGACGGAGGGAAACGATCAGAGAGAGAGAGAACCGAGAGAGAGGGGGAACAGATTGAGAGAGAGAGAGAGAGGGGGGGGGACAGAGAGAGAGAGGGAGACAGAGAGAGGGGGACATGATGTAGAGAGTGGACGTGGACAGAGAGAGAGGGTCAGAGAGAGCGGGGACAGAAGAGAGACGGGGACAGTGAGAGAGAGGAGAGAGAGAGAGAAGGGGGAGAGGAGAGGGGGGGAGAGAGGAGAGAGAGGGGAGAGAGGGAGAGAGAGGGAGGGACGGGACGAGAGAGGGAGAGGAGAGTGGGACGTGAGGGAGTGAGGAGGGGATGGGAGTGAGGGAGAGCTCTGGAGGGAGGTACGAGACGGGAGGGAGGGGGAGGGAGGGTTGGGAGGGGTTGGGAGAGAGAGGGAGTGGAGGGAGGGAGGGAGGGAGGGGAGAGAGGGAGGGAGGGAAGAGAGAGGGAGGGAGGAGGGAGGGAGAGAGAGAGAGGGGGGAGGGAGGGTACGGGGGGAGAGAGAGGGTGGGAGAGGGAGGGATAGAGGGATGGGAGAGAGAGAGAGAGAGGGGAGAGAGAGAGAGGAGAAGAGAGAGAGAGGAGAGGAGATGAGAGAGAGAGAGAGAAAGCAGCAACTTCCACTCTGGCTGTACCTTCTCCAGAAACATCACTCCATTAGTGAGATCATACATACCCAGGATATGACTAGAGTATGGAACACATTTTGTAACAGCATAATGATGTCTACGGATAAAAGTCAGTGATCAAATGAATATGGCTGGCACAGTTGCTCCAACTCATCTGTTCCTACTTGTATGTCTCATAACAATAAAAATGCTTTAAATGAGCTGATGATGGTAACCGCTCTTAGGCTTGCAATAAAGATTAGGAATCCTTAACCTGTTAAATAGTGTCAATAACGCTATGTATCTTAAATTGTCAACAATGAGTACAAAAAGAGGAGAGAGAGATAGAGAGATCTATATCTATCTCTTACTTTTTTGTAGATATTTTTTTTTTTTTTTTTTTTTTTTTTTTTTTTTTTTTTTTTTTTTTTTTATTTCCCCCCTTTTTTTTGTTTTTTTTTTTTTTTTGTTTTTTTTTTTTTTTTTAATTTTTTTTTTTACCCCTTATTTTGTTTTTTTTGGGGGGCAAAATGTGGAGAGGAGAAGCTCAGGAGAGAGAGAGAGAGAGAAGAGAGAGAGAGGAGCCGAGAGAGAGAGAGAGAGGAGAGTGGGAAAGAGGGGAGACGAGGGGAGGACGAGGGAGGGACGGAGGGAGGGAGGGAGGGAGGGAGGGAGGGGGGGGTGGGAGGAGGGAGAGGGAGGAGTGGAGAGGAGGGAGGGAGGGAGAGGAGGGAGGGGGAGGGGGCAAGGGAGATGGAGGGAGGGAGAAGGAGGGAGGGAGAAGGAGGGAGGGGGGAGAGTGGGACGGGAGGGAGGGAGGGAGGAGGGAGGGATGGGAGGGAGGGAAGAGAGAGAAGTGGAGAGAGGGAGGGAGGGAGCGGAGAGAGAGAGAGGAGAGAGGAGCGGTAGGGAGAGAGAGAGAGGGAGGAAAGGAGGAGAGAGAGGGAGGGAGGAAGGGAGAGAGGGGAGAGAGGGAGGGTGATGAAGAGAGGGAGAGGGGAGGGTGGGAGAGAGGAGAGAGAGAGGGAGAGGGCAGGGGGAGAGAGGAGGGTGGGAGGGAAGAGAGGAGGGTGAGAGAGAGAGAGAGTGAGGATTGAGAGAGAGAGAGAGAGTGGGGATGAGAGAGAGAGGGAGAGGGAGAGAGAGAGAGGGAGAGAGAGAGAGGGGATAGGGAGAGAGAGAGAGGGTAGAGAGAGAGAGGGAGAGAGAGGGAGAGAGAGGAGGATGAGAGAGAGAGGCGAGTGAGAGGGTAGAGAGAGAAGAGAGAGAGAGATGTGGAGTCGATGAGGAAACGAGAGAAGAGAGAGGAAGAGAGAGAGAGAGAGGAGAGGAGAAGTGAGAGAGAGAGAGACAAAGAGAAGAGAGAGACGACCAGAACGAGAGGAGAGTGAGTGAGGAGAGCAGAATGCACGATTGTGTGTGTGATTTTATTATATTGCAATCTCCTGCTAAGGCTGGCGGTGTACCATAGGAAGAAAAAATCATTCCCCCATCCATTCATTTCAATGTCACAATCTTTCAAGAGGTTGATTTTCGACATGTCAACCATCATTTTGCACCTCTAATTGCAAACACCTCCACCTCTTTCGTTTGAGTGCAGGACACTTGTCATTCTCCAGGACTCATGGTCCAGCTAACTGGTTTCCCTGATTCCCCCTATAAATGTTTACCTTGCTCACACTCCAACTTCTCATCTGGTTACAATGAACCAACTTGCCATGCTTCCATCAAACTGCTCACATTAGCTTGTTGGTTGTTCAAACCCCTAGCACTCATAACCTTTAATGCCCCATCTAACCCTTCAGGGGATGACTCCCATCCTCCTTCCGGAGTCCCAGATTTTATATACTCTCCTAGTCTTTTTTTTACTAGATGCCCAACCATCTTCAACAACCACATCCTCAGCACTCTATTATACTCTTCGGTACCGCTTGCCTTCTAATTTTCCATGCTGCGAATTCTACTGAACAATATTCACTCATAATTGTGCTTCTTAAACTCAACGTTCTTCACTGACTCCTGCTTTATCTACCTACCAATATCTGAAGGACATACACTTCACAACCCACTATACTCTTGGTAATCCCCCTTTTTGCCTCCATGGACTAAGTTCTTTGTCTACACAGATGCCTCAACTCACCAACCACCGTTTTTTTCCCCTCTTCTATTCTATGGTTTACCTCATCTTTCATATATCCATCTGCTGACAAGTCCATATTCTAATATCGTGTACACATTCACTTCCTCTATACTGCCTTCCTCCAAGCTGATATCCCAATCTTTCATTGCCTAGATGTTTTGTTTCCCCTTATTACTTTGCTCTTTCCTATTTTCACTTTAATTTCCTTTTACATTACCTTCTCAGAATCCTCTACAAACCTCTGCAACTTGTCTTCAGAATCTCTCAAAAGAACCATCCCATGGTCATAATACAGTACTGCACTGAATAAAAAATAATCATAACCATAATTTTGATTCTAAAGAAAAGAAATTGCAAAGGTTAGTGGAGAGCTTTGGGAGGTTGTAAAGGTAAGAAGTAATAGTGAACATAGATAGATAGATAAGGTAATGTAGGGTATCAAATTATTTGGTTAAGAAAAAAATGGATATCACATTGGCAGGTGACTGAGTATGGAGAAGATGAAGGTGTTCATATATTTGGAGTTGATTGTCAGCAGATGGTTTATAACGGATGAGGTTAACCATACAACTGATAAAGGAAAAAAGGTGAGTGGTGCTTTTATGTATCTGGGGAGACAAAAAATGTTATCCATGGAGGCAAGGAAAGGAATGTATGAAAGTATAGTTGAGTACTAAACACATTGGTTGTGAAGATGGGTTGGATAATGCTGCAGCAAGGAGGAGGCAGTGAGATGTTGTGTTCCCAAGGGCAATATGTGCGATCTGTTAATATCTATGCAGAGAATTTAGGTGGGGGCCTTAGTAGTACTAAAAGTATTAGTCAGAGGGCTGAAGATGGAACAAAGTAGAATAACTTGGAGAGAACATATAAATCTGTAGTGGGATTGTGGGGGAGTGGGGTCATCTTAGGTAAGGTTGGAGAGGATGGTTAAAGGTGGTTTTGTGTTGCAAGGGCTTGGACTTCCAGCAGGTTCTGTATGAGCATGTTACATAGAGTGAATGGAGACAAATGGTTTTTTTTTGGGACTGTACGAACCTGGTGGAAGTGTGTGTGGGTAATATTTTGTTGAAGCGATTCAGGGAAACGGGAGCCAGACTGAGACCTGGAGATGGGAAGTACAATGCCTGACACTTTAACGGAGGGGTTTGGGATATGGCTGTTTGAAGTGACATATGAGCACTCTTGCAAAGGACAGTGATTATGTGTCATGATGATGGTGAAAGTTTTTTTTTTCTTTCTTTTTTTGGTCACCTGCCTCAGTAGGAAATGACCATGTTAAAAAAAAAATAATTTGATGTTCAAATTCTTATGGGGTACACAACAAGAAACTTTCAGATTTTGTTTTACAAACTGCAACGCACTCTTATAGAAAAGTTGCAGACAACTTCTTTGGTACACAACTGTTAAAAATCCAAGCTGGATTTTTGAGAGATATTTTAGGGCCAGGACACTACAGAATGGTCTTCATCTTTCAACAAATTGCCATGTCCCACCGATGCAGGGTGGACCAAAAAGAAAAAAAAAAACCAAAAGTGTCTTTTTTTAGGTTTTCAGTAATGTATTACAGGATGCTAGGCCCTTTGCTCCTGGCATTTTAGTCACCTTATTTTTGACACTCACAGCTTACAGAGGATGAATTTCTGCCCCACTCCCCAATGGAGAATAATGAAAGTTATTCGAAAAAAAATAGATAATGCGAAAGTATTGCTTATAGAGGAATAAGCTTTTACACCCAGTACACACTTGTTTTTGCTCTCGCCTCTTTTAATCGACCTTATCTGCACTTTTTATTTCCCCCTTGGAGGTAATTCATTTAATGGGAATCCTACACACTGTCTACTAGTAAGTGTACGGTAGGGTTATTATTGAAAGAATTAGAGGTAAGATAGAGAGCAGGATTGCAGATAAGCAAGGAAGCTTTAGAGTGGGTAGAGGATGTGTAGATCAAGTGTTTACATTGAAGCATATATGTGAACAGTACAGTGCTAGTCACGGCATTATGCCGCCCCTCCCTCAGACATGTACCAAAACACAATACCATGATAGATTATAATACATATATTTGCATAGTTACTGAGGTTTTAATACTTAGTGCTGCATCCTTTACACTGAATCATGTCCCTCAGCAGTGCAGGAGGACTCTCACACAAATTCTTGAGGATCTGGGAGGTATATTATTCCATGCCTCATGAAGAGCAGCCTCCAGCCATGGGATGGAACTGATATCCTTGTCCAGTAAACTTAGTTTCACTAATGACCAGAGGTTCTCAAAAGGGTTTAGGTCTGGGGAATTGCCTGGCCAGTCATTAAAGAACCTCACTTCACAGTCCTTAAGCCACTGAACTACAGATTTGGTGGTATGACACAGTGCACCGTCCTGCATAAAAACCGTAGCCCCACATTTGTCAAACGCCTCAGGCAAATTGTCACACAATAACTCCAGGTAATTATACTGGCTCATATACTGGTTTTTGGGAAGCACAGTTAGTTCACCAACACTGAGCACTGAAACACCCCGAAACCATGAGCGAATCTGGGTGTTTGGTGGTCCCACAGGTGTAGCATGGGTCTAGCGAGTCACTACCCCTGGGCTGGTACACGTCCCCCACGGTTACAGGTGATGGTGAAGGTTGTTTCATCACTCCAAAGTACTTCAGACACTGTTGAGGACTCCAGTGAAGATATTTCTACATAATCCAGCCTATGTTTCTTCTGTGGCTTGGAGAGGATTGGTTTCTTAACCTGGCGGTGGCTACTATAGCCCAGTTCTGACACATGTCTGTTAACAGTTCTTACAGACACCTCTGAGAAAAGATGTGGGTTCTTCTCTTTCAATTTTCTAGCAGTTATCCTAGGTGTACTCCCTAACTGCTTCTTTAGCACAGTTAAGGTACGAACAGATGTCTTCTTCGAGGGGCCAGGCCGAGGTTTAGCAGACGGTAACTCAACCGCCACCAGCCTTGAAATGCTGCACCCAGTTCCTCACTGAATGCTCACACACACCAACATTCTCCACTATTTCTTTCGTCTGATGCCCAGCTTTTTGAAGCCCTATGATTTGAGCTATAGTTTCAGGTGTTAAAGACTTTCTTTTACCCATAATCAAACATGTATAGGCCCAAAACCAAAGGGAACACCGGACAAAAGATGGGGCGGATGAAAGACAAAAGTGCAACACTTCTTCTCACCACGGCAGCCAAGTGAACACTGAGGATTCACTGTGGAGTGTGGCGACAGGCCGTGACATCATGGTAACGGTTGCTACCCAGCATAATGCACTGACGAAAAAATACCTCCCTATATGGTAGGCCTTTGTTACTTTGATTTTTCATCACGTCATTATGCCGGGGCGCTCACTTGGCATAATGCTGTGACTAGCACTGCATTTAGATAAATGTAGGGAAGTTTTCATTGCATTTATGGATATAGAAAAGGCATATGATAGAGTAGATAGGGGAGCAATGTGGCAGATGTTGCCAGTGTATGGAATAGGTAGTAAGTTACTAAATGCTATAAAGAGTTTTATGAGGATAGTGAGGCTCAGGTTAGGGTGTATAGGAGAGAGGGAGATTACTTCCTGATAAAAGTAGGTCTTAGACAGGGATATGTAATGTCACCATGGTTGTTTAATGCAGTGGACCCCCAGATTACATCGTCATCAGAATACGTAAAACATGTATTCGGAATAAGTAACGTTTTTTCATCAAAATATTGGCTCGGTGATCGTCACTAAAATTGGTATAAGTTATTTGTCTGGAATGTGTCCACATGGCCTGAGCAGCCCCGACACTCCATGTACAGCCAGTGTGCCACTGTTTATCAGCCAGTGAGGACAATCCCATGCATTCATAAGATATATTTTGTATTATTCCATTCTGTTTAGTGCTTGCAACTGCTAAATAAGCCACCATGGACCCAAAGAAAGTTCCTAGTGCCAGAGAGAGGGGAGAATGTGCCTCTTTCAGTGATTCTGCAATAAGTATGATACTAAAGCAGCAAGAGTTGATAAAGGCTATTGCTCTAGCCAGCGATAAAGTGTAGCATTAACAACATAGCAAGTAAGTTAATCGATTAATCGAAAGAAAAAGAACAGCACGAAACTGACTCCTCTATTGTTGTTGGAGGTATATAGGGCTACTGACTAACACTGCCGCCTCTGCTGCCTCTTGCTGCTGCCTTCACCAACACTATGTAAGGCTTATCTTTCAGTGGCCCTTATACACCCAACAACAAACAACACACCACCACTCGTGACATTCTTAATGCCATAGTTTATTCATTCTAGAGTATATATCATGTTTCTATGTTATTAATATTGTTTTTTATGTCATATTAGATGAATTGTGATAGATAAATAAGCCGTAGAGATTATATTAGTGTCATATTGAAGGACTATCTTGTCCTGTCTCCCAACACAATTCCTAACATACGCCAGAAACAGACTTCTCTGGAACACTTTTTTGAGCGACAGGGGTCCAGTGACTCTCAAGCTGGTCCTAGTGGAATTAAAAAACAGTGAAGGGAAGTAACCCACGATAAGGACTTGGTACCTGAAGTCTTTATGGAAGGGGATTTCCCTTCCAAACAATTGTAGACTCCATCCTCTCCTCTCTTCCCATCTTCCATACATCACTGTCTTCAATAAAGGTAAGTGTGATGTTATTCTTCTTTTACTCTTCATGTATCATTGTGTTCTGTGTAGTTAAATGTATATTTCATGTAGAAAACATGTTTTTTAATACTTTTGGGTGTTTGAAACGGATTAATTGGATTTCCATTATTTCTTATGGAGAAAATTAATTCAGAATTCATCAGATTCGGGTTTAGTCACTCTCTTTGGAACGGATCAATTACGAAAACCGGGGGTCCACTGTATATTTATAAATGGGGTTGTAAAAGAAGTCAATGCTAGGGTGTTTCGGAGAGGGGTGGGATTAAATTATGGGGAATCAAATACAAAATGGGAGTTGACACAGTTACTTTTGCTGATGATACTGTGCTTTTGGGAGATTCTAAAGAAAAGTTACAAAGGTTAGTGGACGAGTTTGGGAGGGTGTGTAAAGGTATGAAGCTGAAAGTGAATAGATAAGAGTAAGGTGATGAGGGTATCAAATGATTCAGATAAAGAAAAATTTTATATCACATTGGAGAGAGGGACTATGGAAGAAGTGAATGTTTTCAGATATTTAGCAGTTGCCTTGTCAGCGGATGGGTGTATGAAGGATGAGGTTAACCATAGAATTCATGAAGGAAAAAAGGTGAGTGGTGTGTTGAGGTATCTATGGAGACAAAAAACATCCATGGAGCCAAAGAAGGGAATGTATGAAAGTATAGTGGTACCAACACTCTTACATGGATGTGAAGCTTGGGCGAGGAGGCAGCTGGAGGCAGTGGAGATGTCCTGTCTAAGGGCAATGTGTGGTGTAAATAATATGCAGAGAATTTGTAGTGTGGAAATTAGGAGGTGTGGAGTTACTAAAAGTATTAGTCAGAGGGCTGAAGATGGGTTGTTGAGGTGGTTTGGTCACTTAGAATGGAACAAAGTAGAATGACTTGGAAATGTATAAATCTGTAGGGGAAGGAAGGCAGGGTAGGGGTCGTCCTCGAAAAGGTTGGAGGGAGGGGGTAAAGGAGGTTATGTGGGCGAGGGGCTTGGATTTCCCACAATCACGCATGAGTGTGTTAGATAGTAGTGAATGGAGACGAATGGGTTTTGGGATTGACGAGCTGTTGGAGTGTGAGCAGGGTAATATTTTGTGAAGGGATTCAGGGAAACCTGTTAGCCGGACTCGAGTCCTGGAAATGGGAAGTACAATGCCTGCACTTTAAAGAAGGGGTTTGGGATACTGGCAGTTTGGAGTAACTATCTAAACTGTCGTATCTGGGCGCCTCTGCAAAGACAATGATTATGTATGAGTGATGGTGAAAGTATTGACTGATAGTGAAAGTTTTTTTCTTTCTTTTTGGGTTTTTCTTTCTTTTGAGTCACCCTGCCTCAGTGGGAGATGGTCGACGTGTTAAAAAAAAAAATCATGTGTGCACTGTATGTTCCTTTTTTAGGCTTAGCTCTATTGCTCACTTAATATATGATAATGTAAGCATTTTATCAGGCTTTTATATGCATTTGAAAGTTAAAAAGGCTACAATTCACTTTACAGCAGTAGCCCAGAATCTATCTGCTGTATAAGCAGGGCCCTCCTGTATAGGAGATGGGGGTCCCCAATTTATAAACAAATGTTATCATGATTCACACTTATGAAGCTGAAAACATGTAATATTGATATAATTGTTTTATGAATGCTGACCTGTAGTTACAAACATGTGTGACACTATTATCCTTTCTATTTTCTAAAGAATAATAGGTTAAAGATACAAATAATTGGTTTGTAAGTTGAATTAATGGGAGATCTGCCTATCAAAAGTTGGGGACCCCCTGCAAACCCAAAAGACAGAAAGACACAGCTGACTAGAACAAAATGACAAAATGTAGTATTGTACCTTGTAATTTCCGTCTGTGGAAGCGCGGGGAGCCTAGAAAAGAATTCTTAATAGTGTTGAGGCGGGACTTCCAGTAAGGCGCAGAGTAGGGAGAACCAGGCGCAGACGGAGGGTTGCTGTCGTCGCCCGGAGTTATTGTGCATGACTGCTGGTGACTGCTGGTACTACTGACAACAGTGCTGACCCCGCTGGTACTGGTACTGGTGCTAGTGCTGGTGCTGCTATGGTGGTGGTGGTAATGTTGCTGGGAATGGTGGTGGCGGGAGGTGCGTGGTGAGGAGAGTGGGGAGGCAGTTGGTGTCACGTTGTTCGAGTGGAGGGGAGAGTGAGAGCCACTGTTGTTATTTCCAGAGCGCCGACGACTGCATGGAAGTGTGTGCGACGACCTGCAAAAAATATGTTAATCACAACATATTAATATGAAAATACATACCTCCGTATCTAAAATTTCTTCCTAAGACCAGTGTCAAAATTATTATACAATCATCTATCGCCCAACGAAAGTTACCTTAGTGGAATTTCACCTAATGACCAAAAAGCTTCCACTGAATGACCAACTAATTTGGTTGTTAACCAAATTTGCTGGATCCAAGCTTTCTGCCCAATTCCTGGAGATATTATCATAGTCTCACTTAATTTTTCCACAATATCTCGTTCAATATTGCTTTAATATGGCTTTGTTGACTTTCCTACGAAAAACTGAACAAAAAGGAGAGAGATTTGGGCATGAAGAAATTGAATAAGACTATTTTGAACATAATCCTATGGTTCATTTTCATTTAGTGTTATGCACTAAGTTAGAGAAAAATGGACCCAGCTAGAGGAAGTCAGACTGAATTCTCTATTTTTTCTTCCACTGGTTTTTGATTAGTTTCATTTATATTTTGTATATAGTCATATAGTATATGTTTAGTAAGCTTGCAATTTTTTTTTTTTATAAAAATTTGTCACTAAACGTGAAATACAATGAGATACCGTAGGTTTACTTGAATTTTTTGCAATATCTTCTTAAATATTCCTCTAATCTGGCTTCTGATGACAGTCATAAGACAAGCTGAACCAAAAACCAAAAACAAAAAAGATATGAATGCTGGAATTTGAATGATACTGTTTCGAACAAAATCTTATGGTTCTTTTCTATTCCTAGTGTCATGCACCAAGTTAGGGGAAAATGGAACCAACAATTTCCTCAATGTCTTGGAGGGTAAAACCAATGCATACACCTGTCACATGGTGGTGGTAGCATTGTTGTTGCTGCTGCTGCTGCTATGGCACTGGTGCTGGTTGATGGTGATGATATTGGAAGTGGTTATTGCTGCTAATTGGAGGAAGGAGTGGGGAGGGAAGAAGAAAGAGGTCGAGAAGAGTTTAAAGGGCCATTGGAACTCTTTTTCCCAACAACAGTCAGCCTAGACATTGTCACAACCCTTCAGCCCAAAAATAACAAAAATAGATGTGATGCATCTCTGAAGATTTTATAATTTTTTCATTAGTTTTTGTGCTATGCACTCATAAAACAGATGTATAACACCACCATACCTCTACTAAACTATGGACCCATCTTTGGTAGGACTTTTATTGAAAAATTAGATTCACCTAATGTAAAAAACTCAAATTACATACAGGAAATTACCATCCCAGTCCACATCTCAAGTTATAACATGGGACCTCCTGGGAAAGTTTGATTCACTTAACGAATGATTCTTACAGTCCCTATCTCAGTAGTTAACCCTTTGACTGTTTTGGTCATATATACATGTATATGTCTTATGAGCCAATGTTTCAGACATATATATACTCAATAATTCAAGCGGCTTCAAATCAAGCAGGAGAAAGCTGGCAAGCCTACATGTGAGAGAATGGGTCTGTGTGGTCAGTGTGCACCACATAAAAAAATCCTGCAGCACGCAGTGCATAATGAGAAAAAAAAACTCCGACTGTTTTTTTGGATTAAAACGCCAACTTTGAGGTGTATTTTCGTATAGTATTTATCATTGTATTCTCGTTTTCATGGTCTTGCGTGATAAAATGGAACACACATTACAGAAATAGAGATGATTTTGATTAGTTTCACGATGAAAACTACCTTGAAATTGAGCTCAAAGTAGCGGAAATGTTCGATTTTTACCAATGTTCAAGAGTAAGCAAATCACACCACACGTCCAATACATGTCAACTGGGGAGTCTAATATTCTTTCACTAGTGCACTGATATTATTTATACCATTTTTACAATAATGCAGTAGTCTGCATAACAGAAAATCTTCTTTTTTTGTATGAATAAAAAATCAAAATAGAAAGCAATAGTAATATAAGAGGGGCCTAGAGACATGACTAATGAACATAGGATATGTTATTTTAGTGCCAAGAATGTCTACATTGTTTATTCTGGACTATTTTGAAACTGGCATCTTTTTTAATTTGCGTGAAATTGGCCAAATTATAGGTCCATCACAAATCCGGCAATTAGTTATTCAGTTCCTTCAGTTATTCGGCACTAATTTTGGCTAGCATAATTTCAAATTTCCAGGGTCGCCACATCAACCTGCTGGTACTGTTTGGTGGCGCTACTTTCTGCATAAGTCATTCTAATTTCTTTTTCTCCATATGTTATAACCTGCTTACTTTTAGCCCTAGCCATGGTTCCAATGAATAAAAGAAATGCTTCTCATTATGTAAAGCACCTACACAGTACATTGGCTTTGAAGCCACTGTCAGTTGCCATGAGCTCAGTCTCGTGATGCAGGAGAATATGCTTTATTATTACACTAATATCAACACTACAGCTTATTGCCTATCACAATTGATCTAATATGACATAATAAATAATATAAATAACATAAAACATGTTCAATACTCCAGAATGAATAATATTTGGCATAATACCGAGCAGTTCGACGGAGGTATGAAGAGGATATGGTATACAAATACCATTCTCCTATCCCTGTCTTGGGGGCTTATATTAGAGAAAACGGAGTATAGCACAGGGCTAACTGTGATATACACTTATACTGCACCATAAACCTGAAACAAAAGTTATTTTCTCTATATAGATTATCACACATAGCAGCATATGTGTAGAGAACCTAGGATAACCCAAAAAAGTCAGACAATGTGGCTTATTTCTAGTACCTGGCTTGGGTTAGCCATATATGATTTTTGGTAAATATTCGATTCCCAGCCAGGGTAGAAACATTGGGAGTGTTTCTTTACACTTGTTGTCTATGTTCATCCATCAGTAAATGGGTACGTGGGTGTTAGCCGACTGGTGTGGGTGTTATCCTGGGACACTGACCTAATTTGCTTGAAATACTCTGCATAACAAGCGGCTTTCAATATAGTATGTCACTGATGTCAGCTAGGCCTGTATACCATGTACATGTATGTGTACTAAATAAAGATCTTTCAACACTTTCAACACACTGGCCATATCCCACCGAGGCGGGGTGGCCCAAAAGGAAAAACGAAAGTTTCTCCTTTTACATTTAGTAATATATACAGGAGAAGAGGTTACTAGCCCCTTGCTCCCAGCATTTTAATCGCCTCTTACAACACGCACGGCTTACAGAGGAAGAATTCTGTTCCACTTCCCCATGGAGATAAGAGGAAATAAAGAAGAAATAAAGATATTATTATTATTATTATTATTATTTTTTCAATTGTTTGCTGGGTTATCTTATTGAAACTTGGACAACGTATGATGGAAAGATACTTCTTAACGTACACCAAAAATGAAAGAAATCAGACCATAATAGCGGAGTTCATTTCTCAGCCATTAGCGGCAGCTTAGCGGTATATTTTTGTATGGTTTTTATGGTTATATTCTTGTTTTTTCAGTCTCATTTGATAGAATGAAAGATATATTACAGAAATAGATATGATTTTAATTGCTTTCATGACGAAAAGTACCTTGAAATTGAGCTCACAGTAGCGAAAATATTCTATTCTTTAGCGAAGCTCAAGAGTAAACAAATGACGTCACCATCCAATACCTCTCTGCCTGCCAGTCCAAATTCCAATACGGAGTCAAGAATGGGTTGGCATTATTTATACAATTATTACAATAATGCAGCAGTCTGCATAACAGTAAATCTATTTTTGTGTGAATAAAAATTCCAAATGGAAAGCAAGAGTAATATAAGAGGGGCCTGGAGCCATGACTAATGAACAGAGAAAATGTTATTTTAGTGCCAGGAATGTCTGCATTGTTTATTCTGGACCCTATTTTGAAATTGGCATCTGTTGAAATTTGTGTGAAATTGGCCAAATTGCCAATTTCTGACCACTAT
Source organism: Cherax quadricarinatus (assembly GCF_026875155.1). Classification (NCBI taxonomy): domain Eukaryota; kingdom Metazoa; phylum Arthropoda; class Malacostraca; order Decapoda; family Parastacidae; genus Cherax; species Cherax quadricarinatus. The sequence goes on along the minus strand of NC_069426.1, from coordinate 46,726,839 downwards.
ATTGGGTGGTTGAAATAAGTGAATGGGTGGTTTCTTGTACTCAGTTGACAGACTAGAAGTAAGTAAATAAGTAAGTTTATTCAGGTATACACAAATACAGTTACAAAGATTATCATACATAGCAGTGTATGTATAGAGAATCTAGGATAACCCAAAAAAGTCAGACAAAGTGACTTGTTTCCAGTACCTGGCTTGGGCTTGCCATATATGATTTTTGGTAAATATTTTTTTCTCTCAGTTGTTTGTTGGGCTGTCTTATTGAAACTTGGGCAATGTATGATGGAAAGATGCTCCTTAACGTACAACAAAAATAAAAAAGACGGACGATAAATAAGGGAGTTCACTTCTCAGCCATTAGCTGCCTCTGCGGTATATTTTTGCATGGTTTTTATGGTTGTATTCTCGTTTTTTTTGGTCTCATTTGATAGAATGGAAGATATATTACAGAAATAGACATGATTTTGATTGCTTTGATGATGAAAAGTACCTTGAAATTGAGCTCAAAGTAGCGGAAATGTTCGATTTTTGCCGATGTTCAATGAACTTTGTGTAAGCCAAGTTGGTTAATTTTATTAAGCGTATTCTAACCTAACCACTCTGTAATCCAGCAAACTCAGTAATTCAGCACACTACAGATCCCAATGATGCCAGATTTGTTATGGAGGACCTGTACCAATTTCTGACCACTTTATTGGGTAGTTCAAATCAGTAAATGGGCAGTTTCTTGTACTCAATTGATAGAAAAAATGGAGTTCTAAAGAAATAGCTATGAGTTTGGTCAACTGGAACAACGAAATTGGCCAAAAATAGAGCTCAAAGTTGGCGAAATTGCCGATGCGTATATGTCGCCAAGACCGCTAACTTCACGGGAGCATAATTCCGTGAGTTTTCGACCAAATTTCGTACTTTTGGTATCATTACCATTGGGAAAAGATTCTCTATCATTTCACAAGAAAAAATAATTTTTTTTTTTTTTCCAAAAATTTTTCGACATAGAATGACAGTTTCAGAAAGGGGCCTGCAACAGTCAAAGGGTTAAGAGAGGGATGGCTGTATCTGTTGTAACAGATGCTGCCTCGTGCTTACAGAGGTACAGTATTCCACTTAGTGTTTCTTCTTTTTCAGGTCACCCTGCCTTGGTGGAACAGCTGATGTGTTGACAAAAATAATAATTATTACTATTTTTATATGGAGGGTATTGGGGGCTGAGGGATTTTTGGGGAGGACTGAAGCCTCCAAGATCCATTGCATCCCTATATAGGAACAAATGAGTGTTGCAGTAGGCTTACTGACATAAGCTATTCAGGTCCTGCTCTCAATCATTTGTGTGTAGTAATGCCCCGGTTTTTGTCCTTAATCCATTCCAGAAGATCGGCTGAAATCCGAAATGGACGAAAACCGAAGCAATATTTCCCATAAGAAATAATGTAAATCTAATTAATCCATTCCAGACACCCAAAATATTAACAAAAAATACATTTTATAGAGAATAACTATAGTTTTACATACAGAAAGCAATGAGAAATAAATATAAATGACTAATTTTAATGATAAATGAACATTATATACCTTTGTTGAAGACTTGTTGGCATATGGAAGAAGGCGAGGCGGGGAGAGGGAGTTGAGGTTACTGTTTGGAAGGGGAATCCCCCTCCATAAGGACTTCAGGTATCAAAGCCCTATCCGGGGTTACTTCCCTTTTTTGTCTTTTACTGGCACTAGGACCAGCTTGAGAGTCACTGCACCCATCGCACAAAAAATTTGTCCAGAGAGGCTTGTTTCAGGCGTCTCTTTAAGATCTACCTAAAATGGGACAAGACATTGTCATTGAACATGTTGCAGACATGGCTTGCAACAGTTTTGTTAGGGTGATAATTCTCTGCAAAACTTTGCAACTCACTCCACTTCGCACACGTGTCCTTAATCACTGAAGAAGGCATATTCTCCCCTCTCTCTTCCTCTTCGTCCTCTGAAGCAATTTCCTGAGCTGCGATCTGTTGCTGTTCCAGTTGAAGATCTTGCAGCTCTTCAGCGGTTAGCTCTTCCCTGTGTTCCTCCACCAACTCTTCCACATCCCATACATCCTGGTGAGCTTGGCCACATGTACGCCACTTTCATTTTTGCTACAAGTTCTGTCTTGAATTCTATCGTGTTTCTCACCTTTACCAATGGGCTGGCACACTGAGTTTTCTTTGACCCCATGGTGGCTTATTTCACAGTCGCAAGCACAAAAAACAATGGATGAATGTGTGGAGTATGCTAACTCAACGAGAGACAGAGGCAGACTGAGTCTGGCACACATGAGAAGCAGCGGCCCAGGCAGATGTATGAAACCCGGGGGAAAATTTCGCCCAAAAAAGTGCTCAAAATCTGAACTGTACGATTTCCGTACCGGATGAAAACCAGGGGTCCACTGTATAAGTAAATATTGCTAAACCATTGTTTTCCTAATAACAAAGGAGCACTGTAGTAGGCGTACTGGCCCATGGTACTGTATATAGATCTAACTTTCATCTTTTTACTGTATGTCTTTTCAACCTAGTCAAGAAATGCTAATCTGCAAGTCTCACAAAGTATCTCTATATTTTACATGGTAAACTGAGTTCAGTTTGTTTGCCAAGAGCCTAGAATACATCTATCACATAAAGCAAGGGACATATGAATATATAGTACAAACCTGAACAATCTTTGAACATGGACTAAGGTAGCAGTTACTCTAAACAATGCAACATACATGGAGGAATTGCAATAAATAGCAAGCTGATGGGAAAGGATGGAGAAGGGGAAAGATGGGAAGAGGAAGTAAGGCAGAGGAAAGGACATGTACTGAAATAAGGTTTTAAAAAAGGCAGGACACAGGGTGACATGTCCTAAAGAAAGGTTTAAACAAAGGCAGGGCACAGGGACACATACAGGAGAAAAGTTTAAAAAAAAAAAAAGGCAGAACATTGAGACACATACTGAAGGGAGGTTATAAGGCAAAACATAGGGGGGCGACATACTTTAGGAAGAATATAAAAAAGCATGGCACAGAAGAAACATGACAGAGTAAAAAAAGCAGGTATGTAGAATGCACAGGGGAGGGAGATTAAAAACTGCAGGTCATGGAGGACATACTGATGGGAAAGGTTACGACGCGGGCTGATGGGCGAGCCCTCAGCAAGACGCTCGAAGTGTGACATAGTTCCATTGACAGAGCAGGTGTCCACTCTCTTGCGTGGTGGGTCAGCAGACTCTGAGCGGTATCGATGGATGATCTCATTCTCATCCTCACACGCAGGTTTCCGTCTTTTCCGGTCCAGTAGGAGGAAGTAAATGACCTTCTCTGTGTTGTGACTGAAAGAAACAACTTGTTTGTGTCAATAATTCTTTATCTCTCATTCAATGCAAAATTTTTTCTTCTTAAGAATGTCTCTGATCTACAACCTTTTAAGTATTTTGTTTGCATGTTTGTATAATGCAAGCACCTGTATGTAGGTTTCAGATTTCTGCTGTTACCAATTATTTAAGAATGTTTTTAATTTTACTCAATAGTAATATTTCAAAAACTACACAACTGCCTGTATAAGCAAACACCCATACCAATAACAAATTCAGACTGTTTGATACAGAAGAGAGGGAACAAGTAAAAATCTCTACGAATATTGATGTAAGATAACCTGACTTAACCTTGGTCAGAAAAATAATAGGCTAAATTAAGGAATCCTCAAAACAAGGGACACCACACTAATGATATAAATTTTCAATGCACTTGTAGTCTCCTGTAGCATGTTGTTCTATTCTTCCATTTCCTTTAACAGAAAGCAAGAAAGCTGAGTTATAAAACCTGAGATATTTGTTTTACTCCTCATGGAATCAGTAAATCATCTCTACTGAGATCGCCAATGCACTGTGTTCTCTCCAGAACAGTCGAGAGATGTTTCTCATTTGAAGTTTACTGGGTGAAATATAGAATAGACTAAGTGAAAGGTACAAGTGCTACAAGCACCATTAGAGTTGTGTGTCAATATCCAAGGTCTATGACCCTTCAAATTTCTACAAAAAAAAAAAAAAAAAAAAAAAAAAAAAAAAAAAAAAAAAAGCCCGAACAAAGGTTGAATACTTCAAGAAAGAACTAAGCAAGTTTCTGCAGGAGGCACAATATCTGATCAGTCAAGTTATGATGGCTATGCAGATTGTGGGCAGCAATAGCATGATTAATAAGGAAGTGATTAGCTGATTATTATATTCAGAGAAAGTACCAAACCTGTAGGGTCATACAGCACTTGGGAAATGGGAAGCTATTAGATTCAATCCAAGGAATGGAAGGACGACCACAATTCCTTGGGTCAAGAGCCTCTCACCAGCATCAAGGACCTCCTTTGAAGGGAGTCACTAATTGAGCTTGGTCTCAAGCTGGGATGCTAGAGTAGATGAACACTTTAAGCTTGTTACAGAAATCAGAAGAGTTTACCCTGGTCAATATATAATACTTATTCCTCCAAAACCCTCATGAATGCTGCCCAATACAGTTTCCGAGTTTAACCAAGTGCATCATCTGAGAAGTAACTCAAGTCAATGCTAATTAGAGCACATGCCATCAAAGCGAGGATATGAAAAATGGAAAAGCATAGAAAGATCAATATCAAGGGCAAATTTCTAAAGAATCTTAATAAAAAACTGACAATATGTTTATTTATGTCATCCTTAATGAAAGAAGGAACTGAATAAAAGCTAAAGGTGAATGGGGATGGTGGTCAATCAAATCTGAACATTAATACAAAAAATAGCTCATGACAAAAAATTATTTTCTGGAGATTATAGAATAAGCCATATATATTTCATCCTATCCACTATGATTTTGAAGATGGAAATTTTGTATAGAGACTTTAGGAGAACAAATTAAATATTAATAAGTTACCCACCAAGGATCAAGGAGGTCTAACATGACCTTATCTTTGTCCTTGAAGCAACCAAGGGAGGCCATATTCCTGATGACGTCTGGGTCGATGCTGTCCTTAGTGGGGATGATGTGAGTCTGAACCACCTCCATCATTGGTTTCTCCAGCTCCAGCTCACCCTTCCCACCCGCCACCACCCATGGGTGCTTGTTGATCTCCTCCAGCTGGGGAAAACATAAAATCAATCTAACGCATAAACTCTCCGCACAAAACAAAAATATATCCTCTACTGTACATTTGGAAATAAATTACATGGTGCTTTTGGGAGATTCTGAAGAGAATACTCAAATAACCTGCACATAGGAGAATGAAACCTATCATGACATTTCGGTTGAATTTGAACCAGTCCAAGTTGGACTGAAATGTCATAAGTTTCATTCTCTTATGTGTAGGCTGAATATGTTCCAGTCATGATATTGAGCCTTTTTATTCTTCCTTCTAAAGAGAAGCTCTAAAGGTTGGTGGATGAATTTTGGAGGGAATGTAAAACATGGAAATTAAAAGGGAACACAGAAATGAACAAAGTGGTGATGGTAACAAAAAATTTGGGTAATGGAAGATTAGATATCAGATTGGAGGAAAAGAGTATGAAGGAAGTGAATGTGTTTAACCCTTTGACTGTCGCGGCCGTATATATACGTCTTACAAGGTACCGTGTTTGACGTATATATACTCATAAATTCTAGTGGCTTCAAATCAAGCAGGAGAAAGCTGGTAGGCCCACATGTGAGAGAATGGGTCTGTGTGCACCATATAAAAAAAATCCTGGAGCACGCGTGCATTAATGAGAAAAAAAAAAATCTATTTCGTATAGTATTTAGGTGTTATTCTCATTTTCTTGATTCATTTGATAGAATGGAAACATATTATAGAAATAGAGGTGATTTTGATGATTTACTATAAAAAGAACCTGGAAATGGAGCTCAAATTAGGGGAAATGTTTAATTTTTGCCAATGTTCAAAAGTAAACAAATGATGTCATTGTCCAATAAATGTCCAACTAGCCACTCTAATATGCAGTCATGAATGGGTTGATGTTATTTATACAATTATTACAGTATTGCAGTAGTCTGCATAATAGTAAGTCTTCTATTTTTTGTTTGAATAAAAATTCAAAAATAGAAAGCAAGAGTAATATCAGAGGGGCCTGAAGACATGACTGATGAACAAAGAAAATGTTATTTTAGAGCCAGGAATGTCTGCATTGTTCATTCTGGACCTTATTTTGAAATTGTCATATTTTTTAATTTTCGTGAAATTGGCCAAATTGCAAATTTCTGACCACATTATTGGATAGTTGAAATCGGTAAATGGGCAGTTTCTTGTACTCAATCGATAGAAAAAAAGGAGTTCTAAAGAAATAGTTATGAGTTTGGTCGACTGGAACAATGGAATTAGCCGAAAATAGGGCTCAAAGTGGGCGAAATCGCCGATTTGTAAATATCGCCGAGGTCGCTAACTTCGCGAGAGCATAATTCTGTCAGTTTTCCATCAAATTTCGTTTTTTTTTGTGTCATTACAATCGGGAAAAGATTCTCTATCATTTCATAAGAAAATTTTTTTTTTTTTTTTTTTTTTAAATTTTGCGACACCAGGAGACACCTCAGGATTGGGGGTTGCGACAGTCAAAGGGTTAAATATGTGGGAGTAGACGTGTTGGCAGATGCGCCTATAGAAGATAAAGTGAACCATGGAATTGACGAGGGGAAAAAGGCAAGTGCTGCACTGAGGCATCTGTGGAGACAAAGAACATTATCCATGGAAGCAAAAAGGGTAATGAATGAGAGCATAGTAGTATCAGTGCTCTTTCATGGGTGTGAAACATAGGTTGTGAATGTTGCAGCAAGGAGACTGGAGGCAGTGGAGATGTCTTGTCTCAGGGCAATGTGTGGTGTGAATATTATGCAGAGAATTCCTAGTTTTGGGGATTAGGAGGAGGTGCGGGGTTACTAAAACTATTATCCAGAGGGCCAAAAAGGGACTGCTGAGATTAGTGAGACATTTAGAGAGCATGGAACAAAATAGGATGACTTGAAGGGCGGATAAATCTACAGTGGAGGGAATACGGGCAGGGGCTGTCCCAAGAAAAGTTGGAGGAGGGGGGTAAAGAAGGCTTTGTGTGCGAGGGGTTTGGACATCCAATAAGCATGTGTGTGAGAGCGTTAGACAGGAGTCAGTAGAGGCATGTGGTTTTTATGACTTGAAAAGCTGTTGGAGTATGAGCAAGGTAACATTTATGAAGGGATTCATGGAAACTGGTTAGCTGAACTTGAGTCCTGGAGGTGGGAAGTACAGTGCCTGCACTCTGGAGGGGTGGGGATATTTGCAGTTTTGAACTGTAGTATCAGAGTCCCTCTGGCAAGACAGTGATGGAGTGAGTGGTGGATTTTTTTTTTTTTTTTTTTGGGGGGGGGGGGTTACCCTGCCTTGGTTAGAGAATGTCAGTTTGTTAAAAAAAATCTTCCAGCAAGTTAGTAATGGTATATAAATTAGTAACATTATCCAGTCAAGCACTGATCTTTGCAGCACCCCACTGGTGACACTATCTTATGAGATCATTTTACCTCTTATCAAAGTTTCCCTTTTCCTTTGAGGCATAAAATCTCTCCTCCATTAAAATGGTTTGCCTTTTTTATTTCTATGTTTTACAGTTTCCAAATTAATTATTCATGAGGCAGACTATATTAAACTTTCTCAGTCTGTATAAACAAAATCTGCTTACACTTTTTTCATGAATAAATTGTGACTGTCAAGTAGCTTAACATGGTAGATTTGATACAAAGAAGTTTGCTGATGGAAAAGAGAACTATGTGTTAGTGAGTAGTTGTTTTTGCTCATTAAGTTCTTGATGTTTCTCTAATGGTTTTATCAAATATTTCCACAATAATGCTTGATAATGAGACAGTGAGTGCTAAGTACTATATGTCTGCTCATTTAACATTCCTTTGTGAAAATCTCAAAGCTTTCAACTGGAAAAATAAGTTCCTTTGCACATTCTTTTTAAGACCTGTTGTGCTATTCTGTCTGGTTATGTTGCTTATTTCTTGCCAACATCTCGTAGAAGCTTCTTTGCCTCCTGTCTGGATACCTTCATGTCCCCAAATTCACTCAGTTAAATAAGTTTATTCAGGTACAGGTACACACAAATACAGTTAAATAAATTATCATACATAGCAGCATATGTGATGATTACCTAGGATAACCTAAAAAAAGTCAGTGGCTTATTTCCATTTGGGGTTTAGATCTGCAAAGAGCATTCTCTTCTGTAAGCCTAAATGAATACCAGGTATAGTTGGGCATGGTAGCATGTGTGTAGCTGAATGACTTGCATGGGCTTAGCACATCACTAAAATACTATTTGCAATTTCATATTTAGTACAGGTCTCCCTCAACATTCGCTAGGGTTAGGGGATCAAGAGCCTCGCGAATGTTGAAAAATCGTGAATGTTTGGTGCCCCAAAATATTGTAGGGAAATATAATACAATACTGCTTCCTTAACTTGTTAAACCATGAGCAATCATAAAATACATGAAAACGTCGTAAATTGTACTAAATACATACATGTTATGGTTTAATAACATGTATGTTATTAAATACCACTGCCTCCACCACTGCCTCCACCACTGCCTCCACCACTGCCTCCACCAATGCCTCCACCACTTCCTCAACCACTGCGAGTCCCTACTACCCTCCCTCCGACCCCGCAACTGGCAGCCAGCCCTCCCACCACTCAGTGTGGTGAGTGTTTTGTTTGTTCATTATTTGCTATTAAACTACAGTATAAATAATGTAAACACATTCATGACTGCATATTGGATGGCTATTTGGACAGGTATTGGACGGTTACATCTTGTGTTTACTCTTGAACACAGCAAAGAATCAAACATTTCTGCTACTGCTAAAAATAACAATGTTAATAATAATAATAATAATAATTTAATAATAATAATAATAATAATAAATGCTAGAATAAAGAAGGAAATTGTACAAAAAACGAGGGAGTGGTTTGACAATTAAAGGTGGTTTTGGGGTTTAGCTGGAGTGAGCATTAGTCCTGGCTCTTCCAAAATTTCACAATAATTCACTGTGTTTGGGTTTGGTAGATTGAGGCGATGGAATGGAGAGGCAAGGGGTTGGGAAGGGGTTGAGGCAGTGGGTGAGGCAGTGGGTGAGGCATGGGTGGGTGTGGGTGAGGCGTGGTTGAGGCAGGGGTTGAGGAGGGGTTTTGAGGAAGCGGTTGGGGCGCTGGTAGGGCAGTGGTTTGGGCGGGGTTGAGGCGGGGTTGAGGCAAGGTGGAGGCAGCAGTGAGGCAGTGGTATTTAAAATATTGTTATAAATAATAATAATAATATTATTAACATTTTTTTTTTTTTTTTTTTTTTTTTTTTTTTTTTTTTTTTTTTTTTTTTTTTTTTTTTTTTTTTTTTAATTCACCCGGGCCGTTCCCACCAAGGCAGGGGGGCCCGAAAAAGAAAAACTTTCCCCATCATTCACTCCTCACGTCTTCCCAAAAGGGTGCTTTACACCAGTTTTAAACTGCAAAATTAACACCCTCCCTTTAGGTGCAGGCACTGTCTTTCCCATCTCCCGAAAGCGGCCTGCCGGTTCCCCCGAATCCCTTTATAAAAGTTCCCTTTTCTCCCCTCCAAAAGCACGTCAAGTATTAAAAAACCCTTTTTCTCCATTCACCCTATCAAAAAAGCTCCGCTGCCGCGGAAGTCCAACCCTCGACACAAAACCTCCTTTCCCCCTCCCCCCAACCCCTTCCCCAGGCCGACCCCCACCCCGCCTTCCTTCACTACAACTGATACACTCTGAAGTCATTTTGTTTGCTCCATTCTCTCTACAGTCCGAAACCCCTCAAAACCTTCCCCAGCCCCCTGACAAAGTTTTGGTAAAACCCGACCCCCTCCCAACTTCCAAACTACGAATTCTCTGCATTAATTCACACACACATTGCCCCCCGCATACTCTCCACTGCCTCCAGCCTTCTCCCCGCTGCAAACATTCACACCCACGCTTCCCCCCATTAAGACGTTGGAAAAACTATACTCTCATACATTCCCCTCTTTGCCCCCAAAGGGACAAAGTTCTTTGTCTCCCAGACTCCTAAGTGCCCACTCACTTTTTTTCCCTCATCATTTTTGCCCCCATTTTCATAGACCCGCTGACACGTCACTCCCAAAATATCTGAATACGTTCACTCCTCCATACTCTTTCCCTCCAATCTAATTCAATCTTTCATCCCCTATTTTTTTGTTATCCTAAAACCCTTACTTTTCCTGTATTCCTTTTAAAATTTTTTTTCTTTTCACACCCTCCCAAAAATTCATCCACCAACCGCAACTTCCTCAAAATTTCCAAGGCACAGTTCATGGGCAAAGGCAGCTGGGACAACTCCCACTTTGTGTGTATTCTTTATCTTTTAAACCCCACGCCTTTGCCAAGACCCTCGCATTTATTCTTTTACAAACCCCATCAAAATATTTAAAAAAACCACGGTGACTCCACACCTTTGTCTAAGGCCTACTTTTACGGGGGAAAAAAATTTTCCCTTTTCCTACAACTCAAATTTGAGCCCCCACATCCCAAAAAACTTTTCACTGCTTTCAGTAACCTACCTCCTAACCAACACTTGCAACATCTGCCACATTGCCCCCCCATCCCCCCTGTCGTACGCCTTTTCCAATCCATAAATGCCACAAAGAACCCTTTTTCCTTTCTAAATTGTTTACTTTTATGTTTCACTGTAAACACCCGGGCCCCACACCCCCTACCTTTTCCCAAAGCCTCCTTTTTCATTTCTATTATTCTCCTCTTACTCTTAATTTTTAATTATAATCTACCAACCTTTTACCCGGTAACTCAACGACTTTTCCCCCCATAATTTTTTCCCTCTTTTTTTCCCCTTTGCCTTTATACAAGGAACTATGCATCTCTCTGCCCAAACCCTAGGTACCTTACCCTTTCATACTTAAAAAAAATTCCCAACCACTCCAAACTAATCCCCCCCTCTTTTAACATTTTATCTTTTTCCCCTCAACCCGGCTGCCCCTTTCCCCCCTTTATTTTACCCACTGCTCACGAACTTCCCCACACTCACAACGGCCTTTCCCCCTCCCCACAAAAAGTTATTCCCCTTGCCCTAACACGAAACAAAGCTTCCCATCTTCCAAAATTTAACAAATTTCCCCAAAAAAATTCTTCCATCTTCCCCAAAACCTTCCTTCCATTTTAAAAACTTCCTTCCTATTTTTAACTGACAAATCCCTTTTTTTTTACTTTCTTAACTTTTTAATCTCACCCAAAACTTTTTCTTATTTTAACAAAAAATTTTTTGATACACTACCACTCTCTTTTTGCTCTCTTTTACCCTTTCTTCACCCTTCTTAAATTCTCCTTTTTTCCCATATATCTTCCCTCCCTTTCAAACACTTCTACTTTGTAAAAACTTCTCTATCTAACTTTTTTCCCCCTTTTACTCTCTTTTCTCATCATTCCCACCAAACGCTCCTCTTCCCTCCTGCACCACTTTCCTGTAACCACAAAATTCTGCTGAACACTCTAACACTACATTTTTAAACCTTTACCCCATACCTCTTCGACCCATTGCTTATGCTTCATTAGCCCATCTTCCTCCAATAGCTGTTTATATCTTACTAACTCCCTTTCCTCTTTTAGTTTAAAAACCTTCACCTCTCTCTTCCCTGATGCTCTATTCTCCTTGAAATCCCATCTACCTTTTACTTCAGTGTAGCTACAACTAGAAAGTGATCTGATATATCTGTGGCCCCTCTATAAACATGTACATCCTGAAGTCTACTCAACAGTCTTTTATTACCAATACATAATCCAACAAAACTACTGTCATTTCGCCCTACATCATATCGTGTATACTTATTATCCTCTTTTTCTTAAATATGTATTACCTATAACAAACCCCTTTCTATACAAAGTTCAATCAAAGGGCTCCCATTATCATTTACACCTGGCACCCCAAACTTACCTACCACACCCTCTCAAAAAAGTTTCTCCATACTTTAGCATTCAAGCCCCCTACCACAATTACTCTCTCACTTGGTTCAAAGGCTCCTATACATTCACTTAACATCTCCAAATCTCTCTCTCTCCTCTGCATTCTCTCTTCTCCAGGTGCTTTACATCGCTTATTATGACCACTTCTCGCATCCAACCTTTACTTTAATCCACATAATTCTTGAATTTACACATTCATATTCTCTTTTCTCCTTCCATAACTGATCTTTTAAACCCATTACTGCTCCCCCTTCCTTTGCTCTAATCTCTCAGATACTCCAGATTTAAAATCCCATTTATTTTCCCCACTAAAAACTCTCCTACCCCCTTCAGCTTTGTTTCGCTTAGGGCCAGGACATCCAACTTCTTTTCATTCATAACATCAGCAATCATCTGTTTCTTGTCATCCGCACTACATCCACGCACATTTAAGCAACCAGTTTTATAAAGTTTTTCTTCTTCTCTTTTTTAGTAATTGTATAAGGAGAAGGGGTTACTAGCCCATTGCTCCCGGCTTTTTAGTCGCCTCATACGACACGCATGGCTTCGGAGGAAAGATTCTTTTCCACTTCCCATGGACAATAGAAGAAATAAAAAAAACCCAAGAGTATTTAGAAAAAGGGGGAAAAACCTAGATGTATGTATATATATATATGCATGTGCGTGTCTGTGAAGTGTGCCCAAAAGTGTAAGTAGGAGTAGCAAGATATCCCTGTTATCTTAGCGTGTTTATGAGACAGAAAAAAAAAAACCGCAATCCTCCATCATGCAAAACAGTTACAGGTTTTTGTTTCACAGTCCCTCTGGCAGGACGGTAGTACTTCCCTGGGTGGTTGCTGTCTACCAACCTATTATTATTTTTTATTATTATTATTATTTAACTTGTATGTTATTAATACCACTGCCTCAACCACTGCCCCATCCCCTGTCTCACCCACTGCCTCAACTGCTGCCTCGCCCACTGCCTCACCCACTGCCTAACCACTGTCTCACCCCTGCCTCACCCACTGCCTCAACCACTGCTCAACTGCTGTCTCACCCCCTGCCTCAACCGCTGGCCTCGCCCACTGCCTCACCCACTGCTCAACCACTGCCTCACCCACTGTCTCCCCACTGCTCACCCACTGCCTCAACCGCTGCCTCGCCCACTGCCTCACCCACTGCCTCAACTGCTGCCTCGCCCACTGCCTCACCCACTGCCTCAATCACTGCCTCACCCGCTGTCTCACCCACTGCCTCACCCACTGCCTCAACTGCTGCCTTGCCCACTGCCTCACCCACTGCCTCAACCGCTTCCTCAACCACTGCCTCTCCCACTCCAGTCGCACTCAATCTACAAGCACCAAACACAATGAATTATTGTGAAATGTTTGGAAAAGCACGGAGACTAATGCTCACTCCAGCATAAACAAAGCCACACTGACGATGTGTCAACCACTCCCTCGCATTTTTGTACAAGTTCCTTCTTCAATTCTATCGCATTTTTTATTATTATTATTATTATTATTACTATTGTTATTATTAGCAGTAGCAGAAATGTTTGATTCTTTGCTGTGTTCAAGAGTAAACACATGATGTCACCGTCCAATACCTGTCCAAATAGTCATTCCAATATGCAGTCATGAATGGGTTTACATTATTTATACTGTAGTTTAATGGCAAATAATGAACAAACAAAACACTCGCCACACTGGTGGGAGGGCTGGCTGCCAGTTGCAGGGGTCGAAGGGAGGGTAGTAGGGACTCGCAGGTGGCAGGAAACTTAAATATGATTTGGCGGCTGGGAATTTGTCAGTTGGGAATTCGCGAATGTGTGAAGCCCGTGAAAGTTGAAAATGCGAATGTTGAGGGAGACCTGTATCTTGCACACCTCTTAAACTTGAATAAAAGACTAGGTTTCAGCTTGCTCCTATTCACTATTCAGCTTTCATAGTTTCCTTCTTAATTGTTTTTCCTTTTACTAAATTTTCTGGCTTGTCTGAATCCTCCCTCAGGTCCCTAGGTCTACCACACTGTTCGTAATTGTTATAGGTTTCTTCAAGGGTCTCCAGCATCTTTTGCATGACTATCTACATATAAGTATAGAGTTAAGCTTGTGGTATCCTATCTTAGGTATTTAATGTAATTTGTTTATTCAGTATTGATACAGATGCTGTATTTTGGTATTAGACTTAACCCTTAAACTGTCCAACTGTAGATCTACGCTCACTCGTGTAGCGCTTCGAATATTTTAAAAACTAATTTTTTTTTTAAATGAAGAGTGCATTTTTATAAATGTTATAGGATAAAAAATTTTTTTAGGGCCAATACTTACCAAAATATAAGCCTGTGAAGTTCTTGCTAAATGATGAGGTGTCGGCAACTTGGAGTACTGCCGCTTGCAGCAACAATAAACATTTATCGTTTTTTCCAATTCTTTTCTATTTTTTTGTTGTTTTCATGTCATGATAATAATGTTTTGTTGCAGATCTTTTGATTAGATATCCAATTCTTGTTGAGACCCAAATGTTTGGTACTAAATTGGTATAATCATACTGTCACAAGCACACATATTCACACTGATAGATGAATTTGTATGCCTGGTTCAATCACATACTATTGTTTATATATATATATATATATATATATAGGTAGTAGGTTGGTAGACAGCAACCACCCAGGGAAGTACTACCGTCCTGCCAGATGACTGTGAAACAAAAACCTGTAACTGTTTTGCATGATGGTAGGATTGCTGGTTTCTTTTTCTGTCTCATAAACACGCTAAGATAACAGGGATATCTTGCTACTCCTACTTACACTTTGGTCACATTCACAGACACGCACATGCATATATATATATAAAATCTACATCTAGGTTTTTTCTCCTTTTTCTAAATAGCTCTTTTTTCTTTTTTATTTCTTCTTATTGTCCATGGGGAAGGGGAAAAGAATCTTTCCTCCTAACCCCATGGTTTTCGTATGAGGGGGACTAAAATGCCGGGAGAAAATGGGCTAGTAACCCCTTCTCCTGTATTAAAATTTAAACTAAAAAAGAAGAAGAAAAACCTTTATAAAACTGGGTTGCTTAATGTGCGTGGTTTGTTAGTGCGGATGACAAGAAACAGATGATTGCTGAGTTATGAATGAAAAGAAGTTGGATGTCCTGGCCCTAAGCGAAACAAAGCTGAAGGGGGTAGGAGAGTTTCAGTGGGGGGAAATAAAATGGGATTAAATCTGGAGTATCTGAGAGGTTAGAGCAAAGGAAGGGGTAGCAGTAATGTTAAATGATCAGTTATGGAAGGAGAAAAGAGAATATGAATGTGTAAATTCAAGAAATTTGTGGATTAAAGTAAAGGTTGGATGCGAGAAGGGGGTCATAATAAGCGTGTATGCACCTGGAGAAGAGAGGAATGCAGAGGAGAGAGAGAGATTTTGGGAGATGTTAAGTGAATGTATAGGAGCCTTTGAACCCAAAGTGAGGGGAGTAATTGTGGTAGGGGATTTTGAATTTGCTAAAGTAGGAGAAATTTTAGAGAGGGTGTGGTAGGTAAGTTTGGGGTCCCAAGGTGAAAATGATAATGGGAGCCTTTGATTGAACTTTGTATAGAAAGGGGGTTTAGTTATAGGTGAATACATATTTTAAGAAAAGAGGATAAAATAAGTTACACGATATGATGTAGGGCGAAATGACAGTAGTTTGTTGGTTTTATGTATGGTAGATAAAAGACTGTTGAGTAGACTTCAGGATTTTACATGTTTATAGAGGGGCCACAGATATATCAGATCACTTTCTATTGTAGCTACACTGAGAGTAAAAGGTAGATGGGAACAAGGGAATAGAAGCATCAGGGAAGGAGAGGTGAAGGGTTTATAAACTAAAAGAGGAGGCAGTTAGGGTAAATATAAACAGCTATTGGAGGATAGATGGGCTAATGAGGCATAGGCAATGGGGTCGAAGAGGTATGGGGTAGGTTTAAAAATGTAGTGTTGAGTGTCAGCAGAAGTTTGTGGTTACAGGAAAGTGGGTGAGGAGGGAAGAGGAGCGATTGGTGGAATGATGATGTAAAGAGAGTAGTAAGGGAGAAAAAGTTAGCATATGAGAAGTTTTTACAAAGTAGAAGTGATGCAAGGAGGGAAGAGTATTTTGGAGAAAAAGAGAGAAGTTAAGAGAGTGGTGAAGCAATGTAAAAAGAGAGCAAATGAGAGAGTGGGTGAGATGTTATCAACAAATTTTGTTGAAAATAAGAAAAAGTTTTGGGAGTGAGATTACAAGTTAAGAAAGCCTAGAGAACAAATGGATTTGTCAGTTAAAAATAGGAGAGGAGAGTTATTAAATGGAGAGTTAGAGGTATTGGGAAGATGGAAGGAATATTTTGAGGAATTGTTAAATGTTGATGAAGATAGGGAAGCTGTGATTTCGTGTATAGGGCAAGGAGGAATAACATCTTGTAGGAGTGAGGAAGAGCCAGTTGTGAGTGTGGGGGAAGTTCGTGGAGGCAGTAGGTAAAATGAAAGGGGGTAAGGCAGCCGGGATTGATGGGATAAAGATAGAAATGTTAAAGCAGGTGGGGATTAGTTTTGGAGTGGTTGGTGCAATTATTTAATAAATGTATGGAAGAGGGTAAGGTACCTAGGGATTGGCAGAGAGCATGCATAGTTCCTTTGTATAAAGGCAAAGGGGATAAAAGGAGTGCAAAAATTATAGGGGGATAAGTCTGTTGAGTGTACCTGGTAAAGTGTATGGTAGAGTTATATATTGAAAGAATTAAGAGTAAGACGGAGATAGGATAGCAGATGAACAAGGAGGCTTTAGGGAAGGTAGGGGGTGTGTGGACCAGGTGTTTACAGTGAAACATATAAGTGAACAGTATTATAGATAGGCTAAAGAGGTCTTTGTGGCATTTATGGATTTGGAAAAGGCGTATGACAGGGTGGATAGGGGGGCAATGTGGCAGATGTTGCAAGTGTATGGTGTAGGAGGTAGGTTACTGAAAGCAGTGAAGAGTTTTTACGAGGATAGTGAGGCTCAAGTTAGAGTATGTAGGAAAGAGGGAAATTTTTTCCCAGTAAAAGTAGGCCTTAGACAAGGATGTGTGATGTCACGTGGTTGTTTAATATATTTATAGATGGGGTTGTAAGAGAAGTAAATGCGAGGGTCTTGGCAAGAGGCGTGGAGTTAAAAGATAAGAATCACACACAAAGTGGGGTTGTCACAGCTGCTCTTTGCTGATGACACTGTGCTCTTGGGAGATTCTGAAGAGAAGTTGCAGAGATTGGTGGATGAATTTGGTAGGGTGTGCAAAAAGAAGAAAATTAAAGGTGAATACAGGAAAGAGTAAGGTTATGAGAGATAACAAAAAGATTAGGTGATGAAAGATTGAATATCAGATTGGAGGGAGAGAGTATGGAGGAGGTGAACGTATTCAGATATTTGGGAGTGTGACGTGTCAGCGGATGGGTCTATGAAAGATGAGGTGAATCATAGAATTGATGAGGGAAAAAGAGTGAGTGGTGCACTTAGGAGTCTGTGGAGACAAAGACACTTTGTCCTTGGAGGCAAAGAGGGGAATGTATGAGAGTATAGTTTTACCAACGCTCTTATATGGGTGTGAAGCGTGGGTGATGAATGTTGCAGCGAGGAGAAGGCTGGAGGCAGTGGAGATGTCATGTCTGAGGGCAATGTGTGGTGTGAATATAATGCAGAGAATTCGTAGTTTGGATAGTTAGGAGGAGGTGCGGGATTACCAAAAACTGTTGTCCAGAGGGCTGAGGAAGGGTTGTTGAGGTGGTTCGGACATGTAGAGAGAATGGAGCGAAAACAGAATGACTTCAAGAGTGTATCAGTCTGTAGTGGAAGGAAGGCGGGGTAGGGGTCGGCCTAGGAAGGGTTGGAGGGAGGGGGTAAAGGAGGTTTTGTGTGCGAGGGGCTTGGACTTCCAGCAGGCATGCAGTGAGCGTGTTTGATAGGAGTGAATGGAGACAAATGGTTTTTAATACTTGACGTGCTGTTGGAGTGTGAGCAAAGTAACATTTATGAAGGGATTCAGGGAAACCGGCAGGCCGGACTTGAGTCCTGGAGATGGGAAGTACAGTGCCTGCACTCTGAAGGAGGGGTGTTAATGTTGCAGTTTAAAAACTGTAGTGTAAAGCACCCTTCTGGCAAGACAGTGATGGAGTGAATGATGGTGAAAGTTTTCTTTTTCGGGCCACCCTGCCTTGGTGGGAATCGGCCGGTGTGATAAAAAAAAAAAAAAAAAAAATATATATATATATATATATATATATATATATATATATATATATATATATATATATTATATATATATATATATACACACAAGGTATTTACAGGTCCCATTTATATTTCTAGAAGTCCACCTCTGTATGATACTCCAAGAAGCATGGATCCATACAGAGTGCCACCCCACATTGCTGACACATGAATCATGTGCCTTTTCGCACTTGAGGTCGCTGTGTAGTGTAAGCACACACAACACTTTTTCTGAGAGTACTTCTTCTTTGGAGTAGATGGTATTGGTATCAGGCAGTGACAGGGATTATTCGGTTGGGCACTTCCCTCTCTTCTTGTGGGGTGACAGGTCGCTGTTGTGGGGTGACAGATCACTGTGGAGTGACAGGTATAGGTGTGGTACCATACTTTTTCGTATTCTGCTTGATGACATTGAGGGTGAATTCCGCATATTGTTGTTACTTCCCTGTCTTTATTTTGTACACGTTGAAGGCAATGAGCACTGCAATGTCCACAAGGTGGAAAAACACTTTTATATGCCACTTGCGACTCCTATGCACACAGTCAACAAACCCTATCATGTCACACTTGTCGACTAGTCGCATATTGTTCATATAGTTGATGATCGGAGCTGGCTTTACAATAGGTTCATTGCTGTGCTTGCTCAGTCTGTTTGTACCATCTCATTTTGGTGGATGGCTGACAGCAACGTCACATCCCGTTTGTCATGCCACATCAGTGCCATGATGTCATTGGTATGAAATGCTTGCACTACACTTCCTCCAGTGAACCTTGGCATGTGTTTTCTACTTCTTCTCACTGTTCCACATATATCAGTATTGTTCACACATAGGAAATCATTGAGCATAGGGTTTGTACACCAGTTGTCTGTGAACAATGTATGACCCTTGCAAAGGTATGGCTGCATCAACTTGCGAACATCCCCAGAAATGCCCAACGTGTGCCTGGTATCGTCGAGTGTGTTTTTCCCTGTGTAGGTAATGACATCCAACACAAGACCAGTCTCACAGTCACACATAGCAAAGAGTTTTATATCAAAGCGATTGCTTGGTATATATTGTTTGAGTGACAGTCGTCCCTTTTATCCATTCAAGAACAATGTTCTTGAATGGATAAAAGTAGACACTGATTTTTTGCTTCAGATACATAAATAACTCCCTGATTTTGCATAGGAGGTCATTTCAGTTTGGCATATTCCTGTGTGAGAAGTGCAACATTCGTAGCAACAGAGTGAATCTGTTAAAGGGAAGGAGGTCACTGAAGTATTGATGAAGTGGTCTGTAGACCAGAAGTGTGCTATATTGTTCTTATACGTGTGTGGCATAAGCATCATAGTACCAAGGAATAAATACATTTCCGCCACAGTTGTATCTTTCCACCTGCGCAGCCATGACGATTCTGAAACATCTATGTGGCCCGCTGTATACCGGTAGTACATGTTGGTCTGGGTAACAATCAGGTTCATTATCAGTTCATCAAAGTATAGTTGAAAATAGTCTAACTCTGTAGACTCATTTGTGATGGGACAGTGTGGCATGATACCACTTCCACTGGCATCAAAACTGAAAGGATACAGCATGAATGGTGTACTTTCTGTCCAGTTCCATTCATGGTCACATGGTGCAGGGTGGACCTGTGGCATGGGGTGTGGGGGAGCAGGAGGAGGGATAGGAGTGGAGGCAGCACATGTTTGAGAGGGTGCCGGGCAGTCCTTTGTCTGCCCACCTACCGCACTATGAGGTACAGGCCCCATGCCACCAACCTCCTCTTCCTCCATCCCAGCATGTTCACCTTCATGATCACTATCACTAGCTGGGGTTTTGGATCGTGACCTGCCATGACCCTTGCCGCCGACTGCATATGGCACACTGCCTGAACGTAGGTTACACCGCCTAAAAGTACATTTCACTGGGGAATAATGATAATCACTGTCACTCGACGAATCCTCTACGGGCATAAAATTGATTTTATCGTCGTCACTTATATCACTTTCACTATCATCAACATTATAACACTTGGAAAATGATAATCTCCTCTTGCGGAGTTGCCTTTGGGTAGTAACACTAGCCACCCCAGAGGTACTGGGCTGAAGGTTTGGTATAGCCACACTGGCCACCCCAGAGGTGATGGGGTGAGGGTCATCTGGGTTATCATCAACAGTTTCACTAATTTCTTGAATGTTAGTGGCTATATCGTTGTCAAATTCACTAACCTTGCATTCTGTTACACTTTCTGAGAATAGCAGTGTTAATACAACGAGGCGTGAGTGAATCACTGTGCACACTTAGGGCGAAGACCCATTCTCTCATGTCTAGGAGACTCAGGCCTATTGCGCCAAATTTGCAGGAATGAAAAATAAAATGTAGATCTATGTTCGGAGTGCTATGCGTGCAAACGTAGATCTACGTTTGGACAGTTTAAGGGTTAAATTTACAGAAAACAGTATTTTTTTAACTTGTCAATAATTTTTTTTTATATGAGGTGTGTGTCTGGTGATCTTGATTTGATAATGTCAGAGGCTGACAGTACTGTAAGATTCCTGTTAGAATTTAAAAAAAAAAAAAAAAAACTGAGAGAAAATTTTGATGGGATGCCAGTTATTAGTTTAAAGATTCCATTTTTTAAAAAAAAGTAAGGTTGCTTTTGTTCAGTTTTAGGTGTAGGTGTGAGCACAGGTAGGCTCACCGTGAAGCGCTTCTCTGGGTTGACCTCAATCATGCCTCTGAGCAAGTCCTGGCAGTCTGGAGGGACAAAGTGTGGAATGTGGAATACACCCCTCTTGACTTTCTCCAGCAATTGGCGTAGGTTGTCATCATCGAAGGGCAACGCTCCCACTAGAAGGGCATATAGTATCACCCCACATGACCACACGTCCGCTCTTCGACCATCGTACTTCTCACCCTAAGAGAAAAATAATGTTCTCATTAAAAACCATATAAGTATATATAATTTTAATAGTTTAAAAAAAAAAGTATTCACTCTGATTTGTACATGCAGCATCTACAATATATATGTCTGTTGCTGAGAAATCTCAAATTCACTATTTATAAGTACGATCAACTCTAAGGCATTTTAATTACAGCCTCTCCTCACTTAACGACAAAGCTCCATTCCTAAGACCACGTCGGTAAACGAATTCGTCGCTAAGTGAGGAGCATACTATACTGGTAGTGGGCTTGTGCCATGTTTGATACTGTTTTAATGTCGCCTTTGCACCATTTATAACATTTCTGGTATATTTTTAAATGTTTATACAGTACTGTACTGTATATTGTAATAAACAGAATAGAAGAAATCAGCTCTAATATACATTATTTAGGTATGCATACTGGTCAGAGAGCCCATCGGAAGTCTGAGGCATTGGTAAACAAGTATGTCGCTAAGTGAGGAGAGGCTGTACTTTTATTTATTTATTTTGACTAAAAATTAAACAGTATATTATGTGACTCAAATACAGGTACAGTGGGCCCTCAGTTAATGATGCTATCAGATAGCGATAAAATCGGATACTGATGCGTTTTTGCGTCAAAATATTGGCTCGGCTAACGATGAAAAACTTGGTTAAGGACATTCGTCCTGAATGTGTCCGCGCGGCCTGAGCCTATGTACAAGGTAGTGTGCCATTGTTTACAAGCCGGGGAGGACTATTCCAGGCATACATGCGATATATTTTGTATTATTCCATTGTTTTTAGTGCTTGTAACTGCTAATTAACCCTTTGACTGTCGAAAGGCCCAATCCTGAAGTGTCTCCTGGTGTCGCAAAATATTAGAAAAAAAAAAAAAGATTTTCTTTTGAAAATGTTAAGAATATTTTTCTGATTGTTTTAGTCCCCAAAAAAAAGTTTTTCCCATCAGTACTTACCGAGATATAGAGGCGTGAAGTTTGCAGAAAATGAGCTGCGTATGGCAACAGTGGTGACTGCCGCTCACCCGGTAAACTTTGGTTTACTTTTATTTGACGGTTTCTTGTTTTTTTCACTATTTTATTTTTTCACATAACTTTTGTGGCCTGTGAGAACAAAGTATGGTGCAATGTTCATATATACATTCGTTGAATGTAACACAATTACGTATAGCAAAAACACTAGTATCATCATAATGTTCATAAAACTTGTTTACACAAACAAACAATATAAAATTTTTTTTATTACGATTGTTCTATAATATATATACATATGTACAATCACTGGACACTTTTCTAAAACGGCTGCAGCTTGTGGAATTCTTTGAAACATGGGTATAAGCACATAAAACACATAAAACGAGTGTCTCTGCATTTTTGTGGGCGTTTTGTGGTATGTCCACAGGCAAAACACCTCTTCTGAGCATTTTTCTCGAGAGTAGTAGTGATCACCAGGCCTCAGACGAGAAGACACGTGTTGATAATTTCGTGGGCGCTGGTCTATTGCAAGTGTTGTTCCTTGGTACAACTTGAATATTATTTGTCTGATGACTGACAAACAAAATTCACCATATTTGGGTTTGTTGTTGGTCTTCAACTTATACATAGTATAAGCATTCAGCATGGAAATGTCAAGAAGATGGAAAAAGAGTTTTATGTACCACTTATAACTCTTGCGAACACAATCAGCAAACCCAATCTGCATGTCACATTTGTCCACTAAGTGTATATTGAGGTTGTAATCCATCACAGCTGCAGGTTTTACAAGGGGTTCATTGGTCTCTCTATTCTGCTTGCCACTGTCTACCATTTCGTGTCGGTGAACTGATGTCAACAGTGTGACATCACGTTTGTCATGCCACCAAAATGCTATGATGTCATTGGCAGCAAACACCTGCACCTCACCTCTACGACTGCCAGCGTCGAGCCTAGGCATATGCTTACGATTTCCACGCACTGTGCCACACACATCTGTCATGTTCACTCGCATCACTGAGTAAAGGGCTTGTGTACCAGTTGTCAGTACAGTGGAACCTCAAAAATCAAACTTAATCCATTCCAGGAGCTAGTTCTAAATTCGAAAAGTCTGAAATTCGAAGCAATATTTCCCATAAGAAATAATGGAAATACAATTAATCCATTCCAGAAACCCAAAAATATTCACACAAAAAATGCATTTTATAGAGATTAATTACAGTTTTACATACAACAAATACTATAGTTTTTAATTATACTATGTATAGTAATACATATAAAATAACATTTTTACTTATCTTTATTGAAGATTGGTGATGGCATCTGGAAGATAGGGAGGAGGAGAGA
Organism: Cherax quadricarinatus; assembly: GCF_026875155.1. Taxonomy (NCBI): domain Eukaryota; kingdom Metazoa; phylum Arthropoda; class Malacostraca; order Decapoda; family Parastacidae; genus Cherax; species Cherax quadricarinatus. The sequence goes on along the minus strand of NC_069426.1, from coordinate 46,703,387 downwards.
GGGAGTTGGGGTTAGTGTTTGGAAGGAGAATCCCCCTCCATGAGGACTTCAGGTAAAGCCCTCTCTGGGGTTACTTCCCTTCTCTGTCTTTTAATGCCACTAGGACCAGCTTGAGAGTCACTGGACCCCTGTCTCACAAAATAACTGTCCACAGTCCTCTGTTTCTGGTGCCTCTTTAACATTTCCCAAAAATGGGACATGGTTCTGTCACTGAACTTGTTGCAAAGATGGCTTGTTTCAGCTTGCTCAGGGTGGTACTTCTGCACAAACATTTGGACATCATTCCACTTGGCACAAATCTCCTTAATCTTTGAAGAAGGCACCTCATCCACTCCCTATATTAACACCTTTCACAACATCAGCTTCCTTGATTTGTTCCTTCTTTGACAGGATAGAACCGATGGTCGACTTGTTTTTCCCATACATCCTGGCAAGCTCAACAAGTCTCACACCACTCTCATACTTCTGTATTATTTCCTTCTTCACATCTATGGTGTTTCTCACTTTCTTTACCACAGGGGTACCACTAGCAAGTTTCTTTGGGTTCATGGCAGCTTATTTCACAGTCCCACAAGCACTAAGCACAACGAAATAATCGTAAAATGCGTGAATGAGAGCGCAGGTTAGTGTTCACTCAAGCATAAACAAAGCTAGACTGCTCACGGCGCCTGTGCGGGGACGTGGACAGAGCGGGCGGCAGACAGGTCCCGTACCTGGTGGTCCGAAAATAGGGGCGCGTTCGATAATAGGGACACAGTTTGTCCGAAAAAATGGTCCTATTTTTGAAACGTTCGATATGTGATACGTTCGATTTTTGAGGTTCCACTGTATATAAAATATGCCCCTTACCAAGATATGATTCTATCATTGTTCTAACCACATCACCAGAGATACTCAGTAGCTTCCTGGTATCTTGCAATGTTTTACTGCCAGTGTACACAATTATATCCAAAACTAGACCAGTTTTGCAACCACACAGAACAAATAACTTTATACCAAAGCGTTTACTCTTGCTTGGTATATACTACTTGAATGAGAGTCTTCCTTTGAACAAAATCAAAGACTCATCAATAACAAGCTTCCTGAAGGGATAAAAATACATAGAGCACTTTTGTTTCAGGTACATAAACACATTTCTGATCTTTTATAACCTGTCGCTTCTGTCAGGCCTTGTTTTGTCTGAAAAGTGTAGCATACGTAACAGTAGCACAAATCTATTCACTGGTATAATGTCACTGAAAGCTGGGGTTGAAATCAGGCGGTCTGTCGACCAGTATGTTTTGATAGTGTGCTTATACACGTGGCATAAGCATTATTGTGGCAAAGAACAGATACACCTCTGCCACAGTTGTGTCCTTCCACTGGTGTAGGCGTGATCTTGGTGAAAGAATTGTTTGCCATGGTGTACTCAAAGTATGTACAGTGGACCCCCGGTATTCAATGGCATCGGTATTCGATAAATCCGGTATTTGATGCATTATATCGCAAAAAAATTGCCTCGGTATTCGATTGAAAACCCGGTATTCGATACGATTCGTACGAGTGTCCACATGTGGCCTGAACTGCCCCGTGTGTGCCAGTGTTTACAAGCCAGCCAGTGTGCGCGCATCTAAGGATACATTCGGTACATTCCATATTACCCATATTATCACTGTGTTTGGTGCTTGTTTCTGCAAAATAAGTCACCATGGGCCCCAAGAAAGCTTCTAGTGCCAACCCTTCGAGAAAAAAGGCGCTAATGACTTATGAAATGAAGAAAGTGATAATTGCAAAGTACGAAAGTGGAGTGAGTGTGTCGGAGCTGGTTAGGTTGTATAATAAACCCCAATCAACCATCTCTACTATAGTGACCAGGAAAACGGCAATCAAGGACAATGTTGTGAAACACTTTAGGAATGTCATAAAGGAACGGGAGGTACAGGCCACTATGGACAGATATGTTGTGCGACAGAAATCCAGTGACTCTCAAGCTGGTCCTAGTGGCATTAAAAGAAGAAGGGAAGTAACCCCGGAAAAGGACTTGCTACCTCAAGTCCTAATGGAAGGGGATTCCCCTTCTAAACACTAACACCTCTCCCCTCCTCCCATCCCATCAATCATCACCAGGTCTTCATTAAAGGTAAGTGTCAATTATTTTATTGTTATTGTAATTATTCTATTGCATTAAACTTAATATTTCATGTAGTAAATTTTTTTTTTTTTCATACTTTTGGGTGTCTTGCACGGATTAATTTGATTTCCATTATTTCTTATGAGGAAAATTGATTCGGTTTTCGATATTTTCGGTATTCGATGAGCTCTCAGGAACGGATTAATATCGAATACCGGGGGTCCACTGTATTGCTTTCCCTGACAATAATGTCCATCAGGGATTCACCGAAGAACAACTGAAAGCATTCCAGTTCAGTGGCATTGTTCCCAAGTGTACATGATGGCCGTATTCCACTTTGTGTTTCATCAAAGTCACGGGGACTGGGAACAAACTCGTCACCTTGCTGCCAATTCCAGATGCGGTCAGCTGGTGGGTTCTGGATATTGAAACGTGGTTGTGGAGGTTGTAGTTGTGATTGTTGTGGGAGTGTGGGGTTGGGTGAGGCTGGTTGTAATTGTGCAGAGTCAGCAGCGTCGGTAGTAGCGTGGCCCGCTGCTGGTGCCACATGACTCATGCCACCATCACTATCACCACCACCGCCTGCTGCCTCACTCACATCATTCATACCCATCGTAACAATGTCGTCATCTTCATTATCAGGTCATGGTGTAGGGCCATGGGATTTGCTCCAAGATTTACTCCTTCCCCTTGGAACAGCATATGGCACACTAACAGACCTCAAGAGACGTCATATATACTGCCGCTTCACTGGGGAATATTCACCCTCACTCCCACAACTAGAACTGCTTTCAATAGCTTTCAAATCACTATCACTATCACTTTCACTGCTCACATCTGAGTCTTGTACATGGGCAAATAGTTTCCAATTTCGTTCTGGTACAGGTGAACATGAACGAGCCGGCCCAGCACCAGAGGTGGAAGGTTGTGGGCTATTTGGGTTTTCATCACTAATTACGTTATCCTGGGCACTGTTTTCGGTCACACCCACTTGAAAACCATGGAATTCACTTTCACTGACACTTCCATCGCTGTTAGAGCTATCACTTGGGAACAAAAGACCTCCAATCCGCCAAGGAGTGAGGAACTTCTTACGAGGCATGATGAAAATGGCAACCAACATAGCGTTCCCACAATGCACCGCTGAGTCCCAGATTTTTTTCATAGGGTGCACACCCACCACTCAGACCCATTCTCTCTCATGTAGGCCTACCAGCCATCTCCCACTTGATTTGAAGCCGCTAGAATTTATGCGTATAGATATGTCAAACACGGTATCTCATAAGATGTATATATACGACTGAAACAGTCAGGGGGTTAAGCCACCATGGGCCCAAAGAAAGTTTTTAGTGCCAGCCCTGTGATAAAGAAGGAAAGAAACACAATAAAATTCAAGAAAAAACTCGTAGCAAAGTACCAAAGTGGAGGAGGAAGAGAGAGGGGAGAATGTGCCTTCTGCAGTGATTCAGTGATTCTATGATATGTATGATACTAAAGCAGCAGGTATTGATAAAGGCTATAGTGCCAGCCAGCGATAAAGTGTAGAATTAACAGTGTAGCAAGTAAGTTAAGCGAGTAAGCGATAGAAAAACAACACGAAAGTAACTCTCCAATGCTGTTGGATGTGTATCGGGCAGCTGAATATACACCAGCTTGCTATCTTCCACCACCCTAAATCTCTGCCAGCATCTCCTCCATCAAACTAGCTAATTAAACTAACATCTCCTCCAAGGTAAGTGTAAGTATAAAAGTTTAAGTATAAAAGTAAATAGTATAAGTGTAAATATAAAAGGACTCCAATGGAAATAAGTCACTCTGACTTTTTTGGTTATCCTAGGTACTTTACACATATGCTGCTATGTATGATAATCTATGTATGTAACTGTATTTGTGTACACCTGAATAAACTTACTTATTTATAAATTAAAATGTAACTATTTCTTATTCATAAACTAACCCTTAAACTGTCCAAATGTAGATCTACGTCCACGTGCGGGGGGGGCTCCAAATATAGATCTATGTTTTTTTTAAATGCTTTCAAATGGGGAAAATCAAGGTCGGAGAGCTACGCACATGAACGTAGATCTACGTTTGGACAATTTAAGGATTAAAATGTAAATATTTCTTATTTATAAATTAAAATGCAAATACACCTACCATCCGACTTACGACCTTACGACTACTCGACTTACGACCGTGTTTTTTATGCCAAATTTCTGGGAAATAAACAACTAGTTGTGTTGTACACAGTGTTTATCCTAAACCTTACAGTATAAAATACAATACTAACAACATAAAAAGTAAAGTAAAACATGAAATACCAAGATAAAACAATAAAATAAAGTCATTACAAAAATGTTTTGTTGATATTCAGTAGTAAAGTTCGACTTACGACCATTTCGACTTACGACCGGTTTCTCAGAACCAAACTCGGTCGTAAGTCGGATGGTAGGTGTATTTCTTATTTATAATTTTTTTTTTTTAACAAGTCGGCCGTCTTCCACCGAGGCAGGGTGACCCAAAAAGAAAGAAAATCCCTAAAAAGAAAATACTTTCATCATCATTCAACACTTTCACCTCACTCATACATAATCACTGTTTTTGCAGAGGTGCTCAGAACACAACAGTTTAGAAGCATATATGTACGTATAAAGACACACAACATATCCCTCCAAACCGATAAATTATGTACGTATATTGTTTGTGGATAGTGGTGGTGGCAGAAGCCTCGTCCACCATCACTATGTATGGCTTTTCTCAGTAGCCATTATAAACCCAACAACAACACTTCCAGCACTTGCTTCTCACATACATTATGACATATTTTATTCACTCTAGAGTATATATCATATTTCTATGTTATTAATACTGTTTATTATGTCATATTAGATGAACTGTGATAGATAAATAAGCCGCAGAGTTGATAATAGCGTCATATTGAAGTACTATTCTGTCATGCCTCCTGACAGCAGGAACGGATTAATTAGATTTCCATTATTTCTTATGGGGAAAATTAAATCAGATAATGATAAAATCAGTTAAGGACAAGCTCTCTGGAACGGATTAATATTGTTAACCGAGGGTCCACTGTAAATGTACTCACTATGAAGAAATTTAGAAAGATAATTTACAGATACTGAACAAAAATATGCCATCTCTACTAAATAAAAAACATAAATAAAAAATATATAAACTGTTATCTAACTAGGTCACAAATGTATCATAACAAGGATACAAAACTCAAAAGTTAAATAAAATCTGAATTCAAGGTATATTAACAAGTGTAATTAAAGTCTAGTTGATTTATGGTAAACCAGAAGATCTAACACAAAGTAACAAAAAAAGGCACAATACCGTGACTGGAAAGATACACTAACGAGAAGCAGAGCAGGACGGGTATATAGAGGAGGAGGAGGAGGAGGAGGAGGAGGAGGAGGAGGGGAGGGGGGGGGGTGGCTGCAGCAGTAGGAGTGGTAGAGATGGAAGGAAGCATTATTTTTTTTATTAACACATTGGCCAATTCCCACCAAGGCAGGGTGCCCCGAAAAAGAAAAACTTTCACCATCATTCACTCCATCACTGTCTTGCCAGAAGAGTGCTTTACACTACAGTTTTTAAACTGCAACATTAACACCCCTCCTTCAGAGTGCAGGCACTGTACTTCCCATCTCCAGGACTCAAGTCCGGCCTGCCAGTTTCCCTGAATCCCTTCATAAATGCTACTTTGCTCACACTCCAACAGCACGTCAAGTATTAAAAACCATTTGTCTCCATTCACTCCTATCAAACACGCTCACGCATGCCTGCTGGAAGTCCAAGCCCCTCGCACACAAAGCCTCCTTTACCCCCTCCCTCCAACCTTTCCTAGGCCGACCCCTACCCCGCCTTCCTTCCACTACAGACTGATACACTCTTGAAGTCATTCTGTTTCGCTCCATTCTCTCTACATGTCCGAACCACCTCAACAACCCTTCCTCAGCCCTCTGGACAGCAGTTTTGGTAATCCCGCACCTCCTCCTAACTTCCAAACTACGAATTCTCTGCATTATATTCACACCACACATTGCCCTCAGACATGACATCTCCACTGCCTCCAGCCTTCTCCTCGCTGCAACATTCATCACCCATGCTTCACACCCATATAAGAGCGTTGGTAAAACTATACTCTCATACATTCCCCTCTTTGCCTCCAAGGACAAAGTTCTTTGTCTCCACAGACTCCTAAGTGCACCGCTCACCCTTTTCCCCTCATCAATTCTATGATTCACCTCATCTTTCATAGACCCATCCGCTGACATGTCCACTCCCAAATATCTGAATACATTCACCTCCTCCATACTCTCTCCCTCCAATCTGATATCCAATCTTTCATCACCTAATCTTTTTATCCTCATAATCTTACTCTTTCCTGTATTCATTTTTAATTTTCTTCTTTTGCATACCCTACCAAATTCATCCACCAACCTCTGCAACTTCTCTTCAGAATCTCCCAAGAGCACAGTTTCATCAGCAAAGAGCAACTGTGACAACTCCCACTTTATGTGTGATTCTTTATCTTTTAACTCCACGCCTCTTGCCAAGACCCTCGCATTTACTTCTCTTACAACCCCATCTATAAATATATTAAACAACCACAGTGACATCACACATCCTTGTCTAAGGCCTACTTTTACTGGGAAATAATCTCCCTCTTTCCTACATACTCTAACTTGAGCCTCACTATCCTCGTAAAAACTCTTCACTGCTTTCAGTAACCTACCTCCTACACCATACACCTGCAACATCTGCCACATTGCCCCCCTATCCACCCTGTCATATGCCTTTTCCAAATCCATAAATGCCACAAAAGCCTCTTTAGCTTTATCTTATATGTTTATATGTTTCACTGTAAAAGGAAGTAGCAATGGGGAATTAAGGAGGAGGAGCCAGTCAAATACAAAAAAAGTGGAGCACTGCAAGGGAGCTAGGTGCCCACAGAGGGAGAGCAAGAACAACCACCTCTGTGTTCTTGCTCTACCTCGGTGGGCACCTAGCTCCCTTGCACTGCTCCCCTTTCTTTGTATTTGACTGGCTCCTCCTCCTTAATTCCCCATTACTACTTCCTTCCATCTCTGCCACTGCTACTACTACTACTACTACTACTACTAATACTATTACTACTACTACTACTACCACTACCTCTTCCTGCCTATATATGTATATCCGTCCTGGTCTACTTCTCGTTAGTGTGACTTTGTAAAAGGTCCAAGTCAGACCGAAATGTCGTCATAAGCTCCTCTCTTCTATGTGCGGGTTATTTGTGTATCTAACACTAAGTATGGATAGCTGAACTGGTCACACATGTAACATGTCTCAAATATGTATCCCAGCCCCCAAGGGTGTTTGTTACAGCCTCTCTTCCTATGTGTGGTGTTTATTATAGTCCTTCCCTGCAGGTGCCTATCATGCACAACAATATAATCAAAACTAGTCCATTAATCACAGTTGACTCACCACCAAATGGCCGGGTGGAGACACATTACCCATCTGGGAGGTCAGAGATGTGAGCTTCACCATTTCACATATATATAGTTTTTGGGGGAAGCCTGACTACGAGGTTTCTGTCTCATGGTTAGTGGATGAAGGATCAAGGCTCAAAAACGTCTTGCACTGAATGACCCATATGGGTTTAGTGCTTCAGAGTAATATAATAATAGTCACAGACCAAACAATAACTATTTTATTTCAAGTCACAGAGTATAAGCTACAACAAATTTTGATGGAAAGGTAAAGCTACCTGCTATTAGACCCCCCAAAAATTGATTGCCGAGTTCTTAAGCACTGAGGCTGCTCAAGCCTTACCACCACAATAAGATGACCCAGCAACATGTAAACTAGTCGGACCGAAATGTCGTCGTAAGCTTCTCTCTTTTATGTGCGGGTTATTTGTGTACCCCACTACCACAGTAAGGTGATCCAGCATCAGTGGGAAAGAACAATCTTATCAATCAATCATTTTCACATGATACATCGTTTGTATAAAAGTGGATGATATTACATAACTCACATGGAAGGCAGAGCATTCTGGGCAATAAAGGGATAGAACAGAAGGAAGTGAGAGGAGCATAATAGGAGAGAGACAAAACGGGGAGTACCATAATGTAACGATGTTTGAATGTTGAATGTGCACACAAACACAAAAATGAACCTGAGTACACCATAAAAGATACTTGTTAAAAGTTAACAGGAAAGGGACAGACTGAAATGTAAGGACCAAGTACAGGAAGACAGGGATGAAAGCTAAAAACGGGGATGTTAGGAAGTATTTTCTAAAGTCTCAGGGTGGTAGGAAACTGGAATGAACTGTACATAAAAATTAAGACAAACACTATACACAACTCAAGAGTTAAAAAAAAAAAAAAAAAAAAAAAAGTCAGATAAAGAAGCTTAAGGGTTGTGACTATGTGCCCAAACTCAACCTCCACAAATACAAATCAGTGAGTACACACAGCAGTTGACAACAGGAATGGGATCAATGGGGAGTTAACATGTGTTCTACTTCACTCACAAGTCAGTCTCACTAACAGTGTGGTATGCAAATCACCTGAAAAAAGTAAATATAAAAGAGAGCTGATTGAGCACTCTGAGAGAAATAATAGACTAAGTGATAAACAATGTAGTCTGAGGTCACTGTGATCTTGTATATCCAACTTGCTGTGTTGTTATGATAGTCAGAAAATACAGTGAAATGAATGGGATGTGAAGAGAACACACAAAACCAGCATTATTATACACTTGATAAAGCATAAGACTGACTATTAACCCTTTGAGGGTTTCGGCCGTACTAGTACGTCTTACGCGTAGGGGTTTTTGACGTACTAGTACACACAAATTCTAGCGCCGTCAAATCTCGCGGGAAAAGGCTGGTAGGCCTACATGTGAGAGAATGGGTCTAAGTGGTCGGTGTGCGCGGTAGAAAAAAAATCTGGGACCCAGTGGTGCATTGTGGGAACACCCTCGAAGTAAACAATGTCCACCATGCCTCGCGGTAAGAAGCTCCTCACTCCTCGGCGAATTGGGACACTTTTGTTCCCCAGTGACAGTTCTAATACAGATGGAAGTGCCAGTGAAGATGAGTTTCATGGTTTTGGTGAGGTTTTGACCGAAACTAATGACCATAATATCGGTAATAGTGAGGAAAACCCAGACGACCCTCAGCCTTCCACCTCTGGTGCTGGGCCGTCTTGTTCACGTTCAGTTGTACCAGAACCCAAGAGGAAACTTCTATTTTCCCAAATCCCAGACTCAGATGAGAGCATGGGTGATGATAGTGATAGTGAATATGAACTACAAGCTCTTCAAACTAGTTCCAGTAGTGATAGTGAAGTGCAATATTCCCCAGTGAAGCGTCAGTATATACGACGATATATGCGCTCTGGTAGTGTGCCATATGTTATTCCAAGGGGAAGGAGTGTATCTCGGAGTACATCCCGTGGCTGTACAACAGGAACAGACAGTGAAAATGACGATGATACTATTGCAATTGGGATGGAACATGTGCGTGGTGGTAGTGGTGCCGGCGGTGAGGCACCAGCAGTGGGACATGCTGCCACCCACGCTGCCACCCACGCCGCTGCGTCAGCTGATATACAACAGAGGCCACCATCCCCCACTCACCCACCACACCAGCCTCCACAAAACCACAACCTCCACAACCACAACCACCTGTCATTGTCCAGTACCCACCAGCAGACCGCACCTGGGATTGGCAGGAAGCTGTCAATTTTGTTCCAAATGCCCACCAGTTTGATGACAGCCAAAGTGGAATACGGCCATCTTGTACACTTGGGAACAATGCCACTGAACTGGAATGTTTCGAGTTATTCTTTGACGAACCACTGATGGAAAGTACTGTCATGGAAAGCAACACATACTACGAGTACACCATGGCAAACACATTACTTTCACCAAAATCACGTCTACACCAGTGGAAGGAGGCAACTGTGGCTGAGATGTATCTTTTCTTTGCCACAATAATGCTTATGCCACATGTGTATAAGCACAAAGTGAAATCATACTGGTCAACAGACTGCCTGATTGCAACCCCAGGTTTCAGTGATATAATGCCAGTGAATCGATTTGTGCTAATGTTACGTATGCTTCATTTCTCAGATAAAACCAGGCCTGACAGAACTGACAGGTTATATAAGATTAGGAATGTGTTTGTGTATCTGAAAGAGAAATTCAGTACGCATTTTTATCCCTTCAGGAAGCTTGTAATTGACGAGTCTTTGATTCTGGTCAAAGGAAGACTCTCTTTCAAGCAGTACATACCAAGCAAGAGGAAACGCTTTGGTATAAAGTTGTTTGTGCTTTGTGATTGTTACAGTGGTCTGGTATTGGATATTATTGTGTACACTGGAAGTTATACATTGCAAAATACCAGGAAGTTATTGGGCATCTCAGGTGATGTGGTTCGAACAATGATAGAACCATACCTTGGTAAGGGGCATATATTATATACAGATAACTGGTACACAAACCCCTCACTCAGTGATTTTTTGCGAGTGAACATGACAGATGTGTGTGGCACAGTGCGTGCAAATCAGAAACATATGCCCAGGTTTGACGCTGGCACTCGTAGAGGTGAGGTGCGGGCTTTTGCTGCCAATGACATCATGGCATTTCGGTGGCATGACAAACGAGATGTCACACTGTTGTCATCAGTTCACCCTAATGAAATGGCAGACAGTGGCAGGCAGCATAGAGAGAGCAATGAACCCATTCTAAAACCTGCAGCTGTGATTGATTACACCTTCAACATGCGTTCAGTGGACAAATGTGACATGCAGATTGGGTTTGCTGATTGTGTTCGCAAGAGTTATAAGTGGTACATCAAACTGTTTTTCCATCTTCTGGACATTTCCATGCTCAATGCTTATAATATGTATAAGATGAGGACCAGAAACAAACCACAGTACGGCGAATTCTGTTTGTCTGTCATCAGACAAATAGTATTCAAGTACCAAGGAACAGCACCTGCAATTGACCGCCCACCAAATTATCAACAACTACCTGCTTGTCTGAAGCATGGTGATCACTTCCTGGTAAAACTGCCTGCTACTGCTTTCAAGAAAAAGGCTCAGAGGTGGTGTTATGTCTGTGCACATACAAAAAAATGCCCACAACAACGCAGAGACACTCGTTTTATGTGTGAGGAATGTAAAACACCACTGTGCATGACACCATGTTTCAAAGAGTTCCACAGGCTGCAGAACTTCTAGAAACATTCCCTGTGACTGTATATGTGTATATAAAATATAGAAAAATAGTAATAAACAACATTTCATATCGTTTGTTTGTGTAAATATTTTCTGTAAACAAAATAATGACAACAGTGTTTACGCCCTTATTGTGTAGTATTGAAAAAGAAATAACTTACAAAGTACTGATCATGTTGGCCTCAGAGGCCATAAAAGTTACTCAGAAAAAGAAAAATTGAAAATAGTACATAAAAAAGTAAATAGAAAAATACCGGGTGACGGCAGTCGGCGATGTTACCATATGTTGTTCAATTTTGGCAAATTTCACGCCTCCATATCTCGGTAAGTATTGACGTTAAAATTTTTTTGTTTAGCCTATAATGTTTAGAAAAAAAAAAAAAAACTATTTTTTCATAAGAAAAAATAATTTTTTTTTTTTTTAAATTTGGCCGACCCTGAGAACGAGTTTCGGAGAGGGCCTGTCGACCCTCAAAGGGTTAATTGCATTACAAGAACCAGAAGGTTGAGTGTACTGCTTTACAAAAACCAGAAAGCTGAGTGCACTGTTTTACAAGAACCAGAAGGGTGACTGCACTGCTTTACAAGAACCAGAAGGTTGAGTGCACTGCTTTACAAAAACCAAAAGGCTGAGTGCACTGCTTTACAAGAACCAGAAGGCTGAGTGTACTGCTTTGCAAAAACCAGAAAGCTCAGTGCACTGCTTTACAGAACCAGAAGGTTGAGTGCACTGCTGTGTAAGACCCAAAAGGTTGAGTGCACTGCTGTGCAAGACCCAAAAGGTTGAGTGCACTGTTGTGCGAGACCCAAAAGGTTGAGTGCATGCATGTATGCACTCACATGCATACACACATTTACACACAAGCATAGTGCAATACTTGCCCTGATACTCTCTGCACAAGTGTTATACTCACCCTGATAACTTCTGGACAAGCATAGTGTGGGGAACCACAACTAGTCTCCAGCATGGAACCTTCGGGCTGGAGAGAGGCCATGCCAAAGTCAGCAATCCTGATGCTGTTCTTTTCATCTAACAGAAGGTTCTCTGGCTTGAGGTCTCGATGGCTGGGGGCAGAAAAGTCATGTTAGGGGTAGTATATTAATCAATAAAAGTAAACAGGCATTTTTAATGTAACAGTAAAATTTGATAAACCTGGAGACAGAAGTATAATTAGAATATTTCCGAAAGGTTACATTCAAGTAAGAAATCATTAATGTACTTTAAAACCAACCTGTCTTATCAGACTATCATCATTTTCAGGTGTGGACAGGTACATTCAAGAAGCCTGCAAGGCCTGAGAGCAAGAGGTGATCATAGTTTCTCAACATTTATTGACCACACATGGGTCATTATGGATACAATGCACCTCAACTTTATCATCACAAGCATTTCAATATAAAAATTCTCAATGTATATAGATTGACACACACGTCTTAAATTATACCACTTGCTGATCACTGTTTCAGTGCTAATTGATGTATTCAGAGCATTTGTATTCTAAGTAGTCACTCTTGCCTGTGTAGTAATGACAATATGTTAGGTGAGGCTTGAGACACAAGTATGGAACTATCAAGTATAAATCTTTATGTGCAACATCATCATGCATCATTTTTATGTTTTTTTTTTTTTTTAATATGAACCATAGGTACATTGAAAAGGCAGCTGAGAGCCTATTCCATTTTTGCGCTTAACTGGGGCTGGGCTAAGCAGTCCAGTTTCGAACCACAAGTGATATGTGTTCAAATTTAAATGCTGCCTAATTCCCCCCCCCCTGCTCCTCATTGTCAATGTGGCTACTGTTTTAATTACCTTGTTTGTGGTTAGATACAGTACACCCATGTATAAGATACATTTAAACAAAACATTTTCATGATAAAAGAGTTGAGAAATTCTGGCATACATGTATACAAGACACCACAAAACTTTCATAGGACACAAAGTCAAATAAAACATAAACAGACATCTACATCTCAGTGCTCATATATAACCACCTCCAAAAACTTCTTTATCAACAAGCAACAGAACAAGGAATTTAAGGAAGAATAAAATCCTTCCTTGTCACTATTATGAGAAAATTGTATAATGAAACAAATAATTGGCATCAGCCAATAAAAGAGCCCACACCTGCCTACTTCTCAAATGAGCTACATAATCATGTTCAAACACTATCTACAAAGCAAAACAAAGAATTTATGATGGGGTAACATTCTTCCTTGCTACCTTTTTCATATTTTATACTTATAACATTGTGTATTAATTCATAATACAGGCTGACCATCACTAATCTGGCACCACCAGGACCTGTAGGGTGCCAGATTACAGAGTGGTTAGGTTAGAATACACTTAACCCAACGGTGATATTTAGGCATGAGCGATTTCACCCACTTTATGCAATATTTTTGGCCCATTCCATTGTTTCAGTCTACCAAACTTATAGCAATTTCACTAGTATTCCTTCTATTCTGTCAATTGAATACAAGAAACCGCCTATTTACCTATTTCAACTACCCAATAGTGGTCAAAAATTGGTAATTTGGCCAATTTCACACAAATTTCAAAATAGGGTCCAGAATAAACACTGCAGACATTTCTGGCACTAAAATAACATTGTCTCAGTTCATTGGTCACACCTCTAGGCCCATCTTATATTACACTTGCTTTCCATTTTTTATTTTTATTCACACAAAAAACAGACTACTACATTACTGTAAAAATTATATAAATAATGTTAAACCATTCGTGACTGCATATTAGACTGGACAGTTGGACACACATTGTTTACTCTTGAACATTGGCAAAAATCAAACATTTCAGCTACTTTGAGCTCAATTTCAAGGTCTTTTCCTTCGTGAAACCAATCAAAATTATATCTATTTCTCTAATGTATCATCCCTTTTATCAAATGAGACAACCATAAAAACCATACGAAAATACACCACAAAGTCAGTTTTACACCATAAACTCAGTCGCCATTTTTTTTCTTATTATGCACTGTGTGCTACAGGATTTTTTACACTTACCACACAGGCCTATTTTCGCATATGTACGCCCAAATTTACCAATCACAGCTTATCTGAGTAAGCTGAGCTCATGGTGACCGACAGTAGCTTCAAAGCCACCTTATCTTTTATGGACAATGTATGGGGCAATATACGTACAATAAGAAGCATTTCTTTTATTTGTTGGAACCATGGCTAGGGCTAAAAGTGAGCAAGTTATAATAATAAATGGAAAACAAGAAATTGGAATGACTTATGCAGCTAGTAGCATCACCGAACAGTAGCGGCAGGTTGGTGAGGCGACCCCGGAAATTTAAAATTATGTTAGCCGAAATTAGTGCCGGATTACTGATGGCCAACCTGTAGTCACTGGTGACACATCAGCTTTCTCTATTTTATTTGGATGGAGTGTATACCCATTTTCTTTGGAAGGAATAAACGATATACTGTGTCAATCATTAGCATCAAATACTATTTTACCGGAGGCCCTATTGAATGAATTTATTTAGTAACTAAATTTTATTTAGGATTTCGATACATAACGTGTATTTATAGATCAACAAGCAATGTCATCTACAATGTACAGCATCAAAAACTTTTTTTTTTGACAAAATAAAATATTTAAAAAGATTTATTTGTTTGGCATTTCTGGGGTTCTAGGAACATAGCTCTCTTTTTCCCGTAAGTTCTTAAATTTACTTAGCATGCTTTTTGTGTTAGACACCATTTTCATGAATGTAACTGCCACTTTCATTGGGGGGGGGGGGGGTCTCATACATACCTAACCCAACCAAAGTTAACTAAATCTAATTTCAGGATCAAATCAAATCAAATCAAATCAAAGTTTATTCTCTATAAGGATTACAATGCGGGGTTTACAGATTTTGGTTATTGTGTGGTTTACATGTAATAAAATACTAATTATAGAGGGGGCCACTAGAACACCTAGCATGGCTAGGCATTTCAGGCAAACTTAGATTAATTCTTAACCCTAAATTATTACAAATTGTGGAGTAAGTTGACTAAATACTAAGTGACTAAATACTAGTTTGTGAGTTTAGCAATGTGAATGCTTTTGTTTTGGCACAATACATAGTTTCTACATTGGAGTATCACAGGCAAACTTGTGACTAGTTAGGAATCATTATTTTAAGATTAAGATATGTATTTCTGTGCTTATAGTCAAATGGGTGAGTGTAAGTGTGAACCACCAGGTGGTTTTTATGTAGTTAGTTGACAGGATGTATCAGGGAGATAAGATGTTTTCTAACTGTAGTTTTGAAGGTGATGAGTGTGTCTGCAGTTCTAGAGTTTTCAGGTAGGGTGTTCCAGATTTTAGGGCCTTTGACATACATTGAATTTTTGTATAGATTTAGTCGGACACGGGGAATGTCGTAGAGATGTTTGTGTCTGGTGTTATGCTTGTGGGTCCTGTCACAACTATCAAGAAAGCATTTTAGGTCAAGGCTAATATTGGAATTTAAGGTCCTGTATATGTAGATTGCACAGTAGTAAGTGTGGATGTTCTGAACAGGGAGTAAGTTTAGATCTATGAAGGATGGGTTGACCCAGCTGATGTCCACCTGGGCAATAATTCTTCTGTTGATATGTACTACATCATGTGATAAGATGCATGCAGCAGGCATTATAATGAAAGTTGTTCACTCTCATAGTTGAATTTCATTAAGCTTTGCCTCTTGAGCTACTCTCTCCTTCCTCGGATTAAACAATATTACCTCCCATTTCCCAGGTACTGTTGACCCCTATGGGTATAGTGCTTCATCATGAATATAATAATGATAATAGAGCTTTTGAGCAGTGATTTAGGGTTAAGAGTACAGTAATTTTACAGAGTGTAATATGCAGTCTACCAGAATTAATTAGAAAAGTAAACATGAGAAACACAGGGGAGAGGCAACACTATGATCACCAAGACCTAAACATGAGAAACACAAGAGAGAGGTAACACCACAATCACCAAGAACTTAATATGATAAACACAAGGGAGAGGCAACACCATGAACACGATGACAGCGAGTGTTCAAGTTTTGAGACATCAAGGCAGCAATACAGACAACATGATGGCAAAAGTTGTAAGAAGGAGATAAATCCACTGCAAGAGGAAGCATATAATTAAAAATTTAAGGCTAATGAAATCTTAAAAAATCAATCAAAACTTTAAGGCAAATGAAATCTTAACACAGTCAATTAAGACATGTCATAATTAACCAGAAGTCAAGAAAAAACACACTGGAGAATTTAGAATAAAAATTAAAAGTGAATCATGTAAAAAACAAGTATGGATATGTGGCAGACTATTAGTGCAAACATCAAAAATCTGGCAAATCAAATAAATAAGTGATCACTACAGCAAAACATAAATACACAGATAAAGGTTATTGCAAATAACCAATAATGACTGTAGGCAGTCTGTCTCTATACATTTATGTATATGTAGACAGGTTATCTTTATATTGTATATACCATACATTAACCTTTCAAGGAAACACCAGTGATTGTAGGAAGGTTATTGTTATACTGTATATCTTGACACTGTACAGCCCCACTCCACAAAGGGGGCAGTAAAGCAACAGCAAAGAACTACAGACCGATAGCCCTAACATCCCATATCATAAAAAATCCTTGAAAGGGTTCTAAGAAGCAAGATCGCCACTCATCTAAATGCCCATCAGTTACACAACTTAGGGCAACATGGGCTTAGAGCAAGTCGCTCCTGCCTGTCCCAACTACTAGACCACTATGAAAAGGCCCTGGATGCTCTTGAAGACAAACAAAATGCAGATGTAGTATACACAGACTTTGCAAAAGCCTTACACAAGTGTGACCATGGTGTAATAGCGCACAAAATGCGTGATAAAGGAATAATAGGAAAAGTTGGTAGACGGATCTATAATTTCCTAACAAACAGAACACACAGAGTAGTAGTAAACAGAGTAAAGTCTGAGGTGGCTACTGTGAAGAGATCTGTTCCTCAAGGCACAGTACTTGCCCTCATCCTGTTCCTCATCCTCATATGTGACATAGACAGGGATGTAAGCCACAGCACCGTGTCTTCCTTTGCAGATGACACCCAAATTTGCATGACATTGTCCTCCATTGAAGACAATGCTAGACTCCAGGCGGACATCAACTAAATCTTCAAATGGGCTGCAGAAAATGATATGAAGTTCAATGAAGAGAAATTTCAATTACTCTATTGAAAATGTGAGGAAATTAAAACTATATCAAAGTATAAAACAAATTCCAATCACACAACAGTGAAAAACTAATGTAAAGAACCTGGGAGTAATAATGTCAGAGGATCTCACTTTCAAAGACCACACCTTTATATCAATTACATCTGCTAGAAAAATGACAGGATAGATAATGAAAACCTTTAAAACTAGGGATGCCAAGCCCATGATGACACTCTTTATGTCACTTGTTCTATCAGTGCACTAACAGTGCCTTTCAAGGCAGGTGAAATTGCTGACCTAGAAAATGTACAGAGAACCATCACGGCATACATAAGTACGATAAAACACCTAAATTACTGGGAACGGTTGCAGTTCCTCGACTTGTATTCCTTGGAATGCAGGTGGGCGAGATACATGACTATACAGTATATACAGTGGAACCTCTACTTATGAGTTTAATCCGTTCCGTGACCTTGCTCGCATCTGGATTTGCTCGTTTGCAGAGTCAATTTTCCTAATTTAAATTAACTGATAAATTAGACACATGTGCAGCTCTTGGGTATCTTTATTGAGGAAACGTTTCGCCACACAGTGGCTTCATCAGTCCATACAAAGGAGAATCTTGAAGAACAGGAGGAGAATGAGGTAATCAGTCCCTCAACCTTGAGTCGATGTGGTCAGTCCATCAATCTTGAATAGAATACGGCATATGTGCGGAGAAGGAGCTTATAAACCGTAGGCAGGAGAGGTGCATCAGTTGTAGGTGGTGTCGCATTTGTTCAATGTGGAAGTAGGTCGTGCCCAAGGGTTAGGCAAGCGAAGAATTCCCAAGTATTAAGATCCCAAGAAGGTGCAGTGTCTGAAAGGATTGTAGATGAATGGCTCAGAGAACCGACACGTTGATAAATTAGACACGTGCAACTCTTGGGTATCTTTATTGAGGAAACGTTTCGCCACACAGTGGCTTCATCAGTCCATACAAAGGAGAATCTTGAAGAACAGGAGGAGAATGAGGTAATCAGTCCCTCAACCTTGAGTCGATGTGGTCAGTCCATCAATCTTGAATAGAATACGGCATATGTGCGGAGAAGGAGCTTATAAACCATAGGCAGGAGAGGTGCAGCAGTTGTAGGTGGTGTCACATTTGTTCAGTGTGGAAGTAGATCGTGCCCAAGGGTTAGGCAAGCGAATAATTCCCAAGTATTAAGATCCCAAGAAGTTGCAATGTCTGACAGGATTGTAGATGAATGGCGGTTTATAATCTCCTTCTCCGCACATGTGCCATATTCTATTCAAGATTGATGGACTGACCACATCGACTCAAGGTTGAGGGACTGATTACCTCATTCTCCTCCTGTTCTTCAAGATTCTCCTTTGTATGGACTGATGAAGCCACTGTGTGGCGAAATGTTTCCTCAATAAAGATACCCAAGAGTTGTACATGTGTCTAATTTATCAACGTGTCGGTTCTCTGAGCCATTCATCTACAACCTTAAATTAACTGAAATGGAATTAATTCGTTCCAGTGGAATTCCAGGCACGACAAAATACTTCAATAATTTCCCTAATATCAACTCTACGGCTTATTTATATATCACAATTCATCTAATATGACATAATAAATAATATTAATAACATAGAAACATGATATATACACTAGAATGAATAAAATACATGTCATTACATATGTGGCTAGTGGTGGTGACAGCAGCCATTGTTGTTGTTGGGGTGTATAGGGCCACCACAGCTCCTGACTACGTGTGTGGAGAACCTAGGATAACCAAAAAAAGTCAGATAGAGTGACTTATAATTGCTACACTCTTAATGCTACACTTAATTGCTACACTCTTAATGCTACACTTAACTGCTACACTCTTAATGCTACACTTAATTACTACACTTTATCACTGACTCCTCCTACTTTAGTATTGTACATATCGTAGAAGTGGTACGCTGCTACTGCCTGGCCAAGTCCTTAACCCTCCACTTAGCTTGTTTATCTACGATTTCCTGCTTTAATTCCATGGAAATCATCCTCTTTTTCTTCTCAGCACTGTCCTTTGCACTTGCTTTCTTAGGGCCCATGGTTAGAAACATGAAATTTTGCAAAATAACTGCATGAAACATAAGGAAAACATGAGAATTCCCTCCATCGCAAGCGAAGTGGACTGAGCGTCGGAAACTCACTTATGGTATGGGGTACAACAAGGTCTGCCATTGCTGTTTCATGCTGTCTGCCACTGCTGCTTCATGTTGTCTGCCACTGCTGCTTCATGTTGTCTGCCACTGCTGCTTCATGTTGTCTGCCACTGCTGCTTCATGTTGTTTGCCACTGCTGCTTCATGTTGTCTGCCAAAGCTGCTTCATGTTGTCTGCCACTGCTACCTCATAATGTCTGCCACTGAAGCTTCATGTTGTCTGCCACTGAAGCTTCATGTTGTCTGCCACTGCTGCTTCATGTTGTCTGCCACTGCTACCTCATGATGTCTGCCACTGCTGCTTCATGTTATCTGCCACTGCTACCTCATGAGGTGTGCCAATGATGCTTCATGACATCTGCCACAGATGCTTCACATTGTCTGCCATTGTTACCTCATGATGTCTGCTCCCACTTTTGCTAGTGTGTTGAAGAGCTTTCCAATATGTGAAGGTTGAGGGGCAGTGCCAATCGGACAGATATTGGATGGTGACGTCACTTGTTTACTCTTGAACATCACCAAAGAATCGAACATTTCTGCTAATTTGAGCTCAATTTGAAGGTACTTTTCATTGCGAAACCAAACAAAATCATATCTATTTCTGTAGTATATCTTCCATTCTATCAATCGAGACCAAAAAAAAAAAAAAAGAGAATACAACCATAAAAACCATACGAAAATATACCACTAAGGGGAGGCTAATGGCTTAGAAGTAAACTCCGTTATTTATGGTACGATTTCTTTTACTTTTGGTGTATGTAAAGATGCATTTTTCCATCATACATTGCCCAATTTCAATAAGATAGTCCAACAAACAACTGAGATCCAATTCCCTAGATCATGAGCAAGAGCCCCTCACCAGCATCAAGGAACCTCCCTTGAGGCCTGCTCGCATCTGGAAATTTCGCGAGCGTCTGGAAGCAAAAAATCGACCAAGCAACTACTCGTATCTGGAAAAACTCGCACGTGGATGAATTCGTAAGTAGAGGTTCCACTGTACATGGTTGCTCAACATATTTATAGATGGGGTTGTAAGAAACGTGAATGCTCGGGTGTTGGAAAGAGGTGTGAGGCTAAAAGATAATGAATCTAACACAAATTGGGAGTTGTCACAGTTGCTCTTTGTTAATGATACTGTGCTTTTAGGAGATTCTAAAGAGAAGTTGCAGAGGCTGGTGGATGAGTTTGGTAGGGTATGTAAAAGAAGAAAATTAGAAGTGAATATAGGAATGAGTAAGGTGATGAGGATAACAAAAAAAATTAGGTAACAAAAGATTGGATATCAAATTGGAGGGAGAGAGTATGGAGGAGGTGAATGTATTCAGATACATATTTAGGAGTGGACATGTCAGCAGATGAGTCTATGAAAGATGAGGTGAATCACAGAACTGGCGAGGGAAAAAAGGTGAGTGATGCACTGAGGAGTCTGTGGAGACAAAGAACTTTGATCAATTAGACACATGTGCAACACCTGGGTATCTTTAATGAGGAAATGTTTCACCACACAGTGGCTTCATCAGTCCATCCAAAGGAGAAAGCTGAAGAACAGGAGGAGTTGCAGGTGTCTAATTTATCAACTTGTCAGTTCTCTGAACCATTCATCTACACAAAGAACTTTACCATGGAAGCAAAGCGGGGAATGTATGACAGTACAGTTATACCAACACTTTTATATGGGTGCAAAGCATGGGTGGTGAATGTTGCAACAAGGAGAGCCTGGAAGCAGTGATGTCGTGTCTGAGGGCAATGTGTGGTGTGAATATAATGCAGGGAATTCGTAGTTTGGAAATCAGGAGGAGGTGCAGGATTACCAAAACTATTATCCAGAGTGCTGAGGAGGGGTTGTTGAGGTGGTTCAAATATGTAGAGAGGATGGAACAAAATAGAATGACTTCGAGAGTGTATAAATCTGTAGTGGAAGGAAGGCAGGGTACAGGTCAGCCTAGGATAGGTTGGAGGGAGGGGGTAAAGGAGGTTTTGCGTGCGAGGGGCTTGAACTTCCAGCAAGCATATGTGAGCATGTTAGATAGGAGCGAATGGAGACAAATGGTTTTTAGGACTTGATGTGCTGTTGGAGTGTGAATAAGGTAATGTTTATGAAGGGATTCAGGGAAACCGGCAGGCCAGACTTGAGTCCTGGAGATGGGAAATACAGTGCCTGCACTCTGAAGTAAGGATGTTAATATTGCAGTTTTACAACTGTAGTGTAAGTGCACCTCAGGCAAGACAGTGATGGAGTGAATGATGATGAAAGATTTTCTTTTTCCAAGCCACCCTACCTTGGTGGGAAATGGCCAATGTGTTAGTAAAAGTAAAATATACTTGGAAAATCCTAGAAGGATTAGTACCAAATCTGCACACAAATATCGCTCCCTATGAAAGCAAAAGACTCAGCAGGCAATGCAACATCCCCCAATTAAAAGCAGGGGCACCACTAGTACGAGAAAGAGACAACACAAGTGTCAGGGCCCCAAGACTGTTCAACTGCCTCCCAGCATACATAAGTGGAATTACCAACAGACCCCTGGCTGTCTTCAAGAAAGCGCTGGACAGGCACCTGAAGTCAGTACCTGATCAGCCAGGCTGTGATTCGTACGTTGGTTTATGTGTGGCCAACAGTAATACATGTAGCCTGGTTGACCAGGCCCAGATCCACCATGAGGCCTGGTCACAGACTGGGCCACAGGGGTGTTGACCCCCCGCGAAACCCTCTCCAGTTATACTTCAGGTATATCATACATTAACCTTTCAAGGAAACACAAGTGACTGTATACAGGTTGTCTTTATATTGTATATACCATACATTAACCTTTCAGGGAAATAACAGTGACTGTAGGAGGGTTATCTTTATACTGTATATACTATACATTAACCTTTCAAGGAACCACAAGTGACTGTAGGCTGGTTATCTTTATATATACTATACCTTAACTTTTTAAGGAAGCACAGGTAATTGTAGGGAGATTATCTCAGTACATTTACAGTAGGATCCCCCATATCCAAGGGTCCAGTGTCCATGGTTTCAGTTATCCACGGTTTACCGTGGCCCGAAAATAACCCTTAATTTTGCTTAATAATGGCCTCAAAGTGCTAAAGTAGTGATGACGAAAGCTCTTCAAAGCCTAAGAGAAGCCAAGAAGTGCTTCCCCTCAGTAAAAAAAAAAGTGATAATTCTCCACTTACTGTGCATAATTTATCAATTAAACTTTATAATAGGTATGTAAATGAAAACGACTTATATATAGGGTTTGCTACTATCCACGGTTTAGGTGCCCGCAGCAGGACCTTGTAACAAATCCCCTGTGAATACAGGGGTCCTACTGTATCAACCTTTCAATGGAGAGCTTTGATACCAGAGAATGTCTCCTGAACCAAGGAATTAGAGCCACCCTCCCTTCATTGGGTTGAACTTCATTACCTCCAATTCTCAAGGTGCTGTATAACCCTGATAGGTTTAGAACATCTCAATAATAATAATAATAATACTAATAATAAAATATATTAAGCTAGTGTGATAGAACAATTCAGTTTTAGTTTAATATGTTTATTATGCACCCTATACCCATCCTGTGGGCGGCAGTCAAAAGATTACATAGGTACATAATGGGTTCAGGGACTGGACCCCAAAGTTATGATAGCTGAACTAGTTACAAAGGTAATGAACTCCAGGTAGATCTGGTCACAATCATGACCAAGTTACAAAGGTAATGAATCATCCTCACTTCTATACATGGTTACAATCATGAACAAGTTACAAAGTAATGAGCCACTGACACGTCCACACCTGGTCACAATTGTAATGAGTTATAAATACAAATATTAAGTGGGTCATACACCCACACGAGCACACACACACACACACACACACACACACACAATCAGCGAAGAGGCGGGGCCAGGAGCTATGACTCAACCCCTGCAACCACAACTAGGTGAGTACAAATAGGTGAGTACACACGAGGGTGTACTCACCTTACTAGGTGAGTACACGAGGGTGCATGCACAGACACATGCACACGAGCATACACACACATGCATACACACAAGCACGCACACCCACCCACACCCACCCACTCACCCACCCACACACACAGTACAGTGGACCCCCGCTTAACGATCACCTCCCAATGCGACCAATTATGTAAGTGTATTTATGTAAGTGCGTTTGTACGTGTATGTTTGGGGGTCTGAAATGGACTAATCTACTTCACAATATTCCTTATGGGAACAAATTCGGTCAGTACTGGCACCTGAACATACTTCTGGAATGAAAAAGTATCGTTAACCGGGGGTCCGCTGTACTGCTTTATTTACAGCTAGCAAAGTCAGGGTATTTCTCCAGAATGGTCTGTAATATACCACTGTGGATAAAATATTTGCCATTTCTTGAACATTTCTGAGTGAGTTGTCTCTAAATTCATTAATTTTATCGCACTCCAGTACATGACGCAAGGTGTGACAACAGTCCATCCAGCAAAGTTTACATTTCGTTTGGTCTACATCTGGTGGTGGTGATTTAACCTGCCAAAGATACTTGTAACCCAGCCGGAGCCGGGCAGTAGTGACATCCAAGAGTCTGTTTATTTTCTTGGATGCACCATAGACATGTGGCTCCTCCTGCATGATGGACTGATGATAGATGGACTGACTTGTGTCAATCTCCCTAAGTCTTAAGTCAATAAAGTTCAATTGAAGTTCTTTTCATATTATTGTTCTCAAACTGCTAACTGACAACCCAAGATTGTAATCTACTCCCTCTTTGAAAGCATACAGCTTAGCCAATTCATCAGTTCTATCATGCATCTGAAGACCAATGTGAGATGGAATCCACAGTATGTGCACTCTGACTCCACTGTCCACAATCTTACCATACCTGTGTCTGGCTTCTGACAGGAGCATATCACAATTTATACTTAATGAGTTGAGAGCATTTATGGATGACAGAGAATCAGTTACAATTAAAGTGTCAACCTTAGATACATGGACACATCTGAGTGCAAGGAGTATGGCAAACACTTCTGTTTGAAGGGTAGAGGCCCAGTTATTGATGCGTGCTCCAATTTCTTTATGAGAGCCATCACTCTGAATGACAACAGCAGCACTACCAGCTGCACCAGTGGACTGGTGAACAGAACCATCAACATAAATAATTTGTGAAAGAGTATCCTGTGTGACTAAGTTATCAATACAGCTTAATTAAGGCATCCTGTTTGACTCCAAGACGAAGCTTTGGTTGTGATTTAAAAAGTTTTGGGGGAAATGGAGGAATGGTAATTTGGAATGGGGTAATATCCCATGGAGCAGGGAAGTGCCTCTGTTGCCTAACTTGACATAGATCATGTAGCTGGTTCATGCGGAGGACGGTTCCAGTTTTTTCGATCCATCTGGAAGGATGTTCACCAGTGCTGAGGAAAGTTTGGAGGGCTTCTGTGCAGGGGTTTGAATGGGCTAACCTAAGCATATTGACCCCAATAAGGATATTTCTTTCAGTAACATGATCTCTAATGCTTGGAATATTAAGTTCTTTCTGCATATTTAAAATTTTGGCAGTATGAGGGCATCCTATGATGATCCTCATTGCTTCGTTTTGCAGTTTTTCCAGCCCTTCAAGCTTCCAGTCAGACACGAGTGCAAGTAGTGGCGCCGCATAATCAACCAATGATCTAATATAAGCAAGATACATCATTTTCACAATTTTAACATTAGCTCTATACCTGGGATGAAAAACTTGCCACAACTCCAAGTGCTCTCAGCCTTCCTTTGTATTGGTGGCAAAGTCTCATTACAACAGGTCCAAGCAGTGGAACCTCAAAGCCTAGATACCTGTATCTGCTTACATATTCTAGAAGAGACCCATCACGCAACTGGATCTGACGAAATGTGCCTCTCTGTCGAGGAGGACCTCCTGTTGTTTTATCAGAAGAGATTATCAACCCCAGGTCCTGACAGGAGGCTAGTACATGATTAAGAATGTTTGGGGTGTTGGAGAATCCAGTGGTGTGAATCATTATATCATTAGCAAAGCTAATCATATAATGATGGGGCTGGTTAGGCACAGCATTAAGGCATTAATTAAAATATTGAATAGGGTGGGACTGAGCACACCTCCTTGTGGGATTTCAACAATTCAGAGGGTAATAATAAAATGTTAATTGAAGAATTGAGACACTTATGCAACACATGGGAATCTTTATTGAAGAAACATTTCGCCACATAGTGGCTTCATCAGTCCAATACAAAGTAGAAATGGGTAAGAAGAGGAGGAGTTTGAGGTAATCAGTCCCTCAACCTGGAATTGATGTGTTCAGTCCAGGTTGAGGGACTGATTACCTCAAACTCCTCCTCTCCTTACCCATTTCTACTTTGTATTGGACTGATGAAGCCACTGTGTGGCGAAATGTTTCTTCAATAAAGATTCCCATGTGTTGCATAAGTGTCTCAATTCTTCAACCTGTCGGTTTTCAAAAACCATTCATCACATCTGTCAGACACTGCAACATCATGGGATCTTGGTACAAAGACTTCAACGCTTGTCCAACCTTTGGACGATGACCTACTTACACTAGTGGCATTTACATATGTACATTCATTTCTCCTAGTTAGAAAGGCAATATACTCTCCAGTCAAAAAGGTAATATCTTCCTTACATAAAAGAAAAAAGTCAACAAGCCAACACTGAACAACATGATTGGTAGTTACAAGACAACTTTTAGTGGAAAATATCTCAAACTTGCATCTCCTCAGTTCAACGCTTGCCTCAGTTAACAAGGAGCAAGTTACTTCGCTTTTTCAAACTTTAAAAAATTAAGCAAAAATTCTCGAGTACAAGTTGAAGAGAAAAAATAAGCGCGCTCCCAATTCGAAGAAATTTCAAATTTTTTGCTACTTGCAAGAAGCAAGTTTTGGCTGTGTTACAGCACCAAGAGTGCTGTGGTGTGACTTATGATCAGAGAGAATGTGCACGTATGTTTATGTCTCTCTCTCTCTCTCTCTCCAACACTGCTGTTTCTCTCCAAATGGTGTTTCTCACCAATAATGCTTGAGTTGGTGGTATTTCTCACCAATACTGCTGATGTTTGTGGTGTGTCTGTCCACTGCCGATGCTTGTGCCATAAATACACTAAAGGATAACACTAAGTGTCAGGGGCCCCAAGACTGTTCAACTGCCTTCCAGAATACATAAGGGGGATTACCAATAGGCCCCTGGCAGTGTTCAAGAAGGACAGACACCTCAAGTCAGTACTTGACCAGCCGAGCTGTGGTTCATGTGTCGGTTTCCGTGGTTCATGTGTCGGTTTCCGTGCGGCCAGCAGTAACAGCCTGGTTGATCAGGCCCTGATCCACCATGAGGCCTGGTCATAGACCGGGCCGAGGGGGCGTTGACTCCCAAAACCCCCCTCCAAGTACAACACTGCTGATGAAATTAAGACACATGTGTAACATCTGGATATCTTTATTGTAGACGTTTCAATACAGATACCCAGATGTTGCACGTGTCTTAATTTCATCTTGTCGGTATTGTATACCATTCTTGTACAACACTGCTGATGGTGGTATTTCTCTCCACCACTGTTGATGGTGGCGGTGTTTCTCTCCGCCACTGCTGATGGTGGCGGTGTTTCTCTCCGCCACTGCTGATGGTGGCGGTGTTTCTCTCTGCCACTGCTGATGGTGGTGGTGTTTCTCTCCACCACTGCTGATGGTGGTGGTGTTTCTCTCCGCCACTGCTGATGGTGGTGGTGTTTCTCTCCGCCACTGCTGATGGTGGTGGTGTTTCTCTCCGCCACTGCTGATGGTGGCGGTGTTTCTCTCCGCCACTGCTGATGGTGGCGGTGTTTCTCTCTGCCACTCCTGATGGTGGTGGTGTTTCTCTCCACCACTGTTGATGGTGGCGGTGTTTCTCTCCGCCACTGCTGATGGTGTCGGTGTTTCTCTCCGCCACTGCTGATGGTGGTGGTGTTTCTCTCTGCCACTCCTGATGGTGGTGGTGTTTCTCTCTGCCACTCCTGATGGTGGTGGTGTTTCTCTCCACCACTGCTGATGGTGGTGGTGTTTCTCTCCGCCACTGCTGACGGTGGTGGTGTTTCTCTCCGCCACTGCTGATGGTGGTGGTGTTTCTCTCCGCCACTGCTGATGGTGGTGGTGTTTCTCTCCGCCACTGCTGATGGTGGTGGTGTTTCTCTCTGCCACTTCTGATGGTGGTGGTGTTTCTCTCCACCACTGCTGATGGTGGTGGTGTTTCTCTCCGCCACTGCTGATGGTGGCGGTGTTTCTCTCCGCCACTGCTGATGGTGGCGGTGTTTCTCTCTGCCACTGCTGATGGTGGTGGTGTTTCTCTCCACCACTGCTGATGGTGGTGGTGTTTCTCTCCGCCACTGCTGATGGTGGTGGTGTTTCTCTCCGCCACTGCTGATGGTGGTGGTGTTTCTCTCCGCCACTGCTGATGGTGGTGGTGTTTCTCTCCGCCACTTCTGATGGTGGTGGTGTTTCTCTCCGCCACTTCTGATGGTGTGGTGTTTTCTCTCCGCCACTTCTGATGGTGGTGGTGTTTCTCTCCGCCACTTCTGATGGTGGTGGTGTTTCTCTCCGCCACTGCTGATGGTGGTGGTGTTTCTCTCCGCCACTTCTGATGGTGGTGGTGTTTCTCTCCGCCACTTCTGATGGTGGTGGTGTTTCTCTCCGCCACTGCTGATGGTGGTGGTGTTTCTCTCCACCACTGCTGATGGTGGTGGTGTTTCTCTCTGCCACTTCTGATGGTGGTGGTGTTTCTCTCTGCCACTGCTGATGGTGGTGGTGTTTCTCTCTGCCACTTCTGATGGTGGTGGTGTTTCTCTCCGCCATGCTGATGGTGGTGGTTGTTTCTCTCCACACTGCTGATGGTGGTGGTGTTTCTCTCTGCCACTGCTGATGGTGGTGATGTTTCTCTCCACCACTGCTGATGGTGGTGGTGTTTCTCTCTGCCATTGCTGATGGTGGTGGTGTTTCTCTCCGCCACTGCTGATGGTGGTGGTGTTTCTCTCCACCACTGCTGATGGTGGTGGTGTTTCTCTCCACCACTGCTGATGGTGGTGGTGTTTCTCTCCACCACTGCTGATGGTGGTGGTGTTTCTCTCCACCACTGCTGATGGTGGTGATGTTTCTCTCCACCACTGCTGATGGTGGTGGTGTTTCTCTCCACCACTGCTGATGGTGGTGGTGTTTTCTCATCCACCACTGCTGATGGTGGTGGTGTTTCTCTCCACCACTGCTGATGGTGGTGGTGTTTCTCTCTGCCACTGCTGATGGTGGTGGTGTTTCTCTCCACCACTGCTGATGGTGGTGGTGTTTCTCTCCACCACTGCTGATGGTGGTGATGTTTCTCTCCACCACTGCTGATGGTGGTGGTGTTTCTCTCCACCACTGCTGATGGTGGTGGTGTTTCTCTCCACCACTGCTGATGGTGGTGGTGTTTCTCTCCACCACTGCTGATGGTGGTGGTGTTTCTCTCTGCCACTGCTGATGGTGGTGGTGTTTCTCTCCACCACTGCTGATGGTGGTGGTGTTTCTCTCCACCACTGCTGATGGTGGTGTGTTTCTCTCCACCACTGCTGATGGTGGTGGTGTTTCTCTCCGCCACTGCTGATGGTGGTGGTGTTTCTCCTCCACCACTGCTGATGGTGGGATGATTTCTCCCACCACTGCTATGGTGGCGGTTGTTCTCTCCACCACTGCTGATGGTGGCGGTTGTTTCTCTCCACCACTGCTGATGGTGGTGGTGTTTCTCTCCGCCACTGCTGATGGTGGTGTGTTCTCTCTCCGCCACTGCTGATGGTGGCGGTGTTTCTTTTCTCTCGCCCACTGCTGATGGTGGTGGTGTTTCTCTCCACCACTGCTGATGGTGGTGGTGTTTCTCTCCGCCACTGCTGATGGTGGTGGTGTTTCTCTCCACCACTGCTGATGGTGGTGGTGTTTCTCTCCACCACTGCTGATGGTGGTGGTGTTTCTCTCCACCACTGCTGATGGTGATGTTGTTTCTCTCCACCACTGCTGATGGTGGTGGTGTTTCTCTCCACCACTGCTGAGGGTGGTGGTGTCTCTCTCCACCACTGCTGATGGTGGCGGTGTTTCTCTCCGCCGCTGCTGATGGTGGCGGTGTCTCTCTCCACCACTGCTGAGGGTGGTGGTGTCTCTCTCCACCACTGCTGTTGGTGGTGGTGTCTCTCTCCACCACTGCTGATGGTGGTGGTGTTTCTCTCCACCACTGCTGATGGTGGTGGTGTTTCTCTCCACCACTGCTGATGGTGGTGGTGTTTCTCTCCACCACTGCTGATGGTGCTGGTGTTTCTCTCCACCACTGCTGATGGTGGTGGTGTTCTTCCCCCCACTGCTGATGGTGGTGGTGTTTCTCTCCGCCAATGCGATGGGGTGGTGTTTTCTCACCATGCTGATGGTGGTGGTGTTTCTCTCCCCCACTGCTGATGGTGGTGGTGTTTCTCCCGCCACTGCGATGGGGCGGTGTTTCTCTCCGCCTGCTGATGGTGGTGGTGTTTTTTCCACCACTGTGATGGGGGGTGTTTCCTCCCCCACTGTGATGGGGTGGTGGGTTTCTTCCCCATGTGGTGGGGGGTGTTTTCTCCGCCCCTTTCTGGGTGGGGGTGTTTCCTCCACCATGCTGATGGTGGTGGTGTTTTCTCCCCACTGATGGTTTGGGGGTGTTTCTTCCCGCCACTGCTGATGGGGGTGGTGTTTCTCTCCCCCCTGTTGGGGGTGGTGTTTCTTCTGCCACTGCTGATGGTGGTGGGTTTTTCCCCCACTGATGGTGGTGGTGTTTCTCTCCCACTGCTGAGGTGGTGGTGTTTCTCTCCCCCCTGCTGTGGTGGGGGTGTTTCTCTCCACCACGTGGTGGTTGTTTCCTCCCACTGTGATGGTGGTGGTGTTTTCTCCCCACTGCTATGGTGGTGGTGTTTCTCTCCCACTGCTGAGGGGGTGTTTTTTTCTCCCCCTGCTGATGGTGGTGGTGTTTCTCTCCCCATGTTGGTGGGGTGTTTCTCTCCCCACTGTGTGGTGGGATGTTTCCTCCACCCCGCTGATGGTGGTTTTGTTTTCTCCACCATGCGTGGGGGTGTGTTTCTCTCCCCCTGCTGATGGTGGTGGTGTTTCCTTTCCCCCCACCCCCCCCGCTGATGGGGGTGTTTTTTTTCCTCCGCCCGTGTGGGGGTGTGTTTCCTCCCCCCTGCTGTTTGGGGGGGTGTTTTTTCTCCCCCCCCTCTGGTGTGGTGGTTGTGTTTTCTCCACCATGCTGATGGGGTGTTTTTTTTCTCTCCGCCACTGCGTGGTGGTGGTGTTTTCCCCCGCCCTGCGGGTGGTGGGGTGTTTCTCTCCACACTGCTGTGGTGGTGGTGTTTCTCTCCACCCCTGCTGATGGTGTTTTTTTTTCTTCCGCCACTGTGATGGGGGTGGGTTTCTCTCCGCCACTGCTGGGTGGTGGGTTTCTCTCCCCACTGCTGATGGGGGTGGGGTTTTTCTCCACCCGCTGTGGTGATGTTGTTTCTCTCCCCCATGTGATGGGTGTTGTTTCTCTCCCCCTGTGATGGGGGTGGGGTTTTTTCTCCCCCATGCGATGGTGGTGGTGTTTCTCTCCACCCCGCTGATGGTGTGTTTTTTTCTCTCCCCAGGGTGTTGGTTTTTTGGTTGGTGGGGGTTTTTTTCTCCCCACCTTTTTTTTTCCCCCGCCCCTGTGATGGGGGTTTTTTTCTCTCCACTGTGAGGTGGTGGGTGTTTCTCTCCGCCACGCTGATGGGGTGTTTTTTCTCTCCCCCCACTGCTGATGGTTTGGGGGTGTTCCTCCCACTGCTGATGGTGGTGGTGTTTTTCTCCCCCTGCTGATGGTGGGGGTGTTTCTCCCACCCCCTGCTGTGGTGGTGTTTTTTCTTCCCCACTGCTGTGGTGGTGGGGTTTCTCTCCCCCATGCTGATGGTGTGGTTTTTTCTCTCCCCATGCTGATGGTGGGGGTGTTTCTCTCCCCCTGTGATGGTGATGTTTTTTTTCTCCCCATGCTGATGGTGGGGGTGTTTCTCCCGCCACTGTGATGGTGGGGTGTTCTTCCCACTGCTGAGGGGGGCGGTGTTTTCCCCCGCCACGCTGATTGGGGGGGGGACGGTTTTGTTTTTTCCCACTGCTGTGGTGGGGTGTTTCTCTCCCCACTGGAGGGGGTGGGGTTTTTTCCCACCCCTGCTGTGGTGGTGGTGTTTCTCTCCCCCCACTGCTGATGGGGTGGTGTTTTTCTCCACCCTGCTTTGGTGGTGGTGTTTCTCTCCCCACTGCTGATGGTGGTGGTGTTTCTCTCCCCCCCGGGGGGGTTTTTTTTGGCTTATGGTGGTGGTGTTTCCTCCCCCCACTACTGACGGTGGTATTTCTCTCCCCACTGTTGATGGTGCCGTTTTCTCCATCCGTTGATGGTTTTTCTCTCCACCACTGTTAATGGTGGCGTTTCTTCCCCCCACTGTTGATGATGGCATTCTCCCACCCCCGTTGTGATGCGTTTTCTTCCCCCACCATTGTGATGTTTCTCTCTCCCACCGGATGGGGGTTTTTTTCCTTCCCCATCGTTGATGGTGGTGTTTCTCTTACCAGTTGATGGGGGGTTTTATGTAAGTTATTTATGTATCAAAAATACAGTTAATAGATTATAAACTGCAGCATGTGTGCAGAAAACCTGGAAAACCCAAAAAAGTCGGTGACTTTTTCCCATTGGGGCCTTTTTTTCTCCCTTTTTTCTCCCCCCACTTTGATGGTGGTTGGTGTTTCCAACTTTGTACTAAAGTTTGTCACTATACTGTGATGTTGATGTTTCTCCCCTCACTGCTAAGTTTGGTGTTTTCCCCACTGCTGATGAGGGTGGGGTTTCCTCCCCAACATTGCTAATGATGCGGGTGTTTCCAACATGCTATGCTAGTGGTGACTCTCCTCTCTCTCCAATATGATGATGGTGGGGTTATATCCAACACTACTCACGAAATCAAAATGACACGATTGCAAAAAAAACCCCATACCCAGGGGGGGATAGAACCCACGATCAGTCTCAAAAACCCCAGACCGTCGCGTTACCCCGGTTTAAACGCGCGTCTAGAGTTTTGAGACTCTCTTTTGCGGTTCTACCCCCCATGTAGGGTTTATAGCCAACATGTAATAGTGGTTTTTTCCCCAACACTGCTTTTTTGGTGGTGGATTGTCACCAACACTGTTGTAAATGATGGTGTGTCATCACCAACACTGCTGATACTGGTGGTGGTGTCCCTCCAACACTGGGAGTTGGTGGTTGTCTCCCCAACACTGCTGATGCTGCTGGGGGTCCCTCATCAACAATATGTTGATACTGGTGGGGTGTTCCTCACAAACATCACTGACACTGAGTATGGCCATCTATTCCCTTGCCATGGCTTCCCTCCGTTCTGTATTGGCTTTCTCTGAGGTTTTCCATTCTACTTAACGGGTTCTTCAGTTTGTAACTTCCACATCTGTGTTGCAAAACCCCAAACTCATGGGAAAGATAAATTATACTGCTCCGCAGCGCTGGGGAAGGAAGAAAATTTAAAGTTTGTCTAGGAAGGAGTGAGTAGTCCAGGTCCTTTGATCAAAGTTTTTTCCCATATGTTTTTTTCTTTCTAAACTTCTGCCAATGAAAGAATGCCACCCCTGAGGCTACTGAGAAAACCCCCAGAATGGCGTACGACCTCAAAGGTCGGGTTTTCAATACTTGGAAGAAGAGACTTGGCAGGTCCCATCCACCTGCGCCCCCCATTCACCCAGATTAAAGGCAGCTGAGTGTCAGGGGCTGTTTGGGTTGTATCATCAAAAAGGATCTAAGGACCTCATCGGGAAAAAGTCATGTTTCTTGACTTTTTTGGGGGGTTTTCCTAGTTTAAAAACCTGGGGGGTTAAATACTTAAAATTTAAAGTGATAATCTTCGACCAAGCCTACTAGACCACTTCATTTATCACCTCCCACCACAGGTTTTCACATTTTCCTTTTTCTTTCTTTTGCCATCACCCCTCACTTCACAAGCACTATCACCTGTAAAAAAGACAGTCATTTGTAACAATTACTGTATACTGCACAAATAGAACGTGATCTTATAATGGAATGTAATACGTATTTCAAACTGTCCCCATCATTCTGTAGTTAAAAAATATTTACAATATAACTGGCACAGTCTACCATTTAATAAACACCAACAAAACCTATAATGGCATGGAAATAGGGTGAGTTGACACATAAAAATTTCCCCTCAAAACCTAGTAGCCTCTTGTGTCATAGTAACTCATCTTATTTTGAGTGTTGTGTTGCTGCGTCCTCCCTGTGCACCCTACTCTCCCAAGTCTGTTTATTTCCTTGTTTCTCCCAATCACCAGTCTGGTGGAATTAAATTCCAGCTCTTAATAAATCGCTGCGAAAGTTTCAGGGGAAAAGGTAAATGTGTTTTGATGTTAAAATTTCAGTTTCAAAATTTATCCCAAGAATTGAGCTAAGAGAACCCCAAAAGAAAAGCCCTTGTGTGTAGTCTCTTTATTCCAAAGATAAAGTTTTAAAACTTGTGACAACTACACTTTAGAACAAAGTTTTTTAAATTCAGGATTCTAGAGTGGGGGGAAGGCCTATCAGGCCTGATATGTGGGCCTGGAAAGCCTATAGCAGAAGGGTTTTAAATTTCAGATTTAGAAATTCCAACCCCAAGATTTTCTGGCATTTCTGAAAAATTGCAGTTTTTTTCTAACTATAAAACCCAAAAAATTTGGGCAGATTCCAAAAGCCTGAAAAAAAAAAAGTGTTTGCAAAGGGGTTTTAAATGAATGTTTAAACCCTTAATGTCTAAGACAACAGTTCCCGTAATGAAAAAAAAAAATATACTCTCTTAATGCAGTAGAAAACAAAAAAAAATTTTTCCCGTGCTTTCATTAAATACAGTGGAACTCCATTACAAGTGAATCCACATGCAAGTTTTTCCAAATACAAGCAGTCAATCGGGCAATTTTTTGCTTCCATACGAAGCGAAATTTTCCTAAAACGGGGGTCCAAGGAGGTTCCTTACCTGGGGAGGGGGGTTTGCTCTTGTCTGGAAATTGGTCTCATTTGTTTGTTTGGGGTCTCTTATTGAAAAAAATTGGACAATTTGAGGGAAAGGTGCTTCTTAAATAACAAAAATGAAAGAAATCGAAAAAATACTAATGGAGTTCATTTCTCTTCAATTAGCCGTCCCTTAGCGGTATTTTCGTATGGTTTCTATGGTTATATTCTCATTTTTTTGGTCTCATTTGTAGAAAGGAAAGATATTTATAGAAAAAGAATTTATTTTTTAATGGTTTAAAATGAGAAGTACCTTTAAATGAGCTTAAATGCAGAAATGTTCAATTTTTGCCGATGTTCAAGAGTAAAAAAATACGTCACCCCCATTCCAAATGCAGTCATGAATGGATTTACATTATTTTAAAATTTTACAAAAATGCAGTAGTCTGCATAACAGTAAATCTATTTTTTGTGTGAATAAAAATTCAAAATTATTTATATTGTAATAATAATAATAATAATAATGATAATATGTATATGTATAATAATAATAGTATAATAATAGTATAATAATAAAAAATAATAATAAAAATAAAATATTTTTTATTTTTTATTTCCCCTGGCCCCTTCCCCCCCAAAGGGGGGTGGCCCGAAAAAGAAAACTTTCCCATCATTCACTCCATCACTGTCTTGCCAGAAGGGTGCTTTACACTACAGTTTTTAAACTGCAACATTAACCCCCTCCTTAGAGTGCAGGCCGTCTTCCCCTCCCAGGATCAAATCCCCCGCCGGTTTTCCCGAACCCCTTTAATGTTACTTTGCTCACATTCCACAGCACGTCAAGTATTAAAAACCATTTGTCTCCATTTACTCCCATCAAACCGCTCCGCTGCCGCTGGAAGTCCAAGCCCCTCGAAACAAAACCCCCTTTACCCCCCCCTTTATATATAAAATAATTATAATAAAGACAGCTTCAAAGGCTGTCACTAGATGGCAGTGTTTCCCCCAAAAAATTTGGGGAGCAGTTATACCCACCTCCATTGTCACTAATGCATTTTATTCATTTAGAGTATAAAACCCTTTTATGTTATTTGATGAATTGTGAAAAATAAATAAGGTAGGTTGATTTTGGAAAATTATTGAAGTATTTTTTGGTGCCTGGGAATTCCACGGAAGAAAATTAAAATTTCCCGTTCAGTTAATTTAAAAGAGGGAAAATTTACTCTGCAAAAGAGCAAATCCGATGCAAGCAAAATCACGGAACGGGGTTAAAAGTTGGTGGAGGTTCCCCTGTATTTATATTTTAGAGAGTAAAAAGGGTGAAAAAAGTTTGAGGATGAAAGGGAAATTTTTAGAAAAAAGTTACACCCCCGCCCCCTCCCCCCCCACCCCCACACACAAAAAAAAAATTACACAAGTGTATACATTGCTAGTTACATAAATTTATTTATTTTTTATTTTTAATTTGAAAATAACAGAAAGTACAAAAGAAAACATTAAATGCAGCAGGCCCCAAAACTTGAAAGAGCATTACGGGGAGGCTTAAAATTTTAAATTAAGTTTAAAATAAGCAATGAAGTATTCATGGTAAAACATTATTTTAAACAATAACAAACATTTAGATTCAAAAACAGGTCGTATGGTTGCATGCATTGCTGTACAAACAGTATTTATTTATTTTTTATTTATTTTTTTATTTATTTATTTAAATTTTTAAAATGATACAGAGAAGTACAAGGAAAACAATTTTTAAAGTGCAGCATGCCAAAGCCCCTTGTTGCAGAGCTTATGGGGGGGCTTTTTAAAATTAACTTTAAGGGTTTGACTGCAAACTAAATGTAAAAAAATTTTTAAATAAGAAGGTTAAGAGAGTGGGTTTAAGCAATGTAAAAAGAGCAAAGAGAGAGTGGGGAGATGTTATAACAATTTTTTGAAAATAAGAAAAAAATTTTGGAGTGAGATTTAAAAAGTAAAAAAGCCTAAGAACAAAAGGATTTGTCAGTTAAAATAGGAGGGGATTTTTTAAATGGAGAGTTTTGAGGGATTGGGAAGTGGAAGGAAAAATTTTTAGGAATTGTTAAATGTTGTGAAAATAGGGAAGCTGTTTTTGTGTATGGGCAAGGAGGAATAACATCTGTAGGGTGAGGGAAAAGCCGTTGTGATGTGGGGGAAGTTCGTGAGGCGAGTAAAATGAAAGGGGGTAAGGAGGGGATGATGGGGTAAAGATAGAAAAGTTTTAAAAGGGTGGGGATATAGTTTGGGGAAAATGGTTGGTGCAATTTTTTAAAATGTTGGAAAAGGGTAAGGTTCCAGGGATTGGCAG
Organism: Cherax quadricarinatus; assembly: GCF_026875155.1. Classification (NCBI taxonomy): domain Eukaryota; kingdom Metazoa; phylum Arthropoda; class Malacostraca; order Decapoda; family Parastacidae; genus Cherax; species Cherax quadricarinatus. Next base: position 46,666,256 of record NC_069426.1, on the reverse strand, counting down.
AGAGCATGATAGTTCCCCTTTTTATAAAGGGAAAGGGGAAAAAAAAAGAGTCAAAAATTATAGGGGATAAGTTTTTTGAGTGTCCTGGGAAAGTGTTGGTGGTTTAATTGAAAGAAATTAAGAGTAAACGGAGAATAGGGTGCGTTTAACAAGGAGGCTTTTGGAAAGGTAGGGGGTGTGTGGACCAGGGGTTTTCAGTGAAACTATAAGTGAACAGTATTTGATAAGGCAAAAAAGGGTCTTTGTGGCATTTATGGATTTGGAAAAGGGTATGACAGGTGGATAGGGGGCAAGTGGGAGGGTGTTGCAAGTGTATGGGGTAGGAGGGGAGGGTTTCTGAAAGAGTGAAGAGTTTTTAGAGGAAATGAGGCTCAAGTTTTGAGATGTAGGAAAAAGGGAAATTTTTTTTCCCCTAAAAGTAGGCTTAGACAAGGAGTTGATGTACCCGTGGTTGTTTAAAAATTTTTTATAGATGGGGTTTAAGAGAAGTAAAAGCGAGGGTTTGGCAAGAGGCGTGGAGTTAAAAGATAAAGAATCACACACAAAAGGGGGTTGTCACAGCTGCTCTTTTGATACACTGTGCCTTTTGGGAATTCTGAAGAGAAGTTTCAGGATTGGTGGATGAATTTGGTAGGGTGTGCAAAAGAAGAAAATTAAAGGGGAAAACAGGAAAGAGTAAGGTTATGAGGATAACAAAAAGATTAGGTGATGAAAGATTGAATATCAGATTGGAGGGAGAGAGTATGGAGGAGGTGAACGTATTCAGATATTTGGGAGTGGACGTGTCAGCGGATGGGTCTATGAAAGATGAGGTGAATCATAGAATTGATGAGGGAAAAAGAGTGAGTGGTGCACTTAGGAGTCTGTGGAGACAAAGAACTTTGTCCTTGGAGGCAAAGAGGGGAATGTATGAGAGTATAGTTTTACCAACGCTCTTATATGGGTGTGAAGCGTGGGTGATGAATGTTGCAGCGAGGAGAAGGCTGGAGGCAGTGGAGATGTCATGTCTGAGGGCAATGTGTGGTGTGAATATAATGCAGAGAATTCGTAGTTTGGAAGTTAGGAGGAGGTGCGGGATTACCAAAACTGTTGTCCAGAGGGCTGAGGAAGGGTTGTTGAGGTGGTTCGGACATGTAGAGAGAATGGAGCGAAACAGAATGACTTCAAGAGTGTATCAGTCTGTAGTGGAAGGAAGGCGCGGGGTAGGGGTCGGCCAAGGAAGGGTTGGAGGGAGGGGGTAAAGGAGGTTTTGTGTGCGAGGGGCTTGGACTTCCAGCAGGCATGCTTGAGCGTGTTTGATAGGAGTGAATGGAGACAAATGGTTTTTAATACTTGACGTGCTGTTGGAGTGTGAGCAAAGTAACATTTATGAAGGGATTCAGGGAAACCGGCAGGCCGGACTTGAGTCCTGGAGATGGGAAGTACAGTGCCTGCACTCTGAAGGAGGGGTGTTAATGTTGCAGTTTAAAAACTGTAGTGTAAAGCACCCTTCTGGCAAGACAGTGATGGAGTGAATGATGGTGAAAGTTTTTCTTTTTCGGGCCACCCTGCCTTGGTGGGAATCGGCCGGTGTGATAAAAAAAAAAAAAAAAAAAAAAATTTAAATAAGGTTATATTAGACAGAAACTCCTCAGTGTGGAGAAGAAATAATAAGAGTAGGAAAAGGTGAAGAAGGTTTGACAATACTTGTAAGAGAAACATAAATCCACAGAAATTTAGATTCAAACACAATGCTGGATTATAGTTGTAGAAATCCAAAACAGAGGTGAGAAAACTCATGGCAATCAAAGAACACAACTCACCATTTAATAACAGTAGGGAGAGAGAGAAATTTGACAATGCTATACTAAAGAAACTATTGATAAAGAGGGGCTGCAGGATGAAGAAGAGTTATTGCAATTATGAATGATGCAAAAATCCCATAAAAAATAAACATCCTCTATATATCTTAAAATTAAAGTTGAAAGATTTGTATCAACAACTTCCTTCCTGTTGCTAGATATCAATGGTTTCTTTAATGAATTACAGTATACATGTATGTACATAATCTTAAAAAGAAATTACAATATCAACACTTAACTGTATTTACATTTTAAGATTTGTGTTTACAAAATAAAATATCATGAGTGAACCCTTAGTTTAAATGACTAATGGGGTAGCAGGTGCATAGGAATCAGATTGTTTTGCTATGATTATAAATATAACAGACAATTCTGTGACCAGAAAACTACTGTTGTTTCTGAATCAAATTATCCAATGGATTTTGTTCCCTATTTCCAGTCTTGAGTCAAGGTCTGTTAAATCAATGATTTACTTACTACAGTACAGTATGTCTTCTACCTTACATATTTAATAAAATTTACTATCTTCTGCTCATTGTATATAACCTTGAAGATGTAAACATACTTAATTGCTCAAGAAATTTTAAATTTAAATTTTTTAGTCTTTTTGTCGGTACAGGCATACCTCACTAATAAAACAGGTTAGGTTTCAGACCGCCACCATAAAGCAAATCACAGTCATTGTTTCACTTGCCAATGCATATAAAAACCTAAAAACATCTTTACACTATCATTTATTAAACACACAATAGTGCTAGGCCTAAATAATAAACATGAATATGACTGAAAAGCACTGTATTGAAGTGCTAGAGTGAGTGCTGTATTAGTGAGGTATGCCTGTAGTAGCCATCATGCTTAGCCAAGCACCATCACCACACCATCATGGGGGCAAGAAGAAAGATCAATTACATATCATGCTCAAATGCAAAGCATATTACAGTGGAACCTTGGCTGTCAAAGTTAATTCGTTCCAGATGTAGTTCCAAGATGGACGACGACCAAAGCAATTATTCCCATAAAGAATAATGTAAACAGAATTAATTCGTTCCAGACACCAAATGACAATATGTATAATAATTTATTAAAAATGTACTAACTACTACATAAAAATGTAAAAATAAATACTAAAAGAAACTTTAACTGAAATACTGTACAGTAAACGAAAATTGTCAAAGGAGAGCTAATGGCATACTGGAAGCAGGAGGTGGAGGAGAGGAGGGGTTATGTTACTGCTTGGAAGGAGAGTAACCTTCTATTAATATGTCAGGCAACTGTCCTGGTGTTGTTTCTCTTCTTTGTCTCTTTTCACCAATAACACCTTGTTCTGGCTCACTGGTTCTTTGTCTCACTAAAAACCTGTCTAGTGTTTGTTTCAGGCTCTGTTCTAATACTTGTCTAAATTGAGACATTACACTGGCCACTGCTCTGTCTGGAAGGTATTTTTCAGCAAACTCATGCACTTCATGCCATTTAGTAAACATTTCCTTGGCAAGTGCAATGGGCACATCTTCCCTTTCCTCCTCTTCCTCTAAGGACAGCTCCTCCACGGCAGTTTGTTGCTGCTTCTTCTGAAGGTCCACAAGTTCTTCTAATGTGAGTTCAGTTCTATGCTTCTCCAACTCCTACACGTCATCTTCAGTCACCTCTAGGCCTAAGGTCTTCCCCAGGGATACAATATCCTCTACCACTCAGGCTCATCTTCAAAGCCTTCAAAATCCCTGGCTGTCACAAAGTTAGGCTACAATTTCTTCCATGCTGACTGCATGGTCCTGGAAGACACATTTCCCCAGGCTTTGTCTATAAGCCTCAAGCAGGTGAGGATACCAAAATGGTCCTTTCAGAACCCCTTGAAGGTTAATTTTGTTTCTGAAGTGACTTTAACCCTTTGACTGTTTCAGGCCCCTCTCTGAAACTATCATTCTATGTCGCTCAATTTTTGAAAAAAACAAAAAAAAAATTATTTTTTCTTATGAAATGATAGAGAATCTTTTCCCAATGGTAATGACACCAAAAGTTCGAAATTTGGTCGAAAACTCATGGAATTATGCTCCCGCGAAGTTAGTGGTCTCGGCGACATATGTGTATTGGCGATTTCGCAGACTTTGAGCCCTATTTTCAGCCAATTCCATTGTTCCAGTTGACCAAACTCATAGCTATTTCTTTTGAACTCCATTTTATCTATCAGCTGAGTACAAGAAACCTCCCATTTACTAATTTGGACTACCCAATATGGTGGTCAGAAATTGGCAATTTGGCCAATTTCACACAAACTAAAGAAGATGCCAATTTCAAAATAGGGTCCAGAATAAACAAGGTAGACATTCGTGGCACTAAAATAACATATGCTCTGTTCATTAGTCACATCTCTAGGCCCCTCTTATATTATTATTGCTTTCTATTTTGATTTTTTATTCATACAAAAAAATGCAAAATCTACTGTTATGCAGACTACTCCATTATTGCAAAAATGGTATAAATAATATCAGTGCACTAGTGAAAGAATATTAGACTCCCCAGTTGACGTGTATTGGACGTGTGGTGTGATTTATTTACTCCTGAACATTGGTAAAAATTGAACATTTCCGCTACTTTGAGCTCAGTTTCAAGGTCGTTTTCATCGTCAAAGTAATGAAAATCATCTCTATTTCTGTAATATGTTTTCCATTTTATCACCTAAGACCATGAAAACGCGAATACAACGATAAATACTATACGAAAATACACCTCAAAGTCGGCGTTTTATTAAAAAAAAAACGATCATTTTTTTTGGAAAAAAAACGATCAGTTTTTTTTTTCTCATTACGCAATGTGTGCTGCAGGATTTTTTTTATGTGGTGCACACTGACCACACAGACCCATTCTCTCACATGTGGGCCTACCAGCTTTCTCCCACTTGATTTGAAGCCGCTAGAATTATTGAGTATATATATGTCAGAAACATTGGCTCGTAAGACGTATTTATACGTCGAAAACAATCAAAAAGTGCTTTGGTGTACAATTTCTTGAAGTTAGAAATGGCCTGCTGGTCCATGGGCTAGCTGAGAGGAGTGGTGTTAGGAGGCAAGAACTTCACAGTTATAAAATTGAACTCCAGCAACTCATTTTCCAAGCCTGGAGGGTGAGCAGGAGCATTATCAATCAGTAAAAGGACCCTGGGTGACAATTGTTTTTTAATGAGGTACTTTTTGACAGTGGTAGCAAAGACCTCATGAACCCACTCAATAAAAAAATTGTCTTGTTACCCAAGCTTTCATGTTGGCCCTCCACATTACAGCCAATTTGTTTTTCATAACACTGTTCTTCTTAAAAACTCGTGGATTTTTAGAATGATAACCAAGTAAGGGTTTCAATTTCAGGTCCCCACTTGCATTACCACACAGTAACAAAGTGAGCCTGTCTTTCATTGGCTTGTGTCATTGTCCAGTGCACATTCTGTGAGCGCATGACCTGAACCATTCATTGTCGGTTGTGGCACGCAAAGAGTACGTAACCTTCATTCGGCGCATGTACACACCCTCATTTACAGGCTATCTCCCCCAACCAGTGAACCAGGGGACTGAGGGTTGATGATGGGGCCCCGTCGTTCAACCATTACCCAGGTTCTAGCCAATGAGAAGATGGTTTTGGCAATTGCAGAGGTTATGTGGGTACCACTCTCCTGTCTGCCCTTGTCATTCCCATTCTAGAGCTGGTTGAAGCACGGTCTGCTCTCTAGTGGCTTCTATTCTGCCTTGTTTACCGTGGAGTGCACTAATACCTATTGCTGTACATAGTGTATATAGTGTACATACTTCTGTTCTAAACCATACCCCCGGCCGGGATTGAACCCGCGGTCATAGAGTCTCAAAAACTCCAGCCCGTCGCGTTAGCCACTAGACCAGCTAGCCACAATAAGATTCATCCAACTAGGTATATTTCTACACCATAGGAAAGTTAGCACAGGCACCTCTGTGACCACAAATGCAAGTTTTTACAGACGAATCTCCAGCTAGCGTGGCCGTGACGAACTCTAGCTCAAGTCCCTTCACTGCCGTCAACATGACTCAAGAAATCGTAATGACACGATTGCAAATAAACCATACCCCCGGCTGGGATTGAACCCGCGGTCATAGAGTCTCAAAAACTCCAGCCCGTCGCGTTAGCCACTAGACCAGCTAGCCACAATAAGATTCATCCAACTAGGTATATTTCTACACCATAGGAAAGTTAGCACAGGCACCTCTGTGGCCACAAATGCAAGTTTTTACAGACGAATCTCCAGCTAGCGTGGCCGTGAGGGAACTCTAGCTCAAGTCCCTTCACTGCCGTCAACATGACTCAAGAAATCGTAATGACACGATTGCAAATAAACCATACCCCCGGCCGGGATTGAACCCGGCAGTGAAGGGACTTGAGCTAGAGTTCGTCACGGCCACGCTAGCTGGAGATTCGTCTGTAAAAACTTGCATTTGTGGTCACAGAGGTGCCTGGGCTAACTTTCCTATGGTGTAGAAATATACCTAGTTGGATGAATCTTATTGTGGCTAGCTGGTCTAGTGGCTAACGCAACGGGCTGGAGTTTTTGAGACTCTATGACCGCGGGTTCAATCCCGGCCGGGGGTATGGTTTATTTGCAATCGTGTCATTACGATTTCTTGAGTCATGTTGACGGCAGTGAAGGGACTTGAGCTAGAGTTCGTCACGGCCACGCTAGCTGGAGATTCGTCTGTAAAAACTTGCATTTGTGGTCACAGAGGTGCCTGTGCTAACTTTCCTATGGTGTAGAAATATACCTAGTTGGATGAATCTTATTGTGGCTAGCTGGTCTAGTGGCTAACGCGACGGGCTGGAGTTTTTGAGGCTCTATGACCGCGGGTTCAATCCCGGCTGGGGGTATGGTTTATTTGCAATCGTGTCATTACGATTTCTTGAGTCACTTCTGTTCTAAATTGGTGAAGGATAATATAAGTCAAAAAATTTCTGCTGTGTTTATTTTGCTCCCTTTACACTCAGGATAACAGGCCTTTGGGACTCCTGGGTTGTAATATGGGTAGCCTGTCCGAGACTGGAGCTGGACTTAGACAAAGGGTTGAGCCTAGGGTGAAGCTGGAAGCAGGAACATTGTGTAGCTTGCTGTCTGGCATTGCATTAGTTTTGCCAACGCTTTACAAACTTTGCGTGTCAGTTGCTTTGCTATGGTCAGCCTTGCTATTGTATGTTCGTTCAACAGCTTGCTACTAGCTTGTTCAGATGTGCTCGTTTCGCTACGGTCAATCTCGTGGAACAGTGTGTAGCTTGCTGTCTGGCATTGCATTAGCTTTGCCAACGCTTTACAAACTTTGTGTGTCAGTTGCTTTGCTATGGTCAGCCTTGCTATTGTATGATCGTTCAACAGCTCGCTATTAGCTTGTTCAGTGTGAAGATTTTTGCAGTCAGCTTTGCTATTGCGTATCCATCTTGTAAGAGTATGCGTATTCTGCAATCATACTGTGCATAGCTAAGCATGTTCTGCAAATAACGTGTTACATTGGGGTATTCTGCAATCGTACTGTGCATAGCAAATAACTTGTATATTGGGGTATGCCACCTAGACGAGTCAGACGTCTGGTGTCGGAATATACCTTGTTTAACCTACCTAAATTGTCCCTACAATGTTGTTGGCAAATTGCTCGTTCCATTGGCATTGATTACGAACGCACTCTCACAGCTGCGCAACTGCGTTCACTGATCACTGACAAACTTTGGGAAGAGGAAATGGCACATCAAACTCCTCCCTCTACGGGAACCAGGAATAAAACTCCTATGTTCTCGCAGGAGGAAGATGGTACATCAACAGAGAAAAATCGTAAATCTAGTGCAGCAGGGATGTCTCAAAGTGAATCAGCGGCGTTGGCACTTGAGCTTGCAAAAATCAATCTTGAGCAGACTAGGGAACAGAGAGCATTTGCAAAAGAAGAGTTTGATAGGGAAAAAGAAAGAAGGCAGTTTTTGCATCTTGTAAATGATTTTAGTTTACAGAAAGCAGTACAGCTTCAATGAGGCCGAAGCAGAACAATTTTTCGAAGCTTTCGAAAATCAGGCTCGAGCCTTGAGGTGGCCGGAACAGCATTGGGCATCGTTGGTTCACACAGCATTGTTTGGTAAGGCACAGGAATTTACGTCAGTGTTAAATGATACTGATTTTTCCGATTATAAAATAGTGAAGACCACAGTTTTGGGAGCATATACATGTATCCCAGCTAAGTACAGAAAGTTGTTTAAATTAGGCAGACGACAGTTTGGTCAATCCCTGGTTAATTTTGTGCGACAGCAGACCAAAGCTTTTACCAGCTGGTATAAAGCAAGTGGTGTTGCTACCTTCGATGATCTTGTGCAGCTTATTCTGACTGACAACCTGCTGGAGTCTGTGGGAAGGGAGGTCTGAGTCTTTCTGCAGGATCGTGACTTAACCACTGCATTGGAGACAGCCAGGTTGGCTGATACCTTTGAAACTAACCGCTCCTTGTCCGAGCAGTCCCATCTCTCTTTTCAACAGCCTGGCATAAGCAGAGACCATCAACCTTGGAGGACGAAGTGCCAGCCGGAGGGAGAACGTCTACGTCAGCCAACTAAATCACCTGGTGAGCCACGCTTCTCAACTTATGGTCCACCTGGTGAGAGACAAACTACTCAACATGGTGCAACTCGACAACAGTATCCAGAAAGACACCAGCCAGAGCGACACCATTTGCAACATCAGCAGGGAGTTAAAGGCAAACCCATCATCTGCTACCTGTGCAATAAAGTAGGTCACATCCGTCCCAACTGCCCCCATAAACCCCAACCCATTGGGAAAATCTCTAATATCCCTAGTAACATGTCCCTGAAAGAAGTAGAAAAAGGGATGGCCCCTTATTACTGTCAGAGTCTTATTTCCCTTCAGGAAAACTCGAAACAACTGAAGTCAAAACCTTTAGAGATATTGGAGCATATTGCTCACTTATAAGAGAGGGAATATTACCCCTTTCAAAGAATACCTCCTTAAATTCCTCTGTTTTGTTGGAGGCATTTGGAGGAGCTATATATTCTGTCCCTTTGCACAAAATTTATGTACAGTGCAAATATTACACTGGGTACTTGACTGTGGGTGTATCCAAAGGATTCCCCATGAAAGATGCCATGTTATTACTGGGTAATAACATTACCACTACTAGTGTATGTCCTGAACCCATAATGATTAATTCTTCTCCGGTGTTGGCTATAACTCAGGCAACATCCCAAGGGTTGTCTCACAAGAATGTTGACCCATCCTTGGACGACTCCGATCTCGGAATATACACTTTGTTTTACGAGGAAAACTGGCCAGAGCCTCGTAGATCAAGTGAACAGACCCAGATCAAGCCTTCCTATTCCAAGGTTGTAGGATTGCCAGATATCTCTGTTTCCATGCCCGAGGGACTGTCCTTCCGGGAAGGACAACGAAAAGACCCTTCTTTAAATTTCGCTTTTCAGGCAGCCATGGGTAAATCCTCTTTGGATCATCTGGTCAAGTACAGTGGACCCCCGGTTAACGATATTTTTTCACTCCAGAAGTATGTTCAGGTGCCAGTACTGACCGAATTTGTTCCCATAAGGAATATTGTGAAGTAGATTAGTCCATTTCAGACCCCCAAACATACACGTACAAACGCACTTACATAAATACACTTACACAATTGGTCGCATTCGGAGGTGATCGTTATGCGGGGGTCCACTGTATAAACTTAAAAACGACTATCTGATCTGCACTGAGACTGGTAAGGATATAGAGGGCCGGCAATTGTCAGACAGGTTAGTACGTAGTTCCAACAAAGTTTAGACCTCAAATATTGAATATAGCTCATAATACTTCATTAGGAGGTCACTTAGGAATTACTAAAACATTATATAGAATCACAAAAGAATTTTATTGGCCAAAATTAAAGCAGGATGTGAAGAATCATATCCAGTGTTGCCGAGAATGTCAGCAAGTAGGGAAACCTGGAAAATTCCATTAAACCTGCACCTCTTCAACCTATACCTGCTGATGGAGAACCTTTTGTAGATTTAATTATAGATTGTGTAGGTCCACTACCTAGGCCAAAGTCGGGAAATCAGTATTTATTTACCATTATGGAGAGTAACTAGATACCCTGAAGCAATTCCCATGCGCAGTATTAATACTAAAGCTATTCTCAAAGCTTTAACCAGATTTATTTCTTGTTTTGGCATTCCTAAAACTATTCAAAGTGATCAAGGTACTAACTTCACTGCCAAAGCATTTAGAAAAGCACTAACTAGGTTAAGGATAATCCACAACTTATCCACTACCTATCATCCGCAGTCCCAAGGCGCCTTGGAAAGATTCCATCAGACGTTAAAAACCATGATAGAACTTTTTGCATGCATTTTCCACAGACTGGGAAAGAATCACTACCTTGTTGCTGTTCTCAGTACGAGAAACGGTGCAAGAGTCTACCGGGTATAGTCCGTTTGAGCTGATCTTTGGGCACAATGTACGAGGTCCTCTTCGGGTGCTCAAAGAAGGATGGATGGGAGAAGATGTTAGCTTAACGCTCTACAACCCGTCTTCAAGGTTGCAGGTGGCACGTCAGTTAGCCAAGGCTAACCTAAAGGCAGCTCAAAATAAGATAAAACAGAGGTATGACAGAAATGCACAATTCCGCTCCTTCCATCCAGGAGACAAGGTGTTGATGCAGGAACCTATACCTGGCCACACCTTGAAAGCTAGATTTACGGGACCTACGCAAATTGTGAGTAAATTATCTATGTAAATTATGTGGTAGCTCCCCTTGATAAGACCTCAAAAACTAAAACTTACAACATTAATCAATTAAAATCTTTTCATACACCAGATAAAGTCCCAGTAATGACTCTGTCCTCTTCCTCTGAGGACGACTCTGACTCTTTGCACTCTATTTCTGAAATTAATGTCAAACTTCCAAACTCTGTCCTCCTCAAGAACCCTAGCCCTTTAATGGTGGGGGTATCTGAAACTCAAGCAACAAGTTTAACTGCGCTTCTACAGTCATACCCTGATATTTTTTTGGATGTGCCGAAAAAATGTACGTTAGGTTATCATGATGTAGATGTGGGAAACTCTAAACTCTCCCCCTACAGAGCTAATCCTGAAAAGCAGAGGCTACTTCAGCAGGAAGTAGAATTTCTGTTAGAGCATGGGTTAGTGGAGGAGTCGTCTAGTCCATGGGCTTCGCCGTGCATCCTTCTTAAAAAAGCTGATGGAGGGTTTCATATGTGTACAGACTACCGTAAGGTGAATGAGGTCACAATCAGAGACGCTTACCCTCTTCCTCGTCTGGATGATGTAATAGATTTTGTGGGTAAGGCTACTTTTGTGTCCAAGTTAGATCTCCTTAAAGGTTACTATCAGGTACCTTTGACGGATAAGGCGAAGGAAATCTCTGCCTTCATAATTCCAGGAGGTCATTATCAATATAGTTACCCCCTTTGGAATGAAAAACTCCCCCTCTTCATTCCAGAAACTTATCCATCAGGCTATTAAAGGACTTGAAGGCACGGCAGCATACCTGGATGATATTGTTGTGGTGTCTGATACTTGGGATCAACACCTATTTAGACTTAAGGCTCTCTTTGAGACCTTTCAGAGTTCCCATTTAACTGTTAATTTATCTAAGTCTTCCTTTGGCCAGGCCACTGTTACTTTTCTAGGCCATGAAGTAGGAGTGGTAAAGTTGCTCCTAAACTTGTTAAAGTTCTTGCCATTAAAGATTATCCAGTTCCACAAGATAGGGAATCTCTTCAACGTTTCCTAGGCATGATAGGATTTTACAGAAGATTCTGTAAAAATTTGTCAGATATTGTAGCCCCTCTTACCTCTCTTACCAGTCACAAAGTTCCCTTTATTTGGACTTCAGTTGCTCAGGATGCGTTTGACAAAGCAAAAAGATTATTGTGTACTGCACCCATTCTTTTGTCTCCAGACTTCTCCAAACCTTTCTCATTACAGGTTGATGCTTGTGAGTCTGGGGTTGGGGCAGTACTGTTGCAAAACAGGGCCAAGGAGTTGCAGCCTGTAGCCTTCTTCTCTGCAAAGTTCCAGCCGCATCAGAGGGCTTACTCTACCATTGAAAAAGAAGCCCTCATGCTGGTACTGTCTTTGGAGCACTTTGATGTTTATGTGGGACAAACTTCGCAGGTGGTCACGGTCTACAGTGATCACAATCCTCTAGTATATCGCCAAGCCATGAAGAACCACAATACAAGGCTTATGAGATGGAGTCTACAACTGCAACCCTACTCTCTCAGAATTGTACATATTGCTGGCAAAGAAAATATGTTGGCAGACTCTTTATCTAGAGTCTAACAATATTATTTATAATTATATATTAGGTTAGGATGTGTTAGGTTACTTGTGGTAACCCCTTCCAAGCTCTTTTTTTTTTATCCCCTGCTGTGGATTTTTTTTTTAGTGAGGGGATGCAGGCTACCGTCCACCCGTGTCTTGGACCTAAGCTAGCCCGACTGTCTGCTGTCTAGCTCTGAGTTTAGGGTTTCGCTTTTTGCCACGTAAAAAGCTGAGCTCTATCTAAGAGTTGGATAGTTGAGAGGAAAGGCGGTCCCATTATTTTGTGCCATGGCGGCACGGTTACCACTGGGAGGTGGGAGCCTAATCCTAAGCCTTCTCGGGGTGGGGGCGTGGCATGCAAAGAGTACGTAACCTTTATTCGGCTTTATCCAACGCATGTACACACCCTCATTTACAGGCTATCTCCCCCAACCAGCGAACCAGGGGACTGAGGGTTGACGATGGGATCCCGTCGTTCAACCAGTACCCAGGTTATAGCCAATGAGAAGATGGTTTTGGCAATCGCAGAGGTTATGTGGGTACCACTCTCCTGTCTGCCCTTGTCATTCCCATTCTAGAGCTGGTTGAAGCACGGTCTGCTCTCTAGTGGCTTCTATTCTGCCTTACTTACCGTGGAGTGCACGAATACCTATTGTTGTACATAGTGTATATAGTGTACATACTTGTAGGTAGTAGGTTGGTAGACAGCAACCACCCAGGGAAGTACTACCGTCCTGCCAGATGACTGTGAAACAGAAACCTGTAACTGTTTTACATGATGGTAGGATTGCTGGTTTCTTTTTCTGTCTCATAAACACACTAGATAACAGGGATATCTTGCTACTCCTACTTACACCTTGGTTACACTTCACAGACACGCACATGCATACATATATACATACATCTAGGTTTTTCTCCTTTTTCTAAATAGCTCTTGTTCTTCTTTATTTCTTCTATTGTCCATGGGGAAGTGGAAAAGAATCTTTCCTCCGTAAGCCATGCGTGTCGTATGAGGCGACTAAAATGCCGGGAGCAATGGGCTAGTAACCCCTTCTCCTGTAGACATTTACTAAAAAAGAAAAGAAGAAAAACTTTATAAAACTGGGATGCTTGAATGTGCGTGGATGTAGTGCAGATGACAAGAAACAGATGATTGCTGATGTTATGAATGAAAAGAAGTTGGATGTCCTGGCCCTAAGCGAAACAAAGCTGAAGGGGGTAGGGGAGTTTCGGTGGGGGGAAATAAATGGATTAAATCTGGAGTATCTGAGAGAGTTAGAGCAAAGGAAGGGGTAGCAGTAATGTTGAAGGATCAGTTATGGAAGGAGAAAAGAGAATATGAATGTGTAAATTCAAGAATTATGTGGATTAAAGTAAAGGTTGGATGTGAAAAGTGGGTCATAATAAGCATGTATGCACCTGGAGAAGAGAGGAATGCAGAGGAGAGAGAGAGATTTTGGGAGATGTTAAGTGAATGTATAGGAGCCTTTGAACCAAGTGAGAGAGTAATTGTGGTTGGGGACCTGAATGCTAAAGTAGGAGAAACTTTTAGAGAGGGTGTGGTAGGTAAGTTTGGTGTGCCAGGTGTAAATGATAATGGGAGAACCTTTGATTGAACTTTGTATAGAAAGGGGTTTAGTTATAGGTAATACATATTTTAAGAAAAAGAGGATAAATAAGTATACAAGATATGATGTAGGGCAAAATGACAGTAGTTTGTTGGATTATGTATTGGTAGATAAAAGACTGTTGAGTAGACTTCAGGATGTACATGTTTATAGAGGGGCCACAGATATATCAGATCACTTTCTAGTTGTAGCTACACTGAGAGTAAAAGGTAGATGGGATACAAGGAGAATAGAAGCATCAGGGAAGAGAGAGGTGAAGGTTTATAAACTAAAAGAGGAGGCAGTTAGGGTAAGATATAAACAGCTATTGGAGGATAGATGGGCTAATGAGAGCATAGGCAATGGGGTCAAAGAGGTATGGGGTAGGTTTAAAAATGTAGTGTTAGAGTGTTCAGCAGAAGTTTGTGGTTACAGGAAAGTGGGTGCGGGAGGGAAGAGGAGCGATTGGTGGAATGATGATGTAAAGAGAGTAGTAAGGGAGAAAAAGTTAGCATATGAGAAGTTTTTACAAAGTAGAAGTGATGCAAGGAGGGAAGAGTATATGGAGAAAAAGAGAGGTGTTAAGAGAGTGGTGAAGCAATGTAAAAAGAGAGCAAATGAGAGAGTGGGTGAGATGTTATCAACAAATTTTGTTGAAAATAAGAAAAAGTTTTGGAGTGAGATTAACAAGTTAAGGAAGCCTATAGAACAAATGGATTTGTCAGTTAAAAATAGGAGAGGAGAGTTATTAAATGGAGAGTTAGAGGTATTGGGAAGATGGAGGGAATATTTTGAGGAATTGTTAAATGTTGATGAAGATAGGGAAGCTGTGATTTCGTGTATAGGGCAAGGAGGAATAACATCTTGTAGGAGTGAGGAAGAGCCAGTTGTGAGTGTGGGGGAAGTTCGTGAGGCAGTAGGTAAAATGAATGGGGGTAAGGCAGCCGGGATTGATGAGATAAAGATAGAAATGTTAAAAGCAGATGGGGATATAGTTTTGGAGTGGTTGGTGCAATTATTTAATAAATGTATGGAAGAGGGTAAGGTACCTAGGGATTGGCAGAAAGCATGCATAGTTCCTTTGTATAAAGGCAAAGGGGACAAAAGAGAGTGCAAAAATTATAGGGGGATAAGTCTGCTGAGTATACCTGGTAAAGTGTATGGTAGAGTTATTATTGAAAGAATTAAGAGTAAGACGGAGAATAGGATAGCAGATGAACAAGGAGGCTTTAGGAAAGGTAGGGGGTGTGTGGACCAGGTGTTTACAGTGAAACATATAAGTGAACAGTATTTAGATAAGGCTAAAGAGGTCTTTGTGGCATTTATGGACAGGGTGGATAGGGGGGCAATGTGGCAGATGTTGCAGGTGTATGGTGTAGGAGGTAGGTTACTGAAAGCAGTGAAGAGTTTTTACGAAGATAGTGAGGCTCAAGTTAGAGTATGTAGGAAAGAGGGAAATTATTTCCCAGTAAAAGTAGGCCTTAGACAAGGATGTGTGATGTCACTGTGGTTGTTTAATATATTTATAGATGGGTTTTTTTTTCTTCTTCTCTTTTTTAGTAAATGTCTACAGGAGAAGGGGTTACTAGCCCATTGCTCCCGGCATTTTAGTCGCCTCATACGACACGCATGGCTTACGGAGGAAAGATTCTTTTCCACTTCCCCATGGACAATAGAAGAAATAAAGAAGAACAAGAGCTATGTAGAAAAAGGAGAAAAACCTAGATGTATGTATATATATATGCATGTGCATGTCTGTGAAGTGTGACCAAAGTGTAAGTTGGAGTAGCAAGATATCCCTGTTATCTAGCATGTTTATGATACAGAAAAAGACACCAGCAATCCTACCATCATGCAAAACAGTTACAGGTTTCTGTTTCACAGTCATCTGGCAGGACGGTAGTACTTCCCTGGGTGGTTGCTGTCTACCAACCTACTACCTAAAATGGAGTGAATGGAGACGAATGGTTTTTAATACTTGACGTGCTGTTGGAGTGTGAGCAAAGTAACATTTATGAAGGGGTTCAGGGAAACCAGCAGGCCGGACTTGAGTCCTGGAGATGGGAAGTACAGTGCCTGCACTCTGAAGGAGGGGTGTTAATGTTGCAGTTTAAAAACTGTAGTGTAAAGCACCCTTCTGGCAAGACAGTGATGGAGTGAATGATGGTGAAAGTTTTTCTTTTTCGGGCCACCCTGCCTTTGTGGGAATCGGCCAGTGTGATAATAAATAAAAAGATGGGGTTGTAAGAGAAGTAAATGCGAGGGTCTTGGCAAGAGGCGTGGAGTTAAAAGATAAAGAATCACACATAAAGTGG
The DNA here is from genome assembly GCF_026875155.1 of Cherax quadricarinatus. Classification (NCBI taxonomy): domain Eukaryota; kingdom Metazoa; phylum Arthropoda; class Malacostraca; order Decapoda; family Parastacidae; genus Cherax; species Cherax quadricarinatus. The sequence continues at coordinate 46,650,169 of NC_069426.1, read as the reverse complement.
GAGTTGTCACAGTTGCTCTTTGCTGATGACACTGTGCTCTTGGGAGATTCGGAAGAGAAGTTGCAGAGATTGGTGGATGAATTTGGTAGGGTGTGCAAAAGAAGAAAATTACAGGTGAATACAGGAAAGAGTAAGGTTATGAGGATAACAAAAAGATTAGGTGATGAAAGATTGGATATCAGATTGGAGGGAGAGAGTATGGAGGAGGTGAATGTATTCAGATATTTGGGAGTGGACGTGTCAGCGGATGGGTCTATGAAAGATGAGGTGAATCGTAGAATTGATGAGGGGAAAAGGGTGAGTGGTGCACTTAGGAGTCTGTGGAGACAAAGAACTTTGTCCTTGGAGGCAAAGAGGGGAATGTATGAGAGTATAGTTTTACCAACGCTCTTATATGGGTGTGAAGCATGGGTGATGAATGTTGCAGCGAGGAGAAGGCTGGAGGCAGTGGAGACGTCATGTCTGAGGGCAATGTGTGAATATAATGCAGAGAATTCGTAGTTTGGAAGTTAGGAGGAGGTGCGGGATTACCAAAACTGTTGTCCAGAGGGCTGAGGAAGGGTTGTTGAGGTGGTTCGGACATGTAGAGAGAATGGAGCGAAACAGAGTGACTTCAAGAGTGTATCAGTCTGTAGTGGAAGGAAGGCGGGGTAGGGGTCGGCCTAGGAAAGGTTGGAGGGAGGGGGTAAAGGAGGTTTTGTGTGCGAGGGCCTTGGACTTCCAGCAGGCATGCGTGAGCGTGTTTGATAGGAGTGAATGGAGACATATGGTTTTTAATACTTGACGTGCTGTTGGAGTGTGAGCAAAGTAACATTTATGAAGGGATTCAGGGAAACCGGCAGGCCGGACTTGAGTCCTGGAGATGGGAAGTACAGTGCCTGCACTCTGAAGGAGGGGTGTAAATGTTGCAGTTTAAAAACTGTAGTGTAAAGCACCCTTCTGGCAAGACAGTGATGGAGTGAATGATGGTGAAAGTTTTTCTTTTTTGGGCCACCCTGCCTTGGTGGGAATCGGCCAGTGTGATAATAAATAATAAAAATAAACTTCTGTTCTAAATTGGTGAAGGACAATATAAGTCAAAAGTTTTCTGCTGTGTTTATTTTGCTCCCTTTACACCCAGAATAACAGACCTTTGGGACCCCTGGGTTGTAATATCGGTCAACAACCGAGAGGATGTATGAAAACCAGGACATTTTTTTTCTGGAATTGCTTGTCCGAAAACCGATTTGTTTGACAAGTAATGCAATCGACACTCAAGGTTCCACTGTATTCTGCAAATTAATGACACCGTTACCTAGTCATTCTGATTAAATGTAATATAAACTGGTCATTAGTTGATCTCTATCACAGTTGTCCTGCTAGATCACAGTAAAGTTGCAGCATTAACAATGCATAAAAATGCAATATAGTTCCACACTTGACACTCATTCACCTACTCAACCCCATAATACATACTGTCAATATACTCACCATATTGAATGACTATGGCAAAAATCTAAGGCTGATATAATCTGTCTGAAGAATCTCCGTGCTTCCTTGGGTGTTAATCTGCCCTTCTTGACGAGGTAGTCGAACAGCTCTCCCCCAGACACATGTTCCAGCACCAGGTACCTGCAACACACATTAATTTTATGAAGCATTAAATCCTTAAGGATCATACAGTTAATAATATTCTCGACGAAGCACTAAACCCTAAAGAGATCAGACAACACATCAAGAATGGAAGGAAATCACTATTGACTCAAGGAAGGAGTGGGGTAGCTCCCATTCCTTAGACCAAGAACTCTTAATATGGGTTATTAAGAGAAATGAGTGGTAGAGCCTGCATCCTCTGTCCGCTAAGCAGTCTAGTCTCTGATCAGTCAGGCTGTTACTATTTGGGCAACCTGCAAAAGGAACGTCATTCTCTGTTCACATTTTCCAGCTCCCTTATATCTGTAAGAAATATGCTATGTAACTTGATGTTACGTTCCAGAACTAGGTTTCGTTTAATTATTATTATTATAATCAAAAAGAAGCGCTAAGCCACAAGGGCTATACAGCGCTGCAGGGTGGGGAAGGGAAGCAAGGGAACGGGATGGAAAGAAGGGGGGGGGGGATGATCAGCGGGTTTACAAAAAAACCAGCGGGCGGGGGAATAGGGGGGGTTAGGGGGGGAACAAGAGATACAATTAGAAAGGGCTGAAATATCAAAAATTTGTGAAGAAGTCATCTTTGTCAAAAAGTAAATTAAGAGCCCCGGGAAATAAAAAGGTGGGTCCATCAGCGAAAAGGGAAGGAAAAGGAAAAGCGCGGGCGAAGACACGAGGTAAATTCTGCGTGCTCGTTATAAAAGTGGGCAGCCCCCAAACAGAATGTGGCTGACTGATAATGGGTTTGGGCCCAATTCTCACAGAGAGGGGGCCAAAGGACGCCTCCCATGAAAAATCCCATGATTAAGACGAGTATGGCCAATGCGAAGAGGGGAAAAGAGTAGTCCCCCAACCTCGACACTGGGGTTTAAAAAGACGGCCAGTAACCTATACTCGGTTTAATAGACGGGAAGTTTGTTGCCGACATAGTAGACCCAACTTTTTTAAACGGGTGGGGAAGGGGGGAAAATTTTTCAGCAAAATATCCGTCCCGGGAAAAACCTCTTAAAAAAAACTGGAAGGTCATGTACTGGGACCGCGCAGCAGGTCCTGCCTTTCCCTTGCCCTGAAACGTCAACATGACCAGGGACCCAACAAAAAACAATACCTTTAAATGCTTAGTAAAGATGCGGCGTAGCCAAATTTGGATACGGGGGGACAAAAGGGTGAGGTGAAACCCAAATTTTTGTATGGGCCGAAAAAGAAACAAAGGGGAGCCCTGAGACAACCACAAAAAAATGAAAACGGGCATAGAAGCAATACGGGAAAAGTGCTGTAAGATGGCATAAAAATTCAGCAGAAAAAATACTGGGGCTGAAATAGTAAACCCTGTACGACGTTTGCCCGGGAAACACTGCTGAAATCCAAAGGGGCCGTCAGAAGACTTAGAGCCTTCTGGTACACAGCAAGGGCATGAAAATTTGAGGGTGAAATGGCCCAAAAAAAAGAGAGGGGGAAAAGCGCCGAAAGACATTTTGGGCTTTCGACAAGGGGGGAGAAAAAAACAGAACGAACGTTTGGAACTTTTCCCAGGGGGGTGGGGAAAAAATTTAAAAGCTACATGTACATGAATGGGGGTATTAAAAGAGAAAAAAGAGCGAAAAAAAGGCAAAGAAAAGGGACGGAAAAACAGGGGGCGAGCAAATAAAGAATGTCTACAAAAACCCAAGTGACCTTTCCCAAAAAAAGGGAAAGGTTTCCCGGAATAAAGAGAGCGTACAAAAGTAGCGCAGGAAAAGGGCCCACGGCGATCGGATAAGGATGGAACGTTCGTTTCCCTGCATAAAAGGTTTTCGACGGGGGAAGAGCAAAAAAGCCCCAAAGGCATAAACGAATCCTTGGTGATGAAGGGGGTTAAAAGGCAAAGGAGAGTAGCGGGAGATCCCCCGGAATAGATCTGGTCACCAAATCAAGTTTCGATAAAATAAAGGGGGGGAAAATGTAGGAAGGGGGGCCCCGACGATCACCCCCCCCACAAAGATGAGAAAGGGTTTTTAAAAGGGTTCAGCCGGCTATACAAGTTGCCTTCAGAAGGTAATGTGGGGTTTCCAGGTTTCCCAAAACGATAAAAAGAGGGGGCCCAGAAACTTGACTGAATCACGTTCGGGGATACGGGGGCCATAGGGTACAAGGAAAAATCAAAGATGCCAAGCGTCAGTGAAAGTGATTTGGTGGTTTTTAGTGCGGGGAAAATTTTAAAAACCCCATGTTGGGGGCCCAATTGGAAACAGGGGTTCGACTGCATGCGGGAGAGAAACGAAAGGAGGTGACAGTAAAGGCCCTTTGCCCGGGAAATAGCGAAGTAAATCAACATAGAGTGATGACCAAATTTTTGATGGAAACTAGGGGCCAAATCTTTAAATAGCAAGGAAAAAAGTTTTTTGGCTCAAAAACCCATCCCGGGGGACACCTAAACTTGGAAAAAGGGTCCGGGAGAGCACATTTTTTAACCCAAAAAACCCGGAAATCCCTTGTCATTAAAAAAGTTTTTTAAAGGGAAAGGGATGGTAGTTTGCCTCGAAGGCCAAAGGTTGGGGTTTGGGGCAAAAAATTATACCTCCAATTTGTGTCATTTCCCTCTCAAGGTCAAAAAATGGCAATAACTGAGGGGTTTTTCCCAAAAGGGCATTACAACATACTACCAAGCGCAGTAAGGGCCCTTAAGGGGAAAAAACGCCCTTACAAAAGCCATTTGACAAAGGGGAGAGACTGTTGTGTTTTCTCAAAATTACCACACTAAACGTCTATTATTTAGACGTTCCATTTTTTTTGGCAAACTGCCGGGTAAGAGCAATGGGACGATGGGTGGGTTTTTTCCCATGCCCCGGGTTAGTGGGGGGTTTGCGGAAAGGGGGGAACAATGGCGGTTTTCCCAAACAGCTGTGGAAGAACTCCTTGGACCAAATAAAAATGAAAAGGGCGTAAATGGGACTGCAAGGGCTAAACGATGAAAAATTTTTGTAGAAAAACAATAGAATGTCGTCGGGCCCAGCTGCCGATGATTGACAAGCTGAGAGTGTTCCTCCAGTTCTTAAAGGGAAAAGGGGGCCCTTTATCCTGTTCTCTCTGAAGAAGAAAAGCCCAAAGGGGTGCTAACTCCTGGCAGACTTTGAGGAAAAAAATGAGGGGCCCAAAAGATGGAGTCCCTGAAAAAACGGACCAGATGTTTGGCCAAAATTTTCATTGGCAAAAACCTGGGGTTTGCTAAAACAACCCCGGGGCAACCCGCAGAACAGGAGCCGGGTCGGGGGAAAAAAAATTTACCACTCATTTTTTCGAATTTTTTTTCCAGACTGCACTCAAAAAGGGAAAAAGCAGAGGTGATGGTGGAGCCCATAATTCGCCAAAAGGGTGGGGTTTATTTTTCACGGATGACACGGCAAAGCGATGGGCCCCGCTTCTTGAAAAAAAATAAAGGGGAGTCGCTCTTTTGGTTCTTTGTACCGTCCCTGCCCCATGCAGCGCTTTAAAAATGACGAAACGAGCACAACAGGAAAACCCCCAAAGGCACGAAAATTTCTGAAAAAGCCTGCCCCGAATTTTTGGGGTATAAATTTAAACTGGGGTAAAAAACGGGGGAACGAGAGGAGGTTAAAACTCATGATGGGGGACGAAAAAGGAACCTTTTTAAAAAACAGCCAGGTGTGAGAAAAGGGTTCCAATTTGCCCAAAAAAAATTTGGGCCAGCGTGGGGTGCAAAGAGGGTGGCGAAAAAGAAGGGGAATAAAAATGGGGGGAAAATTGATCACTGTCAGTAAAGCCGGTAGAAAAAGCCCAAGTAAAGTCTAATGCGGCGGGGGAAGAGCAAACTGAAGAGATCGATCAAGAGGGAATGATCCAGGATCAAAATGGGTGTGAGTACCTGTTTTAAAACATGGAGGGGTGGGTGGGGAAAAAAGCCTCTAACTGAATTCCCCCCGGGAATCACAGGAGACCCTCCCCAGAGGGAAAAGGTGGGGATTAAATCACCAAGTAAACCCGAATCGGGGGGTTAAGAAAGAAACAAGGAAGGCAAAATCCCCGGGAAAAGATAATCCCCCAGAAGGAAGAGATTAAAGAACAGGCGTATACCCAACCCATTAAAATGGATACGGGCTCTGTGGGAAAAGCAGCGAAGAAAGAATAAATGCGATGGTACGGAATATCCCTGCGGAAAGAAGGGGCCTTTTCCTTGAAAAATCCCATCAGGAAAAGGAACGAAGAATACAATAAATTATACCTAGATTTAAAATAACGCAAGTGGGAATTTTTGGGTTTTGTAACAAACACCAACAGGGCAAACGGGGGGAAATAACCCCTGAAGCTCACCCCGAATTTCCCCTTTATTTTCCCCCGGGGTATTTCCCCGGAAGAACCAAAAAATTTTGGGGAATGATAAAATACTGAAATCCCCCAGGGAAGGGTTTTCCCCCACGGGCAAAAAGGGAAAAAAAGTCCACCGGAGGCGGGAAAAAGTTCAACAGCGAAGAACGGTGCGCTGGGGAAGGGAAAGGGGTTGCGGGAGAAAGGAGCAAGGAAAAAGAAATAGCGGGGAAAGGGGGAACAGTGTCCATTGATGGTTTTGGTCTCTGCAATTTTATTTCAGAGATTTTTCTTCAAAAGTTTTCGGAATTCAGGAAAATGTCGTATGGGGAGACAATATTGGGGAAAGGTAGGGGGGGGGATGGGGTAAAGATTGGGAAATGGTTTGGGCTGTACCAAGGAGGGGGGGGCGAAAAGGGGGGGAGGGAAATGGGGAAGCTGGCAAGGGGGCAAAAACAGGAACCTGGGGGGTGGCAGAAAAAGGAAGAAACTTTGGGGGGGAACAGGGGAGGAAGGGACAAACGAAGGAGGGGAACCCCTGCACTTGTAACGTGCCAGTGAGAGGGGGAAAAACTAGGGACAGAGACAGGAGGGTAAAATGAGGGGGGTGGAAGATGGGTAGGAGGTGTTTTCCGGGGCCTTTTTTTGACTTTTTAGAAGTAGAGGACAATTTTTAAGAGGGGTCAACGAGGTCCCCTTTGAACGGGGGCTTTTTAAGAGAGAACCGAAGAAGCCGATTAGACTAGGGGTTGAAGTAGGGGCGTCCCGAGCCGAGAAAAGCAAAAGGATTAGATACCGGAGTGTTTTTTGGGGGAGTAAAACCCCAGAGGGGGGTTTTAGAAGAAGGATACCAAAGTGGGGGGGCTTTTTAAACCGGGAAAAAAAAAACACGTGGATTTTCCCTTGGAGGCGGGGATGAAAACTGCCCTGGGATAAGGGAGACCTTTTTTTCTTTTTTGAGGTAACGGGTTTCCCCCCGTTTAAATAGACCCGACAAAAGGCGAGAGTAAAGAAGGTGACCCCCAACAGTTAAGGCAAAGGAGAAATTTATTGCCAAAAACTTTTTAAAAATGGTCCCCTCGGCACCACAGACTGGGCATTCAAAACGATAGATCTGCAATAAAATTTTGCTGGATGGCCAAAAACGGCCCAGAAAAATTTTTAAACTGTTTTTGGTGTAAAGGGGTACCTTCCCAACTTGTAACCGATGTCCTGCTATTAAACGAGGGTGGGAGTTCTCGGCGGGCAAAAGTTAAACCCAGCCACAAATTTCTAGGGTATCGGGCTCCGCCCACGGGCCAGGAAGAACGTAATGTCTACCTTTAGGATTGGGAGATCTTGGAGTTCCAGCTTTTTCTGAATGTCGGTGCCCACAAGTCGGGGAAATTTTTTTGAACAATGGTTAAGGGGGAGAAAGACGGTACCAAAAACAAGAATTGGGGGGAATGATGTTTTTTTCAAGGGGGGAATAACAGTATCTATATGGGAAAACAGAGAGCTCACGAGCCAGGGTTTGCCCTCCTTTTACGGTAATGAAGCGCGTACCGCCTTAAAGCATGAAAAAAAATAACTTTACCAACCCTGGGCCCCTAGGAAATGCCCCCTTTCCAAAACTATGGTCAAAAATAGGCAGTAGAGGAAGTTTTGGGCGGAAAGTGAAGAATTTTTTCCCTGTTCCGGGCTGAAACGAGGGGGGGGAAAGTTTTGAAAAGGCCCGGGCGATCGTTTTTTTTGAAAAAGAACGAGAAGGGGAAGGTGGAGAAGTTTCAACAGCAGGTAATTGTCGGTTTACGTTTAGGCGTGGGACCAGAGTTGGTCCGACTGGGGAAAGGGTCGGCGATTTTTAAAAAACTCACCGGGAGAGGGGAAAGGCCCCAAGCCCCGTCAAGGAAGGAAAAGGGCTTATAAATCGAAGGAGTCAGTCGGCCTCAGTACCCGAAGCGGGGGAGGAAACCGCACCGGCCAAAAGGTACAGAGGCATGGGGAAAGCAGAAGAGTGGTCCAAAAAAACAGGCGGGGCCCAAAAGGGGTGCGGTACGGGTACCAGGGTTTATGACTAGGGCGGGCCGGTTAGGTTCTTTTTTCTTTTTGTTTTTAAGAAAAAAACAAAGAAAAAAAAGAAAAAAAAATTTAAAAAAAAAAAAAAAAAAGGGGGGGCCGGGGGGGGATAGTTTTCCCAGGAGGAAAGAAAAGGGCCCCCGAAACCCCTCCGCGCCCCAAAAGGGGCTCGCACCGGGGATTTGGCAGATGCAGCATGGAACCCTGCCAAACCCTAAACCCTTTATGCCATAAACCACAAACTGGGGATAGCAACCTCACCCTCTGCCCACTAAACCCCGGTTTGGGCAAAAGGAGGGGCCCGGGGTATTTCCGCCACCAGGCATACCTCCTTCACCACCCCCCCCCCGAATTTCCCAAAGGGGGCTTCCAAGATACACCCTCCCCCCAAAAGACACCCAAAGGGTACTCCGGGATAAACCCGGAAAGGGATCGGACAACCCCAGGGAATTTCCCGATTCCACGGCAAAATCGCCAAAAACCCCCAAGAAACCCCAACGGAATGGGAAAGGACCCCGGGGTCCTTTTCCCCCACCTAGGAACCCAGCGCCCTGTGGGGGAAATCACGAAGGGTAAAAAGAGGGAAAGGGGAAAAAAGGGGGGGGGGGAGGAGGGAGGAGGAGGGAAAGGAAAAAGGGAGGGTGGGGGGGGGTTGGGGTAGGGGGGGGGAGAAAAAGGGGGGAATAAAGGGTTTGGTCCTTTAGGAAGAAGACCGACAGGGCTAATTTCCCCAAACCAAAAGCCTCTTCACCACGCCAAGGAGGGCCCCCCCTTTAAAAAAGGAGGGTTTTGTTTTAAAAAAAACAAACTCTCCCTTTTACCCGGGTTTTCCCGTAAAGTAAAGAGGTCCAGTACGTGGGCCCCTGGCCCCGGGGGCTAAAGCTCCCCTTCACACAGGGGGGCCTGGGGGTTTGATTCCCGGTTTGGGGGAAACTTTCCCACACGTTTCCTTACACTAAAATTTTCCTGTTCACCCCAGCAGCAAATAGGTTTCCTGGGTTTTTAGTCCGACGGGGGGTGGGGCCCTTCCTGGGGGCAAGATTGAGGAACCCCCCAAAGGAAAAAAATTAAAAGTCCTCGATGACGCAAATGACCCCTTTTTTGGGTTTTCCCGGGGGGCTTTAAACCCCCCGGGGTTTAAAAAAAACCCAACAAAACTTATCTTATCTTTTCTTACCTGGAAAAAAAATTCCCCCGAACCCAAATTTTTTTCTCCACGGCCCGTTTCCTTTAAAGGACATGGGGTTACCCCTTCCCGAAGAGAGGGAATATTCCCCCAAAAGGGGGCAAAAGGAACCCCAATTACCTCCTGGGCAGGTGTTTTTTGGCCCAAAAATCAACAAAACCTCACATCTTCAGGAAAATTTCACAATTTATTTTGCAAGTCTTTTTTTCCCCCCGATGGTTTGGGGCTGGGGTTGTTTTTAAAAGGGCCCCCAAAAACCCTTTCCGAGCCTTACTTTTCGCGATTTCCCAAAAAATGTTTCCAAAGTCCCCAGGCTGGAATTGAAGGGAAAACAGTTTTTGTCCAAAACAGAAACGGGGGAATGTGTTCCCAATTAAATCAATGAAAAATTTTTTTCTAAACACCGGGCCCCCCCCCCAAAGCCCACTCCCCTCCTACTAAGATTTTTGATTTTGCCACCCCAATTGGGAATTTATTTTGCACCCCAAAACCATCCTGTGGACGGTAAACGCAAGGCATATGGGAAAATACAAAAGGCCTTGGAAATACCCCAAAAGGGTTTAAAAGGTGTATATATGAGTTTTTTATCTGAAAATCTACAAATTCCAATTTTCTTTACCAAACAAAAATTTTGGAAATTTGGGTTTAAAAACAGGAACTTTTTTTCAGGTATCTTAATTTTTCTTTTACATGTTTTCAAAAGGGTATTAAATTTTCTCCCGTATTCCTCAATAAGTGGCAATTAAGGGACATAGTTTTCAAGACCTTTACCATATGCCCCGATCACATACACAAATAACCCCACATAAAAAGAAGCTTTCGACAAGGGTTTTTTTGTCCGACTTTGGGCCCCTTGCAAATCACACTGGTTTACTTTTTCAAAGGGTTTTCCCCAAATCGGGCCGAAACGCGTCGTAAAACTCTCCTTTTTTTGTCGGGTTTTCTTTTGTTCTTCCCCTCACGGTATTTTGCCTTTTTTGTTATTCCTGTCACAAAATTTCATTTAGATGATCATCATCTGTGGTTTTCCCCAAAATGCCAAAAGTACTTGTAACCAAGCCTAAAACCTGGGCACTACAACATCATCAGTTGGGTCCCCTAAACCCTACTTATCTACGTTCATGTTATCATAGTGAGTTATAGATCTACTCAGGCTTCTATCTACATTCATATAACAATAATTTTCATTATTTACTTCTCTCCTAATATTATTCCTAATGCTAGACACAGATATACCAAAGTTATATTTGTGATGAATGGTTTTGAAAAACCGACAAGTTGAAGATTGAGACACCTATGCAGCATATGGGAATCTTTATTCAGGAAACGTTTCGCCACACAGTGGCTTCATCAGTCCAATACAAAGAGGAAGGAGTAAGGAGAGGAGGAGTATGAGGTAATCAGTCCCTCAACCTGGAGTCGATGTGTTCAGTCCATCAATCTTGTAGAATGTACAACATAGGGCCGTAGACGTGGCTTATATACTGTAGTGAGGTGAGGTGAAGCAGGTGGAGGCGGGGTCATAGTGGTACCATCCACTAGTCGAAGTAGGTCTTCGTCCAAAGGTTGAACAAGTGTTGAAGAATTCTTTGTAACAAGATCCCATGATGCTGTGTCTGACAGTTGTGATGAATGGTTTTGAAAAACCGACAAGTTGAAGATTGAGACACCTATGCAGCATATGGCGAAACGTTTCCTGAATAAAGATTCCCATATGCTGCATAGGTGTCTCAATCTTCAACTTGTCGGTTTTTCAAAACCATTCATCACAACTGTCAGACACAGCATCATGGGATCTTTTTACAAAGAATTCTTCAACACTTGTTCAACCTTTGGACGAAGACCTACTTCGACTAGTGGATGGTACCACTATGACCCCGCCTCCACCTGCTTCACCTCACCTCACTACAGTATATAAGCCACGTCTACGGCCCTATGTTGTACATTCTACAAGATTGATGGACGAACACATCGACTCCGTTGAGGACTGTTTTACCTCATACCCTCCTCTCCTTACTCCTTCCTCTTTGTATTGGACTGATGAAGCCACTGTGTGGCGAAACGTTTCCTGAATAAAGATTCCCATATGCTGCATAGGTGTCTCAATCTTCAAAGTTATATTCTACATTCTCCTTCTGGGTACTCTTCTTGGCTAACATATAAAACTTTTATCAGAAGGAAACCCAAATGTGAGGGGATCCATAGAAAATTGTACATTAATTCCTTTGTCCCTAATTTTTGAGTATCTATATCTGGCTTCCCCAATGAGCATGTTGTTGGAGTCATTATATGAGTCAAGAGTATTCAATGATGACATAGAATCAGTAATGATGATAGAGTCAAGCTCAGTGTCATAAGTTAGCTTTAGCGCCATTATGATTGCAAACAATTCAGTTTGCAATGTAGACGCCCGTTGTTAATTTTTATGCCTATTCAACAATTTATTTCTTTTTAAACGGGAGGTGGCAACAAAGCAATGAAAAAAAATAAGCCCTTTTTTTATATTTTAAATCCTCCCGAGGGTATGAAAGCCAAAGTCTCATTAAAAAAAAAATCATGTCTCTAGAGGGGTTGGGCGGACGTCATTTTAACAAAGATCAGTTAACCCTAGGGCAAAACACGGCCAATGCCTACTCTCGGGAGTTAACACACAACCGTGGGAGACCCCACAGTTGTGACACGCAATATCCCCTCTTAGGCAAAAATTTTTTATACCACAAACAAACACGCGTGTTCCCCGAAATGTTTAGCATGCTAGTGGCTTTTTTGTTTTTAACAATTTTATTAAATGAAAATACACATTATATACTAGCAAAGAAATAATTTTTTGAATTTGAAATTATACGGGGGGGGGGGGTCCCTTTTGTAACTAATTCTGGCACTTGAAGAGTGTACTGGAAAGAGAAAAAAGGGGATTTACTTTCCAAGTGTCTCAACCTAAATCTCGCAGAAGGGAAGGTTTTTTGGGTGAACGGGGGATCGTGAATCAGATTAACCAAATATCTTCACCTCCTTCTAATCGCCCAGCCACAAGCACTCTGGGATTCAAAGCCGAATTTTGGGTTTCAAAATCCATTAATAAAGGGGGACGATCCCATGACAAGGTTCAAAAACCGGGGGTGTGCATTCTCCTTTGGGAGAAAATCCGGGGCCTGCAAAGTCAAAAAGACTTGACCTCCCAATTGTTTTTTGAGTCTGATGGATGTTGGGCAACAAACTCTCTCCACAGTGTACCTTTAGTGCCTTTTTTAATTTGTAGCCTGACCGGACGGGATCAAAACCATGCGTGGTCATGTGTTTTCCCTGAATTTAAAGGCCTTTTGGGTAGGAACAGTACCCCAAGGCCAATATAATGGCGCCGACCACCCCCCACCAAATCGATTAAAAGCCCATCCAAAACGTTTGTCAGCAAAGTAATAATTCACAACCAAAAAGCTTGCCGAGAGGGAAAAAAACTTACCCAACTTACTTTGGGATAGAAATAAAACTTTTTTTCAAAAATACAGAAAAAAACAAGGCGGACCACGGAATGTTAAGCGGTTCCCCCAAAATAGACTAAATCAAGGTAAAGGGTCAGCACAATTAGTTCCCCGGGGTTGAGCCCCGGCCCCTGGGTGTTGTAAAAAAACCCACTAACGTATATCACTCCCCGCAGCCCTCAACAGACCATTACTTGCATTGTCGACCTCCTAAACTCGATGTTAAAGTGTCAACGTGGGGCCACTTTGCCAGGAAATGCCTCTAAGTCACACGGTGGCAAGTGTCCAATGCTCACCCTTCTGAACGGTGTTTGAAAACAAACAGCAAAAAAAGTTGCTAAACAATGTATCAATTGTAAGCCCGGGATCACAGCACTCATGCTGACTGCAGTGGGGGTGCCCGCATCGCAGCCAACCGCACCTCCCCCTTACCCCCATTATGACCCCCCAGGACACCGGTCTCGGGTCTGAATACGGTTTCCCCTGCCCCAAAAAAAAGGGGGTTGATCACCTCACCGGGGCATCAAAGACCCAACGTCCCTGTCAATACCAGCTAGCTGAGTCACTGACAGTCACCCAAAGGGCTCAGCTGCCCGGGGACTTCACTCTCCGATGTTCCAACTTGCCCTTGGTATACAACCTGATGTGCGCATAAAATACGGGAAAACAACAATTTCCCTGAAACCAATTTAAACAACAAAAGGAAAATTGTGAGTGTACCAATAACAAGATTGTCAAATTGTGAAAGCAAGTGTAAGGTGCTGAACAAGGTGGGGGTGGTTTTCTTAATTACAGTATGACGAATATAATATTGTTTGATAACTATGACTCATAAAAAAGGCTATGGTTCAAATATTAGTAATAGTGATGACCGTAATATAAGGGGGGGTGAAGTGTGATGAAGCAGTGTGTCTATAATGTTAGTCAATGATGAGCGTAATATAATGGTGGTGAAGGTGGAAGGCGGTGGGTCTAAATGTTAGAAAATGATGAGCGTAATAAAAAGTGGTGGTGCCGATTTTGTGATGAGGTTAGCCACATTGACTTAAGGGTTTAAATACAATACGTTGATAAATGTAATGAACACAAATTTTGGTAGTGGCGTTGGTGATGACAGTTACAGGTTGCGTGTAATTTTAGTGGAGGAAAAAAGTGGTGGGGGTGTCACCTACAAATTCACACAAAAAAAACGTCGTGCTCTGGGTATACAAAGACCCCACGAGGCCTTACAACGGAGGTCACTTATAAAACTCATGGCAAGGGTACACGTTGACATTGAAAACCCTGTTTTTTTTTGAAACAATTTTTTTTATCTGAAAAAATCAACAAGTCCCGGGATAAAAAAAAAGGGATCAAAACTCGTATAAACTTTCATTTAAGCTGAAAATGCATCATTTAAAAAAAGACTTCCTGAACTTCATCATAAAGTAACCATGACCCTTTGATGTTGTGTGTCTAAAGATGCAGAGTCCCGAAAAATCCCAACCCCCTAAATTGCCATCATTTTTTGCATATAACCTCAAATCTACTAACTCTTGTGTTTTATATTAAAAATCATTTCCCCATAAACTTTTCACATAAAAAAAAACAGGGGGTACAGTATCACGGTTTGGATTTATATTGGGAACTCTGCCTCAAATTTTTAAACTTGTATGCCCGCTGATAAGTTTAAATTTATTTTGGAGCCCCAACTTGTGCCTCATTCGACCACTCTTTTTATTGGGTTTTACAAAGGAGACACAAAAGCATTGGAAACTCACTTTTGGGGTAATCGAAAGGGCAATCAACTTTTGTCCTCTTAAAACATCTGATAATGTGAAAAATTGAGGTGATTTGAACCACAAAACTATGGGGCACCCTTTGATCGGTCCTGGGCTTCAACTTACTTCGGCCAGCTGTGAGTTTTTCCTTGTAACAGTATAGCGTCTGTCTTTCCTTAGCTAACCTCACAATTTGGTAAACTATCCTTCCGGTGGGATATTCAAACGGAAATTTTTTTAATTTTTTCCCCATTTATCAGAATGATGATTTTGTTGCCAAACTGACGGGTTAAAAATTCCATGAGTTTTCCCTTGTAAGCCCTTTTAAACAATGACCTTGTGAGAAAATTTTCAGAATACTTAGAGCCCATGAAACCCCCGGGAAAAACCCTCAAACCCAACAAACTTTCCATAAAATATACCTCCTTCAAAAACCATACTTATTTAAAAATGGGGTGGCTCTGGGGGCCTGGGGGTTTAAAACGCTCTCCTTCACCCGAGGGTTGGGGTTCGATTCCCCCAGAGTAAAACAGGGGGACGTTTTCTTTCCACCTTTTGCAAATGTTCCCCTCAGTAAAATGGGTACCTGGGTGTTAGTCACTGGGGGTTGGGGCATCCCGGGACACGACCAAATTTTGCCCGAAATGCAGACAAAAACAAGGGATTTCTATATAGTAGTATGTCATTTTTTGTCAGCTAGGATTTATACCTTTAATGATTGTAAAAAATAAAGATATTTTTTTTATTCAAAACTTCGAACATGAAACGTACTGCTCGCAACTGGCCTGCCTATAAAAAAAACGTACCCCGGGGAAGTGGCTCTTCCAAACTGCCCTTGCGCTGCCAGAGAGCAGACAGAGCTGCGGCAAACAGACGGAAAAAAATTTTCAACGGGCTTAAATCCACACCCCCCTTAGCCGGGCATGGAGGGACAAAAAGAATTAAGGGTAACGAACTGGGCAATCGCGCACCCTCACCCTTGCATAGGGCGTTTTTTTTAGTGCTTGGCCCGCTACATCTGCTATGAAAAATCCTTTTTTCCCCGTACCCCCAGCAAATTAAAAAGACAAATATATGCAAGGGGGACTTGTTTTTTTATGCCCGCAAAGGGAGATGATTGCAACATTCCCCCTTTTAAATTAGAACTTGAAACAAACAATAAGGGAACTCCACGTCGCCTGGGGAGGATGGTATTACTTACAACATACTCGATTTCTGTTCGAGTACCGGTTTAACCATTACTTGAATTATATAACATGAAGCTATGTAACTGGGGGGCTCCCCCAAACTTTGGGCCAACACCTCATCATTCCCTTCCTAAGCCCAATAACAAAATGCATTTTCGCCCCAAATCTGTTACTAGTCTTGTTAAAACATTTGGGAAAAATATTCTTAATCGTTCATGTACAAAAAACAATTTTGTCTCCCCCGGTTACTGGTTTTTGCATGGAAGGAGCGTGATCATTGCTGCCACCTTTTTTACCCTCACATGCGCTATACACTACCCCTTTCCTTTTCCTTAAATCCCTTTCGATGGCCACCGACATGTAAACATTAGTGACTTTGCCAGAAAGGTTTTTTGGAGGATGGCTTCTCCGCTGGGTTTAAAAAGGTACCTTCCAAAAGAAAGTCGTCTGTTTTTGTTCCAGGGACATAAAGTTAACTAAAGACTTTGAATTAGGAACCCCACAGGGGGGTGTGCCTCCCACACCCGTTCAATATTCTAATTAATGCTTACTTAATGTTTTGCCAATCAGCCCCACAAAAATGTGAAAATTTTTCTTTATGATAATGATTCACACCACCGGGGTTCTCCAACACCCCAAAAAATTCTAATCATGTACTAGCCTCGTGCAGGACCCCGGGGTTTTAATTTTTACTTTTTAAAAAAAAAAATTACTCATAGGCGTCCTCCTCGAAGAGAGGCACCCGTTCGTCAGATCCAATTCATGGATGGGCTCTTCGAATATTAAGCAGATACGGTATCAGGCTTTTGAGGTTCCAACTTGGGACCTGTTGTAACAAAGACTTTTGTCGCCAATACAAAAAAAAGACTAAGAGCACTTAGAGTTGTGGGAGGGCTTTAACCCCCAGGATGGTGCTAATGTTAAAAATTTTAAAAAAATTTATTTTGTTATATTAGATCTTGGTTGATTATGCTTCCCCTCTTGTCTTTTTGTTTGACTGGAACTTTGGAGGGCTGGAAAAAAACTGCAAAAACGAAGCAATAGGTCATTTTAGGATGCCCTCGTACTGCCCAAAAATTTTTAAAAATCAAAAGAACTTGATATTTCCAAACTCAAGGGTCGTGTTATTTTAAAGAAAAATCCTAATGGGGTTTTATGCTCAGGCAAACTCATTCAAACCCCGCACAAAACCCTCCAAACTTTCCTCACACGGTGAACACTCCCCCAGAGGGGCGAAAAAAACGGGAAACCCTCCGCATGAACAGAAAAGATCTTTAAGTAAGGCAACAGGGACTTCCCGCTCCCCGGAATATTACCCCATTCCAACACCCTTCCCCCATTTCCCCCCAAACCCCTTTTTAAATCACAACAAAACTTCGCCTTTAAAACCAAAAGAGGGGCCTTAACTGTATTGATAACTTATCCCAAGCACACACTCTCGCAAATTATTTACGTGATGGTTCTGTCCCAAACCATGGTGCAGCTGGTATGCTGCTGTTTCGTCGAGTGTGGCTCTCTTTTAAAAAATTGGAGCACGCCAAAAATTGGGCCTCTACCCCTTCAACGAAAATGTTTTGCCATACTCCTTGCACTGAAATGCATCTTTGTTCAAAGTTGAAATTTAAAAGGTAAATGATTCTTGTACCATAAATGCTCTCAACTCATTAAGCAAAATTGTGGGCATGTTTTGCAGAAGCCAACAAATATGGTGGATTGTGGAAGTGGAGTCAGAGTGCACATGCTGTGGATCCATCTCACATGGGGCTTTAGGGCATGTAGAACTGATAAAATTTGGGTAAGGTATCTTTCAAAGAGGGGTAGATTTCAAACTTGGCTTGTCCGGTAGTATTTGAGAACTATACGAAAAAAACTTTAACGAATTTTAGGACTTTAAGGCTAGGGAATTGACACCAGGGAGCCATCATCATCTTCATCTGAGGAGGACCAATGTCTATGGTGCATCCAAAAAAATAAGCGACTTTGGATGTCACTAAAAGGGGCCGGCTCCGGGTGGGTTACAATATTTTGGGAGGTTAAATCACCACCACCAGATGTAGACCAAACGAAATGTAAAATTTGCCCAAAGGACTTTGTCCACCCCCCCTCATTATTTACTAATGCGATAAAATTAAATTTAATTTGAAAACAACTCCTCAGAAATGTTAAGAAATGGCTAATATTTTTTCCACAGGGGATAACAGACCATTCTGGAAAAATACCCGACTTTGCAGTGTAAATAAAGCTTTTCCACTATGTGCATGTGTGTGTGTGTTGTGGGGTGTGTTTTGTGTGTGTTTTGTGTATGTGTATGAGTGGGGGTGGTGTGTGTGTGTGTGTGTGTGTGTTGTGTGTGTTTGTGTGTGTGTGGGGTGTGTGGGGGTGTGTGTTGGTTTGGGGTGTTGTGTGTGTTTTGGGTTTTTGAAAGGTGTGTGTTTTTGGGGTGTGTGTTGGTTTGTGTTTGTGTGGTGTGTTGTGGTTGTGTGTGTGTGTGTGGTTGTGTGTTGTTGGGGGGGGTGTTGGGGTTTTTTGTGTGTGTGTGTGTTTTGGTGTTGTGTTTTTTGGTGTGTGTGGGTGTGTGGGTGTGTTGTGTGGTTGTGTGTTGAGGTTGTGTTATGAGGGGTTGTGTGCGGTGTGTGTATGAGTTTGTATGTGTGTGTGTGTGTACTCCCTAATTGTACTCACCTAATTGTGGTTGCAGGGGTCGAGACTCAGCTCCTGGCCCCGCCTCTTCACTGATAGCTACTGGATCCTTTCTCTTTCTGCTTCCTGAGCTTTGTCATACCTCTTCTTAAAACTATGTATGGTTCCTGCCTCCACTACTTCACTTGCTAGGCTATTCCACTTGCTGACAACTCTATGACTAAAGAAATACTTCCAAACGTCCCTGTGCTCGTTTGAGTCTTCGGGCTTCCAGTTGTGACCCCTTGTCCCTGTGTCCCCTCTCTGGAACATCCTATGTCTGTCCACCTTGTCTATTCCCCGCAGTATCTTGTATGTCGTTATCATGTCTCCCCTGACCATTCTGTCCTCCAGTGTCGTCAGTCCGTTTTCCCTTAACCTTTCCTCGTACGACATTCCTTGAGCTCTGGGACTAGCCTTGTTGCAAACTTTGTACTTTCTAACTTTTTGGGACGTGCTTGTCCAGGTGTGGGTTCCAGGACTGTGCTGCATACTCCAGTATGGGCCTAACATACACAGTGTAGTGTCTTGAACGATTCCTTATTAAGGTATCGGAACGCTATTCTCAGGTTTGCCAGGCGCCCGTATGCTGCAGCGGTTATTTGGTTGATGTGTGCCTCCGGTGATGTGCTCGTGTTATGGTCACCCCAAAGGTCTTTCCCTGAGTGAGGTCTGTAGTCTTTTTTCCACCTAGCCTATACTCTGTCTGCGGTCTTCTTTGCCCCTCCCCAATTTTCATGAACTTTGCATTTGGCTGGTTTGGGAATTCGAGAAGCCAGTTGCTGGACCACATGTCCAGCCTGTCCGGGTTCTCTTTGCAGTCCTGCCTCATCCTCGCCCGATTTAATTTCTTCTCATCAACTTCACGTCATCTGCGAACGGGGACACTTCAGAGTCATTCCTCCATCATGTCGTTCACATATATCAAAAATAGCACTGGCCCCTAGAACTGACCCTGTGGGACCCCCGCTCGTAAACGGGCCCGCCCACTGTGAACCTCTTCACGTACCAGGGACTCGTTGCTGGCCTCCCTGTCGGTATTCCCATATCCATTGCAGTGCCCCCCTTTTACGTGCGCCTGATCCTCCGCTTCTGCACTAATCTTTTGTGGGGAACTGTGTCAAAGGCCTTCCTGCGGGTCTAGGAAAACGCAATCAAACCCCCCCCTCTCTCTCGTGTCTTACTTCTGTTACCTTGTCATAAAACTCCAGGAGGTTTTGTGATACAAAATTTGCCTTCCATGAACCCATGCTGGTTTTTCATTTATAATCTTGTTCCTTTCCAGGTGTTCGACCACTCTCCTCCTGATAATTTCTCCAGACTTTGCACACAATACATGTCAGAGAAAACAGGTCTGTAGTTTAGTGCCTCGTTTCTTTTTCCTTTCTTAAAATATGGGGACTACATTAGCTGTCTTCCATTTCTCAGGTAGTTGCCCAGTTTCAAGGATGTGTTGAAAAATTGTGGTTGAGGAAACGAAACAGCATCTCTGCTCCTTCTCAAAGGGGACCCATGGGGAGATGTTGTCCGGTCCCATCGCCTTTGAGGTGTCAAGGTCACTTAAGAGCTTCTTCACCTCCTCCTCATTTTGTTCGTATTTTCATCCAACACTTGTTGGTATATTCCCTCTTGATGTTCCCTTCTGTGCTGTCTTCCCACAGCCCTTCCCGTCTCTACTGTAAAAACTTCCTTAAATCTCCTGTTCAGCTCCTCACATACCTCCTGATCATTTCTTGTGAGTTCTCCACCTTCTGTCCTAATCTGATCACCTGGTCTTTGACTGTTGTCTTCCTCTGATGTGGCTATACAACAGTTTCGGGTCAGTCTTGATTCTCGATGCTATGTCATTTTCATACTGTCGCTGGGCCTCCCTCCTTACCTGTGCGTACTCATTCCTGGCTCTGCGACTGATCTCCCTATTTTCGTGTGTTTCTCTGCCTTCTGTCTTCTTCCATTCTCTATTGCATTTTTGTTTTTGCCTCCTTACACCGTCGGGGAAACCAGGGGCTCGTTCTGGTCTTCCCGTTGTTACTGTTGCCCTTGGAAAAAAACCTTTCCACTGCCTCCTTGCATTTTGTTGTTACATATTCCCCTCATTTCATTTACTGGCTTTCCTGCCAGTTCTCTCTCCCCCTGGACCTCCCACAGGAAGTTCTTCAACCCATGTAGTCCCCCTTTTATATCAGGCCTTTTCCCATTCAACTCCTGTTTATTCTCTCCACTTGCAGTTCTACTAGTATTCAAGCCAGAACCACTGGTCGCTAGCTCCGGGGGGACCTCAATTTAAAGTCCTCAATATCTGGCTCCCCAGGGTGAAAAAAAGGGCCCAATCTGCGGGTTCCTCCCCTTCACTCGGGTGGGGTTCCTTAACATTTTGGTGCATGAGGTTTTCAGCACCACGTCCAACATCCTGGCTCTCCATTTTTGGGACCCCCATGGGGCCCTCCAGGTTTTCCCATCAATCTCCCTGTGGTTGAAATCCCCATAACCACAACTTTGCTCTGTGGAGTGAGCTCTTCTTGCCACCTCAGCAAGTGTGTCCACCATTGCTCTGTGCTCTCTTCATATTCCTCTCTTGGCCTCCTGCAGTTCTGTGGTGGATTATACATCACTGCAATGACCACTTTTGTGTTCCCCAACT
Organism: Cherax quadricarinatus; assembly: GCF_026875155.1. Lineage (NCBI taxonomy): Eukaryota > Metazoa > Arthropoda > Malacostraca > Decapoda > Parastacidae > Cherax > Cherax quadricarinatus. The sequence goes on along the minus strand of NC_069426.1, from coordinate 46,629,246 downwards.
GAAGTGCCCTGCTATGTAGTCTCTTTCTCCTGTCTAAATCTATTCCTTCCATTTTCTCGAATTTCCATCTGCTTTTACGAGCAGAGCAACCCCACCTCCCCCCTGCCCCTTCTATTTTTCCCTCATGATCTGGTTATCCTGGGGGGAAGATTGCATCTGTTATTGTCTCCATGAGTTTTGTTTCTGTAACTGCTATGATGTCGGGGGACTTCTCATTGATTCTTTCTGCCATTCCTCATTTTTATTCGTTAATTTCCATCTGCATTTTGTTTTCCAAACCTTCAACTTCTGTTCTAATACTGTAACTGTGGTGCGGGTGGAAACATAGGATCGGTGTTTGATGGTTGGTTTGGATTGTTCAGCTGCCTTGGGGTGTCATGGCTGGAGTCCTTCTGCAGGTGTTTTCTGGGGGTTGCACTTGTCCTTCCATTTGATCCTGGATTATTCTGCTCTCCTTTTTCTTTTCCTCCCATTTCTCCTTTCGTTTTTGAACTCTCTCTTTCATTGCTTCCTTTCGTCCTGTGTTCTGTCTCGATCGAGGTACACACTCCGGAACTCCTGCTTGCCTCTCAGTCGTGCTTTCTCCTGCAGGATCATGGTTCGGGGTTTCTCCCTTTGAAAATTACTTTGAGAGGCCGATTCCTTTTCTTTGTGAACCACCCAATTCTCCAAAAAATTTGCCACCTGGGTCATGTCCCCCTCGCCTATCACCTTCATGATATCTTCCATTCGCTTTTTTCTCCTCCTGCTTTCTTTCATCATAAGTTTCCCCTTTAGCTTCGTCTAGCCCATAGACAAACACGAATCTTTCCCTTTCCACCTCCCACTGTGACTCCATTGCATCCTCTGATGTGTTTTTAGTTCCTTCCCGTGGAGTGTTCCTTCCTTCAGTCCCTTCCCTATTTTATTGCCCCTATGCTTCTTGGTTTATCCTTCCTGCTCACCTGCTCCTGGCCCCCACAGTATCGGGGTAAGGTCCTTGCACATGTCCTAGTTCCTTCAATGTCTTCCAACCTCTCATTCTGTCCTAGTGTGCTCCCTGTCTTTGTTTTGGCCCCATGTGGGTTTGACAGGACCTCTGCATACAGTTTATTTTTCCATGCTTCCTTCAGACCTGTTGTCTGTTTTTGATGTAGCCATTCCCAAATGCAACTTCTGTAAATCTTTGTCTCTGTCCCTGTTTCAGATGTCTCAGCTCCTCTTCAATCTATCTTGATTTCTGCTGCTGTGGCCTGTTGCTTCCACCTTCTGCATTCTGCTGCTAACCTCTCTTTCCCATTTTCCCTTTCCAGCCATCTAGTCTCCTTCCCCAGTCTTTCCTCCCTTTTTTTGAGCTCTACCTCCCAATTCCTCCCTCCCAGATTCGCCCTTTGGGAGCCCCCTTGTCCTCACCGGGTTTTAGGGGGGGGGAAAGATGGTTGGGAGAGGGGATGGATGCTTGTGGGGGAGGGGGAGGATGGTTAATGGAGGGGTAGGATAGTTGGGAGGGGGTTAGATGGTTTGGGGGAGAGAGGGGATGGAGGTTTATGGGGGAGGGGGAGGGGGTTTTACTGGGGGGAGGGAGGTAGTTGGGGGGGTTAGACGGTTTGGGGAGGGGTTGGGGTGGTTTGGGGGGGGGGTAGGTGGCTAAGGTGAGGTGGTTAGGGAAGGGGGAGAGGGGGGTACGTGTTTGTGTCAAGTGTTTGTGTCAAGTGGTGGAGGGTGTGTGGGTGTGTGTGGGGTATGTGTGTGTGGTGTGTGCATTTGTATGTTTTGGTGTGGTGTGTGTGTGTGTGTGTGTGTGTGGGGCGTTGTGTGTGGTGTGTGTGGTGTGTGTGTGTGTGTGGGGTATGTGTGGTGTGTGTGTGTGTGTGGGGTGGTGTGTGTGTGTGGTGGTGTGTGGTGGTGTGTGTTTGGTGTGTGTGTGTGTGTGTGTGTGATGTGGTGTGTGTGGGGTGTGTGTGTTTGGTGTGTGGTGTGTGTGTGTGTGGGTGTGTGTGTGTGGGTGTGTGTGTGAGTGTGTGTGTGTGTGGTGGTGTGGTGTGTGTGTGTGTGGGGTTTTGTGTTGTGTGTATGTGTGTTGTGTGTGTGTGTGTGTGTGGTGTTTTGTGTGTGTGTTTTGTGTTTGTGTGTATGTCTTTATGTATATGTTATGGTGTTGTGTGTGTGTTTTGTGTGTGTGTGGTGTGTGTGTTGGTGTTTTGTGTGTGTGTGTGTGTGTTTTGTGTGTGTGGAGTGTGTGAGTGTCTACCCTTGTGTGTGGTGTGCTTGTGTGTGAGGAGGGAGGGTTAGGGGGGGGGGGTGTGGTTGAAAGATCCGTCGTGTAGGCACAAATTTTGTCTCATTTATCTTTCCCAATTATGCTACTCTCTCCACTTATTGCCCTTTCTGGATTTACATTTTAATTGTTGCTGGTTATTATCATTTTCCTTGTTCACATTGAGAGAGGACTTCCTAGCTTCCTAAGTATTCTTACTGCTTATAACTACCGGTAGTAACACTGCCTGTGTGCGTGTGTGCATGTGTGTGTGTGTGAGTGTGTGTGTGTGTGTGTGAGAGAGAATCTTGTGCGGTGTAATGACTGGCCGCAACTTCTTGTGACCTGACACAACCCTCCTGGGACCTGACCCTAGCACCGTCTTACAATGTTGCCCTTAAAAGCTTGTCCCACCTACCTTCTCACTCTCGTCAACACTATATTCTCTATGTCTATATTTGCACCAGTAACTCATTACAGTTGTGACCGGGTGTGGAAGTGTGAATTGCTCATTACACTATAATTTGTTCATGATTGTAGCCATGTATAAACGTAAGTAACCATTCTTACAGAATTCCTTACCTTTGTAACTTGTAAGTTCATTACCTTTGTACCTAGTTCAGCTATCAAAACTTTGGGGCCCGGTCCCTGGACCCATTGTGTACCTCTGTAATCTGTAAATACCTTTGTAACTTGTCATGATTGTGACTAGACCTACTTGGAGTTCATTACCTTTGTAAATTGTGAGTTCATTACCTTTGTAAATTGTGAATTCATTACCTCTGTAACTTGCTCAGCTATCAAAACTTTTGAGGCCCAGTCCCTGGACCCATTATGTACCTCTGTAATCTTTTGACTACCGCCCACAGGATGGGTATGGGGTGCATAATAAACATACTAAACTAACTAACGCAAAGGTCGTCAGATATCTCTCCTATGTGCGGGATATTTGTGTATTTTAGCTGAGTAACCAGGATGAAAAGCTATGCAGTACATCTTCAGTCACCAGTCTTGTATTCAGAGGTAACCTCCAGTAATACGTCCGCCGCCAGAAAACCACAAGATCTACCAACAGAAAGCCTAGAGCAGGACGCCCTCTTCGAGTGTTGCAGACCACCTCAACATGGCAAGTGGCGGGAGAATAAGGAGAGTAACAGAATGACCCCATCGATAATCCCAAGAGCATATTTTAACTAATGGGAAAAAATTTCCTGCTATCTAATCCTTTATAAAGGATGGGTGGAGGCGTTGGGTTCTTAGGCTAAGCAGCTTAAACATGGTCACCACATTAAGGTGGAAAATGAGTAAAAGTGTGTGACAGCAGGTGAGAGTATGCAGAGTCTTGACTTTAACAACACAGCCTGGCTCAATTATTTTTACATTTGTATATCACGTAAGATAACTTGTACCAACAAATGTATGAAGGAGAAACATGCAACATATGAGGAATTTTTATTTAGTTAATGTTTTGCCCCTCATCCCTAAGAGCGTCTTCATTCCAACGAAAAACTAGTGGGCGACACGTTCTCTATACGTTACGTATTATTCTTCTTTGTATACATATCATATTCATGGAAAAGCTTTCAACCCATCCGGTTATACAGCGCCTGAGACACAGGAAATAACTAGACTTGATCCGAGGAAAGGGAGGGAAGCAGCAACTTCTTGGATCAAGGCTTGGGGGACAGACGAGCATCAGCAGCAACAATCAAATGATCCTCGGGTGTCCTGCTCCCTAGGGCATGAAGGTTGACATCAATAACATGGTGAGTGTGTTGTAGTCTCATACTTAGTCATATACTTAGTGTGTTGTGGTCCCAGGTCCCTCTCTGATACTTATTGTTAATTGTAGTCCCATGTCCCTCTCTGATACTTATTGTTAACTGTAGTCCCAGGTCCCTCTCTGATACTTATTGTTAACTGTAGTCCCAGGTCCCTCTCTGATACTTACTGTGTTAACTGTAGTCCCAGGTCCCTCTCTGAAACTTACTGTGTTAACTGTAGTCCCAGGTCCCTCTCTGATACTTACTGTGTTAACTGTAGTCCCAGGTCCCTCTCTGATACTGTGTTAACTGTAGTCCCAGGTCCCTCTCTGAAACTTACTGTGTTAACTGTAGTCCCAGGCCCCTCTCTGATACTTACTGTGTTAACTGTAGTCCCAGGTCCCTCTCTGAAACTTACTGTGTTAACTGTAGTCCCAGGCCCCTCTCTGATACTTACTGTGTTAACTGTAGTCCCAGGTCCCTCTCTGATACTTACTGTTAACTGTAGTCCCAGGTCCCTGTCTGATACTTAGTGAGTTGTTAATCCTGGCACCAGGGTCTCTCAGATACTTAGCACAAGTATGTAATGAAGGGCTTAGAGACATCAGAGCACAGGTGCGCACGGCGTTCTACACGGTGCCATGGAAGTTTTAACATGTACATAGTGTTGGGAGGAAAAGACTATTCAGCATTATGCAAATATATTCATAGCTTAGCACTAAACCCATAAGGGTCATACAGCGCCAGGCAAACGGGAGGGGTGAGAGAAAATCAGGTCGTTTACGAGGACGGAAAGGGAAGCCGTAACTCTTAAGTCAATAGTTCTTGAGCGGGCATCAAGGCACCCCCACGATGGCAGGTATAATTTAGAAGACAGCATCCTGGCAAGCACAGGTTCCTACACACACAGTATTAAGACGCTCACCACCTACACTCTCTTACATTGCACTCTTCTCAGTGTTAGAGCAGTACCATAATGACCTACGTGACACTTGTCAGTACTTCTACACTCGTAGTAGTGGACTATCATGCTACCCAGTACTTAGACACTAGTAGTAGTGGACTATCATGCTACCCAGTACTTAGACACTAGTAGTAGTGAACTATCATGCTACTCAGTACTTCTACACTAGTAGTAGTGAACTATCATGCTACTCAGTACTTCAACACTAGTAGTAGTGAACTATCATGCTACCCAGTACTTAGACACTAGTAGTAGTGAACTATCATGCTACTCAGTACTTCAACACTAGTAGTAGTGAACTATCATGCTACTCAGTACTTCAACACTAGTAGTAGTGAACTATCATGCTACCCAGTACTTAGACACTAGTAGTAGTGAACTATCATGCTACTCAGTACTTCAACACTAGTAGTAGTGAACTATCATGCTACTCAGTACTTCTACACTAGTAGTAGTGAACTATCATGCTACTCAGTACTTAGACAATAGTAGTAGTGGACTATCATGCTACTCAGTACTTAGACACTAGTAGTAGTGAACTATCATGCTACCCAGTACTTCAACACTAGTAGTAGTGAACTATCATGCTACCCAGTACAACATTGCGGGAAGAACTAAAAGCCATAAATGAAATAGAAAGAAACCCAAAGTATTTCTTCTCCTATGCCAAATCAAAATCGAGAACAACGTCCAGTATTGGGCCCCTACTTAAACAAGATGGGTCCTACACAGATGACAGCAAGGAAATGAGTGAGCTACTCAAGTCCCAATATGACTCAGTTTTTAGCAAGCCGCTAACCAGACTGAGAGTCGAAGATCAAAATTAATTTTTTATGAGAGAGCCACAAAATTTGATTAACACAAGCCTATCCGATGTTATCCTGACGCCAAATGACTTCGAACAGGCGATAAATGACATGCCCATGCACTCTGCCCCAGGGCCAGACTCACGGAACTCTGTGTTCATCAAGAACTGCAAGAAGCCCCTATCACGAGCCTTTTCCATTCCTATGGAGAGGGGCATGGACACGGGGGTCGCCCCTCAGTTACTAAAAACAACAGACAGCCCCACTCACAAAGGGGGCAGTAAAGCAACAGCAAAGAACTACAGACCAATAGCACTAACATCCCAAATCATAAACAATCTTTGAAAGGGTCCTAAGAAGCAAGATCCCCCCATCTAAAAAACCATCAGTTACACAACCCAGGGCAACATGGGTTTAAAAACAGGTCGCTCCTGTCTGTCTAAAACTCTGGATCACTACGACAAGGTCCTAAATGCACTAGAAGACAAAAAGAATGCAGATGTAATATATACAGACTTTGGCAAAAGCCTTCGACAAGTGTGACCTGGCGTAAAAGCGCACAAAATGCGCGCTAAAGGAAAAACAGGAAAAGTCGGTCGATGGATCTATAATTTCCTCACTAACAGAACACAGAGAGTAGTTTGTCAACAGAGTAAAGTCCGAGGCAGCTACGGTGAAAAGCTCTGTTCCACAAGGCACAGTACTAGCTCCCATCTTGTTCCTCATCCTCTATCAGCATAGACAAGGATGTCAGCCACAGCACCCTGTCTTCCTTTGCAGATGACACCCGAATCTGCTGACAGTGTCTTCCATTTTCAGACACTGCAAGGCTCCAGGCGGACATCAACCAAATCTTTCAGTGGGTGCAGAAAACAATATGAAGTTCAACGATGAGAAATTTCAATTACTCAGATATGGTAAACATGAGGAAATTAAATCTTCATCAGAGTACAAAACAAATTCTGGTCACAAAATAGAGCGAAACACCAACGTCAAAGACCTGGGAGTGATTATGTCGGAGGATCTCACCTTCAAGGACCATAACATTGTATCAATCGCATCTGCTAGAAAAATGACAGGATGGATAATGAGAACCTTCAAAACTAGGGAGGCCAAGCCCATGATGACACTCTTCAGGTCACTTGTTCTATCTAGGCTGGAATATTGCTGCACTCTAACAGCACCTTTCAAGGCAGGTGAAATTGCCGACCTAGAAAATGTACAGAGAACTTTCACGGCGCGCATAACGGAGATAAAACACCTCAATTACTGGGAGCGCTTGAGGTTTCTAAACCTGTATTCCCTGGAACGCAGGAGGGAGAGATACATGATTATATACACCTGGAAAATCCTAGAGGGACTAGTACCGAACTTGCACACGAAAATCACTCACTACGAAAGCAAAAGACTTGGCAGACGATGCACCATCCCCCCAATGAAAAGCAGGGGTGTCACTAGCACGTTAAGAGACCATACAATAAGTGTCAGGGGCCCGAGACTGTTCAACTGCCTCCCAGCACACATAAGGGGGATTACCAACAGACCCCTGGCAGTCTTCAAGCTGGCACTGGACAAGCACCTAAAGTCAGTTCCTGATCAGCCGGGCTGTGGCTCGTACGTTGGTTTGCGTGCAGCCAGCAGCAACAGCCTGGTTGATCAGGCGCTGATCCACCAGGAGGCCTGGTCACAGACCTGGCCGCGGGGGCGTTGACCCCCGAAACTCTCTCCAGGTAAACTCCAGGTAAACTAGTAGTAGTGAACTATCATGCTACTCAGTACTTCAACACTAGTAGTAGTGAACTATCATGCTACCCAGTACAACACTAGTAGTAGTGGACTATCATGCTACCCAGTACAACACTAGTAGTAGTGGACTATCATGCTACCCAGTACAACACTAGTAGTAGTGAACTATCATGCTACTCAGTACTTCAACACTAGTAGTAGTGAACTATCATGCTACCCAGTACTTCAACACTAGTAGTAGTGAACTATCATGCTACCAGTACTTCAACACTATGTAGTAGTGAACTATCATGCTACTCAGTACTTCTACACTAGTAGTAGTGAACTATCATGCTACCCAGTACTTCTACACTAGTAGTAGTGAACTATCATGCTACCCAGTACTTCAACACTAGTAGTAGTGAACTATCATGCTACCCAGTACTTCAACACTAGTAGTAGTGAACTATCATGCTACCCAGTACTTCAACACTAGTAGTAGTGAACTATCATGCTACTCAGTACTTCTACACTAGTAGTGAACTATCATGCTACTCAGTACTTCTACACTAGTAGTAGTGAACTATCATGCTACTCATTACTTCAACACTAGTAGTAGTGGACTATCATGCTACTCAGTACTTCTACACTAGTAGTAGTGAACTATCATGCTACTCAGTACTTCAACACTAGTAGTAGTGAACTATCATGCTACCCAGTACTTCTACACTAGTAGTAGTGAACTATCATGCTACTCAGTACTTCAACACTAGTAGTAGTGAACTATCATGCTACTCAGTACTTCTACACTAGTAGTAGTGAACTATCATGCTACTCAGCACTTCAACACTAGTAGTAGTGAACTATCATGCTACTCAGTACTTCTACACTAGTAGTAGTGAACTATCATGCTACTCAGTACTTCTACACTAGTAGTAATGAACTATCATGCTACCCAGTACTTAGACACTAGTAGTAGTGAACTATCATGCTACCCAGTACTTCTACACTAGTAGTAGTGGACTATCATGCTACCCAGTACTTCAACACTAGTAGTAGTGAACTATCATGCTACCCAGTACTTCTACACTAGTAGTAGTAAACTATCATGCTACCCAGTACTTCTACACTAGTAGTAGTAAACTATCATGCTACCCAGTACTTCAACACTAGTAGTAGTGGACTATCATGCTACTCAGTACTTCTACACTAGTATAGTGGAACTATCATGCTACTCAGTACTTCAACACTAGTAGTAGTGAACTATCATGCTACCCAGTACTTCTACACTAGTAGTAGTGAACTATCATGCTACCCAGTACAACACTAGTAGTAGTGAACTATCATGCTACCCAGTACTTCTACACTAGTAGTAGTGAACTATCATGCTACCCAGTACTTCTACACTAGTAGTAGTGAACTATCATGCTACCCAGTACTTCTACACTAGTAGTAGTGAACTATCATGCTACTCAGTACTTCAACACTAGTAGTAGTGAACTATCATGCTACCCAGTACTTCAACACTAGTAGTAGTGAACTATCATGCTACTCAGTACTTATACACTATTAGTAGTGAACTATCATGCTACTCAGTACTTCTACACTAGTAGTGAACTATCATGCTACTCAGTACTTCAACACTAGTAGTAGTGAACTATCATGCTACCCAGTACTTCTACACTAGTAGTAGTGAACTATCATGCTACCCAGTACTTCTACACTAGTAGTAGTGAACTATCATGCTACCCAGTACTTCAACACTAGTAGTAGTGAACTATCATGCTACCCAGTACTTCTACACTAGTAGTAGTGAACTATCATGCTACTCAGTACTTCAACACTATTAGTAGTGAACTATCATGCTACTCAGTACTTCTACACTAGTAGTGTGAACTATCATGCTACTCAGTACTTCTACACTAGTAGTAGTGAACTATCATGCTACTCAGTACTTCAACACTAGTAGTAGTGAACTATCATGCTACCCAGTACTTCTACACTAGTAGTAGTGAACTATCATGCTACCCAGTACTTCAACACTAGTAGTAGTGAACTATCATGCTACCCAGTACTTCAACACTAGTAGTAGTGAACTATCATGCTACTCAGTACTTCTACACTAGTAGTAGTGGACTATCATGCTACTCAGTACTTCAACACTAGTAGTAGTGAACTATCATGCTACTCAGTACTTCTACACTAGTAGTAGTGAACTATCATGCTACCCAGTACTTCAACACTAGTAGTAGTGAACTATCATGCTACTCAGTACTTCAACACTAGTAGTAGTGAACTATCATGCTACTCAGTACTTCTACACTAGTAGTAGTGAACTATCATGCTACTCAGTACTTCTACACTAGTAGTAGTGAACTATCATGCTACTCAGTACTTCTACACTAGTAGTAGTGAACTATCATGCTACCCAGTACTTAGACACTAGTAGTAGTGAACTATCATGCTACCCAGTACTTCAACACTAGTAGTAGTGAACTATCATGCTACCCAGTACTTCTACACTAGTAGTAGTGAACTATCATGCTACCCAGTACTTCAACACTAGTAGTAGTGAACTATCATGCTACTCAGTACTTCAACACTAGTAGTAGTGAACTATCATGCTACCCAGTACTTCTACACTAGTAGTAGTGAACTATCATGCTACCCAGTACTTCTACACTAGTAGTAGTGAACTATCATGCTACCCAGTACTTCTACACTAGTAGTAGTGAACTATCATGCTACTCAGCACTTCAACACTAGTAGTAGTGAACTATCATGCTACTCAGTACTTCTACACTAGTAGTAGTGAACTATCATGCTACCCAGTACTTCTACATAGTAGTAGTGACCTATCATGCTACCAGTACTTCTACACTAGTAGTAGTGAAACTATCATGCTACTCAGTACTTCTACACTAGTAGTAGTGAACTATCATGCTACTCAGTACTTCTACACTAGTAGTAGTGAACTATCATGCTACTCAGTACTTCTACACTAGTAGTAGTGAACTATCATGCTACTCAGTACTTCTACACTAGTAGTAGTGAACTATCATGCTACTCAGTACTTCTACACTAGTAGTAGTGAACTATCATGCTACCCAGTACTTAGACACTAGTAGTAGTGAACTATCATGCTACCAGTACTCAACACTAGTAGTAGTGAACTATCATGCTACCCAGTACTTCTACACTAGTAGTAGTGAACTATCATGCTACCCAGTACTTCAACACTAGTAGTAGTGAACTATCATGCTACCCAGTACTTCTACACTAGTAGTAGTGAACTATCATGCTACCCAGTACTTCTACACTAGTAGTAGTGAACTATCATGCTACCCAGTACTTCTACACTAGTAGTAGTGGACTATCATGCTACCCAGTACTTCAACACTAGTAGTAGTGAACTATCATGCTACCCAGTACTTCTACACTAGTAGTAGTAAACTATCATGCTACCCAGTACTTCTACACTAGTAGTAGTAACTATCATGCTACAGTACTTCACACTAGTAGTAGTGGACTATCATGCTACTCAGTTACTTCTACACTAGTAGTAGTGGACTATCATGCTACTCAGTCACTTCAACACTAGTAGTAGTGAACTATCATGTACCCAGTACTTCTACACTAGTAGTATGAACTATCATGCTACCCAGTACACACTAGTAGTAGTGAACTATCTGCTACCCAGTACTTCTACACTAGTAGTAGTGGACTATCATGCTACTCAGTACTTCAACACTAGTAGTAGTGAACTATCATGCTACCCAGTACTTCTACACTAGTAGTAGTGAACTATCATGCTACCCAGTACAACACTAGTAGTAGTGAACTATCATGCTACCCAGTACAACACCTGTAGTAGTGAACTATCATGCTACCAGTACTCTACACTAGTAGTAGTGAACTATCATGCTACCAGTACTTCTACATAGTAGTAGTGAATATCATGCTACCAGTACAACACTAGTAGTAGTGAACTATCATGCTACCCAGTACTTCTACACTAGTAGTAGTGAACTATCATGCTACCCAGTACTTCTACACTAGTAGTAGTGAACTATCATGCTACCCAGTACTTCAACACAGTAGTAGTTGAACTATATGCTACCAGTACTTCAACACTAGTAGTATGAACTATCATGTACTCAGTACTTTACACTTTAGTAGTGAACTATCATGCTACTCAGTACTTCTACACTAGTAGTAGTGAACTATCATGCTACTCAGTACTTCAACACTAGTAGTAGTGAACTATCATGCTACCCAGTATCTACATAGTAGTAGTGAACTATCATGCTACCCAGTATTCTACACTAGTAGTAGTGAAACTATCATGCTACCAGTACTTCTACACTAGTAGTAGTGAACTATCATGCTACTCAGTACTTAACACTAGTAGTAGTGAACTATTCATGCTACTCAGTACTTCTACACTAGTAGTAGTGAAACTATCATGCTACTCAGTACTCTACACTAGTAGTAGTGAACTATCTGCTACCAGTATTTCTACACTAGTAGTAGTGAACTATCATGCTACTCAGTACTTCTACACTAGTAGTAGTGAACTATCATGCTACCAGTACTTCAACACTAGTAGTAGTGAACTATCATGTACTCAGTACTTCACCACTTTAGTAGTGGAACTATCATGCTACTCAGTACTTCAACACTAGTAGTAGTGAACTATCATGCTACTCAGTACTTCAACACTAGTAGTAGTGAACTATCATGCTACTCAGTACTTCAACACTAGTAGTTAGTGAAACTATCATGCTACTCAGTACTTCAACCTATTAGTAGTGAACTATCATGCTACTCAGTACTTCAACATAGTAGTAGTGAACTATCATGCTACTCAGTACATCAACACTTTAGTAGTGAACTATCATGCTACTCAGTACTTCAACACTAGTAGTAGTGAACTATCATGCTACTCAGTACTTCAACACTAGTAGTAGTGAACTATCATGCTACTCAGTACTTCAACACTAGTAGTAGTGAACTATCATGCTACTCAGTACTTCAACACTAGTAGTAGTGAACTATCATGCTACTCAGTACTTAACACTAGTAGTAGTGAACTATCATGCTTACCCAGTACTTCAACACTAGTAGTAGTGAACTATCATGCTACTCAGTACTTCAACACTAGTAGTAGTGAACTATCATGCTACCCAGTACTTCAACACTAGTAGTAGTGAACTATCATGCTACTCAGTGATGAATGGACAATTGGGTCCTGATCAACTGTGTCCCGGTCAATTACGTCCCGGTCATAGGCGTCCCTGGACATTTGTGTTGTAATATATATTTCATAATAGACGTAATTTTTTTCTGTGTCTGTGATGAATATCTTGACACTAAGATTTGTATAATTCATAAAAAAATATAATTTTACATATTCACCTACTTTTTTATCTCAAATATTGTTAGTAATTAAAAAGTGAATGTAGCATGTATTTTATTGATTAGGTTAGACCAGGTTAGACCAGGTTAGACCAGGTTAGACCAGGTTAGGTTAGACCAGGTTAGACCAGGTTAGGTTAGACCAGGTTAGACCAGGTTAGACTAGGTTAGACCAGGTTAGGTTAGACCAGGTTAGACCAGGTTAGACCAGGTTAGGTTAGGTTAGGTTAGGTTAGGTTAGGTTAGACCAGGTTAGACCAGGTTAGGTTAGGTTAGGTTAGGTTAGGTTAGGTTAGGTTAGGTTAGGCCAGGTTAGACCAGGTTAGACCAGGTTAGACCAGGTTAGGTTAGGTTAGGTTAGGTTAGGTTAGGTTAGACCAGGTTAGACCAGGTTAGGTTAGACCAGGTTAGACCAGGTTAGGTTAGACCAGGTTAGACCAGGTTAGACCAGGTTAGGTTAGGTTAGGTTAGGTTAGGTTAGGTTAGACCAGGTTAGACCAGGTTAGGTTAGACCAGGTTAGACCAGGTTAGGTTAGGTTAGGTTAGGTTAGACCAGGTTAGGTTAGGTTAGGTTAGACCAGGTTAGGTTAGGTTAGACCAGGTTAGGTTAGACCAGGTTAGGTTATGTTAGGTTAGGTTAGGTTAGGTTAGGCTAGGTTAAGTTAGGCTAGGTTAGGTTAGACCAGGTTAGGTTAGGTTAGGTTAGGTTAGGTTAGGTTAAGTTAAACCAGGTTAGTACGGTTAGGTTAGTTAGCCAGGTTAGGTTAGGTTAGGTTAGGTTAGCTAGGTTAGGGTAGGTTAGGTTAGAGCAGGTTAGGTTAGTTAGTTAGGTTAGGTTAGGTTAGCTAGGTTAGGTTAGGTTAGGCAGGTTAGGTTAGGTTAGGTTAGGTTAGCTAGGTTAGGTAGGTAGGTTAGGTTAGGTTAGGTTAGGTTAGGTTAGGTTAGGTTAGGCTAGGTTAGGTTAGGTTAGGTTAGGTTAGGTTAGGTTAGGTTAGGTTAGGTTAGGTTAGGTTAGGTTAGGTTAGGTGTGTAGGTTAGGTAGTAGTTAGGTTAGGTTAGGTTAGGTTAGGTTAGGCTAGGCTAGGTTAGGTTAGGTTAGGTTAGGCTAGGTTAGGGTAGGGTAGGTTAGGTTAGGTTAGGTTAGGTTAGGCTAGGTTAGGGTAGGGTAGGTTAGGTTAGGTTAGGTTAGGTTAGGTTAGGTTAGGTTAGGCTAGGTTAGGTTAGGTTAGGTTAGGCTAGGCTAGGTTAGGTTAGGTTAGGTTAGGTAAGGTTAGGTTAGGCTAGGTTAGGGTAGGGTAGGTTAGGTTAGGTTAGGTCCTTAGATTTTGAGCCGAGACATGAGGCTTCACATATAAAACACTGGGTTTATTACCCAGTAATAGTTTCATAGGGTGGGACGCAAATAACCGGGTAGCAAGAAATAAAACAGACGCAAATATCCAGGGACGTCAATGACCAGGACACAATCGTCCAGGAAGCAAATATCGTAGTACCGAAGAGGGAAGTTCGTTGTATATAATGTTTTTCTTCTGCACATACTATGTGTGTGGGGATGGGGGTGAGGGGGTGAGGGGGTGGAGGGAGGAGAGGAGGGTTCCAGGTGACTTCAATTAATGAACATGGAAGATGACACTTGACTAATTAGTTACATCTGGAATACTTGAGTGACTGTCTTGTTGTGTAGGTGGTATACCTGAGTGACTGTCTCGTGTAGGTGGTATACCTGAGTGACTGTCTCGTGTAGGTGGTATACCTGAGTGACTGTCTCGTGTAGGTGGTATACCTGAGTGACTGTCTCGTGTAGGTGGTATACCTGAGTGACTGTCTCGTGTAGGTGGTATACCTGAGTGACTGTCTGTGTATGTGGTATACCTGAGTGACTGTCTCGTGTAGGTGGTATACCTGAGTGATGTCTCGTGTAGGTGGTATACCTGAGTGACTGTCTTGTGTAGGTGGTATACTGAGTGACTGTTCGTGTAGGTGTATACCTGAGTGACTGTCTCGTGTAGGTGGTATACGTGAGTGACTGTCTTGTGTAGGTGGTATACCTGAGTGACTGTCTTGTGTAGGTATACCTGAGTGAAATAGGTCCTACTCTCCCTACCCCCATCTCTCTCTCTCTCTCTCAGTGACACTGAAATATCTACCAGTATTAATGGCACTTATCAATGTCATGTGATGAGGGTGCCGCTATACAAGAGAGAGAGAGAGAGAGAGAGAGAGAGAGAGAGAGAGAGAGAGAGAGAGAGAGAGAGAGAGAGAGAGAGATAGAAGAGGAGGCACATTCAGGCTTCATAAAGAAGTATATTACCTGAGAACTGAGCCTAATACCAGCGTCTGGCTCACGAGTCACCAATTCCATCCAGCTGGCTGGAGGAAGCCAGGCGACCAGGTAGAATAACTGTAAATGACTCTCTCTCATCTCGCACTAGCCCTCTCATCAATCCGAAATACAGTGAGAAATACCGAGCAGTGGTCCCGGTACACCAGTGAGAAATACCGAGCAGTGGTCCGGGTACACCAGTGAGAACACTGAGCAGTGGTCCCGGTACACCAGTGAGAACACTGAGCAGTGGTCCCGGTACACCAGTGAGAAATACCGAGCAGTGGTCCCGGTACACCAGTGAGGAATACCGAGCAGTGGTCCCGGTACACCAGTGAGAACACTGAGCAGTGGTCCCTGTACACCAGTGAGAACACTGAACAGTGGTCCCGGTACACCAGTGAGAAATACCGAGCAGTGGTCCCGGTACACCAGTGAGAACACTGAACAGTGGTCCCGGTACACCAGTGAGAAATACCGAGCAGTGGTCCCGGTACACCAGTGAGGAATACCGAGCAGTGGTCCCGGTACACCAGTGAGAAATACCGAGCAGTGGTCCCGGTACACCAGTGAGGAATACCGAGCAGTGGTCCCGGTACACCAGTGAAAACACTGAGCAGTGGTCCCTGTACACCAGTGAGAACACTGAGCAGTGGTCCCTGTACACCAGTGAGAACACTGAACAGTGGTCCCGGTACACCAGTGAGAAATACCGAGCAGTGGTCCCGGTACACCAGTGAGAACACTGAACAGTGGTCCCGGTACACCAGTGAGAAATACCGAGCAGTGGTCCCGGTACACCAGTGAGGAATACCGAGCAGTGGTCCCGGTACACCAGTGAGAACACCGAGCAGTGGTCCCGGTACACCAGTGAGAACACTGAGCAGTGGTCCCGGTACACCAGTGAGAACACTGAGCAGTGGTCCCGGTACACCAGTGAGAACACTGAGCAGTGGTCCCGGTACACCAGTGAGAACACTGAGCAGTGGTCCCGGTACACCAGTGAGAACACTGAGCAGTGGTCCCGGTACACCAGTGAGAACACTGAACAATGGTCCCGGTACACCAGTGAGGAATACCGAGCAATGGTCCCGGTACACCAGTGAGGAATACCGAGCAGTGGTCCCGGTACACCAGTGAAAACACTGAGCAGTGGTCCCTGTACACCAGTGAGAACACTGAACAGTGGTCCCGGTACACCAGTGAGAACACTGAGCAGTGGTCCCGGTACACCAGTGAGAACACTGAGCAGTGGTCCCGGTACACCAGTGAGAACACTGAGCAGTGGTCCCGGTACACCAGTGAGAACACTGAGCAGTGGTCCCGGTACACCAGTGAGAACACTGAACAATGGTCCCGGTACACCAGTGAGGAATACCGAGCAATGGTCCCGGTACACCAGTGAGGAATACCGAGCAGTGGTCCCGGTACACCAGTGAAAACACTGAGCAGTGGTCCCTGTACACCAGTGAGAACACTGAACAGTGGTCCGGTACACCAGTGAGAACACTGAGCAGTGGTCCCGGTACACCAGTGAGAACACTGAGCAGTGGTCCCGGTACACCAGTGAGAACACTGAGCAGTGGTCCCGGTACACCAGTGAGAACACTGAGCAGTGGTCCCGGTACACCAGTGAGAACACTGAACAATGGTCCCGGTACACCAGCGAGGAATACCGAGCAATGGTCCCGGTACACCAGTGAGGAATACCGAGCAGTGGTCCCGGTACACCAGTGAAAACACTTAGCAGTGGTCCCTGTACACCAGTGAGAACACTGAGCAGTGGTCCCGGTACACCAGTGAGAACACTGAGCAGTGGTCCCGGTACACCAGTGAGAACACTGAGCAGTGGTCCCGGTACACCAGTGAGAACACTGAGCAGTGGTCCCGGTACACCAGTGAGAACACTGAGCAGTGGTCCCGGTACACCAGTGAGAACACTGAGCAGTGGTCCCGGTACACCAGTGAGAACACTGAGCAGTGGTCGCGGTACACCAGTGAGAACACTGAGCAGTGGTCCCGGTACACCAGTGAGAACACTGAGCAGTGGTCCCGGTACACCAGTGAGAACACTGAGCAGTGGTCCCGGTACACCAGTGAGAACACTGAGCAGTGGTCCCGGTACACCAGTGAGAACACATGAGCAGTGGTCCCGGTACACCAGTGAGAACATGAGCAGTGGTCCCGGTACACCAGTGAGAAACACTGAGCAGTGGTCCCGGTACACCAGTGAGAACACTGAGCAGTGGTCCCGGTACACCAGTGAGAACACTGAGCAGTGGTCCCGGTACACCAGTGAGAACACTGAGCAGTGGTCCCGGTACACCAGTGAGAAACACTGAGCAGTGGTCCCGGTACACCAGTGAGAACACTGAGCAGTGGTCCCGGTTACACCAGTGAGAACACTGAGCAGTGGTCCCGGTACACCAGTGAGAACACTGAGCAGTGGTCCCGGTACACCAGTTGAGAACACTGAGCAGTGGTCCCGGTACACCAGTGAGAACACTGAGCAGTGGTCCGGTACACCAGTGAGAACACTGAGCAGTGGTCCCGGTACACCAGTGAGAACACTGAGCAGTGGTCCCGGTACACCAGTGAGAACACTGAGCAGTGGTCCCGGTACACCAGTGAGAACACTGAGCAGTGGTGAATATCAAAATGGTATACAATACCGACAGATTGGTAAGTAAGACACATAGGCAACAGTTAGGCAGCTTTATTCCGAAACGTTTCGCCTACACAATAGGCTTCTTCAGTCGAATACAGAAAGTAGACAGGAACAGTAGAGATGTGAAGACGATGTAATCAGTCCATCACCCTTAAAGTCGTAGATTTGAGGTTGTCAGTCCCTCAGCCTGAGGGACTGACAACCTCAAATCTACACTGAACAGTGGTCCCGGTACACCAGTGAGAACACTGAGCAATGGTCCCGGTACACCAGTGAGAACAAAGAGCAGTGGTCCCGGTACACCAGTGAGACTGAGCAATGGTCCCGGTACACCAGTGAGAACACTGAACAGAGGTCCCGGTACACCAGTGAGAACACTGAAAAGTGGTCCTGGTACAACAGTGAGAACAATGAACAATGGTCCCGGTACACCAGTGAGAACACTGAGCAGTGGTCCCGGTACAACAGTGAGAACACTGAGCAGTGGTCCCGGTACACCAGTGAGAACACTGAACAGTGGACCCGGTGCACCAGTCAGAACACTGAGCAGTGGTCCCGGTACACCAGTGAGAACAATGAGCAGTGGTCGCGGTACACCAGCGAGAACACTGAGCAGTGGTCCCGGTACACCAGTGAGAACACTGAACGGAGGTCCCGGTACACCAGTGAGAACACTGAGCAGTGGTCCCGGTACACCATTGAGAACACTGAGCAGTGGTCCCGGTACACCATTGAGAACACTGAGCAGTGGTCCCGGTACACCATTGAGAACACTGAACAGTGGTCCCGGTACACCAGTGAGAACAACTGAGCAATGGTCCGGTACACCAGTGAGAACAAAGAGCAGTGGTCCCGGTACACCAGTGAGACTGAGCAATGGTCCCGGTACACCAGTGAGAACACTGAACAGAGGTCCCGGTACACCAGTGAGAACACTGAAAAGTGGTCCTGGTACACCAGTGAGAACAATGAACAATTGTCCCGGTACACCAGTGAGAACACTGAGCAGTGGTCCCGGTACAACAGTGAGAACACTGAGCAGTGGTCCGGTACACCAGTGAGAACACTGAACAGTGGTCCCGGTACACCAGTGACAACACTGAGCAGTGGTCCCGGTACACCAGTGAGAACAATGAGCAGTGGTCGCGGTACACCAGCGAGAACACTGAGCAGTGGTCCCGGTACACCAGTGAGAACACTGAACGGAGGTCCCGGTACACCAGTGAGAACACTGAGCAGTGGTCCCGGTACACCATTGAGAACACTGAGCAGTGGTCCCGGTTACACCATTGGAGAACACTGAGCAGTGGTCCCGGTACACCATTGAGAACACTGAACAGTGGTCCCGGTACACCAGTGAGAACACTGAGCAGTGGTCCTGGTACACCAGTGAGAACAAAGAGCAGTGGTTCCGGTACACCAGTGAGAACACTGAGCAGTGGTCCCGGTACACCAGTGAGAACACTGAGCAGTGGTCCCGGTACACCAGTGAGAACACTGAGCAGTGGTTCCGGTACACCAGTGAGAACACTGAACAGTGGTCCCGGTACACCAGTGAGAACACTGAGCAATGGTCCCGGTGCACCAGTGAGAACAAAGAGCAGTGGTCCCGGTACACCAGTGAGAACACTGAGCAATGGTCCCGGTGCACCAGTGAGAACAAAGAGCAGTGGTCCAGGTACACCAGTGAGGCTGAGCAATGGTCCCGGTACACCAGTGACACTGAGCAATGGTCCCGGTACACCAGTGAGAACACTGAACAGAGGTCCTGGTACACTAGTGAGAACACTGAGTAGTGGTCCCGGTACACTAGTGAGAACAATGAACAATGGTCCCGGTACACCAGTGAAAACACTGAGCAGTGGTCCCGGTACAACAGTGAGAACACTGAGCAGTGGTCCCGGTACACCAGTGAAAACACTGAACAGTGGTCCCGGTACACCAGTGAGAACACTGAACAGTAGTCCCGGTACACCAGTGAGAACACTGAGCAGTGGTCCCGGTACACCAGTGACAACACTGAACAGTAGTCCCGGTACACCAGTGAGAACACTTGAGCAGTGGCCCCTGTACACCAGTGAGAAATACCGAGCAGTGGTCCCGGTACACCAGTGAGAAATACCGAGCAGTGGTCCCGGTACACCACTGAGAACACAGATTGTGTTCCATAATCCATGGCTTAGTGTAGGTGCTCATGGCTTAGTGTAGGTGCTCATGGCTTAGTGTAGGTGCTCGTGGCTTAGTGTAGATGCTCGTGGCTTAGTGTAGGTGCTCGTGGCTTAGTGTAGGTGCTCGTGGCTTAGTGTAGATGCTCGTGGCTTAGAGTAGGTGCTCATGGCTTAGTGTAGGTGCTCGTGGCTTAGTGTAGGTGCTCGTGGCTTAGAGTAGGTGCTCATGGCTTAGTGTAGGAGCTCATGGCTTAGTGTAGGAGCTCATGGCTTAGTGTAGGTGCTCATGGCTTAGTGTAGGTGCTCGTGGCTTAGTGTAGGTGCTCATGGCTTAGTGTAGGTGCTCGTGGCTTAGTGTAGGTGCTCGTGGCTTAGTGTAGGTGCTCATGGCTTAGTGTAGGTGCTCGTGGCTTAGAGTAGGTGCTCATGGCTTAGTGTAGGAGCTCATGGCTTAGTGTAGGAGCTCACGGCTTAGTGTAGGTGCTCATGGCTTAGTGTAGGAGCTCATGGATTAGTGTAGGTGCTCATGGCTTAGTGTAGGAGCTCATGGCTTACTGTAGGTGCTCATGGCTTAGTGTAGGAGCTCATGGCTTAGTGTAGGTGCTCATGGCTTACTGTAGGTGCTCATGGCTTAGTGTAGGTGTTCATGGCTTAGTGTAGGAGCTCATAGCTTAGTGTAGGTGCTCATGGCTTAGTGTAGGAGCTCATGGCTTAGTGTAGGTGCTTATGGCTTAGTGTAGGAGCTTATGGCTTAGTGTAGGTGCTCATGGCTTAGTGAACGTGCTCATGGCTTACTGTAGGTGCTCATGGCTTAGTGTAGGTGCTCATGGCTTAGTGTAGGTGCTCATGGCTTAGTGTAGGTGCTCATGGCTTACTGTAGGTGCTCATGGCTTACTGCAGGTGCTCATGGCTTAGTGTAGGTGCTCATGGCTTACTGTAGGTGCTCATGGCTTAGTGTAGGTGCTCATGGCTTACTGTAGGCGCTCATGGCTTACTGTAGGTGCTCATGGCTTAGTGTAGGTGCTCATGGCTTAGTGTAGGTGCTCATGGCTTAGTGTAGGTGCTCATGGCTTAGTGTATGTGCATGGCTTAGTGTACGTGCTCATGGCTTAGTGTAGGTGCTTATGGCTTAGTGTAGGTGCTCATGGCTTACTGTAGGTGCTCATGGCTTACTGTATGTGCTCATGGTTTGGTGTAGGTGCTCATGGCTTAGTGTAGGTGCTCGTGGCTTGGTGTAGGTGCTCATGGCTTAGTGTAGGTGCTCATGGCTTAGTGTAGGTGCTCATGGCTTAGTGTAGGTGCCGTGCTTAGTGTAGGTGTCATGGCTTGGTAGGGCTCATGCTTAGTGTAGGTGCTCATGGCTTAGTGTAGGTGTCATGGCTTAGTGTAGGTGCTCATGGATTACTGTAAGTGCTCATGGCTTAGTGTAGGTGCTCATGGCTTAGTGTAGGTGCTCATGGATTACTGTAAGTGCTCATGGCTTAGTGTAGGTGCTCATGGCTTAGTGTAGGTGCTCATGGCTTAGTGTAGGTGCTCGTGGCTTAGTGTAGGTGCTCATGGCTTAGTGTAGGTGCTCATGGCTTAGTGTAGGTGCTCAATGCTTAGTGTAGGTGCTCATGGATTACTGTAGGTGCTCATGGCTTAGTGTAGGTGCTCATGGCTTAGTGTAGGTGCTCATGGCTTAGTGTATGTGCTCATGGCTTAGTGTAGGTGCTCATGGCTTAGTGTAGGTGCTCATGGCTTAGTGTAGGTGCTCATGGCTTAGTGTAGGTGCTCATGGCTTAGTGTAGGTGCTCATGGATTACTGTAGGTGCTCAATGCTTACTGTAGGTGCTCAATGCTTAGTGTAGGTGCTCATGGATTACTGTAGGTGCTCATGGCTTAGTGTAGGTGCTCATGGCTTAGTGTAGGTGCTCATGGATTACTGTAGGTGCTCAATGCTTACTGTAGGTGCTCAATGCTTAGTGTAGGTGCTCATGGCTTAGTGTAGGTGCTCATGGCTTAGTGTAGGTGCTCATGGCTTAGTGTAGGTGCTCATGGCTTAGTGTAGGTGCTCATGGCTTAGTGTAGGTGCTCATGGCTTACTGTAGGTGCTCATGGCTTAGTGTAGGTGCTCATGGCTTAGTGTAGGTGCTCGTGGCTTAGTGTAGGTATTCGTGGCTTAGTGTAGGTGCTCGTGGCTTAGTGTAGGTGCTCATGGCTTAGTGTAGGTGCTCGTGGCTTAGTGTAGGTGCTCATGGCTTAGTGTAGGTGCTCATGGCTTACTGTAGGTGCTCATGGCTTACTGTAGGTGCTCATGGCTTAGTGTAGGTGCTCATGGCTTACTGTAGGTGCTCATGGCTTACTGTAGGTGCTCATGGTTTGGTGTAGGTGCTCGTGGCTTAGTGTAGGTGCTCATGGCTTAGTGTAGGTGCTCATGGTTTGGTGTATTAGCTCATGGCTTAGTGTAGGTGCTCATGGCTTAGTGTAGGTGCTCATGGTTTAGTGTAGGTGCTCGTGGCTTAGTGTAAGTGTCATAGATGGCATTTAGTGTAGGTGCTCATGGCTTAGTGTAGGTGCTCATGGCTTAGTGTAGGTGCTCATGGCTTAGTGTAGGTGCTCGATGGCTTTAGTGTAGGTGCTCGTGGCTTAGTGTAGGTGCTCGTGGCTTACTCTAGTGTAGGTGCTCATGGCTTAGTGTAGGTGCTCATGGCTTAGTGTAGGTGCTCATGGCTTAGTGTAGGTGCTCATGGCTTAGTGTAGGTGCTCATGGCTTAGTGTAGGTGCTCGTGGCTTAGTGTAGGTGCTCGTGGCTTAGTGTAGGTGCTCGTGGCTTAGTGTAGGTGCTCATGGCTTAGTGTAGGTGCTCGTGGCTTAGTGTAGGTGCTCGTGGCTTAGTGTAGGTGCTCATGGCTTAGTGTAGGTGCTCATGGCTTAGTGTAGGTGCTCATGGCTTAGTGTAGGTGCTCATGGCTTAGTGTAGGTGCTCATGTCTTAGTGTAGGAGCTCATGGATTACTGTAGGTGCTCATGGCTTAGTGTAGGTGCTCATGGCTTAGTGTAGGAGCTCGTGACTTAGTGTAGGTGCTCATGGCTTAGTGTAGGTGCTCATGGCTTAGTGTAGGTGCTCATGGCTTAGTGTAGGTGCTCATGGCTTAGTGTAGGAGCTCATGGCTTAGTGTAGGTGCTCATGGCTTAGTGTAGGTGCTCATGCTTAGTGTAGGTGCTCATGGCTTAGTGTAGGTGCTCATGGCTTAGTGTAGGTGCTCATGGCTTAGTGTAGGTGCTCATGGCTTAGTGTAGGTGCTCATGGCTTAGTGTAGGTGCTCATGGCTTAGTGTAGGTGCTCATGGCTTAGTGTAGGTGCTCATGGATTACTGTAGTGCTCATGGCTTAGTGTAGGTGCTCATGTTAGGGTAGGTGCTCATGGCTTAGTGTAAGGTGCTCGTGGCTTAGTGTAGGTGCTCATGGCTTAGTGTAGGTGCTCATGGCTTAGTGTAGGTGCTCATGCTTAGTGTAGGTGCTCATGGATTACTGTAGGTGCTCATGGCTTAGTGTAGGTGCTCATGGCTTAGTTTATGTGCTCATTTCTTTAGGCTTAGTGTATGTGCTCAAGGCTTAGTGTAGGTGCTCATGGCTTAGTGTAGGTGCTCATGGCTTAGTGTAGGTGCTCATGGCTTAGTGTAGGTGCTCATGGATTACTGTAGGTGCTCAATGCTTACTGTAGGTGCTCAATGCTTAGTGTAGGTGCTCATGGATTACTGTAGGTGCTCATGGATTAGTGTAGGTGCTCAATGGCTTAGTGTAGGTGCTCATGGTTATGTAGGTGCTCATGCTTACTGTAGGTGCTCATGCTTAGTGTAGGTGCTCATGGCTTAGTGTAGGTGCTCATGGCTTAGTGTAGGTGCTCATGGCTTAGTGTAGGTGCTCATGGCTTACTGTAGGTGCTCATGGCTTAGTGTAGGTGCTCATGGCTTAGTGTAGGTGCTCGTGGCTTAGTGTAGGTGCTCGTGGCTTAGTGTAGGTGCTCGTGGCTTAGTGTAGGTGCTCGTGGCTTAGTGTAGGTGCTCATGGCTTACGTGTAGTGCTCATGGCTTAATGTAGGTGCTCATGGCTTAGTGTAGGTGCTCATGGCTTACTGTAGGTGCTCATGGCTTACTGTAGGTGCTCATGGTTTGGTGTAGGTGCTCGTGGCTTAGTGTAGGTGCTCATGGCTTAGTGTAGGTGCTCATGGTTTGGTGTAGGAGCTCATGGCTTAGTGAAGGTGCTCATGGCTTAGTGTAGGTGCTCATGGCTTAGTGTAGGTGCTCGTGGCTTAGTGTAGTGCTCATGGCTTAGTGTAGGTGCTCATGGCTTAGTGTAGGTGCTCATGGCTTAGTGTAGGTGCTCATGGCTTAGTGTAGGTGCTCGTGGCTTAGTGTAGGTGCTCGTGGCTTAGTGTAGGTGCTCGTGGCTTAGTGTAGGTGCTCATGGCTTAGTGTAGGTGCTCATGGCTTAGTGTAGGTGCTCATGGCTTAGTGTAGGTGCTCATGGCTTAGTGTAGGTGCTCATGGCTTAGTGTAGGTGCTCATGGATTACTGTAGGTGCTCAATGCTTACTGTAGGTGCTCAATGCTTAGTGTTAGGTTTTTTGCTCATGGTATTACTGTAGGTGCTCATGGCTTAGTGTAGGTGCTCATGGCTTAGTGTAGGTGCTCATGGATTACTGTAGGTGCTCAATGCTTACTGTAGGTGCTCAATGCTTAGTGTAGGTGCTCATGGATTACTGTAGGTGCTCATGGCTTAGTGTAGGTGCTCATGGCTTAGTGTAGGTGCTCATGGCTTAGTGTAGGTGCTCATGGCTTAGTGTAGGTGCTCAATGGCTTACTGTAGGTGCTCATGCTATAGTGTAGGTGGCTCATGGCTTAGTGTAGGTGCTCGTGGCTTAGTGTAGGTGTATGGATTCGTGGCTTCATGCTTTGTAGTGCTCGTGGCTTAGTGTAGGTGCTCATGGCTTAGTGTAGGTGCTCATGGCTTAGTGTAGGTGCTCATGGCTTAGTGTAGGTGCTCATGGCTTAGTGTAGGTGCTCATGGCTTATGTAGGTGCTCATGGCTTTATGTAGGTGCTCATGGCTTTGTGTAGGTGCTCATGGTTACTGTAGGTGCTCTGGCTTGTGTAGGTATTCTGGCTTAGTAGGTGTCGTGGCTTAGTGTAGGTGCTCATGGCTTAGTGTAGTCTGTGCTTAGTGTAGTGTATGGCTTAGTGAGGTGCTCATGGCTTAG
Source organism: Cherax quadricarinatus (assembly GCF_026875155.1). NCBI lineage: Eukaryota > Metazoa > Arthropoda > Malacostraca > Decapoda > Parastacidae > Cherax > Cherax quadricarinatus. Next base: position 46,603,936 of record NC_069426.1, on the reverse strand, counting down.
TGTAGGTGCTCATGGCTTAGTGTAGGTGCTCATGGTTAGTGTAGGTGCTCGTGGCTTAGTGTAGGTGCTCATGGCTTATGTAGGTGCTCATGGTTTGGTGTAGGTGCTTGGCTTAGTGTAGGTGCTCATGGCTTAGTGTAGGTGCTCATGGCTTTGGTGTAGGTGCTCATGGCTTAGTGTAGGTGCTCATGGCTTAGTGTAGGTGCTCATGGTTTAGTGTAGGTGCTCGTGGCTTAGTGTAAGTGCTCATGGCTTAGTGTAGGTGCTCATGGCTTAGTGTAGGTGCTCATGGCTTAGTGTAGGTGCTCGTGGCTTAGTGTAGGTGCTCTGGCTTAGTGTAGGTGCTCATGGCTTAGTGTAGGTGCTCTGGCTTAGTGTAGGTGCTCGTGGCTTAGTGTAGGTGCTCGTGGCTTAGTGTAGGTGCTCATGGCTTAGTGTAGGTGCTCATGGCTTAGTGTAGGTGCTCATGGCTTAGTGTAGGCTTGCTTAGTGTAGGTGCTCATGGCTTAGTGTAGGTGCTCATGGCTTAGTGTAGGTGCTCATGGCTTAGTGTAGGTGCTCATGGCTTAGTGTAGGTGCTCATGGCTTAGTGTAGGTGCTCGTGCTTAGTGTAGGTGCTCATGGCTTAGTGTAGGTGCTCATGGCTTAGTGTAGGTGCTCATGGCTTAGTGTAGGTGCTCATGGCTTAGTGTAGGTGCTCATGGCTTAGTGTAGGTGCTCATGGCTTAGTGTAGGGCTCATGGTTACTGTAGGTGCTCATGTTAGTGAGGTGCTCATGGCTTAGTGTAGGTGCTCATGGCTTAGTGTAGGTGCTCATGGCTTAGTGTAGGTGCTCATGGCTTAGTGTAGGTGCTCATGGCTTAGTGTAGGTGCTCATGGCTTAGTGTAGGTGCTCATGGCTTAGTGTAGGTGCTCATGGCTTAGTGTAGGTGCTCATGGTTATGTAGGTGTCATGGCTTAGTGTAGGTGCTCAATGCTTAGTGTAGGTGCTCATGGATTACTGTAAGTGCTCATGGCTTAGTGTAGGTGCTCATGGCTTAGTGTAGGTGCTCATGGCTTAGTGTAGGTGCTCGTGGCTTAGTGTAGGTGCTCATGGCTTATGTAGGTGCTCATGGCTTAGTGTAGGTGCTCATGCTTAGTGTAGGTGCTCATGGATTACTGTAGGTGCTCATGGTCTTAGTGTAGGTGCTCATGGCTTAGTGTAGGTGCTCATGGCTTAGTGTAGGTGCTCATGGCTTAGTGTAGGTGCTCATGGCTTAGTGTAGGTGCTCATGGCTTAGTGTAGGTGCTCATGGCTTAGTGTAGGTGCTCATGGATTACTGTAGGTGCTCATGGCTTAGTGTAGGTGCTCATGGCTTAGTGTAGGTGCTCATGGCTATGTATGCTCATGTAGTGTAGGCTCATGGCTTAGTGTAGGTGCTCATGGCTTAGTGTAGGTGCCTGGCTTGGTAGGTGCTCATGGATTACTGTAGGTGCTCAATGCTTACTGTAGGTGCTCAATGCTTAGTGTAGGTGCTCATGGCTTAGTGTAGGTGCTCATGGCTTAGTGTAGGTGCTCATGGCTTAGTGTAGGTGCTCATGGCTTACTGTAGGTGCTCATGCTTACTGTAGGTGCTCATGCTTAGTGTAGGTGCTCATGGCTTAGTGTAGGTGCTCATGGCTTAGTGTAGGTGCTCATGGCTTAGTGTAGGTGCTCATGGCTTACTGTAGGTGCTCATGGCTTAGTGTAGGTGCTCATGGCTTAGTGTAGGTGCTCGTGGCTTAGTGTAGGTGCTCGTGGCTTAGTGTAGGTGCTCGTGGCTTAGTGTAGGTGCTCGTGGCTTAGTGTAGGTGCTCATGGCTTACTGTAGGTGCTCATGGCTTACTGTAGGTGCTCATGGCTTAGTGTAGGTGCTCATGGCTTACTGTAGGTGCTCATGGCTTACTGTAGGTGCTCATGGTTTGGTGTAGGTGCTCGTGGCTTAGTGTAGGTGCTCATGGCTTAGTGTAGGTGCTCATGGTTTGGTGTAGGAGCTCATGGCTTAGTGTAAGGTGCTCATGGCTTAGTGTAGGTGCTCATGGCTTAGTGTAGGTGCTCGTGGCTTAGTGTAGTGCTCATGGCTTAGTGTAGGTGCTCATGGCTTAGTGTAGGTGCTCATGGCTTAGTGTAGGTGCTCATGGCTTAGTGTAGGTGTCTGGTTATGTAGGCTCTGTTAGTGTAGGTGCTGTGGCTTAGTGTAGGTGCTCATGGCTTAGTGTAGGTGCTCATGGCTTAGTGTAGGTGCTCATGGCTTAGTGTAGGTGCTCATGGCTTAGTGTAGGTGCTCATGGCTTAGTGTAGGTGCTCATGGATTACTGTAGGTGCTCAATGCTTACTGTAGGTGCTCAATGCTTAGTGTAGGTGCTCATGGATTACTGTAGGTGCTCATGGCTTAGTGTAGGTGCTCATGGCTTAGTGTAGGTGCTCATGGTTAGTGTAGGTGCTCGGCTTGTGTAGGGTCATGGCTTACTGTAGGTGCTCATGCTTAGTGTAGGTGCTCATGGCTTAGTGTAGGTGCTCATGGCTTAGTGTAGGTGCTCATGGCTTAGTGTAGGTGCTCATGGCTTAGTGTAGGTGCTCAGTGGCTTAGTGTAGGTGCTCGGGCTTAGTGTGGTGCTTAGGCTTAGTGTAGGTGCTCATGGCTTAGCTGGTAGGTGCTCATGGCTTAGTGTAGGTGCTCATGGCTTAGTGTAGGTGTCGTGGCTTAGCTGTAGGTGCTCATGGCTTAGTGTGAGTGCTCATGGCTTAGTGTAGGTGCTCGTGGCTTAGTGTAGGTGCTCATGGCTTAGTGTAGGTGCTCATGGTTAGTGTAGGGCTCAGGCTTGTGTAGTGCTCATGCTTAGTGTAGGTGCTCATGGCTTAGTGTAGTGCTCATGGCTTAGTGTAGGTGCTCATGGCTTAGTGTAGGTGCTCATGGCTTAGTGTAGGTGCTCATGGCTTAGTGTAGGTGCTCATGGCTTAGTGTAGGTGCTCGTGGCTTTAGTGTAGTGCTCGTGGCTTAGTGTAGGTGCTCATGCTTAGTGTAGGTGCTCATGCTTAGTGTAGGTGCTCGTGGCTTAGTGTAGGTGCTCATGGCTTAGTGTAGGTGCTCATGGCTTAGTGTAGGTGCTCATGGCTTAGTGTAGGTGCTCATGGCTTAGTGTAGGTGCTCGTGGCTTAGTGTAGGTGCTCGTGGCTTAGTGTAGGTGCTCGTGGCTTAGTGTAGGTGCTCATGGCTTAGTGTAGGTGCTCATGGCTTAGTGTAGGTGCTCATGGATTAGTGTAGGTGCTCATGGCTTAGTGTAGGTGCTCATGGCTTAGTGTAGGTGCTCATGGCTTAGTAGTATGTGTGGGTCATGGCTTAGTGTAGGTGTCATGGCTTAGTGTAGGTGCTCATGGCTTAGTGTAGGTGCTCATGGCTTATGTAGGTGCTTTATGGGCCCTTTGTGTAGGTTTTCTGGCTTAGTTTTAGGTGCTGTGGCTTAGTGTAGGTGTCGTGGGCTTAGTTTTAGGGGTTGTCATTTTTTAGGTTTTTTTAAATGTGGTTTCTCGTGGCTTAGTTTTAGGGGGGCTTTGTGGGGTTTTTGTAGGGGGCTCATGGCCCTTTGTGAGGTGCTCATTTTTAGTGTAGGTGCTCATGGCTTTTTGTGTTTGGGGCTCATGGTTTGTGTAGGTGTCTTGGTTAGTGTAGGTGTATTTCTTAGTGTAGGGCTCATGGATTCTGTAGGTGCTATTGGGGTTAGTGTGGTGCTCATGGCTTAGTGTTGGAGATCGTGGCTTTGTGTAGGGGTCATGGCCCTTTGTGTAGGTGCTCATTTTTGGGTTTTGTGTTAGGTTTCTGTGGTGGTGAGGTGCTATGGCTTTTTGGGAGGTGCTAAAGGTTAGTGTAAGGGGCTCATGGCTTAGTGTAGGTGTCATGGCTTAGTGTAGGGCTATGGTTAGTGTAGGTGCTCATGGCCTTTGTGTAGGTGTCATGGCTTTGGGTAGGGTGCTTCCCTGGCGTAATTGTAGGGGCCATGGCTTAGTGTAGGGGGCTCATGGGCTTTTAAATGGGAGGTGCTCATTTTTGGCCCTTTGTGTAGGTGCTAAAGGTTTTGTGTTGGAAATCATGGCTTAGGTTTTGGTTTCTTTATGGTCTTTGTGTAAAGGGGTTTTATGGGGGTTAGTGTAGGGGGCTTTAGGGGTTAGTGTAGGTTTCTCTGGCTTAGTGTAGGTGCTCATGGCTTAGTGTAGGTGCTCGTGCCTCCACACCAGGTTCCACACCACACAAGATCCTCCACACCAGGTTCCACAGCAGGTTCCACACCAGGTTCCACACCACGTTCCGCACCAGGCGCCACAGCAGGCTCCACACCAGGTTCCACACCACGTTCCACACCAGGCGTCACAGCAGGCTCCACACCAGGTTCCACACCACGTTCCGCACCAGGCGCCACAGCAGGCTCCACACCAGGTTCCACACCAGGCTAAACACCATACAAGATCCTCCACACCAGGTTCCACAACACACAAGATCCTCCACACCAGGCTCCACACCAGGTTCCACACCAGGTTCTACACCAGGTTCTACACGAGGTTTCACACGAGGTTCCACACCAGGTTCCACACCAGGTTCCACACCAGGCTCCACACCAGGTTCCACACCAGGTTCCACACCAGGTTCCACACCAGGCTCCACACCAGGTTCCGCACCAGGTTCCATACCAGGCTCCACACCAGGCTCCACACCAGGTTCCACACCAGGCTCCACACCAGGCTCCACACCAGGTTCCACACAAGGTTTCACACCAGGTTCCACACCAGGTTCCACACCAGGTTCCACACAAGGTTTCACACCAGGCTCCACACCAGGCTCCACACCAGGTTCCACACAAGGTTTCACAGCAGGTTCCACAGCAGGTTCCACAGCAGGTTCCACACCAGGCTCCACACCAGGTTCCACACCAGGTTCCACACAAGGTTTCACACCAGGCTCCACACCAGGCTCCACACCAGGTTCCACACAAGGTTTCACACCAGGTTCCACAGCAGGTTCCACAGCAGGTTCCACACCAGGCTCCACACCAGGTTCCACACCAGGTTCCACACCAGGCTCCACACCAGGTTCCACACAAGGTTTCACACCAGGTTCCACACCAGGTTCCGCACCAGGCGCCACAGCAGGCTCTACACCAGGTTCCACACCAGGCTCCACACCAGGCTCCACACCAGGTTCCACACCAGGTTCCACACCAGGCTCCACACCAGGCTCCACACCAGGCTCCACACCAGGCTCCACACCAGGTTCCACACCAGGCTCCATACCAGGTTCCACACCAGGCTCCACACCAGGCTCCACACCAGGCTCCACACCAGGTTCCACACCAGGCTCCACACCAGGTTCCACACCAGGCTCCACACCAGGCTCCACACCAGGCTCCACACCAGGTTCCACACCAGGCTCCACACCAGGTTTCCACACCAGGCTCCACACCAGGTTCCACACCAGCTCCACACCAGGCTCCACACCAGGCTCCACACCAGGCTCCACACCAGGTTCCACACCAGGCTCCACACCAGGTTCCACACCAGGCTCCACACCAGGCTCCACACCAGGCTCCACACCAGGCTCCACACCAGGTTCCACACCAGGCTCCACACCAGGCTCCACACCAGGCTCCACACCAGGCTCCACACCAGGTTCCACTCCAGACTCCACACAAGGTTCCACACCAAGTTCCACACCAGGCTCTACACCAGGCTCCACACCAGGCTCCACACCAGGTTCCATACCAGGTTCCACACCAGGCTCCACACCAGGTTCCACGCCAGGCTCCACACAAGGTTCCACACCAAGTTCCACACCAGGTTCCACACCAGGTTCCACTCCAGACTCCACACAAGGTTCCACACCAAGTTCCACACCAGGCTCTACACCAGGCTCCACACCAGGCTCCACACCAGGTTCCACACCAGGCTCTACACCAGGCTCCACACCATATATTACAAACATTATGAGTGTCTCCAGGACACACTCATTTGTAAACGCCTTCACTGTCACTTTCTCAAATGTGCTGGCATCAGTGCCACTCTGTCCTAGTGACACTGTTAGCACCAATGCCATTATAACGTAGTCTTAGTTTAATCACTGGTAATAGTACTAACTTATCCTAGTGGTAATGTTAATAACAGCGCCATTTGACTTAGGGGTACTATTAGTAATAGCGCCACCTGGCCTAGTGGTATCGGTATTAATAGTGTCACTGTGACCTAGTGGCACTTCTGGCACTACTGCCACTGAGTACTCCTCCACTGCCAGTGTTGTTTGCTGTATTCTCTGAGTTTTTTGACGGCTTGTGTCCGTGGCTGCCTGGTAATTGTCTGATGAAAAAACTCTGATGATCAATAATCTAGGAATAATGGGAGAATTATAGGTTTTTACCGCTGTAGGCGCTCCCTTTCAGGCAGTGCTGGACACACTCACTAATTGTCAGTGTAGATAATGAAGTCAGTGTGGTGGTGTCATTGTACCAGTGTATAATGCCTTTGTGCTCCCACACGTGTTTTCACTTGCTATTTTTCGGGGTAATATTTATAATTATTATTGAATTTTAATGTTTGTATTGGCCTCGTTCAATAGCCTTGACGCGTGCCTTTGTGTCCTATAATTGACGAGACTTGCTAAAACTTTTTTTTTTTTTTTTGCTGTTTGGAAACAAGTAACTTTTGTTTATGTATGATGTGATGGAACTTGCTTAATTAAAGTCATGGTTTGTGGTGAAGAGAATGAGGAACACTCCGGTACGGTCTGGGCGCCACACTCTCTTCTTCTCTTTGATCTGACTCTCAATGTTCATAATTGTAATTAAAATTAATGTAACATGAAGAGTAACTTGTACACTCTGAACACCATGTGTCCATGCATCTGCATGACACTCATCACTCAGCAGCATCACTCACCTAGCAGCATCACTCACCTAGCAGCATCACTCACCTAGCAGCATCACTCACCTAGCAGCATCACTCACCTAGCAGCATCCTTCAACTAGCAGCATCACTCACCTAGCAGCATCCTTCGCCTATCATTCACCTAGCAGCATCACTCACCTAGCAGCATCCTTCACCTATCATCATTCACCTAGCAGCATCACTCACCTAGCAGCATCCTTCGCCTATCATTCACCTAGCAGCATCACTCACCTAGCAGCATCCTTCACCTATCATCATTCACCTAGCAGCATCACTCACCTAGCAGCATCCTTCAACTAGCAGCATCACTCACCTAGCAGCATCCTTCACCTATCATCATTCACCTAGCAGCATCACTCACCTTGCAGCATCACTCACCTAGCAGCATCACTCACCTAGCAGCATCATTCACCTAGCAGCATGTTGCAACCCCTGAATGGGTTGCAATGATTAATATGTATATATATAATTATTACCTTTTCATATAATTTTATATTGCTAATATTTGCGATAATAGCTAAATCGTAAATGTATTGCTTTATATTATTATTTGACTTAGTTATGTTGTTAGGTAGGATGTAACATATTATGTGCTCAGTTCAAGTCTTGTCTAACTACTGTAATTATCGCTCTTTGCTCGTTTCCCTGCCGGCTTCTGTTGCTGGGCAACAGCTGTCCACAGAGCTATCACGTGATCGAGGGGGGTGTCCTCACCTCGCCTGAAGTTTTCAGTCTGGCTAAAACTCGCTGGGTGGTTGGACGTATTCCAGACAAAGGCCTAAATCTCCCTTATAGGCCCTTTTTGGGAAGTTTCGTCTCTAGCTTTCTTGTAGGTTCTGTGAGACTCTGGGCAGCCGCAGCAAGCAACAACAAGGCTGCTCCTATATCTTGCCGTCCCCTGGGCCTATCCGAACTCCAGTGATGGCCAAATTTGCAAGTACTGCTGCAACAACATGCAAGGAACCTAAGTGACATAAAAACGGGACGGTGACGACAACGAAATGGACTAAATATAAACAAAAGAGGACCGGCATTCAAGTACCAACCTGCTGCCAGACGTGAACCAGACATGAGCCCGTTTTCCACTACAATGAAATAACTGACCTCCATATCAACTGCACCATGTTTAACGGGAAGACAACATGGCAAAAAACCTGACCCAACTAAATCTCCAAGGAAATGACAGGTCTGTAGGACTTTTTCTTCAGTGCCAACGAGGGAAAGAATTAGCATTTAAACATGGCTGCCCGGGCATCCAAACAGCCGCTACGGGCCAGACGTACAACTAGCGAAGTGAAATTCTCATTTTTAAACTGACGTTCATCTGTTGACAGTAGCATCAATATCTGTACCACCATCATATCACCTGTACCAGTGCAAACGAAAAGGGAAACACAGGAGAAAACGTCAAATCAACAGTACAAAACTCCAAGGTTTATAGGTCGGATATTCCTCAGTGCCAGTCGTGAGAAAGAAGTGAATATTAAACAGTCAAAGGTTAAGGGGTTTTTAGTAGCTGACCTATATCAGCTGAACCAGTGTACAGGAGAGAAATCATTGCAGAAAACGCCAAATATATCATAAACTCAAGGAAAGTCAGGTTTGTAGGTGGCGTTTACTCCCCTCAGTGTTTTAAAAATGGCGAGTCAGCAAAACAGGTCAGGAGACAACACCACACAACCCCCGATAAATGTGAATGAGGGGGATTTGAAGGATAAAACCATGGATTAAACCTTTCTGATCAACCAGAATGAAAGGAGTTAGAATTAATTGGTGAAGCCAACGTGAAGTGAATGGAAGGGAGTGTAATAAGGGTTAACGTAAGGTTTTGTGAATTAAGGAAAATGAGCATAAAGAGGTTTTGAAGAAGAAATTTACTATAATCAGTGTATTGCAAAAATACTAAGTGTACTAGGGACTGAAAAGAGAAATAAAATTATTGATATGAAAAAAAGAGCGAAGAGTGAAAATGGCAGGCATTAGGGGAAACAGGCGCCATAATTAAAATTAATATTTCTTCTCAATTCCATGAAAAAGAAATAAAGCATGGGTTTGGAAAAGTGAATGAAGTAACAGCGCCCTGGACAGTAAAAGCCCAACATTCCCATCCTACCAGAAAAGTAAAAACACTATCCCCCGCAAGTAGCAAAACCGCATACCCAAACAAAAACAGGCACACAGCCTTATGTACCCCTTTAAATGGAAATCCAAATTAAATCCAGACCAAACTATGGCAGAGCAAAACAGACAATAAATAAACGTGAAATGACGGTCCGTAGCTAGAATATAACCTAACTCCAAAAAAGGCATACATGGGTCCAATGTAGACAATACACCATATTACTCAAACACACCAAACATGCATACACTGACTAAAGTCCCAAAGAAAAACAGAAAAGCACCTTATGTAAAATTTAAGGTGGTGCAGATGATGAATTACAATTAAACAACGGTCCCAGAATAATTTTTGTGTAACAAATGCCCCTTTGGCACATTACCCTTAGCAGTGATAAACAGATTACCTAAATTAAACAAAAACCATGCCCATAAAGTGATGATTATGATGTTTTATGAAAACAGGCCTCACTTATAAATGTCCAATGCAAGATCACCTTCCTAAATTGCAGAATAGGATTCTAGCTAACAAATTAGGCGGCAGTTATAACCATCTCTGAATTTTGGGTTTGGATGATACGGTGACTGACGACGAGGTAAAAATAATGGTTACAATATAAACGCTTAGATAGGAACAGAAAGGTGGTGGAGTATGTGCCTACATTAAAATGACTTAGCTTACAACCCAAGACCTTGATTTAAATAGCAATAAACGGAGATTCTATGGTTTGAAGTGCTGCTCCTAAGATCAAACCCATCTTTAGTGGGAACTAGTTACCGCCCTCCTACCCGGGACCATTCTTAGAAACTTTTCCAGAGTCTTGCCCGGGAGTTGAAAACAATTGCAAAGACAATAATACTGGGGGACTTCAATATCTGTTTTTCAGCAGCAAAATAACGGCTATGCAAAAGGTATAAGCAAATTCTGGGTTTAAATAGTTACACTCAACTAATTAATACCCCAAACCCCGGATCACACAGTTCTCAGCCACCCTAATTGACCACAACTTTGTAACCGCTCTGAGAACATTATCAGTCAGCGTCATTACCACAGTCTTAGTGATCATTTCATCATTTACTGCACCAGGAAAATCACTAGGGAAGGATAGGCCTACACAGGACAATAAAAATGAGGTCCAACTAGAAACTACAGTAAAAAAAACACTGGTAAATAGGCTACACAATTGTGACTGGACAAAAACAAGTTGCACGACGTAAACGATGCCTGGAAAAATTTAAAACAATGTTCACTACCATCCTTGATAATATTGCACCAGTTTAAAGAGGTTAGGATTAAACGAAGAACTGAACCCTGGATGAATACTGAATATTAGATAATATGAAATTCAAGACCAGCTGCTAAAAAGATTAAAGCAAACAGACGGGTATTGCAGCACTAAATGAATTCCAAAGGGGGAGGAACAGAGTACAGAGACTTATAAAAGGGGCAAAGGCCCAAAGCACTACTGCCAAAAATTGAAGAGTATAAGCATAACCCCAGAAAATCCTGGCAACAACTAAAACAGTTTGGGGTATAGCCATAAGCCAGTAGATAGGTCTAACATAGTACCACTAACGATAATGAGGTATGGGCCCCGAAAAATCTAAGGTGGCAAATTGCTTTAATTCCTACTACACATCTGGGTTTCATCAACACTAGTAAGTAAACTACCAGCTGCATCAAATACCTTAAACACAGACTCTGATAAGTTTCAAACCATACTATACCAATAAAGGGTAACCCCAAACAGTTGTCCCAAATAGTAAGTGTATCTCATGACTTCATTCAAAAAGAAAATAAGCAGGGTTTTAAACCCAACTAAGAGCACAGGCCCTGATAACATCCGTCTAAGTTTCCCAAAAGATGTGCTTCTGAACTGTCAATCCCTATTGCTCACATAATAAATCTATCAATCACCACTAAACCGTAAACCCGAGGGGTTTTAAAGGGGGCCAAGTTACTCCTATCTTCAAAAAAAATAGTAGGGCTGATGTAAGCAACTATAAGGGCCCGTTAGTATACTCAGTATAATATCTAAAAAATTTTAGAGAGAGCGGTGTATTCTCAAGTAGTTAAGTACCTTAATAACAACAAAATTCTCCATAGCTATCAATCGGGGTTTAGAAGATCCCACTCAACCGACACCTCCCTTATTAATCTGATGGATTACCTGAGAACTTAAATGTCAAAGGGGAACCTCATAGGTAAAGGTAACCTTAGACCTGCAAAAGGCCTTCGATACTGTCAACCACAATATATTTTGTAATAAACTTCAAGCTATCGGTATAGTTCTGTAGACTGGTTAAGTCCTACCTTAGCAACAGGAGACAAAAAAGTCAAAATCAACAAAAAAAATCAGAACCCCTGCCATAACATGTGGATTCCCCAAGGTAGTATTCTGGTCCCTTATTATTCTTATGTTATGCAATGATATCCTATCAGTGTCAAGTGCAAACTCCTACGTATGCAGATGAAGTGCCCTGTTAGTGTCAGTAAAGACCCACAAGATATTGCTAATGTTTTAACACTGGAACTGGAGTCCCCGCAGCAAATGGTTAGTAGACAACAAACTATCATTACACCCAGGGAAAACTGAAGCCATTCTCTTTGGGACGAAACATAAACCGAGAAGGGGAAATAATTTTAATGTTTAATGTAATGGGAGCCCATCACTTTGGTTTTCATCAGTAAAATATTTGGGAATCCCCTTGACCCATGCATGTCAGGAGAATTGATAGGGAACAGTGTAGTAAAGAAAGCGAATGCCAGACTGAAGTTCCTATATAGACAAGCACAAGGTCTAAACCAACTGAGGCTCGCAGGACCCTATGTCTAGCCCTTATAACAATGCCATATGGATTACGCTTCTCTCTTGGTACTCTGCCTTGACAAAAAAACTGAAAGATAGACTGCAAATCACCCAGAACAAAATCGTAAGATTCACCTGGGCTGGGGCCAAGAGAACATGTAGGCCAGGATGAAAATTACAGCAGTTGGATATGCTGAATGTTGAAGACAGAGTAAAACAACTGAAGCTAAATCATGTTTATAAAATTGCTCACAAACAATGTCCAGAATATCTTGCTGTCAATTTTGTCAAGGTTGGGAACCGCAGCAATCATATACTAGGGGAGAGAGCACAACTTTGTAGTACCCACACATTGGACAGGCTTCAAAAACCTTTTATTGTACGCAAAAAGGAATGGAACAGACTGCCCGCACATGTCAAAGCCAGTCATAGCATGAACCAGTTTCAAGAAGAGTACCAAAAGGTGTCGATGAATGTAGCTACAGAAAGGGAGGGGAATGATTTTCTATTTTTTAGCTAACATACGTGTAAATTTTACCGTATTCCTAGTAATGACCCTCGTATTGTAGATAGTCTTAATGACCTTGGTGTAGTAGATAGTCTTTTTAGTATGATAATAAGATGTTATCTTCATTGTAGAATAATAAGAAAATATTATAACCTTTATATTATAATAATAAGGTAAAAGGACCCCAATGGAAATAAGTCACTCTGTCTGACTTTTTTGGGTTATCCTAGGTTCTCTATACATATGCTGCTATGTATGATAATTCTATGTAACTGTATTTGTGTATACCTGAATAAACTTACTTACTTACTCACAGAACATTGTATAGATTTAGTGATTTTCGACGTTGTACTGAGGTTGTGTGTCGCATAGACACTTTAAACAACTCAGGTCCTGAGCTGTAGCTTCTGACCTAACTTGTACTGGTATCTGTGTATTATCACAGTTGGGGATTGTCTTATGCTGAACTTAGATTCAGTATTATGGGAGTTTTATGACTTTTGTGGAGGATCTGCAGATGGTCCCTACTTAGTGTCGATATATTATCTCCTTGATCCTGATTGTGTCGCAGTTGCTTGTTATATTGCTATTGGGCTTAGCATTCTTTTTATTGTTCAAGCAGACTGTTCTGATAGCCAGTTGGTCAAGAAGTTAGTTTATTTGAGAACTTTGTCAGTCACTTGTTTAAGTCTAGTCGAGTCGTGAGACATAGCGAACTACTTAGAGCACTTACACACATATACATAAACTTTTCTTGTACATATTATAATTCTTATTTAAAAGTTAATGTACCAGACGGTACTTAAGACATAATATGTGATATTGTGCTTTCAGCACAATACTACGTACACGAGAGAAGTGATTATTATTATTTTGATTATTGTTAATTTAATTTACTTTGATAATATACCTCTAGACGATACTTAATAAATTTATTAAATTTTATTTTCTCTAGTTAGTAGCCTACCAGTTGTAATCCTGAAGCACTATTGAATCATATTGAATTCTAATGGATAATTGGACAAGGATACTGACTAATTGTTACGAAAACCCAGTAACAGGCTGGATGCTAGAAGGGCAGTCCTTTCTAGCATTCACTGGAGATCTCTAAGCTTTTAGAATCGCGTTTTTTGTAACACAGCATCACTCACCTAGCAGCATCCTTCACCTATCATCATTCACCTAGCAGCATCCTTCACCTAGCAGCATCACTCACCTAGCAGCAGCCTTCAACTAGCAGCATAATTAACCTAGCAGCATCCTTCAACTAGCAGCATCACTCACCTAGCAGCATCCTTCACCTAGCAGCATCACTCACCTAGCAGCATCCTTCAACTAGCAGCATCATTCACCTAGCAGCATCACTCACCTAGCAGAATCCTTCAACTAGCAGCATCCTTCAACTAGCAGCATAACTCACCTAGCAGCATCCTTCACCTAGCAGCATCCTTCAACTAGCAGCATTATTCACCTAGCATCAACGTTCACCTAGCAGCATCCTTCACCTAGCAGCATCACTCACCTAGCAGCATCCTTCACCTAGCAGCAACCTTCACCTAGAAGCATCCTTCACCTAGCAGCATCACTCACCTAGCAGCATCCTTCACCTAGCAGCATCACTCACCTAGCAGCATCCTTCAACTAGCAGCATCCTTCACCTAGCAGCATCCTTCACCTAGCAGCATCATTCAACATCCTTCACCTAGCAGCATCATTCACCTAGCAGCATCATTCACCTAGCAGCATCCTTCACCTAGCAGCATCCTTCACCTAGCAGCATCATTCACCTAGCAGCATCACTCACCTAGCAGCATCCTTCAACTAGCAGCATCATTCACCTAGCAGTATCCTTCGCCTAACAGCATCCTTCACCTAGCAGCATCCTTCACGTATCATCATTCACCTAGCAGCATCCTTCACGTATCATCATTCACCTAGCAGCATCCTTCACCTAGCAGCATCACTCACCTAGCAGCATCACTAACCTAGAAGCATCAGTCACCTGGCAGCATCCTTCCCTAAGATACATCCTTCACTAGCAGCATCATCAACCTAGCGCTGTCCTTCACCTAGCGCATCACTCACCTAGCGCATCCGCTTCTCCTAGAAGATCATTCACCTAGCAGCGTCCTTCACCTAGCAGAATCCTTCACCTAGAAGCATCCTTCACCTAGCAGCATCATTCACCTAGCAGCATCCTTCACCTAGCAGCAGTCTTCTCCTTAGCAGCATTCCATCACCTAGCAGCATCACTCACCTAGCAGCATCCTTCCCTAGGGGGCAGCATCCTGCACCTAGCAGCATCACTCACTAGCAGCATCCTTCACTTGCAGCTCCCTTCAACTAGCAGCATCACTACCTAGCAGCATCTTCACCTAGAGCATCCTTCAAATTGCAGCAACATCTCACTTAAACAGCATCCTTCACCTATCATCATTCACCTAGCAGGCATCCTTCAACTAGCAGCATCCTTCAACTAGCAGCATCCTTCACCTAGCAGCATCCTTCACCTAGCAGCATCCTTCAACTAGCAGCATCACTCACCTAGCAGCATCCTTCACCTAGCAGCATCCTTCAAATTAGCGCATCATCACCTAACAGCATCCTTCACCTATCATCATTTCACCTGCAGCCATCTTCAACTAGCAGGCATCACTCACCTAGCAGCAATCCTTCACTAGCAGCATCCTTCAACTAGCAGCATCACTTCAAACTAGCAGCATCCTTCACCTATCATCATTCACCTAGCAGCATCCTTCACCTGGCAGCATCCTTCATTTAGCATCCTTCACCTAGAAGCATCATTCACCTAGCAGCGCCCTTCACCTAGCACAATCCTTCACCTAGAAGCATCCTTCACCTAGCAGCATCATTCACCTAGCAGCATCCTTCCTAGCAAGCATCATTTCACTAGCAGCATCTTCAATAGCAGCATCCTTACTATCTAACAGCAGCCTTTCACCTAGCTGCATCATCACCTAGCAGAATCCTTTTTCAAAAACCCTAGAAGCATCCTTCACCTAGAATCATTGACCTAGCAGCATCCTTCACCTAGCAGCATCATTCACCTAGCAGCATCCTTCACCTAGCAGCATCCATCACTTAGCATCCTTCACCTAAAAGCATCATTCACCTAGCAGCATCCTTCACCTAGCAGAATCCTTCACCTAGAAGCATCCTTCACCTAGAAGCATCATTCACCTAGCAGCATCCTTTCCCTAACAGCATCCTTCACCTAGCAGCATTATTCACCTAGCAGAATCCTTCACCTAGCAGCACCCTTCACTTAGCAGCATCCTTCACCTAGCAGCACCCTTCACCTAGCAGCATCGTTCACCTAGCATCCTTCACCTAGCAGCATCGTTCACCTAGGATCCTTTACTTAGCAGCATCCTTCACCTAGCAGCATCCTTCACCTAGCATCATTCACCTAGCAGCATACTTCACCTAGCAGCATCGTTCAACTAGCATTCTTTATTTGGCAGCACCCTTCACCTAGCAGCATCCTCACCTAGCAGATCTTCACCTATCATCCTGTATTTAGCAAGGATTCTTCACCTAGCAGCATCCGTTCACCTAGCAGCATCGTACACCTAGCAGCATCGTTCACTAGCAGCATTGTTCACCTAGCAGATTCCTCACCTAGCAGCATCACTCACTAGCAGCATCGTTCACCTAGCAGCCACCTTCACCTAGCAGCATCGTTCACCTAGCATCATTCACTAGCAGCATCCTTCACCTAGCAGCATCGTTCACCTAGCATCTTCGCTAGCAGGAATCGTTCACCTAGCATCCTTCACCTTGCAGCATCGTTCACCTAGCATCCTTCACCTAGCAGCATCGTTCACCTCTTCATCGCTCACCTAGCATCCTTCACCCAGCAGCATCCTTCACCTGCGGCATCATTCACCTAGCATCCCTTCCCTAGCAGCATCGTTCACCTACCTTCCTTCACTAGCAGATCGTTCACCTAGCAAGCATCGTTTCAATCTAGCATCCTTCACCTAGCAGCCATCGTTCATGAGCATCCCTTCACTAGAGCATTCGTTCATCTAGCATCCCTTCACCTAGCAGGATCGTTCATCTAGCATCCTTCACCTAGCAGCATCGTTATCTAGCTCCTTCACCTTAGCAGACATCGTTCACCTAGCAGCATCGTTCATCTAGCATCTTCACCTAGCAGCATCGTTCACCTAGCAGCATAGTCATCTAGCATCCTTCACTTGCAGCATCGTTCACCTAGCGCTCGCTTCATCTAGCATCCTTCACCTAGCAGCATCGTTTCACCTCCTAGCAGCATCGTTCTTCTAGTTCCTTCACTAAGCAGCACCGTTCAACCTAGGCAGCATCGACCATTCATCTAGCACCTTCACCTAGCAGCATCGTTCACCTTAGCAGCATCGTTCATCTAGCATTCCTTCACCTAGCGCAGCATCGTTCCCTAGCAGCATCGTTCATCTAGCATCTTCACCTAGCAGTCATCGTTCCACACTGCAGCATCGTTTCACCTATTCATACTTCACCTAGCAGCCATCCTTTCATACAGTGCTGCTGTGATGATGTCCAAGTGTTGGCAGCGTGCACCACCACCACCACTACTTTACTACCACACTGCTGCCACCACCACACCACCACCTTACTACCACACTGTGCCACTCCACCCCACTATTACTACCAGACTGCTGCCACCACCACCACACTACTACTTACCACATGCTGCCACACCACCACCACTACTACTACCCAGGACTGCTGCCACCACCACACCACTACTACTACCAGACTGTCTGCCACCACCACACCACCACTACTACTACAGATGCTGCCACCACCACACACTACTACTACCACATGATGCCACACCACCCCACTTACTACAATACCACACTGCTGCCCACCACCACCACCATACTACTACCTCACTGCTGCCACCAACCACCACCACTACTACTACCAGGACTGCTGCCTACCACCACCACACTATATACCACACTGCTGCACCACCCACCACCACTACTACTACAGACTGCTGCCCCACCCCAACACCACTACTACTACTCACTGCTGCACCACCACCACCCTATACTACCAGACTGCTGCCACCACCACCCCATACTACTACCACACTGCTTGCCACCAGCACCACCACTACTACTACCACATGCTGCCACACCACACTCCACCACTACTACTTAACCAGGACTGGCTGCCACACCACCACAATACTACTACCACACTGCTGCCACACCACCAACCACTACTACTACCAGACTGCTGCACCACCACCACCCACTACTACTACCACACTGCTGCCCACCACTCCACCACTCTACTACCAGACTGTGCCACCAACACCACCACTACTACTACCACACTGCTGCCAACCACCACACCACCACTACTACTACCACACTGCTGCCACCACCACCACCATAATACCCACTGCTGCACCACCACCACCACACTACTACCACACTGCTGCAACACCACCAACCACTACTACTACCACACTGCTGCCACCACCACCACACTACTACTACCACATGCTGCCACCCACCACAACACTATACTTCCACACTCGCTGCCCCACCACCACCATACTTCTACCACACTGCTGACACCACCACCACCACGACTACTACCACACTGCTGCCACTCCCACCCACATACTACTACACACTGCTGCCACCACCACCACCACTACTACTACCACACTGCTGCCACCACACCACCACTAATATACCAGACTGCTGCCACCACAACACCACTACTACTACCACACTGCTGCCACCACCACCACCATAAACTACTACCACACTGCTGCCACCCTCCACCACTACAAAAATACCACACTGCTTGCCACACCAACCAACACCACTACTACCACACTGCTGCACACCACCACCACTACTACTACCACACTTGCTGCCAACCACCACCACCACTACTACAAAAAAAAATACCACACTTGCATGCCACCACCACCACACTACTACTACCACACTGCTGCCACCACACCACCACTACTACTACCACACTGCTGCACCACCACCACACAATACTACTTACCACACTGCTGCACCACCCACCACCACTACTACTACCACACTGGTGCCACCACCACCACCACTACTACTACCACACTGCTGCACACCACCACTCACTACTACTACCCACTGCTGCCACCACCAAACACCACTACTACCACACTGCTGCTCCGCCACCACACCACTATACCACACTGTGCCACACCACCACCACTACTTACTACACACTGCTATGCCACCACCACCAACCATACTTTACACCTCTGCTTCCACCACCACCACCACTATACTACACACTGCTTGCCACCACCACCACTACTACTACCCACTGCTGCCACCACCACACCACTACTACTACCACAATGCTGCCACCACCACCAACCCACTACTAACACACTGCTGGTCACCACCACCACCACTATACTACCAGACTGCTGCCACCACCACCACCACTACTACTACCACACTGCTGCCACCACCACCACCACTACTACTACCACACTGCTGCCACCACCACCACCAATACTACCACACTGTGCCCACCACCCCACCACCACTACTACCACTCTGCTGCACCACCACCACCAACTACTACCAACACTGCTGCCACACACACACCGACTACTACTCCACACTAGCTGCCACAACACACCACTACTACTACACACTGCTGCAACCACCACAACCCTACTACTACCACCACATGGCTGCCACCACCACCACCACTACTACAACCACACTGCGCCACACACCACCACTACTACCACACTGCTGCCACCACACACCACTACTACTACCACACTGCTGCCACCACCACCACACTACTACTACCAACACTGCTTGTCCACCACCACCACACTACTACACATGCTGCCACCACCACCACACTACTACTTCTCCACACTGCTGCACCAACACCCAGCCACTACTACCCACACTGCTGCACCACCACCACCACCACTTAACTACCACAACTGACGTGCCACTACCACCACCACTACTACCACATGCTGCCACCACCACCACCACTACTACTACCACACTGCTGCCACCACCACCACACTACTACACACTGTGCCACCACCACCACCAACTACTACCACACTGCTGCCACCACCACCACCACTACTACCACACTGCTGCCACCACCACCACCACCACTACTACCACACTGCTGCCACCACCACCACCACTACTACTCCACACTGCTGCCACCACCACCACCACTACTACTTACCACCACTGCTGCCACCCACCACTCACCACTTACTACTACCACACTGCTGCCACCACCACACCACTACTACTACCACACTGCTGCCACCACCACCACCACTACTACTACCACACTGCTGCCACCACCACCACCACTACTACTACCACACTGCTGCCACCACCACCACCACTACTACTACCACACTGTTCCCCCACCAACCACCACTACTACTACCACACCACTGCTGCCACCACCACCACCACTAATACTACCCCACACTGCTGCCACACCACACCACTATCTACCACACTGCTGCCACCACCACCACCACTACTATACCACACTGCTGCCACACACCACCACTACACCACACTGCTGCCACCACCACCACCACTTCTACCACACTGCTGCCACCACCCCCACCACTACTACCACACTGCTGCCACACCACCACCACCATACTTCACACTGCTGCCCCCACCCTACTACCACATGCTGTCCCACCATCCACACATACAACACACTGCTGCCCCCCCCACCACCACTACTACCACACTGCTGTTCCCACCACCACCACTTCTACCACACTGCTGTCCCACCCACACTTACTACCACATGCTGCCCCAACCACGCCACATACACACTGCTGTCCCACCACCACCACTACTACACACTGTTTTGCCCCCACCCCACCACTTACTACCACAACTGCTGCCCCACCAAACCACACTACTGCCCCCTCCCACCACCACTATACTACATGCTATCCCTACCACCACCACTACTACCTCACTGTGCCCCACAACACCATACTAACCACACTGCCTGCCCAAACCACACACTACTACCCACATGCTGCCCCATCACCACCACTATTTACCAACACTGATGCCCAACACCACCACTACTACACACTCCTGTCCCCTCCACCACCACTACTACCACACTGATGCCCCCACCACAAAACGGCTACCACACTGCTTGCCCCCACCACCACCACTACTCCACATGATGCCCCCACCACTACTACCACACTGCTGCCCCCACACCACCAATACTACCACATGATGCCCCCATCCACCACACTACTACCACACTGCTGCCCCCACCACACCACTACTTCCACACTGCTGCCCCTACCACCACACTACTGCCCCCTCCACCACCCACTACTACCCACTCTGCTTGCCCCTACCACCACCACTACTACCCACTCTGCTGCCCCCACCACCACCACTTAAATATACTTCTACCACGCTGGCTGCCCCCACCCCCACCACTACTTACCCCCACACTGCTGCCCTCACCACCACCAGCTTACTACCACACTGCTGCCCAACCACCACCCACATACTGCCCCACCACCACATACATACCACACTGCTGCCCCCACCACCCCCACTATACCACACTGATTGCCCCCACCACCACACACTACTACCACACTGCTGCCCCCACCACCACCACTACTTCCACACAGCTGCCCCTACCACCCCACTTAGTACCACACTGCTGCCCCCACCACCACCACTACTACCATATTGCTGACCCCACCACACCACTACTACCACACTGCTGCCCCAGCCACCACCACTACTTACCACCCCACTGGCTGCCCACCACCACTACCTACTACCACACTGCTGCCCCACCACCACACTACCACACTGCTGTCACACCACCACCACTACTACCACACTGCTTGCCACCACCACCACCACTATACACCTTGCTGTCCCCACCAACACCACTACTACCACTTGTTGGCCCCTCCACCACCACCACTACTACCACACTGCTGCCCCCCACACCACCACACTACTGCCCCACCACCACCACTACTACTACACTGCTATCCCTACCACACCACTACTACCACAACTGCTGCCCCCCACACCCACACTACTACACACTGCTGCCCCAAAATCACCACTACTACACACTTGCTGCCCCATCACCACCATATTCCACACTGATGCCCCCACCACCACCAACTACTACCACATGCTGTCCCACCACCACCACTACTACCACACTGATGCCCCCACCACCAAGGCTACCACACTGCTGCCCACACCACCACTACTTACACCACTGATGCCCCACCACTACTACCACACTGCTGCCCCCACCACCACCACTACTACCACCTGAAGCCCCCTCCACCACACTACTACCACACTGCTGCCCCACACCCCATCTACAACACTGGCTGCCCCTACCACCTCACTACTTGCCCCCACCACCACCACTACTACCACTCTGTGCCCCTACCACCACCACTTACTACCACTCTGCTGCCCCCACCACCACACTACTACTTACTACTACCACGCTTGCTTGCCCCACCACCACCACAACTACCACACTGCTGCCCTCCCACCACCACTACTACCACACTGCCTGCCCACCACCACCACACTACTGCCCCCACCACCACCACTACTACCACACTGCTTGCCCCACCACCACCACTACTACCACACTGATGCCCACCACCACCATCTACTACCACACTGCTGCCCCCCACACCACTACTACCTCACTGGCTGCCCCTACCACCAACACTAGTACCACACTGTTGCCCCACCACCACCACTTACTACCATATTGCTGCCCCACCACCACCACTACTACCAACTACTGCACCCACACCAACACTACTACCACACTGATGCCCCACCACCACCACTACACCACACTGCTAGAGATAGTGCCAGAGATAAGCAGATACCCACATGCTTTGGAGAGAGTTTAGGAACTACCACCTGACCTTTACAGGAGGGAAGGAACAAGGAAGACTTGATCCCCAGGATGAGCCGTCTTCAAGGTGGAACTATCAAGGATGGGACAAGACTTCTCTCCAACATTAAACATAAGGACAACAAATGAAAATTTAAAAAGAAAATAAGCAACGGTAATTCAGGAATATTTTAGTCTCATATTGGTGGTGGTAGTAGTCGGTGGGTAGTTGTGGTGGTTGGTAGTGGTGGTGTAGTTGCTGGTGGTAATGGTGGTGGTAGTTGTGGATTGGAGGTGGTTGTGTAGTAGTGGTGGTGAATTGTGGTGGTTGTTGGTAGTAGTAGTGCGTAGTTTAGAGGTAATGATAGTGGTGGTAATTGTGCTGGTTAGTGGTAGAGTAGTGTGTTGGTGGTAGTAGTAGTAGTGGTGGTAATTGGGGTCGGTCGGGGTGATGTTTATTGTGCTGGTGTTGGTAGTAGTAGTAGTAGTGGTAATTGTGATTTAGTGTTAGTGGTGGTAGTTGTGCTGGTAGTGGTGTTGGTAATGTGGTGGTAGTGCGATGTGGTAATTGTGGTGGTAGTGGGTGGTGGTTAATTGTGGTGGTAGAGGTAGTCGGTAATTGTGGTGGTAGTGGTGGTGGTAATGTAGTAGTTGTTGGTTGTAGTGGTAGTAGTGGTGTTGGTGGAACTGGTGGTGGTAATTGTGTGGTGGTGGTTAGTAGTAGTGGTAGGTGTGATGGGTGGTAGGTAGTAGTGGTAACTGTGGTGGTGATGTAGTAACTGTGGTGGTGTTAGTAGTAGTGGTAGTAGTGGTGGGGTGGTGTATGGAACTGGTGGTGAGTAGTAACGTGGGGGGAGTAGTTGGTGTAGTGGTGGTTTTGGGGAGTATACGGAGTTTGGTGGTGGAGTAGTGGTAACTGGGGTGAAAGGAGAAAAGTGTTTGGGGGTGTAGTATGGGTTAGGTGGTGGGGTAGAAGTAGGAGTTGTGGTGGGAGGGTGTTGGGGGGAGTAGTGTTTAAATGTGTTTGAGGTAGTAAACTGTGGTGGGGGTTTAGTAGTAGTGGGGATTGGGTAGTAGTGGTAGTTGTGGTGGTGGTGGATAGTGGGAACGTGGTGGTGTGGTATAAGGGGTGGTTGGGGATAGGGAGTAAATGGGGGTGGGGTAGATGCGGGGTTGTGGTGGGGTATAGTGGGGTGGGGTGGGGGTATAGTGGTAATGTGGTGGGTGGTAGTAAATGTGGGGGGGTAGTAGTGGTTTGGTTGGTGGGGTGTAGTGGTAACGGTGGGATGGAGTAACTGTGGTGGTGAAAGTATTGGGAGTGTGGTAAGATGGGGAAATTAGGGGTTGGGGTGGTGTAGTGAAACGGGGGGATGGTAGTAAATGTGGGGGGATGAGGGAGGGGTGGTTTGTAGTGGTGTGGGGTTGGATTGGTAACGGGGTGTGGGGTTAAACTGTGGTGGTGGAAGAGTGGAGTTTTGTAAGGGGGTTTTGGGGGTGAGTGGAGGGTAGTGGTAATCGTAGTGGTACAATGGTGGTATTGTGGTTAGTGGCTTGGTAATTGTGGGGGGGGGGGGTAGATACGGTAGTTGTGGGGTAGTGGTGGTGGGGTATGCTAATTAAGGGTGGTGGTAGCAGTAGGGTAGTTGTGGTAGTAGGGGGGGTTGGTTAGTAGGGTAATTGTGGGGTGAGGTTTAAAAAAATGTGGTGGTGGAGTAGTAGTGGTAGTTGGGTAGTAGTGGGTTGATTGGTGCGGGGAGATAGAGGTAGTTGTGGTGGGGGGTTTTGGGAAAATTTTGGGGGTGTAGTAGTAGGGTAGTTGTAGTGGTGGGAGTAATAGTGGGAGGCCTTTTGGGGGGGTATTGGGTAATTTTGGTGGTGGGGGAGAGTCGTTGTTTGGTGGAGTCCGTTGGTGCTGGGGGCTAATTGTGGTGGTGGGATAGAGTGGCGTTATAGGGTGGTGGGGGTATAGTGGGGTGGGGGCAGTGGTAATTTTGGTGGGATGGTTAAAATGGGTAGTAACTGTGGGGGTGAATAGTAGGGTAATTTGGGTAGTGGGGCAGGGTATGGTTGGGGGTGGGGATAGTGGTGGTAGGGGTTGTGGTTTTGGGGTTGGGGTGGGGGGTATAGAAAGGGAGTTGTAGTGGGAGTATGTGGTGTTTAAAAGTGGGAGCTGGTTGGTAGTGGTAAAGTGATTTTGGTGGAGTATATTGTGTTGGTACTAGTGGGGGTAGTGGTTTTTGGTAATTGTGGTGGTGAGGTAGAAGTAAGGATTGTGGTGTAGGGGTTAGGGGGGGTGGGGAGTGGTGGTAGGGCGGGGGAGTGGGGGTTAGTGTGGTGGTGGTTTGTTGGTGGTGGTAGTAAGTGTTAGTAGTAGTAGATTGAGTGGTGGTAAAACGTGGTGGTAGTGGCGGTGGTAGTGGTAAATGTTGGCAGTAGTGTGGGGGTGTAGTGGTGTTGGGAAGGTGGTCGTAGAGTTTGGTGGAATGAAGTGGTAGTACTTGGTATGGGGTGGTGTAGAAGTGGTGGTACTGGTGGTGATGGTAAATGGGGTGGCGGTGGAAGTGGTGTAAGGGTGTTAGTTGGTAGAAGGGGTGCTGGTAGTATGTAGCGGTGGTAATGGTGGGAGAGGGAAAGCAGTGGTTTTGGGAGTGGTAGTAGAGGTGGTTGTGGCAGCAGTGGTATTAGTGGTTGTACTATGTGGTAGTAGTATGGCAGTAATGGTAGTAGGTTGGTTGCGGTAGTAAGTAGTAGTGGTGGTGGTAGGTAGTAGTGGTGGTGGTAGCAGTAGTGGAAGAGGTAGTGGCAGCATGGTTCAATAGTAATGGTGGTAGTAGTAGTGGATAGCAGTAAGGGAAGTGGTGGTAGTGGTGGTAGTATGTTGGTATAGTGTGGTATATAATGGTGGTATAGAGTGTTAGGTATAGTGGTGGTTGAGTAGTGGTGGTAGTAGTGGTGGTATTAGTATGTCGGTAGTAGTAGTGGTGGTAGTAGTGGGGTAGTAGTGGTTGGATAGTAGTGGTGGTAGTGAGGGTCCACAAGTGCCTGGGACCACAACTTCAGTAGTAGTAGTGGGTGTAGTGAGGGACACATGTGCCTGGGACCCACAACTTCATAGTAATAGTGGTGGTGGATGAGCTAGGAGGTAGTAGTGGTGTAGTGGTGAGTAGTGGTGGTAGTGAGTGGACAACAAAGTGCCTGGGACCACAACTTCAGTAGTATAGAGTGGTGTGTAGTAGTTGGTAGGAGAGTGTGGTAGTATTGGTGGTAGTAGTGGTGGTAGTAGCTGGTGGTAGTGGAGGTAAGTGTGGTAGTGAGGGTCAACAAGCCTGGGACCACACTTCAGTAGTAGTAATAGTGGTGGTATATGGTGGGTAGTGAAGGGGTCAAAACCAACGTGACCTGGGACCACAACTTTCAGTAGTAGTATAATTAGTGGTGTTGTAGTGGTGGTAGTAGTGGAGTGTAGTGGTTGGTAGTGAGGGTCACAGTGACCTGGACCCACAACTTCAGTAGTAGTAGTAGTGGTGGTAGTAGTGGTGGTAGTAGTGTGGTATAGTGGTGTAGTAGTGGTGGTATGTGGGTGGTGGGTAAGTAGTGTGGTATATGTGGTATAGTGGTGGTATAGTGTTTGTATAAGTGGTGGTAGTAGTAATGTAGTGGTGGTAGTGAGGGACAACCAGTTCCTGGGACCCCAACTTCAGTAGTAGTATATAGTATGGTCTTAGTAGTGTGTGTAGTAGTGTGGTAGTAGTGGTGGTAGTAGTGGTGGTAGTAGTGGTGGTAGTAGTGGTGGTAGTAGTGGTGGTAGTGAGGGTCAACAAGTGCCTGGGACCACAACTTCAGTAGTAGTAGTAGTGGTGGTAGTAGTGGTGGTAGTGAGGGTCAACAAGTGCCTGGGACCACAACTTCAGTAGTGGTGGTAGTAGTGGTGGTAGTGAGGGTCAACAAGTGCCTGGGACCACAACTTCAGTAGTGGTGGTAGTAGTGGTGGTAGTGAGGGTCAACAAGTGCCTGGGACCACAACTTCAGTAGTGGTGGTAGTAGTGGTGGTAGTAGAGGTGGTAGTAGTGGTGGTAGTAGTGGTGGTAGTGAGGGTCAACAAGTGCCTGGGACCACAACTTCAGCAGTACTGGTGGTAGTAGTGGTGGTTGGTGTTGGTAGTGGTGGTGGTAGAATGGGTGGTAGTGAGGGTCAACAAGTGGCCTGGACACAACTACAGTAGGTGGTGGTAGTGAGGGTCAACAGTGCCTGGGACACACTTCAGTAGTGGGTGGTAGTATGGTGGAAGTGAGGGTCACAAGTGCCCTGGGACCACAACTTCAGTAGTGGTGGTAGTACTGGTGGTAGTAGTGGTGGTGGAAGTAGTGGTGGTAGTAGTGGTGGTAGTAGTGGTGGTAGTAGTGGTGGTAGTGAGGGTCAACAAGTGCCTGGGACCACAACTTCAGTAGTAGTAGTAGTGGTGGTAGTAGTGGTGGTAGTAGTGGTGGTAGTGAGGGTCAACAAGTGCCTGGGACCACAACTTCAGTAGTAGTAGTAGTGGTGGTAGTAGTGGGGAGGTAGTGGGGTCAACAAGTGCTTGGACCACAACTTCAGTAGTGGTGGTAGTAGTGGTGGTAGTAGTGGTGGTAGTGAGGGTCAACAAGTGCCTGGGACCACAACTTCAGTAGTGGTGGTAGTAGTGGTGGTAGTGAGGGTCAACAAGTGCCTGGGACCACAACTTCAGTAGTGAGTAGTAGTGTGGTAGTAAGGTGGTAGTAATTGGTGGTAGTAGTGGTGTTAGTGAGGGTCAACAAGTGCCTGGACCCACAACTTCCAGTACGTGGTAGTAGTGGTGGTATTGGTGGTAGTAGTGGGAAGTGCGGGTCAACAAGTGCCTGGGCCCACAACTTCAGTAGTGGTGGTAGTAGTGGTGGTAGTGAGGGTCAACAAGTGCCTGGGACCACAACTTCAGTAGTGGTGGTAGTAGTGGTGGTAGTAGTGGTGGTAGTGAGGGTCAACAAGTGCCTGGGACCACAACTTCAGTAGTGGTGGTAGTACTGGTGTAGTAAGTGGTGGTAGTATGGTGGTAGTAGTGGTAGTAGTGGTGGTAGTGAGGGTCAACAAGTGCCTGGGACCACAACTTCAGTAGTAGTAGTAGTGGTGGTAGTAGTGGTGGTAGTAGTGGTAGTAGTGGTGGTAGTGAGGGTCAACAAGTGCCTGGGACCACAACTTCAGTAGTAGTAGTAGTGGTGGTAGTAGTGGTGGTGGTAGTGAGGGTCAACAAGTGCCTGGGACCACAACTTCAGTAGTAGTAGTAGTGGTGGTAGTAGTGGTGGTAGTAGTGGTGGTAGTGAGGGTCAACAAGTGCCTGGGACCACAACTTCAGTAGTGGTGGTAGTAGTGGTGGTAGTAGTGGTGGTAGTGAGGGTCAACAATCCTGGGAACCACAAAGTCAGTAAGTAGTAGTAGTGTGGTAGTAGTGGTGGTAAGTGAGGGACAACAAGTGCCTGGAGGCACAACTTCAGTAGTAGTGGTAGTAGTGGTGGTAGTAGTGGTGGTAGTAGTGGTGGTAGTAGTGGGTGGGTAGAAGTGGTGGTAGTAGTGGTGGTAGTAGTGGTGGTAGTAGTGGTGTAGTATGGTGGTAGTGGTGGTGGAAAGGTGGTGGTATAGTGGTGGTAATAGTGTGCTAGTAGTGTGTTGAGTAGTGGTGGTATAGTGGTGGTAGTAGTGGTGGTAGTAGTGGTGGTAGTAGTGGTGGTAGTGGTGGTGGTAATAGAGGTGGTAGTAGTATGGTAGATGGTGGTAGTGAGGGTCAACAAGTGCCTGAGACCACAACTCAGTAGTAGAGTAGTGGTGGTAGTATGGTGGTAGTAGTGGTGTAGTAAGTGGTGGTAGTAGTGGTGGGTAGTAGTGGTGGTAGTATGGTGGTAGTGTGGGGTAGTAGTGGTGGTAGTAGTAGTGGTAGTAGTGGTGGTAGTAGTGGTGGTAGTAGTGGTGGTATTAGGTGGTGGTATGTAGTGGTTGGAAGTAGTGGAAGGTAACGTGGGTGTGGAAGATAGTGGTGGTAGTTAGTGGTGGTAGTAGTGGTGGGTAGTGAGGGTCAACAAGGCCTGGGTCCACAACTTCATAGTTGTGGTAGTTGGTGGTAAGTAGTGGAGGTAGTGAGGGGCAACAAGTGCCGGGGACCACAACGTCCCAGTAATGGTGGTAGTAGTGGTGGTAGTAGAGGTGTAGTAGTGGTGGTAGTATGGTGGTAGTAGAGGTGGTAATATGGTGTTGTAGTGGGGGTAGGAGATGTGTAGTAGTGGTGGTAGTAGTGTGGTAGTAGTGTGTATGTAGAGGTGGTAGTATGGGTGGTAGTGAGGACAAAAGTGCCGGGACCACAACTTCAGTAGTGTGTGGTAAGTAGTGGTGGTATTGGAGGGTCAAACAAGTGCCTGGGACCACAACTTCAGTAGTAGTAGTAGTGGTGGTAGTAGTGGTGGTAGTAGTGGTGGTAGTGAGGGTCAACAAGTGCCTGGGACCACAACTTCAGTAGTGGTAGTAGTGGTGGTAGTAGTGGTGGTAGTAGTGGTGGTAGTAGTGGTGTAGTAGTGGTGGTGGTAGTGGTGGTAGTGAGGGTCAACAAGTGCCTGGGACCACAACTTCAGTAGTAGTAGTAGTGGTGGTAGTAGTGGTGGTAGTGAGGGTCAACAAGTGCCTGGGACCACAACTTCAGTAGTAGTAGTAGTGGTGGTAGTAGTGGTGGTAGTAGTGGTGGTAGTAGTGGTGGTAGTAGTGGTGGTAGTAGTGGTGGTAGTATAGGTGTAGTAGTGGAGTAGTAGTGTGAGGTAGTGGTGGTAGTGAGGGTCACAAGATGCCTGGGACCACGAACTTCAGATAGTATAGTGGTGGTAGTAGTGGTGGTAGTAGTGGTGGTAGTGAGGGTCAACAAGTGCCTGGGACCACAACTTCAGTAGTAGTAGTAGTGGTGGTAGTAGTGGTGGTAGTGAGGGTCAACAAGTGCCTGGGACCACAACTTCAGTAGTAGTAGTAGGGTGGTAGTATGGTGTAGTAGAGGGGGTAGTGAGGGTCAACAAGTGCCTGGACCACAACTTCAGTAGTAGGTAGTAGTGGTGTAATGAGGGACAACACGATGCCTGGGACCAACGAACATCAGTAGTATGGTAGGTAGTAGGGTGGTGGTAGTAGTGGTGGTAGTAGTGAGTGGTGAGTGAGGGTCAACAAGTGCCTGGTGACACAACTTCAGTAGTAAGTAGTAGTGGTGGTATAGTGGTTGTAGTGAGGGTCAACAAGTGCCTGGACCACAACTTCATAGTAGTAGTAGTGGTGGTATGTGAATGGAAGTGAGAGGGTTTCAACAGATGCCTGGGACCACAACTTCAGTAGTTGGAGGTAGTAGTGGGTGTTAATTGAGGACTCAACAATGCCTGGGACCCACAACTCCGTATAGTAGTAGTGGTGGTTATGTAGTGGTGGTATTTGGCGAGGGTCAACAAGTGCCTGGGACACCAACTTCAGTATAGTAGTATGATGGTGGTAGTAGTGTGTAGTAGAGGTGGTAGTGGTGGTAAGTGAGGGTCAATCAATGCCTGGGACCCCAAACTTCAGTAGTGGTGTAGTAGTGGAGGTTAGTAATTAGTGGATATGAGGGTCACAAGGATGGCCTGGGACCACAACTACAGTAGTAGTAGTAGTGGTGGTAGTAGTGGTGTAGTATGTGGTGGTAGTAGTTCGCAGTGGTAGTGAGGGTCAACAAGTGCCTGGGACCACAACTTCAGTAAAGTAGTATAGAGGTGGTAGTATTGTGGTAGTAGAGGTTGGTAGTGAGGGATCAACAAGTGCCCTGGGACCACAACTTCAGTAGTGGTTGGTAGTAGTGGTGGGTAGTAGTGGTGGTAGAGAGGACAACAGGGCCTGGACCACAACCTTCCATTAGTGGTGGTAGTAGTGGTGTAGTATAGTGGTATGAGGGTCAACAAGTGCCTGGGACCACAACTTCAGTAGTGGTGGTAGTAGTGGTGGTAGTAGTGGTGGTAGTGAGGGTCAACAAGTGCCTGGGACCACAACTTCAGTCTTCACTTAAAATAGTTCTCTTTAATTTTCTCTCCCCTCCCCACCCCTCCTCCTTGCATCCCTTCCCCCCTCTCTCCCCCTCCTCCTCTGCAACTTCTTCCTCCCCTCTCTTCCTCCCCTCCCTCCTCCTCCTCCTCTGCATCCTTCCTCCCCACTCTTCCCTCCCCTCTCCCCCCACCTATCTTGCTTCCTCGTATTTCTTTTAATGTTCCCTCTCTATCCTTCACTCCTTTCATTCTTTGTCTATATTCAATCTCTTATTGCCTCCTCACCGCTCTAGGACGTCTCTCTCTCTCTTTCTCTCTCTCTCTCTCCTCTCCTCTCTCTCTCTCTCTCTGCTCTCTCTCTCTCTCTCTCTCTCTCCTTCCCAGGAAGTCCTACTACTCTCTCTCACCTATCACTTCCCACCATTTTTTAATTACCGATTCTTTCCTGTCTTATTTCCGACCTTCTCTCTCTCCTTTCTCCCTCCCTCCCTCTTTTCCTTATTTTCTTCTGTTTCCTTCCTCTCTCCCCACTCCTCTCAATCACCTACTAATTACTTTCCAGTCTTCTGTTCCCAATATTCTCTGTCTCGCCTTTTTACTGCTTTCCCACTCCCTCATCTATCATCCCTACCTCAGTCCTTCCACTCATAATAATTCCTTCTTTCCTTTACTATCTCTAAATCCAGGCCCTTCCCCTCACCTCTTCATTCCCCAACTTTTCTTTATCACCCCTACCTCAATCCCGTCCTCGCCCTCTCTTACCTCCCTTCCACTTTATAATCACAACCGCTCTGTGTTTCGGCCAGCTTCGCCTCCTCCTTCTTGCTGCTACACTTGTCTGTTTTCCCCCTCACCCCTCAGCCACTGTTTCCCCTCACCCCTCAGCCACAGTTTCACCTCACCCCTCAGCCACTGTTTCCCCTCACCCCTCAGCCACTGTTTCCCCTCACCCCTCAGCACTGTTTCCCCCTCACAACCTCAGCACTGTTTCCCTCACCCCTCAGCCACTGTTTCCCTCACTCCTCAGCCACTGTTTCCCCTCACCCCTCAGACAACTGTTTCCCCCCACCCCTCAGCCACTGTTTTCCCCCTCACCCCTCAGCCACTGTTTTCCCTCACTCCTCACCACTGTTTCCCCTCACCCCTCAGCCACTGTTTCCCCCACCCCCTCAGCCACTGTTTCCCCTCACCCCTCACCACTGTTTCCCCTCACACCTCAGCCACTGTTTCCCCTCACCCCCCAGCCACTGTTTCCCTCACCCCTCAGCCACTGTTTCCCCTCACCCTCAGCCACTGTTCCCCTCACCCCTCAGCCACTGTTTTCCCCTCACCCCTCAGCACTGTTTCCCCTCACTCCCCCACCACTGTTTCCCCTCACCCCCTCAGAACTGGGTTTTTCCCCACCCTCAGCCCCTGTTTTCCCCCCCACCCCCCAGTCACTGTTTCCCCTCACCACTGGTACCCCTCAGCCACTGTTTCCCCCCTTCCACCCCTCAGCCACGTTTCCCCTCACCCCTCAGACCCCTGTTTTCCCCTACACACCCTCAGCCACTGTTTCCCCTCACCCCTCAGCCCCCCCCCCGTTTCCCCTCCACCCCTCAGCCACTGTTTTCCCCCACCTCTAGCCACTGTTTCCCCTCACCCCTCAGACCTTTTTAACCCTCCACCCCCTCAGCCACTGTTCCCCCCTCACCCCCCAGCCACTGTTAACCTCACCACCCCTCAGCCACTGTTAACCCTCACCCCTCAGCCACTGTTTTCCCCCTCACCCCTCACCAAATGTTTCACCTCACCCCTCAGTCACTGTTTACCCTCTCAGCCCTCAGCCACTGTATCCCCTCAGCCACTGTTTCCCCTCACCCCTCAGCCACTGTTACCCCTCAGCCACTGTTTCCCCTTACCCCTCAGCCACTGTTACCCCTCAGCCACTGTTTCCCCTCAGCCACTGTTTCCCCTCACCCCTCAGCCACTGTTACCCCTCAGCCACTGTTACCCCTCAGCCACTGTTTACCCCTCAGCCACTGTTTCCCCTCAGTCACTGTTACCCCTCACCACTGTTTCCCCTCACCCTCAGTCACTGTTTACCTCTCAGCCCTCAGCCACTTACCCCTCAGCCACTGTTTCCCTCAGCCACTGTTTCCTCCCCACCCCTCAGCCACTGTTACCGCTCAGCCACTGTTTCTCCTCAGCCACTGTTTTCCCCTCACCCCTCAGCCACTGTTACCCCTCAGCCACTGTTTCCCCTCAGCCACTGTTTCCCCTCACCCCCCAGCCACTGTTACCCCTCAGCCACTGTTTCCCCCCAGGCCAAATGTTTTTCCCCTCACCCTAAGCCACTGTTACCCCTCAGCCATTTACTCAGCCACTGTTTCCCTCAGCCACTGTTTCCCCTCATTCATGTTTTTCCCTTCACCACAGTTTTCCCCCCCACCCCTCAGCCACTGTTTCCCCTCAGCCCCTGTTTTCCCCCCACCCCTAGCCCTGTTACCCCTCAGCCCCTGTTTCCCCTCAGCCACTGTTTTCCCCCCACCCCCTCAGCTATTACCCCACACCACGGGTTTCCCCCTTTGCCACTGTTTTCCCCTCAGCCACTGTTACCCCTTTAGCCCCTGTTACCCCTCGCCACTGTTAAACCCCACAGCCACTGTTTTCCCCCCAGCCAATGTTTCCCCTCACCCCTAAGCCACTGTTACCCCTTTAGTCATGTTATCCCGACCCCTGTTTTCCCCCCCCCAGCCCCTTTTTTCCCCCTTCCACTGTTTCCCCCCCGCCAAAAGGTTTCCCCCTCACCCCTTTAGCCCCTGTTACCCCTCAGCCCGTTTCCCCCCACCCCTTTTTTACCCCCCCCGCCCCCTGTTACCCCTCAGCCCTGTTTTTTCCCCCCAATCTTAGCCACTGTTAAACCCCCCCGCCACGGTTTTCCCCCCACCCCCCAGCCACTGGGTTTTCCCCCCAAACCCCCCACCATTGTTACCCCCCAACCCCCTGTTAACCCCCCCCGCCCCTGTTTTCCCCCTCAGTCTCTGTTTCCCCCCTCCCCTCAGCCCCCCTGGGCCCCTCAGCCACTTTTTCCCCAACACTGTTTCCCCCTCAGCCACTGTTACCCCCCCAGCCACTTTACCCCAGCCATGTTTCCCCCACCCCCCGCCAATGTTACCCCTAAACCACTGTTTTCCCCCCCCCCCCTCAGCCACTGTTACCCCCCACCACTTTTCCCCTCACGCCCCCGCCACTGTTTCCCCCCAGCCACTGTTTTCCCCCCAGCCCCTGTTTCCCCCCACGCCTCAGCCCCGTTACCCCCCAAACCACTGGTTTTTCCCCCCACCCCTCAGGCCCCTGTTACCCCTCAGCCACGGTTTCCCCCACCCCTCAGTCCCCTGTTACCCCTCACACTGTTTTCCCCCAGCCACTGTTTCCCCTTAACCCCCCAGGGCCCCTATTACCCCTTTAGCCACGTTTCCCCCCAACCCCCCAGCCACTGTTACCCCAGCCACGGTTTCCCCCCACCCCCCAGTCACTGTTTCCCCTCACCATGTTTCCCCTCACCCCCAGTCACTGGGTTTCCCCCCCACCACTATTACCCCCAGCCATGTTACCCTCACCACTGTTTCCCCTTTACCCCTCATCCCCCTGTTCCCCTCAAACCATATTTCCCCCCCCAGCCCCTGTTTCCCCCCTAACACTCAAACCAGACAAAAAACTATAACAAAAACATGGGAAATCGTGGATATCACAGTAATGTACCCACATTGCTGGGCTCTGCTGTGGGTTTCTGAGCCCCCAAACCACAGCAGACAAAACCTTTGTTAAAAAAAAAGTGAATGACCCTTTTTGACGGTCCAAAGAGAAATTTCACGGTTAACAAAAGAGAGATTTAAAACTGGTCACATAACAAAAGATTTAAAACTGGTCAAATAACAAGAGAGAATAAAACTGGTCCCCAAAACAAGAGAAAAATTTAAAAAGGTCACAAAAACAAGAGAGATTAACACTGGGCACATAACGAGAATAAAATGGTCACATAACAAAAAGAGAATAAAAAATGGGGCACATAACAAGAGATTAAAACTTGGGC
Organism: Cherax quadricarinatus; assembly: GCF_026875155.1. Lineage (NCBI taxonomy): Eukaryota > Metazoa > Arthropoda > Malacostraca > Decapoda > Parastacidae > Cherax > Cherax quadricarinatus. Next base: position 46,569,435 of record NC_069426.1, on the reverse strand, counting down.
AAATAACAAGAGAGAAAAAAACTGGTCCCCTAACAAAAGGGGATTAACCCTGGTCACATAACAAGAGGAATAAAAATGGGGCACATAACCAAAAGAGTTAAACCCCGTCCCCATAACAAGAGATATTAAAAGGGGCACAAAACAAGAGAGAAAAAAAAGGTTTACATAACAAGAGAGATTAAAATGGGGCCCTAACCCAAAAGAGAATAAAATTTGGGCACATAACAAAAAGAATTAAAAATGGTCACAAAACAAGAGAATTAACATGGTCACATAACAAGAGAGAATTTAAAAATGGGGCACATAACAAAAAGAGATTAACACGGCACAAAAAGAGAGAAAAAAATGGTCACATAACAAAGAGATTAACACTGGTACATAAAAGAGGGGAAAAAACTGGTCACATAACAAGAGAGAATTTAAAAATGGGCACATAACAAGAGAGGGTTAACCCCCGGTCCCCATAACCAAAAGGGTATTAAAAACCCGGCAAAATAAAAAAAGATATTAACACTGGTCACAAAAAAGAAAAGAATTAAAATGGTCACAAACAAGAGAGAATTTCAACTGGTTTACATAACAAGAGAGAATAAAAATGGGCCCATAAGAGATATTAAAACTGGTCCCCATTTAAAAAGAGATATTAAAAAACTGGTCCCATAACAAAAAGAGAATTTAAAAATGGTCACATAACAAGAGAGAATAAAACTGGGCACACAAGAGATATTAAAACTGGTCACATAACAAGAAAATATTTAAAATGGTACATAACAAAAGGGGAAAAAAAACGGTCACATAACAAGAGAGAAAAAAAAGGGGCACTAACATGAGAGAATAAAACGGTCAATAACAAAAAGAGAATACAACTGGTCACATAACATGAGAAATAAAAAAATGGTCCCATAACAAGAGAGAATTTAAAAATTGGGGCACATAAAAAAGAGAGAAAAAAACTGGTCCCTAACAAGAGAGAATAAAAATGGTCACATAACAAGAGGGGAAAACAAAAAAGGGCACATAACAAGAGAGAATAAAACTGGTCACATAACAAGAGAGAATTAAAAAATGGTCACATAACAAAAAATATTTAAACCTGGTCACATAACAAGAGAAACTAACACTGGGGCAAAAAAACAAGAGATATTAACACTGGTCCCCCATAACAAGAATATTAACCCCTAGTCAATAACAAGAGATATTAAACCCCTGGGCACATAACAAGAGATATTAAAAAATGTCAAAATAAACAAGAATAAATTAAAACTGGTCACATAACAAGAGATATTAACACTGGGCACATAAAAAAGAGATATTAACACTGGTCACATAACAAGAAAATATTAACACAGTCACATTAAAAAAGAGATATTAACACTTTGGGCACATAACAAGAGTATTAAAAAATGGTCACATAACAAGAGAAATTAACACTGGGGGGCACATAACAAGAGATATTAACATGGGACATAACAAAGATATTAAAAACTGGTCACATAACAAGAGATATTAAAAAATGGTCACATAAAAAAGAGATTTTTAAAATGGTCACCCTTAAAAAGAATATTAACAATGGGGCACATTAAAAAGACCCGAATAAACCATACCCGGACGGGAATTGAACCCCGGTCCCGAGAGTCTCAAAAAAATCCAGACCGTCGTTTAGCCACTGAAAAGCTTTTCCACAAAAAAGATTTTGTCCCCAAAGGTATATTTCTACACCATAGGAAAAGGGTTTGCCCTAGGCCCCCACGTGACCACAAAGCAAGTTTTTACAGAGAATCTCCCGCTAGCGTGGCCGTGACGAACTCTACTAAGTCCCCCCACGCCGCAACATGACGAATCTTTCGTGGCTAGCTGGTTTCCCGTGGCTAACAAAGACGGTTGGAGTTTTGAGACTCTCTGACCCGGGGGGTTATATCCCCGCCCGTGGGATGGTTTGTTTTTCAGTCGTGTCATTACGATTTCTGAATCATTTTAAAAGAGAATAAAACGGTCACATAACCAAAAGAGAAAAAAAAAAAAAAAAAAAAAAAAGGAAAATAACAAGAGAATAAAACTGGTCACATAACAAGAGATGTTAACACTGGTCACATAACAAGAGAGAATAAAACTGGTCACATAACAAGAGAGAATAAAACTGGTCACATAAGAGAGATTAACACTGGTCACATAAGAGAGATTAACACTGGTCACATAGCAAAAAAAAAAATTCACATGAAAAAAGAAAGTTAAAAACTTGATCACCTGAGTAAGTGTAGTTAGTAAGCGCATGTGACTAGTAATTATCAGACGGAGGTTGAAGCCTGCAGCACTCTTGCTTAAAGTACTCTTAATATGTCCACTACCATCCCTGTGTATAGTGTTTGTTGTAAGTACTTTTAGTAACAACAGTGGTGGAGTTAACAGCAACAGTGAGGGGAATTTAGCAGCAACAATCTAACAGGTTGTACATAATACCCAAAATATGACAATTTACAGACACATGTGCAACATCTGGGTATCTTCCTGCAACACTACGGTGCTCTTCACTAACTCCAAGACTGACGGACTGATTAACTATCTTTTGTATATAGCTCTACTGTCTTCATCTTTTAGCCTTGTACTGATAAAACCACTGGAGGGCGAAACGTCTACAAATAAAAATACCCAGATGTTGTACATGTGTGTAAATCTTCAGTGTAACAAGGTCACAAGAGAACACCAACCAGGCTCCAGCAACCAGTGATGACAGCCTCTGGAAAACCAGGGCAGGATACCTAAAGTATACCTGGAGAGGGTTTCGGGGGTCAACGCCCCCGCGGTCCGGTCTAAGACCAGGCCTCGTGGTGGATCTGGGTCTAATCAACCAGACTGTTACTACTGGCCGCATGCAAACTGACGTACGACCCACAACCCGGTTGGTCAGGTAGTGACTTTAGGTGCCTGTCCAGTGCCTTCTTGAAGACAGCCAGGGGTCTATTGGTAATCTCCTTTATGTATGCTGGTAGGCAATTGAACAGTCTTGGGCCCCGGACGTTTATTGTGTTGTCTCTCAGTGTACTCATGGCGCTCCTGCTTTTCATTGGGGAAATGTTGCATCTCCTGCCGAGTCTTTTGCTTTCATAGGGAGTGATTTTCGTGTGCAGGTTTGGTACTAATCCCTCTAGGATTTTCCAAGTGTATATTATCATGTATTTCTGTCGCCTGCATTCCAGGGAATACAGATCAAGGGCCTTCAACCGTTCCCAGTAATTTAGGTGCCTTATCATACTCATGTGTGCCGTGAAAGTTTTGTGTACACTCTCCAGGTCAATATTTTCGCCAGCCTTGAAGGGGGCAGTTAGTGTACAGCAGTATTCCACCTTAGAGAGAACAAGCGATTTGAATAGAATCATGGGCTTGGCGTCCCTAGTTCTGAAGGTTCTCATTATCCATCCTATCATTTTTTAGCAGATGTGGTAGATACATTGTTGTACTCTGTGAAGGCGAGATCCTCTGACATTATCACTCCCAGGTCCATCACATTACTTTCTCGCTCTATTGTATGGTATTAATTTGTTGTATACCCTGATACAGTTTTAATTTCCTCAAATTTTCCATATTTGAGTAGTTGAAATTTCTCTTCATTGAACTTCTTATTGTTCTGAGTGGCCCATTTGAAGATTTGGTTGATTTCCGTTTGGAGTATCGCGGTGTCTTAGATGGAGGTCACTGCCATGACAATTCGGGTGTCATCCACAAAGGAAGACACGGAGCTATGGCTTACATCTCTGTCTATATCAGATATGAGGATGAGAAATAGGATGGGAGCGAGCACTGTACCTTGTGGAACACAACTTTTCACCGTAGCTGCCTCGGACTTTACTCTGTTTACTATTATTCTTCGTGTTCTATTTGTTGGGAAGTTTTAGATCCATCTACCAACTTTTTCTGTTATTCCTTTATCACGCATTTTGTGAGCTATTACACCGTGGTCGCACTTTCCGAAGGCTTTTGCAAAGTCTGTGTATACTACATTTGCATTTTGTTTATCCTCTATAGCATCCAGGACCTTGTCATAGTGGTCCAAAGCTGGGACAGGCAGGAGCGACCTGCTCTAAACCCGTGTTGCCCTGGGTTGTGTAACTGATGGGTATCTAGGTGGTTGACGATCTTGTTTCTTAGAACCCTTTCAAAGATTTTTATGATATGGGATGTTAGTGCTATCGGTCTGTAGTTCTTTGCAACTGCTCTACTGCCACCTTTGGAGGGTGATGCTATGTATGTTGTTTTTAGTGAGTGTGGGATGACCCCTGTGTCTATGCTCCCTCTCCATACAATGCTGAAGGCAAGTGACAGGGGCTTCTTGTAGTTCTTGATGAACACGGAGTTCCACAAGTCTGGGCCTGGGGCAGAGTGCACGGGTGTGTCATGTATTGTCTTTTCAAAGTCTTGTGGTGTTAGGATAATATCAGAGCTTTTTGAGATGACTAAATTTTGGGTCTCGTTCGTAAAGAATTCATTTGGATTGTCGACCCTTAGTCTTGGTAACGGCTCGCTGAACACTGAGTCGTACTGGGACTTTAGTATCTCACTCATTTCTTTGCGGCCATCTGTGTATGTCGCATTTCGCCTAAGCAGAGGCCCAATACTAGATGGCGTAAGAGAAGAAGTATTTTTTGTTCAATTTCCTTTATGGCTTTTAGTCCTTCCTGAGATTCTTGTCTCCTGTAAGATTCCTTTAGCTTAAGCTCGATATTTACTATTTCACTGACCAGTGCCTCCCTTCGTGTTTCAGATATATTGGCCACTCTCAGCAGCTCTGCGATTTTTCGCCTTTGTATAGAGAGCGTTTCTCTTTCTAGTTTACATCTTCTCTTTCTTTTTCTTCATGGAATGTGCCTTGAGCAGACCTCAAGAGCCACCGAGTTATTTTTTTCTAGGCAAAGCTTCGGATCCATGTTGTTTAGAATATCTTCTCAGTTTTCATTTATCACATGGTTCACTTGTTCCCATTGTATATTTTTGTTACTGACGTTGAATTTTGTGAAGACATCCCTCATGACTGATCACATTTTAATGGTCAGGAGTTTTGTGCATACATGTCTGTACCTCAATGATGCTGTGATCTGAGTGCATTGTCTTTGATACGGGTATATTACGTATCAGATCGTCGTTGTTAGTGAAGATGAGGTCCAGCGTATTTTCTGGTTCTGTAGGTTCTAATATCTGCTGGTTTAAGGTGAATTTGGTGCAGAGATTTTAATAGTTCGTTTGTGTGTGAATTTTCATCTGAGCTGCCTCCCAGGGTGATCTCTGTTAAAACATTGTTTGCTATACTCCTCCATTTTAGGTGTATCAGGTTGAAATCCCCCAGTAGTAAGATGTTTGGGGCAGGAGTTTGGAGATTTTCCAGACAGTGGTCAATTTTGGAAAGTTGCTCCTGGAACTGGTGGGAAGTTGCATCTGGAGGCTTGTGTACAACAACAATGACAAGGTTTTGGTTTTCAGTCTTTACCGCCAAAACTTCAACTACATCATTTGAGGTGTTTAGTAGTTCTGAGCTAATGAGCGACTCTGTGACGAACAAGTCAACCCTCCCCCTCCCCTTGTTGCCAGTTTAGTCTGTCACATTAGAATAGGGTATAACCTGGGATCCATATTTCGTTGTCAAAATGATCCATTAGGTGGGTCTCTGTGAATGCTGCAAATATTGCATTTGACTCTCTGAGCAGTCCCTTGATGTAAGGAATTTTGTTGTTTGTTGATGGCTTTAGACCCTGTATGTTTGCAAAGACAAATGTCGTTATATTGATGGAATTTAGGGGCATTTTATTTGCTAGCTTTAATATGTGTTGTTCTGGAGTGGAGGCCACTGACTGTGTCTGCTCCAAAAGTGTTTTCAGTCGGTGTAAGATTTCTGTCATTTCTTGCCAGCGCAGCGCAGTGCTGGGTAGGCCATGTAGACCAGGGTAGGCATGTGTAGACATCAGCCATTAGACAGGTTATGGCTGGTTTGACAGTCTTTACACCCAAGCAACTCAATAACATTGAGGTGTAGTAGCTGAGCCATGCTAGTGGGCCTGTAGAACAAGCCAGCCATTACGGTGCCAGTTAGTGCACAGTTAGCATGGTAACAGAGCATCCATATTCGTTGGCAGCGATGATCCATTAGGCGGGTGTTCTGGTGAAGGAAAATTGCATTTGGGACCTGTGAGCAGTGCCCTGGTGAGTAGGCAGATTGTAGAGATTAGGCCATGGTAGACAGTAGCCGGGTAGAGCAGAGACAATGTCGTTAGATTAGAGGGGAATTAGGGCAGGTTATTGACCATTAATAGGGTAGCCTGGCAGTGGCAGGCCATGTGAACAGGTAGCCTGCTAAAAGAGCAGCCGTGTAAGATGTCTGTCAGAAACATGCCAGGCAAGCAGAGCGCAGTGCTAGGGTAGGCCATGAAAATAGAGCAGGGTAGGCCATGGTAGAGCAGGAGGCCATGTAGAGCAGGGTAGGCCATGGTTGAGCAGGTAGGCCATGGTAGACAGGAGGCCATGGTAGAGAGCATAAAGTAGGCCATGGTAGAGAGAGCAGGCCATGCAAGGGGTGGCAAGGTAGAGCAGAGCAGGCCATGGTAGAGCAGGGTAGTCCATGGTAGAGCAGAAGTTAGGCCATGGTAGAGCAGGCAGGCCATGGTAGAGCAGCAGGCCATGATAGAGCAGGGTAGGTCATGGTAGAAGGAAGGCAATGGATTAGAGCAGGTAGGTCCATGGTAGAGCAGGGTGACCATGGTAGAACAGCAGGCCATAGTAGAGCAGGGTAGGTCATGGGAGAGCAGGGAAAGGCCAGGTAGAGCGGGTAGGCAATGGTAGAGCAGGATACGTCATGGAGACACGGTGGGTCATGTAAGAGGGAGACATGGAGAGCAGGGAGATCATGGAGAGCAGGTAGGTCATAGTAGAGCAGGGTAGGTCCTGGTAGAACAGCAGGCCAGGAGAGGTGCATGGGAGAGCAGGGAAGGTCATGGTAGAGCAGGGTAGGTCATGAGAGCAGGCAGGTGTGGTAGAGCAGGGTAGGCATGTAGAGCAGAGCGCCATGTATAGCATGTATCATGGTAGAGCAGGGTAGGTCCATGTAGAGCAGGGTAGTCCATAGAGAGCAGGGCAGTCATGGTAGAAGCAGAATAGGTCATGGCAGAGCAGGGAAGGCTGGAGAACAGGGGAAGGTACCATGGTAGAGCAGGGTAGGTCATGGGAGAGCAGGGAAGTCATGGAGGCAGGGCAGGTCATGGCAGAGCAGGGTAGGTCATGGTAGAGCAGGGTAGGCCATGGTAGAGCAGCGCAGGTCATGGTAGAGCAGGGTAGGTCATGGTAGAGCAGGGTAGGTCATGGGAGAGCAGGGCAGGTCATGGGAGCAGGGTAGGCCATGGTAGAGCAGGGTAGGTCATGGGGGAGCAGGGTAGACCATGGAAACAGTGCAGGTCATGGTAGAGCAGGGTAGGTCCATGGTAGAGGAGTGAATTCATGGTAGAGCAGGGTAGGTCATGGGAGAGCAGTGAAGGTCATGGGAGAGCAGGGTAGGTCATGTAGAGCAGTGAATATCATGGGAGAGCAGGGTAGGTCATGTAGAGCAGGGAAAGTCATGGGAGAGCAGGGCAGATCATGGGAGAGCAGGAAAGGTCATGGGAGAGCAGGGAAGGTCATGAGAGAGCAGGGAAGGTCATGGGAGAGCAGGGAAGGTCGTGGGAGAACAGGGAAGGTCATGGGAGAACAGGGAAGGTCATGGGAGAGCAGGGAAGGTCATGGGAGAGCAGGGAAGGTCATGGGAGAGCAGGGCAGGTCGTGGGAGAGCAGGGAAGGTCATGGGAGAGCAGGGAAGGTCGTGGGAGAGCAGGGAAGGTCATGGGAGAGCAGGGAAGGTCGTGGGAGAGCAGGGAAGGTCATGAGAGAACAGGGAAGGTCATGGGAGAGCAGGGAAGGTCATGAGAGAGCAGGGAAGGTCATGGGAGAGCAGGGCAGGTCGTGGGAGAGCAGGGAAGGTCATGGGAGAGCAGGTCATGGCAGGAGAGTGAAGTGAAGGTGCGCCTCCATTAACCTCGTCGCTGCCAGCGTAATTTCCATTATTCAGCTGGTAACACAAGTGGCAGAGTGCTCACGCTGCCTACACCACCCTGCCCTGCCCTGCCCTGCCCTGCCCTGCCCTGCCCTGCCCTGCCCTGCCCTGCCCTGAACTACCCTGCTTTACCGTGCCCTGCCTTAGCCTGTGTGACATGCTAAGAGTATGTTACAGTATACTCGGCGTATGTCACACACCCATATAGGCATGTTCTCCCGACCAGTGAATCAGATACTAAGAGTATAACAAGCGGGGTCCCCTATTATGCTAGAACCTGGGTTCAACCAGCCAACCACAAGAAAACCCACCAAAGTTGTGAAGCGATGTGATACACTGGTGAATCCATCTTGGTAGACTTACCTCTAAGTCTGGTCCAAGATGGTTCTCTCCGTTTCTCTGCTTGTGTTACCTTATTGTACATATCTCGGTATATATTGTACATTCATTGCTTGCTGTTTGGTGAAGGTAATGTAGTATTATGCTCGCCGTTCTTTTGGTATGTTGTACAGCAGTGTAAGGCCCTTTCCGCTGTTCTGTAATCCCTGTTCCCTGTTGCTTACACACTGCCCTACCTGTTACGCGCCCTGACACAGCTTGTTCGCAACTCCCTAACATTTCTGAGCTTTCCCTTCCCTGGTGTGAAATGGACACATACCATGTCTTACCTGCCCATGACCATTACTGATTAACACCTAAACTGATACATTAACACTCAGACTGATCTGTAACACTAAGATTGATCAGTACACATGTGATGAAAAGTTTAAAGAGTCATAACAAAAGCCTGAACAGTAACATGTTCGACAACAGCAACACTAAACTGATACCACACATAATCTGATAACAGTTAACGCAGTAAGACTGCGTTGTTTAAAGGCATTACAACACGAGGGTCATAAGGCTGCTCACTATTCTCCGCAGTAATACTAACATAAAAATTGATTAAAGATGTTAAGTATTTGTGTATATACCCCTTTAATAAATATACACTAAGAATTACACCTTCAGTATATGCAATAATCACAGTACACAGTGATATCAGATATGCAAACACCACTGGAAAGATAGTGAAATCCAACCACAATTCTGCTTCTCATTTCAATTCCTTGATAATGTATAAGTCACGAAGCTTCTCGCATCAAATACATAAATATAAAAACCTTAGATATACATATATAATCTCTGATTGTATATACAAAACCATCTCTCAGTATATAACATAGAGCATACACCTCTGAGTGATATAGCAATATGTATCAAAAGTACACTGACATTCAAATACAAATATACATTAAAATTCTATCCAAACTTTTTCCCCTTCTCCCATACCCCACCCCCTGATTCTTGGCTTCATCCCCCATGCCTTCATTCCTCCTCTGCCAAAACTCCTCCTGGCTTCATTCTCCCTCTCCCATTCATACTCCTACTGGCCATCATACCTCCCGGGCCCTTCATTCTCTCCTGCTTATCCATCCTCATGCCTTTTTCTCCATGGCTATATCCCTCTGCCTTATACATCCTCCAGGCTCATCATGTCTCCCTCCTGGCCCTTCCATCAATCTCCTTGACCTTCAATTTTCCTGGCCCTTCCCATACCTCCCTCCTGGCTTCCTCCATCCCTCTGCCCTTTATCCATCCCTCCTGCCTTCTCCACCTCGGCCCTTCATTCCTCCCTCCTGGCCTTCCATCCATCCCTCCTGGCCCTTCATTCCTCCCTCCTGGCCTTCTTTCCATCCCTCCTGGCCCTTCATTCTCCCTCCTTGCCCCTTCATTCCTCCCTCCTGGCCTTCCATCCATCCCTCCTGGCCCTTCATCCATCCCTCCTGGCCCTTCATTCCTCCCTCCTGGCCTTCCATCCATCCCTCCTGGCCCTTCATTCCTCCCTCCTGGCCCTTCATTCCTCCCTCCTGGCCTTCCATCCATCCTCCTGGCCCTTCATTCCTCCCTCCTGGCCCTTCATTCCTCCTTCCTGGCCTTCCATCCATCCCTCCTGGCCCTTCATTCCCCCCTCCTGCCTCATCCTCCTCCTGGCCCTTCATTCCTCCCTCCGGGCCCCTTCATTCCTCCCTCCTGGCCTTCCATCCATCCCTCCTGGCCCTTCATTCCTCCCTCCTGGCCCTTCATTCCTCCCTCCTGGCCTTCCATCCATCCCTCCTGGCCCTTCATTCCTCCCTCCTGGCCCTTCATTCCTCCTTTCCTGGCCTTCATCCTCCCTCCGGGCCCCTTTATTCCTCCCTCCTGGCCCTTCATTCCTCCCTCCTGGCCCTTCATACCTCCCTCCTGGCCCTTCATTCCTCCCTCCTGGCCTTCCATCCATCCCTCCTTGCCCTTCATTCCTCCCTCCTGGCCCTTCATTCCTCCCTCCTGGCCTTCCATCCTCCCTCCTGCCCTTCATTCCTCCCTCCTGGCCCTTCATTCCTCCCTCCTGGCCTTCATACCTCCCTCCTTGCCCTTCATTCCTCCCTCCGGGCCCCTTTCCCATTCCTCCCTCCTGGCCCTTCATTCCTCCCCCCTAACCTTCCATCCCTCCCTCCTTGCCCTTCATTCCTCCCTCCTGGCCCTTCATACCTCCCTCCTGGCTCTTCATTCCTCCCTCCTGGCCCTTCATTCCTCCCTCCTGGCCCTTCATTCCTCCCTCCTGGCCCTTCATTCCTCCCTCCGGGCCCCTTCATCCTCCCTCCTGGCCTTCATCCTCCCCCCTTGGCCCTTCATTCCTCCCTCCTGGCCCTTCATACCTCCCTCCTGGCCTTCCATCCCTCCCTCCTTGCCCTTCATTCCTCCCTCCTGGCCTTCCATCCATCCCTCCTTGCCCTTCATTCCTCCCTCCTGGCCCTTCATACCTCCCTCCTGGCTCTTCATTCCTCCCTCCTGGCCCTTCATTCCTCCCTCCTGGTCTTCCATCCATCCCTCCTTGCCCTTCATTCCTCCCTCCTGGCCCTTCATACCTCCCTCCTGGCTCTTCATTCCTCCCTCCTGGCCCTTCATTCCTCCCTCCTGGTCTTCATTCCTCCCTCCTGGCCCTTCATCCTCCCTCCTGGCTCCATCCTCCCTCCTTGCCCTTCATTCCTCCCTCCTGGCCCTTCATCCCCCCCCTTTGGCCCTTCATTCCTCCCTCCTGGCCCTTCATTCCTCCCTCCTGGTCTTCCATCCATCCCTCCTGGCCCTCCCTCCCTCCTGGCCCTCCCTCCGTCCTGGCCCTCCGTCCTGGCCCTACCTCCGTCCTGGCCCTCCCTCCGTCCTGGCCCTCCCTCCGTCCTGGCCCTCCCTCCGTCCTGGCCCTCCCTCCTGGCCAGCACTTCCCCGTAATGGGCCTTATCGTCCTCCTAGTCTAGGTTATAACATTATCATCCATCCCACACACGTATATATTAGTGCCTAAGCTGTGCCTCTCCCGTGTACACAGTCAGACGGTTGTACAAGACTACCACTGCATCGCCTTCATCTATCTCAAGCACAAACGTCACCCACAGTAACTTAGCCTTAAAATACCAGCTGCTGATTTAGTGTACCAGGCAGCGACTCGTTACTAGTGAGTGACCTGCTCCAGTGACCTGCTCCAGTGACCAACAACTAGAAGCCTGCCTTGACCCACCAGGTGAGTACAGAGGCACTACAGGGTGTCCTGCCCTGATCCATCAGGTGGGTATATGGGCACTACAGGGTGACCTGCCATGATCCACCAGGTGGGTATAGGGGCACTACAGGGTGACCTGCCATGATCCACCAGGTGGGTATAGCGATACTACAGGGTGACCTGCCATGATCCACCAGGTGGGTATAGCGATACTACAGGGTGACCTGCCATGATCCACCAGGTGGGTATAGAGGCACTACAGGGTGACCTGACCTGATCCATCGGGTGGGTACAGGGGCATTACAGGGTGACCTGCCCTGATCCACATGTGGGTATAGGAGCACTACAAGATGACCTGCCCTGATCCACCAGGTGGGTACAGAGGCACTAAAGGGTGACCTGCCCTGATCCACCAGGTGGGTACAGGGGCACTAAAGGGTGACCTGCCCTGATCCACCAGGTGGGTATAGGGACACTACAGGGTGACCTGCCATGATCCACCAGGTGGGTATAGCGGCACCATAGGGTGACCTGCCCTGATCCACCAGATGGGTATAGAGGCACTATAATTTCCTCGCTAACAGAACACAGAGAGTAGTCGTCAACAGAGTAAAGTCCGAGGCAGCTACGGTGAAAAGCTCTGTTCCACAAGGCACAGTACTCGCTCCCATCTTGTTCCTCATCCTCATATTCGACATAGACAAGGATGTCAGCCACAGCACCGTGTCTTCCTTTGCAGATGACACCCGAATCTGCATGACAGTGTCTTCCATTGCAGACACTGCAAGACTCCAGGCGGACATCAACCAAATCTTTCAGTGGGCTGCAGAAAACAATATGAAGTTCAACGATGAGAAATTTCAATTACTCAGATATGGTAAACACGAGGAAATTAAATCTTCATCAGAGTACAAAACAAATTCTGGCCACAAAATAGAGCAAAAAACCAACGTCAAAGACCTGGGAGTGATCATGTCGGAGGATCTCACCTTCAAGGACCATAACATTGTATCAATCGCATCTGCTAGAAAAATGACAGGATGGATAATGAGAACCTTCAAAACTAGGGAGGCCAAGCCCATGATGACACTCTTCAGGTCACTTGTTCTATCTAGGCTGGAATATTGCTGCACACTAACAGCACCTTTCAAGGCAGGTGAAATTGCTGACCTAGAAAATGTACAGAGAACCTTCACGGCGCACATAACGGAGATAAAACACCTCAATTACTGGGAGCGCTTGAGGTTCCTAAACCTGTATTCCCTGGAACGCAGGCGGGAGAGATACATGATTATATACACCTGGAAAATCCTAGAGGGACTAGTACCGAACTTGCACACGAAAATCACTCACTACGAAAGCAAAAGACTTGGCAGACGATGCAACATCCCCCAATGAAAAGCAGGGGTGTCACTAGCACGTTAAGAGCCCATACAATAAGTGTCAGGGGCCCGAGACTGTTCAACTGCCTCCCAGCATACATAAGGGGGATTACCAACAGACCCCTGGCAGTCTTCAAGCTGGCAGTGGACAAGCACCTAAAGTCGGTTCCTGACCAGCCGGGCTGTGGCTCGTACGTTGGTTTGCGTGCAGCCAGCAGCAACAGCCTGGATGATCAGGCTCTGATCCACCAGGAGGCCTGGTCACAGACCGGGCCGCGGGGGCGTTGACCCCCGGAACTCTCTCCAGGTAAACTCCAGGTGACCTGCCCTGATCCATCGGGTGGGTACAGGGGAATTACAGGGTGACCTGCCCTGATCCACATGTGGGTATAGGAGCACTACAGGATGACCTGCCCTGATCCACCAGGTGGGTACAGGGGCACTACAGGGTGACCTGCCCTGATCCACCAGGTGGGTACAGGGGCACTACAGGGTGACCTGCCCTGATCCACCAGGTGGGTACAGGGGCACTACAGGGTGACCTACCCTGATCCACCAGGCGGGTACAGGAACACTACAGGGTGACCTGCCCTGATCCACCAGGTGGGTACAGGGGCAATACAGGGTGACCTGCCCTGATCCACCAGGTGGGTACAGAGGCACTAAAGGGTGACCTGCCCTGAACCACCAGGTGGGTACAGGGGCACTACAGGGTGACCTGCCCTGATCCACCAGGTGGGTACAGAGGCACTACAGGGTGACCTGCCCTGATCCACCAGATGGGTACAGGGGCACTAAAGAGTGACCTGCCATGATCCACCAGGTGGGTACAGGGGCACTACAGGGTGACCTGCCCTGATCCACCAGGTGGGTACAGGGGCACTACAGGGTGACCTGCCCTGATCAACCAGGTGGGTACAGGGGCACTACAGGGTGACCTACCCTGATCCACCAGGTGGGTACAGGGGCACTACAGGGTGACCTGCCCTGATCCACCAGATGGGTACAGAGGCACTAAAGGGTGACCTGACCTGATCCACCAGGTGGGTACAGGGGCACTACAGGGTGACCTGCCCTGATCCACCAGGTGGGTACAGGGGCACTACAGGGTGCCCTACCCTGATCCACCAGGTGGGTACAGGGGCACTACAAGGTGACCTGCCCTGATCCACATGTGGGTATAGGAGCACTACAGGATGACCTGCCCTGATCCACCAGGTGGGTACAGAGGCACTAAAGGGTGACCTGCCCTGATCCACCAGGTGGGTACAGGGGCACTACAGGGTGACCTACCCTGATCCACCAGGTGGGTACAGGGGCACTACAGGGTGACCTGCCCTGATCCACCAGGTGGGTACAGGGGCACTACAGGGTGACCTTCCCTGATCCACCAGGTGGGTACAGGGGCACTACAGGGTGACCTGCCCTGATCCACCAGATGGGTACAGGGGCACTAAAGGGTGACCTGCCCTGATCCACCAGGTGGGTACAGGGGCACTACAGGGTGACCTGCCCTGATCCACCAGATGGGTACAGGGGCACTAAAGGGTGACCTGCCCTGATCCACCAGGTGGGTACAGGGGCACTAAAGGGTGATCTGCCCTGATCCACCAGGTGGGTACAGGGGCACTACAGGGTGACCTGCCATGATCCACCAGGTGGGTACAGGGGCACTAAAGGGTGATCTGCCCTGATCCACCAGGTGGGTACAGGGGCACTACAGGGTGACCTGCCCTGATCCACCAGGTGGGTACAGGGGCACTACAGGGTGACCTGCCATGATCCACCAGGTGGGTACAGGGGCACTAAAGGGTGATCTGCCCTGATCCACAAGGTGGGTACAGGGGCACTACAGGGTGACCTACCATGATCCACCAGGTGGGTATAGCGGCACTACAGGGTGACCTGCCATGATCCACCAGGTGGGTACAGGGGCACTACAGGGTGATCCGCCATGATCCACATGTGGGTACAGGGGCACTAAAGGGTGACCTGCCCTGATCCACCAGGTGGGTACAGGGGCACTACAGGGTGACCTGCCATGATCCACCAGGTGGGTATAGCGGCACTACAGGGTGACCTGCCATGATCCACCAGGTGGGTACAGGGGCACTACAGGGTGAACTGCCATGATCCACCAGATGGGTACAGGGGCACTAAAGGGTGACCTGCCATGATCCACCAGGTGGGTACAGGGGCACTAAAGGGTGACCTGCCCTGATCCACCAGGTGGGTACAGGGGCACTACAGGGTGACCTGCCCTGATCCACCAGGTGGGTACAGGGGCACTACAGGGTGACCTGCCATGATCCACCAGGTGGGTACAGGGGCACTAAAGGATGACCTGCCATGATCCACCAGGTGGGTACAGGGGCACTACAGGGTGACCTGTTCTTCACTGCTTCACGAGGTTTCGCACCAAGTGATTTTCGTTAACTTCTCCTAGTTCGAAATGGATCGGAAACTAACATTTGTTACTATTTCAGGATAAGATACGTTATGTTAGTTTAAGATTATATATTTTGTACTAGGTCAGGGACGGTAACTGCAGCCAGTGTTACAAAACACTAATATCACCACCTAGCAAAGAGTTACCTTAGATTAACATAGGTTAGATCAGAGTAGGCTAACATGTGTTAACCTACATTCCCCTATAATTCCAGCACAGTAACTTCGCTCGTGTGCAGGAATTATAGGGG
This sequence comes from Cherax quadricarinatus, assembly GCF_026875155.1. Classification (NCBI taxonomy): domain Eukaryota; kingdom Metazoa; phylum Arthropoda; class Malacostraca; order Decapoda; family Parastacidae; genus Cherax; species Cherax quadricarinatus. Next base: position 46,553,715 of record NC_069426.1, on the reverse strand, counting down.
AATGTGTGACATCCTGGGGCGTGCCGTACCTTGAAAGGCAATATATTCTTATTCCCGTTACCTATAATCATAATCCAAACATAAGTAACAACTGATTGCTTGTTTGTTCTCTTCGATATTCCTAAGTTTATTGTTTACGAATGGTCGAAACCGTGTGTATAAGCAGTTAATTAGTTATTGTCATTTTAGTCTTAAGTCAGGCTTAAGTCTACCCGAAATGCTCTGCATAACAATGGAGTTTCTGCAGACACACCTAAATGTTACTCATCTCTGTACAAACATTGTATCATGCTGAGCTAAAGTTTACTATTACTATTACTGAGGGGAGCACAGTGTGGTCATGTGCCAGTGAGTGACTTGCTCCACACTACCATACACCTGCTGGAACTGCTGCCACACACACGTACCCTGGAGGACACAGCGGTCCTCTCATGTACACAACTTTGATCCTTCACCACTAGGACGCTCATCGACCCTCCAATTCAAGAGACTCACGTTTGTTGTTATTTCAAACTCGATACACCGTTAAGTTGTATGATGGACTAGATCTTTGACGCTGAAGCCGTTATCAGGTGCAGCAAGTTTTAATTAAAATGTGATTTAATATTCCCAAAAACAAGTATAATTAACACTTTATAAGAGAAACACACACACACACACACACACACACACACACACACACACACACACACACACACACGACCCATGCAACCACAATTAGGTGAGTACACACACACGCACGCATATACAACAGGCCTAGTGCCTAATCGACATGTGCCTAGGACAGAATGGTAAGTAATTAACACACGAGCCTCTCCCCCCCCCCCCCTCTCCCCTCTCTTCTCTCTCTCTCTCTCTCTCTCTTTCTTTCTTTCCCTGCAGTCTTAAACTTTGAGTACTTTGTGGAACTAAAGCGGGGAAAGAATGTCAAGTGTAGGTGCGAGGAGCCAAACTTTAAAAGAGGAACTCCGAGGGGATGAGACAATTTCTGAATGTAGGCGCAGCGGAAGAGATAACAAAAGGAAAGTCGGTGAAGGGACGCAGTACTAAGCGGAAGTGTCGGAAGAGAGGGAGAACAACCTGATACCACAGCAGCAGTTAAGGGGCAGGGAAAAAGAGATTAGCACGACCCCTGCATCCACATCAGGCGAGTACAAAAATGGTGTATATGCACACACAAACCCCCAAAAAGTCAAGATTCATACATAGTTTTAAAAAGAGACATGATGAAGCTCGTGGAGCAGGGAGAGAGTGGACCTAATATCCACCAGTGAAGAGGCGGGGCCAGGAGCTGCAACCACAAATAGATGAGTACACACACACACACACCAAATATGCTAGGGAATGGAAGAATTAAAGAAGGCAAAGGACCCAGGAGAATAAGGAGGGGCAGTCGTAGAGCACAGGTAAGAAGGGAGGCCCAATGACAATATGAAAATGACATGGCAGCGAAACCCAAAATCTGACCCAAAGCTGTTGTACAGCCACATCAGGAGGAAAACAACAGTCAAGGACCAGGTAATCAGGCTAAGGAAGGAAGGAGGAGAGATCACAAGAAACGACCGGAAGTATGTGAGGAACTCAACATGAGATTAAAAAGAAGTGTTCACAGAGGAGACAGAAGGGACTCCAGAAGGACGGAGAGGGGGGGTACAAAAATCATGTGTTAGACACAACGAAATACAACCGAGGAAAAAGTGAAGAGGTTGCTGAGCGAGCTAGACACCTAAAAGGGAAATGGGGCCAGGTAACATCTCTCCATGGGCCCTGAGAGGGGGAGCAGAGGCGCTATGTGTACCCCTAACAACAATATTCAACACATCTGTCGAAACAGGACAACTACCTGGGGTATGGAAAACAGCAAATGTAGTCCCAGTTTTTAAAAAAGGAGACAGTAAAGAAGCACAAAAACTATACATGCCAGTGACACGTAAACTTTTACGTGTCACTGACATGTATAGTATGCAAAGTCATGGAGAACATTATCAGGAGAAGAGTGGGGGAAAACACCTAGAAGGGAATGAGCTTATCAACAACAGCCAACACGGTTTCAGGGACGGAAAATCCTGTGTCACAAACCTACTGGAGTTTTACGACAGGGTGATAGCAGTAAGACAAGAGAGAGAGGGGTGGGCGGACTGAATTTTCTTGGACTGTAAGAAGGCGTTTGACACAGTTCCACACAAGAGATTAGTGCAAAAACTGGAGGACCAAGCAGGGATAGCAAGGAAGGAACCTGACAGGGAATACCTGTCAGGAAAACAGCAGCGAGTCATGGTAAACAAGGGTAGAGGAGGAGGAGCAGCTGTGCTGCTGCACCAACAGTCACCTAAACAAGGGTTGAGGAGGAGGAGCAGCTGTGCTGCTGCATCAACAGTCACCTAAACAAGGGTAGAGGAGGAGGAGCAGCTGTGCTGCTGCACCAACAGTCACCTAAACAAGGGTTGAGAAGAAGGAGCAGCTGTGCTGCTGCATCAACAGTCACCTAAACAAGGGTAGAGGAGGAGGAGCAGCTGTGCTGCTGCACCAACAGTCAATAAAAAAGGGGAAGAGGATGGGAGCAGCTGGGGCTGCTGCATCAACAGTCACCTAAACAAGGGTAGAGGAGGAGGAGCAGCTGTGCTGCTGCATCAAGTTACCTAAACAAGGGTTGAGGAGGAGGAGCAGCTGTGCTGCTGCACCAACAGTCACCTAAACAAGGGTAGAGGATGAGGAGCAGCTGTGCTGCTGCATCAACAGTCACCTAAACAAGGGTAGAGGAGGAGGAGGAGCTGTGCTGCTGCACCAACAGTCACCTAAACAAGGGTTGAGGAGGAGGAGCAGCTGTGCTGCTGCACCAACAGTCACCTAAACAAGGGTAGAGGAGGGGGAGAGCAGCTGTGCGGGCTGCACCAACAGTCACCTAAACAAGGGGTGAGGAGGAGGAGCACCTGTGCTGCTGCATCAACAGTTACCTAAACAAGGGTAGAGGAGGAGGAGCAGCTGTGCTGCTGCACCAACAGTCACCTAAACAAGGGTAGAGGAGGAGGAGCTGTGCTGCTGCACCAACAGTCACCTAAACAAGGGTAGAGGAGGAGGAGCAGCTGTGCTGCTGCATCAACAGTCACCTAAACAAGGGTAGAGGATGAGGAGCAGCTGTGCTGCTGCATCAACAGTCACCTAAACAAGGGTAGAGGAGGAGGAGGAGCTGTGCTGCTGCACCAACAGTCACCTAAACAAGGGTTGGGAGGAGGAGCAGCTGTGCTGCTGCCCAACAGTCACCTAAACAAGGGTAGAGGAGGAGGAGCAGCTGTGCTGCTGCACCAACAGTCACCTAAACAAGGGGTGAGGAGGAGGAGCACCTGTGCTGCTGCATCAACAGTTACCTAAACAAGGGTAGAGGAGGAGGAGCAGCTGTGCTGCTGCACCAACAGTCACCTAAACAAGGGTAGAGGAAGAGGAGCTGTGCTGCTGCACCAACAGTCACCTAAACAAGGGTAGAGGAGGAGGAGCAGCTGTGCTGCTGCATCAACAGTTACCTAAACAAGGGTAGAGGAGGAGGAGCAGCTGTGCTGCTGCACCAACAGTCACCTAAACAAGGGTAGAGGAGGAGGAGCAGCTGTTCTGCTGCACCAACAGTCACCTAAACAAGGTTAGAGGACGAGGAGCAGCTGTGCTGCTGCACCAACAGTCACCTAAACAAGGATAGAGTAGGAGGAGCAGCTGTGCTGCTGCACCAACAGTCACCTAAACAAGGGTAGAGGAGGAGGAGCAGCAGTGCTGCTGCACCAACAGTCACCTAAACAAGGGTAGAGGAGGAGGAGCAGCTGTGCTGCTGCACCAAGTCACCTAAACAAGGGTAGAGGAGGAGCAGCTGTGCTGCTGCATCAACAGTCACCTAAACAAGGGTAGAGGAGGAGGAGCAGCTGTGCTGCTTCACCAACAGTCACCTAAACAAGGGTAGAGGAGGAGGAGCAGCTGTGCTGCTGCACCAACAGTCACCTAAACAAGGGGTGAGGAGGAGGAGCAGCTGTGCTGCTGCATCAACAGCCACCTAAACAAGGGTAGAGGAGGAGGAACAGCTGTGCTGCTGCACCAACAGTCACCTAAACAAGGGTAGAGGAGGAGGAGCAGCTGTTCTGCTGCACCAACAGTCACCTAAACAAGGTTAGAGGACGAGGAGCAGCTGTGCTGCTGCACCAACAGTCACCTAAACAAGGATAGAGGAGGAGGAGCAGCTGTGCTGCTGCACCAACAGTCACCTAAACAAGGGTAGAGGAGGAGGAGCAGCTGTGCTGCTGCACCAACAGTCACCTAAACAAGGGTAGAGGAGGAGGAGCAGCTGTGCTGCTGCATCAACAGTCACCTAAACAAGGGGTGAGGAGGAGGAGCAGCTGTGCTGCTGCATCAACAGTCACCTAAACAATAGTAATGACAACAACAAAAAAATGAGAAACAGAGAATGAAGGAAATAATCAGTGTAATTATGGAGAAAGAGACACCAGAAATAACCTACGAGGAGACGTGGACAGGCTAAGACCATATATACATTATTTATATATTATTATATATATTATATATATATATATATATATATATATATATATATATAATATATATATATAAAATTTATATATATATATATATATAATATATTATATATATATATATATATATTTTTTTTTTTTTTTTTCAACAAGTCGGCCGTCTCCCACCGAGGCAGGTGACCCAAAAAGAAGAAAATCCCCAAAAAGAAAAAAACTTTCATCATCATTCAACACTTTCACCACACTCGCACATTATCACTGTTTTTGCAGAGGTGCTCAGAATACAACAGTCTAGAAGCATACACATATAAAGATACAAACATATCCCTCCAAAATGCCAATATCCCAAAACCCCTCCTTTAAGTGCAGGCATTGTACTTCCCATTTCCAGGACTTTAAGTCCGACCCATATGAAAATAACCGGTTTCCCGAATCCCTTCACTAAATTTTTACCCTGCTCACACTCCAACAGATGTCGGTCCCAAGTACCATTCGTCTCCATTCACCCTATCTAACACGCTCACGCACGCTTGCTGGAAGTCCAAGCCCCCTTTCCCACAAAACCTCCTTTACCCCCTCTCTCCAACCCTTTGAGGACGACCCCTACCCCGCCTTCCTTCCCCTATAGATTTATATGCTTTCCATGTCATTCTACTTTGATCCATTTTCTCTAATGACCAAACCACCTCAACAACCCCTCTTCTGCCCTCTGACTAATCTTTTATTAACTCCACACCTTCTCCTAATTTCCACATCCGAATTTTCCCGCATAATATTACACCACACAAATTGCCTTTAAACAGGACATCTCCACTGCCTCCAACCCCTCTCCTCGCTGCTGCATTTACCACCCAAGCTTCACACCCATATAAGAGTGTTGGGACTACTTACTTTCATACATTCCCTTCTTTGCCTCCATAGATAACGTTTTTTTTATCCACATATACCTCAACGCACCACTCACCTTTTTTCCCTCATCAATTCTATGATTAACCTCATCCTTCATAAATCCCTCCCCCGACACGTCAACTCCCAAGTATCTGAAAACATTTTACTTCTTCCATACTCCTCCTCCCCAATTTGATATCCAATTTTTCTTTATCTAAATCATTTGACACCCTCATCACCTTACTCTTTTCTATGTTCACTTTCAACTTTCTACTTTACACACATTCCCAACTCATCCACTAACCTTTGCAATTTTTCTTTAGAATCTCCCCTAAGCACAGTATCATCAGCAAAAAGTAACTGTGTTCAATTCCCATTTTGAATTTGATTCCCCATAATTTAATCCCACCCTCTCCCAAACACCCTAGCATTTACTTCCTTAACAACCCCATCTATAAATATATTAAACAACCATGGTGCATTACACATCCCTTCTAAGACCTACTTTTACCGGGGAAATAGTCTCCCCCTCTTCTACACACCCTAACCTGAGCCTCACTTATCTTCATAAAAACTCTTTACAGCATTTAATAACTTACCACCTATTCCATATACTTGCAACATCTGCCACATTGCTCCTCTATCCACTCTATCATTGCCTTTTCAAATCCATAAATGCAATAAAACTTCCCTACCTTTATCTAAATACTGTTCACATATATGCTTCAATGTAAACACTTGATCTACACATCCCCTACCCACTCTGAAACCTCCTTGCTCATCCAATCCTACATTCTGTCTTACCTCTAATTCTTTCATTATAACCCTACCGTACACTTTTCCTGGTATACTCAGTAAGCTTATTCCTCTATAATTTTTACAGTCTCTTTTGTCCCCTTTCCCTTTATATAAAGGGACTATACATGCTCTCCGCCAATCCCCAGGTACCTTCCCCTCTTTCAACATTTATTGAACAAAAGTACCAACCACTCCAACACTATATCCCCCCTGCTTTTAACATTTCTGTCATGATCCCATCAGTACCAGCTGCTTTACCCCCTTTCATTTTACGTAATGCCTCACGTACCTCCCCCACACTTACATTCTGCTCTTCTTCACTCCTAAAAGATGGTATACCTCCCTGACCAGTGCATGAAATTACTGCCTTTTGTTTCTTCCTTAACATTTAAAAGTTCCTCAAAATATTCTCGCCATCTACCTAATACCTCCATCTCCCCATCTACTAACTCCCCTACTCTGTTTTTAACTGACAAATTTCCCTATTTTCCCTTGGGTTTCTTTAAATTGTTTAACTCACTCCAAAATTTTTTCTTATTTCATTAAATTTCTTGACAGTGCCTCTCCCCCTCTATCATCTCTCTCCTTTTGCACTCTCCCCCACCACTCTCTTTACCTTTCTTTTACTCTCCATATATTCTGCTCTTCTTATAACACTTTGCTTTGTAAAAAACCTCTCATAAGCTACCTTTTTCTCTTTTATCACACCCTTTACTTCATCATTCCACCAATCACTCCTCTTTTCCCCCTGCACCCACCCTCCTATAACCACAAACTTCTGCCCCACATTCTAATACTGCATTTTTAAAACTATTCCAACCCTCTTCAACCCCCCCATTACTCATCTTTGCACTATCCCACCTTTCTGCCAATAGTCCCTTATATCTCGCCCGAACTTCCTCCTCCCTTAGTTTATACACTTTCACCTCCCTCTTACTTGTTGTTGCCACCTTCCTCTTTTCCCATCCCACCTCTTACTCTAACTGTAGCTACAACTAAATAATGATCGATATATCAGTTGCCCCCCTATAAACATGTACATCCTGGAGCCTAAACCCCTCAACCTTTTTATCCACCAATACATAATCTAATAAACTACTTTCATTACGTGCTACATCATACCTTGTATATTTATTTATCCTCTTTTTCATAAAATATGTATTACTTATTACCAAATTTCTTTCTACACATAGCTCAATTAAAGGCTCCCCATTTACATTTACCCCTGGCACCCCAAATTTACCTACTACTCCCTCCATAACATTTTTACCCACTTTAGCATTGAAAATCCCCAACCACCATTACTCTCACACTTGATTCAAAACTCCCCACGCATTCACTCAACATTTCCCAAAATCTCTCTCTCTCCTCTACACTTCTCTCTTCTCCAGGTGCATACACGCTTATTATAACCCACTTTTCACATCCAATCTTTATTTTACTCCACATAATCCTTGAATTAATACATTTATAGTCCCTCTTTTCCTGCCATAGCTTATCCTTCAACATTATTGCTACTCCTTCTTTAGCTCTAACTCTATTTGAAACCCCTGACCTAATCCCATTTATTCCTCTCCATTGAAACTCTCCCACCCCCTTCAGCTTTGTTTCACTTAAAGCCAGGACATCCAGCTTCTTCTCATTCATATATATATATATATATATACATATCGCGAACAAATGATGCAAGATGCAAAACCACGGGGAGAGTTGAATGATAGTTCTAGGCCTCTGGTGTTGTAATCAACACGTCACAAGGAACTTGTAATGAAGCAGAAAAGAGGAAGTTCAAGCAAATACATTCACCCTGTGTACATGGACTACACCCTGTGTACATGGACTACACCCTGTGTACATGGACTACACCCTGTGTACATGGACTACACCCTGTGTACATGGACTACACCCTGTGTACATGGACTACACCCTGTGTACATGGACTACACCCTGTGTACATGGACTACACCCTGTGTACATGGACTACACACCCTGTGTACATGGACTACACCCTGTGTACATGGACTACACCCTGTGTACATGGACTACACCCTGTGTACATGGACTACACCCTGTGTACATGGACTACACCTGTGTACATGGACTACACTCTGTGTACATGGACTACACCCTGTGTACATGGACTACACCCTGTGTACATGGACTACACCCTGTGTACATGGACTACACCCTGTGTACATGGACTACACCCTGTGTACATGGACTACACCCTGTGTACATGGACTAACACCTGTGTACATGGACTACACCCTGTGTACATGGACTACACCCTGTGTACATGGACTACACCCTGTGTACATGGACTACACCCTGTGTACATGGACTACACCCTGTGTACATGGACTACACCCTGTGTACATGGACTACACCCTGTGTACATGGACTACACCCTGTGTACATGGACTACACCCTGTGTACATGGACTACACCCTGTGTACATGGACTACACCCTGTGTACATGGACTACACCCTGTGTACATGGACTACACCCTGTGTACATGGACTACACCCTGTGTACATGGACTACACCCTGTGTACATGGACTACACCCTGTGTACATGGACTACACCCTGTGTACATGGACTACACCCTGTGTACATGGACTACACCCTGTGTACATGGACTACACCCTGTGTACATGGACTACACCTGTGTACATGGACTACACCCTGTGTACATGGACTACACCCTGTGTACATGGACTACACCCTTGTACATGGACTACACCCTGTGTACATGGACTACACCCTGTGTACATGGACTACACCCTGCAGTGTACATGGCCTACACTCTGCAGTGTACATGGCCTACATTCTACAGTGTACATGGCCTACACCCTGCAGTGTACGTGGCCTACACCCTGCAGTGTACGTGGCCTACACCCTGCAGTGTACATGGCCTACATTCTACAGTGTACATGGCCTACACCCTGCAGTGTACGTGGACTACACCCTGCAGTGTACATGGCCTACACCCTGCAGTGTATATGGCCTACATTCTACAGTGTACGTGGCCTACACCCTGCAGTGTACATGGCCTACACCCTGCAGTGTACGTGGCCTACACCCTGCAGTGTACATGGCCTACACCCTGCAGTGTGCATGGCCTATATTCTACAGTGTACATGGCCTACACCCTGCAGTGTACGTGACCTACACCCTGCAGTGTACATGGCCTACACCCTGCAGTGTACATGGCCTATATTCTACAGTGTACATGGCCTACACCCTGCAGTGTACGTAGCCTACACCCTGCAGTGTACGTGGCTACATTCTACAGTGTACATGGCCTACACCCTGCAGTGTACGTGGCCTACACCCTGCAGTGTACGTGGCCTACAAACTGCAGTGTACGTGGCCTACACCCTGCAGTGTATATGGCCTACACCCTGCAGTGTACATGGACTACACCCTGCAGTGCATATGGCCTACAATCTGCAGTGTACGTGGACTACATCCTGCAGCGTACATGGCCTACACCCTGCAGTGTACATGGCCTACATTCTACAGTGTACATGGCCTACACCCTGCAGTGTACATGGCCTACATTCTACAGTGTACATGGCCTACACCCTGCAGTGTACATGGCCTACATTCTACAGCGTACATGGCCTACACCCTGCAGTGTACATGGCCTACATTCTACAGTGTACATGGACTACACCCTGCAGTGTACATGGACTACATCCTGCACAGTACGTGGACTACATCATGCACCCTACGTGGACTACATCCTGCACCGTACGTGGACTACATCCTGCACCGTACGTGGACTACATCCTTTACCGTACGTGGCCTACATCCTGCACCGTACGTGGCCTACATCCTGCACCGTACGTGGACTACATCCTGCACCGTACTTGGACTACATCCTGCACCGTACGTGGACTACATCCTGCACCGTACGTGGACTACATCCTGCACCGTACTTGGACTACATCCTGCACCGTACGTGGGCTACACCCTGCAGTGCACATGGACCACACACTGCAGTGTACAACCGTCAATGTAGCCCCGTGCAGAGGAAGTACTCTTGTTGCACGAGTACACACACACTCCTCGTGCAGAGGAAGTACTCTTGTTGCACGAGTACACACACACTCCTCGTGCAGAGGAAGTACTCTTGTTGCTCGAGTACACACACACTCCTCGTGCAGAGGAAGTACTCTTGTTGCCGAGTACACACACACTCCTCGTGCAGAGGAAGTACTCTTGTTGCTCGAGTACACACTCCTCGTCCTGCTGCTCCTCACTGTCACTCAAACATCAACCTTAATAAAGGTTCTCACCTTAATAAAGGTTCTCACCTTAATAAAGGTTCTCACCTTAATAAAGGTTCTCACCTTAATAAAGGTTCTCACCTTAATAAAAGTTCTCACCTTAATAAAGGTTCTTACCTTAATAAAGGTTCTCACCTTAATAAAGGTTCTCACCTTAATAAAGGTTCTCACCTTAATAAAGGTTCTTACCTTAATAAAGGTTCTCACCTTAATAAAGGTTCTCACCTTAATAAAGGTTCTCACCTTAATAAAGGTTCTCACCTTAATAAAGGTTCTCACCTTAATAAAGGTTCTACCTTAATAAAGGTTCTACCTTAATAAAGGTTCTCACCTTAATAAAGGTTCTTACCTTAATAAAGGTTCTTACCTTAATAAAGGTTCTCACCTTAATAAAGGTTCTCACCTTAATAAAGGTTCTTACCTTAATAAAGGTTCTCACCTTAATAAAGGTTCTCACCTTAATAAAGGTTCTACCTTAATAAAGGTTCTCACCTTAATAAAGGTTCTCACCTTAATAAAGGTTCTCACCTTAATAAAGGTTCTCACCTTAATAAAGGTTCTCACCTTAATAAAGGTTCTCACCTTAATAAAGGTTCTTCACCTTAATAAAGGTTCTCACCTTAATAAAGGTTCTTACCTTAATAAAGATTCTTACCTAATAAAGATTTACATAATAAAGGTTCTCACTCAAACTCACATTTACTTAACAGTAAAATTCTTTTGCCAAAATAAAAAAATAAAGAAAGAAACCTCTGAAACCATGAGAAGTACACACCAGAAACCTCTGAAACCATGAGAAGTACACACCAGAAACCTCTGAAACCATGAGAAGTACACACCAGAAACCTCTGAAACCATGAGAAGTACACACCAGAAACCTCTGAAACCATGAGAAGTACACACCAGAAACCTCTGAAACCATGAGAAGTACACACCAGAAACCTCTGAAACCATGAGAAGTACACACCAGAAACCTCTGAAACCATGAGAAGAACACACCAGAAACCTCTGAAACCATGAGAAGTACACACCAGAAACCTCTGAAACCATGAGAAGTACACACCAGAAACCTCTGAAACCGTGAGAAGTACACACCAGAAACCTCTGAAACCATGCGAGCACATGAAAAACTCTCTGAAACATATTAGAACACATGGAACACTCACTGAAACACATTAGAACACATGGAACACTCACTGAAACACATTAGAACACATGGAACACTCACTGAAACACATTAGAACACATGGAACACTCACTGAAACACATTAGAACACATGGAACACTCACTGAAACACATTAGAACACATGGAACACTCACTGAAACACATTAGAACACATGGAACACTCACTGAAACACATTAGAACACATGGAACACTCACTGAAACACATTAGAACACATGGAACACTCACTGAAACACATTAGAACACATGGAACACTCACTGAAACACATTAGAACACATGGAACACTCACTGAAACACATTAGAACACATGGAACACTCACTGAAACACAGAACACATGGAACACTCACTGAAACACATTAGAACACATGGAACACTCACTGAAACACAGAACACATGGAACACTCACTGAAACACATTAGAACACATGGAACACTCACTGAAACACATTAGAACACATGGAACACTCACTGAAACACAA